>JANEYF010001313.1:1300000-2018585 GCA_029963845.1 Rhamnusium bicolor
ATAAACGCTGTTAGAAAAGACGAGAGAACATCATCTTTAGCTCAACATGTCAAAACTACAGGACATAGGATTGATTTCGACAAAACAAAAACACTAGCCAATATCGAGTATTACAAGTCAAGAATCATCAGGAGGCCATAGAAATAGAGAAAAGACCACACAATCTAAATACACGAGATGACACCCAAAGACTACCTACCACATGGAAACCTGCTCTAATATTACATGCTACTATCCATGAGGAAGCAAGAAACATAACGCAACGAACACACGAAGAGGAACCAACCAGAGCTAATCTAATAGGACCAAGTACACGGAGTCGCTCTCGAAATCAGGAGATGGGTGCAACAGACCGTGACATAAGCACAGACACATGCATGCGCGCCCGAACAGGACCGATTACACGAAGCCGCGCTCGAAATTAGGAGATGGGTGCAGCAGACCATGACGCCCTGAGTGTGTCGAGAGCAACAGAGCGTAACATAGGTAGAGTATATAAAGAACTGCCAGATCCAGAAAACGTCATTTCAGTTCGAGTAACCAGAAACCGCAGTAAGCAGTTATCTGTTAGAACCTGAAGATGGCAGATGTGATTCTGCCGAAACGTCGTTCAGACAACCACGGTCCCTCTCGGGACCTATCACCTACGCGGGAGTATCCCGGAAAACGAATTTAATGTACACCACCCGCGAAAACCTGAAAAAAAAATGGGGGGGGGGGGGGGGGGGGGGGGGGGGGGGGGGGGGGGGGGGGGGGGGGGGGGGGGGGGGGGGGGGGGGGGGGAAATGAAAAATATAACATATATATATATATATATATATATATATATATATATATATATATATATATATATATATATATATATATATATATATATATATATATATATATATATATATATATATATATATATATATATATATATATATATATATATATATATATATATATATATATATATATATATATATATATATATATATATATATATATATATATATATATATGTATATATATATATATATATATATATATATATATATATGTATATATATATATATATATGTATATATGTATATATATATATATATATATATATATATATATATATACAGTTGAATTAGACGTTTCTCGGGATCTGTCGAGTTTAAAAATCTGAAAAATTCTGAAATAAAGGGTTTTTGGGTATGGCAGTTTAACGAAAAACTATTTTCAACTTTGGCACTTCCACCCCTTAGGAAATATCGCCAACTTTATTCTTTTAAATGGAACACCCTGTATATTATTGCATATTTAGATTCCTCTTCATAAAAATTCAACAGGTTTTTATGTACCATAATGCACCTAAAATTCTATTTTCCGAGATAATTCATCTTTGTGAAAAATTTTGGTTTCTATCCTTCGGAAAAAAATCGATATCTTCTTCATCATGTTGCAATTAAGAATTTTCTTTTCAACTCTGCTAAGTTCCTACGAAAGGTCTAATTAAAAGTGACCTTACGTTTTCAATTTATACTAGGTGTTTTATTTTAACAGTCGAACATTATTTTAGTTCAAACGTCAAAAAGTCATTGTTTTTAAATGGAACCCCTGTATCTTATACAGAATCTAATGGATTATTGAATTCTGCATCGACTAGTATTACCATTCCCTATACCTATCTCTCTTGGTTTTCTCACTACGATTGACAAATATTTGTGAAACGTATTACAACATCAGCACTGTTTCCAGAATGTCATCTGTAGGCTGCAAATGTAAAAATATTTTGTTTTTAGCAATGTCAACACCATGTTATATTTTGTGCGTAGCGTCACTTACGCGAATTATTAGTGGAAAATAATGGCATACGTTTATACAAATGCTGTAATATTACATTTGTTTTCTATTTATGGAAATAATAAGGAAATAATTAGTAGAACGTGCAGAGAATTCAACGAGAAATACCGACAATTACCACCAATGACAAACAATAAATTCCGAAGAGTCAGGTTAAATTGTTTAAAATTTGGCAAAGTTAATGCCGTAAAGACAATACCGAAGCCAGTTACAGATAACGAAGTAAATGAGTTTAATGTTCTTGTTTCTTTACTTTTATGCAAATCCGCATGGATCTATTCCCTGGTGCTAGTTGGGATTTAGGAATTTCATATTCGTCAATTCAACGAATTCTAAAGTAGCATAATACGCATAACTTTCTGTACCAAAAAGTACAATCATGGAAACCAAGATTTTGAAAAAGAACTGATTTATGTGGACAGATGATCGTACGTCTTCAAGAAAATCCTGATTTTTTTAAAAGGATTATTTGGACTGATGAGGGCTAAATTTTCCAAAGAAGGAATTTTAACAGACGAAATTTGCACAACTGGGCACAATAAAATCCTCCTATGGTACGGGATCGAATTTCCAGACCAAATTTAGTTTTAACGTTTTTTCGCTTATTAGTAGATAACACTTTTAAGTACCATATCTACGAGGAAAATTTAAATAGTAACAAATACATGGAAATCTTGAGAACAGTGTTGAAAGTTTAAATAGTTTGCCCTAAATATTTATAATTCTATGTGTTATCAAATGGACGGTTGCGGCCCACATAATACACGGAAAGTGTATGACGAATTAGTAGCATTGTTCGAAAATAGGTGGTTTGGATACCGAGGATCTTGCAGATGGCCAGCAAGGTCCCCTGATTTGACCCTTTAGACTTTTACCTTTGGGGTACAATCAAAAAATATTGTTTATGCCACCCCGGCTACTTCCACAGAAGATCTAAAGAATAGAATACGGGCTGCATTTCAGCAATTAGATTCCCACGAAATTCGCCGAGCCACGAGAAGTGACGTAAATCGCAAAATATTGGCTTGTTTGGAGCAAAATGGAAGGCATTTTGAACAGTTGCTGCATTAAATATTTATTCAATGTATTCGTTAATTTTGTAACTTTTTTGTTGCAAAGTATTTTTTATAAATCTAATAATAAACTGATCTTTTGTTTTTGATGTTTATTGATTTTGTTTTCTTGATAACTAATAATTATCAACTATCCACATGATTATACTCCTTTATGATAAGAAAGGAAGCAAGTTATAACCTGTGTTGCTTAGTAACACATTTTACAAATATTCGTCTATGGTGCGAAAACCAAGAGAGGTAAGGTATAGGGAATGGTAATACCAGTCGATGCAGAATTCAATAATCTATTAGATTCTGTAAAAATATACAGGGGGGTTCCATTTAAAAAAAATGACTTTTTGACGTTTGAACTAAAATAATGTTCGACTGTGAAAATAAAACACCCTTTATAAAATTGTGAAAACATAAAGACACTTTTAGTTAGACCTGTAGGGAACTTGTATGAGTTTGAAAAGAAAATTTCTTAATCTGCAACATGATAGAAGATATCGATTTTTTTCCGAAGGATAGAAACCGTCAAAATTTTTCAAAAATATTAATTATCTCGGAAAATAGTAGGTTTAAGGGTGCATTATGGTACATAAACCCAAGCTGAATTTTTTTATGAGGAATCCAAATATGCAATAATATACAGGGTATTTCCATTTAAAATAACAAAGTTTGGTGATATTTCCGGTATAAGTGGAAGTGACACAAAGTTTAAAATATTTTCGTTAAACTCGCCATACCCAAAAACCTCTTTATACGAATTTTCAGATTTTTAAACTCGACAGATCCCGAGAAACGTCTAATACCCGCTTTCCTTGAATAACCCTGTATATATATATATATATATATATATATATATATATATATATATATATATATATATATATATATATATATATATATATATATATATATATATATATATATATATATATATAAATATATATATATATATATATATATATATATATATATATATATATATATATATATATATATATATATATAAATATATATATATATATATATATATATATATATATATATATATATATATATATATATATGTATATATATGTATATATATATACTTGTATATATATATATGTATATATATATATATATATATATATATATATATATATATATATATATATATATATATATATATAATATTATAAATTAAATGCTGCCACACAACAACGTCCATACCTAATTCTCACTTACGTTGTAAAATTTTATAATTTAAAATCACCCCATCAACTTTTCTGTTGACATTTTTAAGCTAGGAATACGTGTACTTTATATAAAGCTAATTTTTATATTTCTTGCGTTATTGATTGCATAGCAAAAATCAAAAAGATATGAAATTTATCTAGAGCCTTTTTTCTCGTAAATCCACAAATTAAAAGTTTTCGAAGTTAATCCGTAGACACATTGTATGTGTTTGATAAATAAATGTTGTATGGTCAACACTACTGCATAAATTTGAGCATTTCAACTTATTTCAAACGCATTAATTTCTGTTACACATAAAATTTCTTTAATAAATCCAATCACATTGATTATATGTTATGTTTAAATAATCCAATATTTCTAGTGCTCTTCTCAGAATCAGATTAGGATGCTAGGAATTTTTGCCAACTTTTGTTTGACTGTGACGATTTCCCTACATATCTGAATGCCAACATTTTTACATCGATATGAGCAACATTTTTTCAGGATATTGTTAAATTTTAAATAATAAATGCGTGCAAATGGTATTTAATGATGTATTTAAAGTTTTGAAACTAACGAAAGCTTAAATAGGCACTGCTCACCACGATATAAAATTTTAGGCGTCCAGATTTTAGAACGGTAAATATGTACATACATAACAAGTAATTGTCTACGTAGATTTCTATGTACCAAGGAAAATCATTTCAGTTCACCGCTGCTATTTATGATTATGGTCAAATTAACTAGTGTAATTATCTTTGTCGATTTTGAGTGCACTGACTGGATTAACAAATAATTTATCACCATCTCCATTTTTTGTATTCCCACTGCTATAAGATACTTGCGTTTGCAGTAGTTGTAATACCTTAAACAGTCATCACGTTTACAGTTAAATACAAGGTTGTAAAATGTAACCTGTAAGCTTGTAAATGTTCATGGTATTAGCTCATTTAAATACGTGTCGTGTTTTCTAATAGCTTCCTATGGGATGGTAGCTCTTAATTTATTTCAGCACATCACCATATAACTCACGCGTGCGTGTCATTTGAATTCGCCCGCAATATTGTATGATGAATAAAATATCCCACGATTCTCGTGATTACCTTCATAAAAATTGTGTTATTTGTAACTACAAAAGTACGTGATACTTATAAGCAAGTACTTCCAGTACCACCAGTTATCTTAAAAGATGAAGATGAAGTAATTTTTGTTTGTCTTATTTAGACAGTTTTTGATACATTATCAGAAATAATACAATAATTATTCAGAAAAGAATTCTTTACAGCTGAGAGTTGAAAGTGTTATTGAAAGATACGTTTAGTGTTATTGTTTGTTTGTTTTAAATTGCACTTAATGGCTATCATTTACATAAGTTCTTGTTCTCGGTAACCAGTAAATAAAAAACGAATTTTGATTGTTGAATTTTTCTTCCTCATTGTCAGGACAATCATTCATAAACGAATTCATTTATGTCTAAGAAATCTGCAAATAATAAAGTTCACAACTCTGGACATTTCCTAGGGATTTAATATTTTTGCTCTATTATTAAATTGAATAAATATATTATTACTTCTTGTTCTTAAAAACCCTAGATAAAATAACTTGTTCGAGATAGAAATAAATACATATATTTTAAAACGGGACGCATTTAATTATTAAGGTAGTTCTTTAATTAATTTACTTCTTACCTCTGGCATTGGCTCATAAACTGCTTTAAGAAAGTTAAGGACGTTACAAATTTTAATACATGCCACAGGTGTTTTAAATTATTTTTTGCTCTACCAGGTGGGCAAAAACAGTTAATAAAATAATGCATAAAATATAGGTGTTTTGCTATTGGTATTTTTTGATCTAGTCGTCAGGATATCATTAGCACACCATTAGCATATTTCCGATTACGAATTCCAAATAACGTTTGTTCTTAATAAACTGTTTTAGTGTCACATAATTATGCAACCTATGTACTACTGTCATGACACATCAGTTGCCTACACATCACACTGGAACTTGACCCTTAATGCAAATGTCTACAAAGGTGACATTTTCGCGGGTTGAACACAGCATAGAATTGTATTCTATTTCTCCCTTGTAAGAAATATTTAATAACTAAGGCTGGCAGGAATGTGCGGCAGAACATAGGCGTACGCATCATAATAGGAGTAATAGAAGAAATTAACTAGTAACAAAAGCAATAAACTGTTACAATTTATAGCAATGTATGCACAACTTATCCTCTTAACTATCTTGGTTATCACAAACTGGAGAAGATTAGTGATGGTCGCTGTGGTGAAAAAAATATGCTTATATTTTGAGAACGACCGTTCTACAAATATTAATGTAATACAGGCATACTTAAAACAGTTTTTGACCGCACTTAACGGATCTAGGGATGCACTATCAGTGCCATCACAAATTTGTCTTAATCTGGTAAAACCGGTGTCCTGCTTTAAGATACGTGCGAACTTTTCTCTAACGCGCTCATTATTTGCGTCACCTATTGCGTCTAGCAGTCGATGAAGTAATCGTCCACTATTTGCAGTGACTCCGCTAACGACAACATACTGTTGGCGTCATGTAGCCTTTTATAGTTCTTGTGAATAGTTTTTAAAACTGTTATAACGGAAATATCTTCGAACTTTGTCTGGCTTTTCTTAATAGCTGCAGCCTCGTTAGGATTGAATTGTAATATCACAGCGTTTATTTGTTGTAAAAATTTAACATAATAAAAAGTTGCCTTCAACCATATTCCCCAGCATGTAAAAATTGGCTGTGGCGGTTCGGTAATACCAGGACACTTGTTGTAGAATGCGCGAAGACGTCTAGGAGTTTTAAGAAACACTTTTTTTGTACTTGTTATTAATTCATCTACCTCTGGAAAACCTTGTCGATAGTTTCTGCCACAAAATGTAAAGCATGCAAAATTACACGTAACATGTACCAACCTACAAGCGTGTTCTTGAACCAAACGCATTGTCGCGGCACCATCGGTCACAAACATTAACACTTGACTTGTACACCCGCGTAATTGTTTTGCCAGTACACTCAGTTAATCTTTTGCTAGCTGGTGTAGTGGAAATGTCAGTTTAAGAGGGTCCGGGTCCACGTACTATAACAATTAAAATATAATTTTTCTTTATAACCTGTCGTCTCGTCAACACATAACCACAGCCGTGTATTTTTTAATATACATTCTCGCGTCTCTCTTCGGTATTTGATATTTGTCCGCCGGTCGTTGCCCGTAAACCCCTGATGTCACACCATTGAACCGCTGCATAACTTGCCAGCTTTATTAATAACTTTTGGTACCATTTACCATGTACAAAACATGTAATTCGTACGAGAAATTAAAAAAAAATAGTTATTTAATTTTTTGTGAATTGGCGTACAAGTTTTAGACTCATTACGCCACTGGATATTGTGGAAAATATATCGTTTGACAAAAAGATAGCACTATTGAAGCAAAAAATTTCAAAATTAGAAGTTTGTGTAGTTTCTTAGTAAATGCCGAAATACTTTTTTTTTTAAACGAAGAACTTTTCGACATGTTAAATCGAACTGTTTTACTTCATATACATAGAGGTACAACGCATTACAGACACTTTTATTATTAATATAATTAATTAATATTAAAAACGGATTAAATATATCCTCCAATAGGAACAAAGTCAAAAGTTTAATATACTAACTTCATCATCCTTTCAACTTGTCTGTGTCACGTTTTGTAACCTATCTTTCCTTTATTCAAGTTCAAGTGTTGTATTATCGATGTAAAAAGACGTCTTGTGTTTATTTTGAACTATGGGTTTATGATTGATTATACTAATAAAAGTGGATGTCAAATATTTAATTTTCCAAAGGATACTAAAATAAAAGAAGAATTTTCTCCTTTCTGTTTGATTTTACTTCCTTCGCAAAAGTCAAATATGTCTGTCATACAACTGTTTTTTTACATTTTATTTTATACACTGGTGAAATAGTGAACTAAAAATTATTTTAAATCAAAAAACCGGTAAGGCTAAAAGTTTTCTTAATTACCTAACAGTAGATTAGCCACAAACTAACTGACAGCAATTGACATATGCAATTTGATTTTCATAGATTATAATACCTATTAGTGGATACTAAATCCGTTTTTAATACTAATTTATTAAATCAATAATAGAGTTTTCTCATGTGTTGAACATTGTACATCATCAAACATGTGCTGTGTATGTAAATTAGTTACTGAAAGTTCTTAAATATTTCCTTCAAGGGAGAAATAAAATAAAATTCTATGTTGTGCTTAATCGTCGAACATGTCGGCTTTATGGACATATGCATTACGGGTCAAGTTTCAGTGCGATGTATTGGCAACCGGTGTGTCATGACAGCAGTACGTAGGTTGCATAATTACGTGACGTCACAACTAATAGAGTATATTACAATATGTCACGGAGTTAGTAGTTAGAAAATGTGGTAACCAAATAGGTTACTCACTCGACAGTTGCAACTTGTTACATTAATAATAGTTTTAATTAAATAATAAGAATTTATTAAGAAATTTTAAAATGGTGGAATGACTACAAACATATTTAAAATTTAAATAATCAAGTAATGAAATGGGGTTTTTTCTGTGAATCAAGTACTGCTTCCACTTAGGTGACACACTTGCTTAATTACTGAGGTCCCCCAGCAATAAATCAAAAATACAACTCAACATTTACATGAGACTTAATACCAATCTAGGTGTATTATTTCATTCACATATAGCAACTAGCTATCGTAGCAAATTGTACATAGTAATCCATAACGCATTAAAGCGTTTAAATGAAATGTCTATTTATTTATTTTAAATCACTCATAATAACGCAAAAAGTACAAAACTTTGAAACCACGTCGGTTTTGAATATCATTGTGAAACATTTAATGCAAATTCACTAAATTGCTTTGTATGCATGATATTCTCCGTAAATAATAATAATAATTTATTTCCATAGACTTTTACAAGTTTTCGGATAATGTTACAAATATTATAAAATAAATATTCTATTAAACATATATAAAAAAACTTCAATGTATAATGTTGACGTCAGTTATGTACCTACATATCCAATAAATACCAATATACAAGTTTATATCCGCAAAATAAAATATAAAACAGTATATAACCTTAACAAATATAACACAAGGACAGATACAGTACAGAAAGATAAATTTTTTGTTAATTATCTACAATTAAATTATTCGCCTAAACAGTAAAAAGACGGATCTATTAAAAAAGTTTTTAACTGTGATTTTAAATTGATTGAAGCTTGTAAACGCTTGATATTTATTCGGAAGGTGATTATAAATTTTAATGG
The DNA here is from genome assembly GCA_029963845.1 of Rhamnusium bicolor. Classification (NCBI taxonomy): domain Eukaryota; kingdom Metazoa; phylum Arthropoda; class Insecta; order Coleoptera; family Cerambycidae; genus Rhamnusium; species Rhamnusium bicolor. Next base: position 1,309,458 of record JANEYF010001313.1, read on the forward strand.
CAGTAATTAGTGGTCCCTTACCAACCTGTGAGAGTCTATAAGGAGTAATATAAATATCATTAGCCTGTCGTGTACAGTAATTATTGATATCCTTGCATTTGGGAAATTTATTTATATTTTTTCTGACATAACATAAACACTGTTATATGTACCGGGTGGGCAAACTAAGAATGGACGCCGGCCATATCTTAGAAACTAATCATCGCACAAGTTTAGGGAAAAAAATTGTCTTAAGTAAAGTGACCGTGAAAAATCGCTGGAAAATATTTTCGAGTTTTTAAAATGGTCGCTGGGGGGCGTAACACCCATGACTAAACAGAAAATTAGGGTTTTCTCCGTATTTTGCCCAATTAAGTGACATTAAAAATATATGCATCGTAATCCTGGGAGAATTTTGAATCTTATTAGTTTTACAATTTTTTTTGTGTAGTAGGGAGATGCCAAAAAAATTTTTTTTTTAAAATGTCGATACTCCGATTAGACTTAACGGAATTTAATAAACTTGGTCTCGTTATAGCGGTCTTTTCTTAGTCTATCGAGTGTGCTTTACGGTGTTTTCATTTGATTATTACCGTCGTCGCTAGAGTGCCAACATGTGTCATGTTGTTGGGATATTTGTATTTTAGTATTAAAATATCGTTACCGATGTTGTTACGCGTAGTCGCCTGTAAAAAAGAAAAAGAAGAATTAACCACGACAGCTATTATTTTTGAGAAACATTACTTTTGACAAGTAAACTGCATCTTCATATCAGAAATCCAGCTATTTTGTTTTTAAAGGCAACTAACTACGTTTAACAAAATCATTAGCGATATTTTAATACCAAAATCCAAATATCGCAAAAACTTCTTGAGATAACATGAAACATGTCATATGTTGGTATTTTCGAAATCACAAAAATGAGGAGCACCGAATTATTTAAAAAACAAAATAAAATACCGTTTTTCTTAAACGCGATCTGCAATTTTTTTATTATTATTCAAAATTTGGATTCTGCGAAAAAAATTAGCTTTTGGAAGACTTTACATCTTTTTTGAAAACTTCAAAAATAACCAAGTTATTTAAAAAAATGACACTTTCGCATGATAAAAATGACATGTACAAATACCACAAACTACAAAGTTAAATTCAAACGTTTCAAGCCTAAAGAAATATTTTTTTCGTATTAAATTAAGTTGTCTGTTATACATGTGTTTTTCGAAATTGATACACTCCTGAAGTGGGTTGAAACCTTTGATGTGCAAATAACACTGACATAGTTTTCCACAAAACACCATATACGGCACTCTAAGTGCAATATAATATAACGTTTTGGTGTTTTGTGGAAAACGTCAGTGTTGAAATTGATACAGTTTATTATTAACACATACCATAATAATGACAATCAAGTTGGGTTTAATATTTTGACCCGACTTGGTTAATAGGTAATATCATTTTTGTGCATCAATAAATAATTATAAAATACCAGAAGACTTGCGTAGATTAAGAAAATACATCAAATTTAAAAAATGGACATTTATCTGTAATGAACTTCCAATAACTTTGTGAATGAAACAAATTTTTGGCAAAATCAAAATTTGCTGGTATAATTAGAACAACAATTATAAAAAAAATTGTCATCAGAAGACTTGCGTAGATTAAGAAAATACATCAAATTTAAAAAATGGACATTTATCTGTAATGAACTTCCAATAACTTTGTGAATGAAACAAATTTTTGGCAAAATCAAAATTTGCTGGTATAATTAGAACAACAATTATAAAAAAAATTGTCATATAAAAAATTTAATTTTCAAACATATGATTAAGAAATTAAATTTGTCCATGATTATTATCTGTTAGTTTACTTATCTATTTGAACATTCGTTTTGTATAATTGCATTTATACAATTGAAAGATTGATGAATTGATGACTCTTCGAACAATGATTATTTATTGCAGTATAATTCAATGGCAATAAAATAAATATAGAACTGTAATGAAAACGACCTTATTTCATTTATACAGGGTGTTAAAGGTTAATGAAATAAATATTAAAGCGTAAATATACTTAAGGCCGATTTTTCCATCTCCCATTAAATCTGTTTGATTAATAAGTTCCATGGAAATGATTATTGATGCAATTATATCCAACTGTCTACCGAATAAATTTAATAGGAAATGGAAAGATCGGACCATAGTTAAATATAAACAGCTATTCCTTAGGAGTGGCAAACCGGTATGTTATCCATTTTCTTGGCTTGTGTTGCATATAAGAACGTTGCTGAGGAATTTTTTTTCACAGCAGGTTTTTCCATTTTTATCAACAGTTTCATAAATACCTTTGCCATAATCGATAGCAAGCCAATGAGTTGACTTCAGTTAAAGTCGTATTCACCTTGGGTAAAGGGATACTTTTTCATTACGACAGACAATTGTGGTCATCTGAGAATATCAAAGTTAGTATTTTAATATCTTGATTATCCTTCTCATTATTAGGTCATATCCATTTAATTTAAATTTCATATCCATTAGTACCACTCTGTAATATCTCTATTCAAGCCATTAATCGAACTTTTTGAAATTGGAATATACATTTAAGTGGTCAGTCAATTATTAATTATTGGTATTATTACATTTGATAACGATTATCATCATAATATCATCATAATAATACACAGTGTGGAACAGCCAAATAGAATAAATTCAGTATCTCAATTATTGTGCATATTTATAAGTAATCCTGAGACACGTCGATTTTGGATTTAAAAATAACATTCTGCAACGTAAATTTCATCCCTAAATTTAACTCCCTTCGAGTGGCAGTTGCAACCCCTAATATTTTAAGTAAGGGCTTGTATCATTTGAAAGGTCTTTTCATTCTCTATTCAGAATGCTATGGTTTCAATATTTATTGCAAAAATTAACGGTCTGCTTGACGAAATTCGCTACAACAAATGAAAAACATAAAAACTTACAGCGTTTTGTTCTTGCAGGCTAGCAAAAACAATTTGTGTTCTTTTTCAACATTATCAACTAAAAAGAAGACATAAAAACTAATCAAAATTCTTCATAGCTGGCATTGCCAGTTTTATTGAAAACGCCGTAGCTACTTGCTATTTGATTGACAGCAATAAATAGTTGTCAGTGTTTTGCGTATTGTTTGAGTTTTGCTAACTGCAAATCCCAAACATGGTTTATTTAACAGAAATGCATAAAATAACAATTATACGGATGGTTAGTTACGGAAATAGAATGCGATCACAGGTCAAAGTTGCTCACCTATTTTAAGAAAAATTTCCTGATTTGCCTCCTATATCCCAAGGTGCAATTAGCAAAATTGAAAAGCAGTTTCGCGAAAATGGACATGTACGGTAGATAAAAAAAACTTCCAATACAATGAGTAACGATACCAAATTAGACATACTGCTTGAGTTTGAAGAAAACCCACACAGTTCAAGTCGACAAGTAGCTTCAGCAATAAATGTTTCCCATTCTTCGATTATTCGACTACTAAAAGATAATAAAATGCATCCCTATAAACTGACCCCAACTCAGGAGCTTAGTGAAGACGATTTTGATAGAAGAACGTATTTTTCTGAACAAGTGATGCAAAGGTTAGATAATAATGTTATCCAACTAGAAAATGTTTGGTTTTCTGATGAGTCCACTTTTACTCTTCATGGCCATTTTAATCGTCAAAACTGTCGCTACTGGGCTAATGAAAATGCTCACTGGATGAGAGAATTACATACGCAAAGTCCTGAAAAGGTTAATGTGGGCGGGGATAATTGGAGACCATGTCATTGGTCCCTTTTTCATTGATGGCAATTTAAATGTAGATAATTATTTAGCTCTGCTCCAAAGTAATGCCGTACCAACTTTGGCAAACTTATATCCTGCTCAAGCAACCCACAAGTTCCAGCCGATGTGATATGGTTCCAGCAGGATGGAGCACCACCATATTACCGAATCAATGTACGGCAATACCTCGACGTAACATTTCCAAATCGGTGGATAGGGAGACGTTGATGGCTGGAATGGCCAGCACGTTTCCTTGATCTTACACCGTTAGATTTCTTTCTATGGGGATATGTAAAATGTATGGTATACAAAACTAAGCCAAACCATATAGCTGACTTGAGAAGAGAAATAATGGTTGGTAAGGTCGGTCACGCCTCAGATGTTGGAAAACGTTAGAGGACATTTTTATTTAAGATTAGGATGCTGCTAAGCCGTTCAAGGAACCCATTTTGAACATCTCCTACGTTGAAAGTAAGTTTTTTTTTAGTTTGTTGTATTTGCTGTAGTGAATTTTGTCAAGCAGATAAAATTATTTTTTTTACTGTTAATTTTTTGCAATAAATATTAAAACCATAGCATTTTTGTATAGAGAATGAAATGATCTGTCAAATGAGGTATTACAATCCCCTATTTCCCATTTAAAAATTTAGGGGCTGCAACTGCCTGGATTTTTTATAAATATGCATAATAATTAAGATACTGAATTTATTCCATTTGGCTGTTCTACACTGTATATATTTCCAGGAGAAACTTTATGCTAGGTCGTTTTTACTATTCTATATAAAATTGTACTGAATAAAACTATTTCGTTGTGTGTTTATCATGCAGATCTCACTGAAGCTCATTATTAGATAGCAGTAAAAACTAATTACTACTCATAAACCTTATAATAATAATTCGTTTATTTGCATACGCAAAATTACATAGAAAGCATGTTAACATTGTACATATCGTAAAAATAGCTGTAGTAAAACAAAACACAAATAAGTAAATAAAGAAAACAATTTCAACAAGACAAAAAAAACTATAAATCAAAATAATTCAACCCTTATATACGATGTTGTCAGAACTCGCTACGAGTAGAGAACTTAATACACAATATATAATTTGTTAAGCTGTTTTTTAAGGAAAACATCGTTTTTGATTCTTCTATAACTGTCGCAGCCGCGGCTAGTGAAATTTAGGCTGTCATATTTTAGTATTGGAGCATGGGACTCAAGCGATACTTTAAGGTATAACTATCAAGATTAAATAAAAAAAGTTTTGCACAAAATTGCGATTTAAATTTGCGAAAAAGTTGGAAAAATTGTGTGCCTTCAAGGTTATTTTTTAAACGATTTGTAAAATATTTGCGAAAAATTTTCTTTTCAGAATCAGGTGGAAAACATGACAGATTTCAAATTTTATAAAAAAATATTGATTTTTTACAGTTGCCGTTTTTGAAATTTGCACAGTGAAAAATGAATCCAATAGTTATTTACGTAACCAGTTATGAAAAGACTAATTTTATTTGATGAATGTAATATTTGCCAAAACGAGCAAGCGAAGCGAGCGAGTCAAGTAAAATTACTTTTCATAACGTGTTAAGTACAAAATTTTATCTAATCCCGCTTTAACATAGGAAAATGATAATAATCAGTTACGTAAAAATTCATTACATCACTCAGTTATGTAATGGGACTGAGTTATGAAAAAATATGACGTTTCGTAACGCCAAAAATGCATTTAAAACTTGACATTTCATAACGGGGTTAGATAAAATAAATTTCAAAACCGTATAACTTTATAGAAAATCAATATTTTTTTTATAAAATTTGAAACCTGTCGTTATATTTTTCACCTGATTCTGAAAAAAAAAATGTTTTGTAAATATCTTACAAATCATTTAAAAAATAACCTTGGAGGCTTACAATTTTGTGAACTCCTAAATTTCACCAAAAACCACTGAACTGTCGGTAGATTATTATATAAAGGACTGCCATTATAAAATGCACTTTTTTGATACAGTGCTATAGAATGCTAATGAATCAAGTTCTTATACTGGTTCTGTAGCCATGGCTCGATTCATTTGTGTCATATTTACAAATACTTCTGTGTACAAAACATATTAGTTCATAAATATAAACACCGGTTACAGGAATTTGAGATTCTAAAAAGCTTGCCTGCAAGTTTCGGCATATTTCAAATAAATAATACAAGCTGTATACTTCTGTGGAAATCTCAGTTGAAATGCTTACATAGACCCTTAATATATGATCCATATCTCAGGTGTAAGTGAAAACCACATGGTTCGTAAAATCTGTTTGCTATATTGTTTTGATAATGAACATAAGGCAAAGCACGTATGCCATAACTTTTTTGCTAAACTATCGATATGAATTGACCATTGAAAGCTAGCGCCAATATGAAGATCACCGAAAGTGAAAAAACAACAAAATTGTTGTTTATGGTGATCCCATTGTTGAAGATGATATTCGAACTAAACGATCTACATACCATGCAAACGGTTTTTTTTATTGTTCATAATGAGTTTGCTTTTTGCATCCACAAAGCAATATTTTCACATACTGAAATACCTCAACATTAGAGTTTAATTTATTTGACATCTACGTATGACGTTAAGAGATGAGCAGTTCCAAAAAAAACTTTCGTATGTCATTCATTAATATCTAAAATAAATAGTAGCCGACCTAAAATGGACCCTTGTGGGACACCAAGGGCTGTTTTAGATTCTTTTGACACTACAGAAGTACCATTCGACTTTATGGACACTTTCTGGTGTCACTCCTAGATATGATTCAAATAACTTATGTGCGAAGCCTCCATTACCATATCTGTATAATTTCCCTGATAAAATATTGTGATTAATGCAGTCGAATGCTTTATTTAGTTAGATCTATGTAAAGTTCTATTGTCGTAGATCTATTGTCAATAATTTAAGCTGTTTCTTTTATAAAAAAAAAGTGCAGTATCTAGGGACTTATTTTTAGCAAACCCATGTGGATTTCATTGATTACATTCCTTTTCCTAAGAAAATGGTTTAATTCATTATATCACATATTTTTTAGAAAGGTGAAAGTGCAGCATCTATATAGTATTTAATTTATGCCTTCGCATGTTCCCGTGTGTCACATTTGGGGTCTCAATTAGATCAGTCGGCACTTGGGGCCCTATGTGCACTACTTGTTTCGACCTGGCAGATAAGATACAAATTAAAGAAAGAAGTGGCTAGTAAGGTTCAAAAATTAAACGTGACACTATACCTTAAAAAAGGAAACGACAATTCTGTCACAGATGCGTGTTTCGGAATTATTTCTTCTCGTCACCGCAGCGTAGCTAGGGAATTGGATTTAGATCAGGAAAAAACTAACTCAAGGTTCGAAATACGGTACTGGCTGTTTTTCTTTTGACACCCTGTTTATATTAACGTCTTGACGGAGTTTAGCACGTTGCTATTCCACCATTCAACCAGGACAGATACACACAACAACCATTCCCTCTGATATTTGCCAGATGCCGCAGCTGAGACTCGAACTCAAGAGAGATAAACAGTGACTAGCCATGTTCTGCCACACAACAATGCTCTAACCAACTGTGCTATCGTGTCGGTTTTCCTTTTTCAAATTGTTGTACTACACTATACTGATTTATTCACCCTTTAAATTGATTCTTGAGGAAAATGCTCTCATGGACATTTCATTTCAATATATATTTTTTTGTAATGCTAACAAACATAAAATGGCAACCATTTATAGATACTAATTTTGTAATACATTTTAAAAAAATCCAGTTACATTCTACTTTTTTTGGCAAAAATGACCTTTTTTAATATTTACTGTCAAAAAATACTAAATACTATTCATTTCATGACCAACTTCTCTTAGAAAAGCAAATGCATTTTTTTTCAACCATATATGGGCCGATTTTAAGTGTAAAAAATCCATTAAAACTAGAACATAATACGTAACAATTATTATAATTTCATAATTATACAATTTTACGAAAAATGCATTTGCGAAAAAAGTTAATATCACGTCTGAAAAAATCGGATGTTCTAGATAAGCGATTAATTCAACAACACTGAGTTTTAACTGTCCGCTTTCAAAGTTGTGCAAAAATGGAAATGGAAGAGGTTTCAATAATCAGTTCAAGATTCTTTTCTCTATCATTGTTCAGTAATGTCACAGAACCTAGGTGTATTTTATGTTATTATGTAAAGCTTTACTAAGTTCACTTAAATTATTATCCCATTGTGTCAAAAACATGAAAACAATGTATGTAACTTCTATTACTGCCAGATTGCCTTGAACTTTCTCTTAAATTGCGATGAAAGAATTTTACAAACAATATTTATATACCAACTTAAAATATTCCAGTAGAAGCATTCATGGAAACATACAACAACATTGTAAATTTTATGGGTGAATAAAGAGCATCATCTGTTCTTGCATAAGTTCTTAAATAACTATTTACACTGTACACCAGGTTTTAATTTATAATTAATTAATAGTATCTATGCAGGTGTTATCTATTAAAAATGTTTAAATTTTATGCTTTTAAACTGAGTGTAGGCAATTTAAAAAAATACTGGTGGAAAACGTGAAGAACTTAAGTGGTTGATATTAGAATATTGGTTAAATTATCTATATTTAGACATTCATATTTTATTGAAGATTACTGCAATAATTTCGATTTATTTTCACATCTTTAATTATTTATTATTTAAATAAATTAGTCATAATTGCGACAGCGGATAATTTCGTTCCCATAGAAAAGCAGAGTAACTGTGCGTGCGCAGCGAAATATAACTGTATTCCTAATTCAGATTTAGTTTATCTACAAACCTCGCAGTGCGCAGAAGGGTGGCGCGAAGATAAAAATAAATAGTAACAACTATGTCGACTATATCATGGAGGACGCGAAAAATCCGTACGTATAGATTTGTGTTGACGAAGGCATAGATTTTAAAGAACATAATCATTCATGTTATTATGTGTATTTTATGTGCTATTTAGAATACACATAGTGGTAAATACTTTGTGCAATATTGATGTTAGAAGTGAAAATGTTTTACTGCTTTTATCAGACGAAATGGCATATACACTGTGTCCCAGGATAAATGTTACAAGAGTGTAATGGACAAAAAATTTTAGAATTTTGGAATGACACTTCAGGAATCTATCTTGTTTGGTGTAAAACTACGATATATCAAAAAGTTGAATCTGTGTTCGAGAGATCAGTTAACAAGCAACATGTTGCATGGGTCTCCAGATATAGAGGAGTTGGTCCTGAATCATGTATGTAAATTCTCAGTAACAGTGCTCGAAAGATAAAACTAGAAGAAAGAACAAAAAAGACAAAACTGTGATGATGACAAATTTATTGTAACAACGGCCTCGACCATATCAGAAAGATTACAATGTCTTACAATTTTACCATGAACTTCGTTACGTACTTCTACTTCTACGACAGATGATGACTAATCCAGTGTTAATTTTTGAAACATCAAAGGCTCCAATTCATTTCAGGATTATTATATGATAACTGGTAGTTTTTTGGGCATATTTAGATTTTTTTAAGAATGGTTTACGCCATTTTTATTAATTAGAAGATGTTTCTTTTTGCATATAAAGAGGTCGTATATGGATTACAAATTATGTTCTGAGCTTATTTTAGTTGAATGGCTAGAGATTGTTTGAATAAATAGTTCCCGAATAAATTGATTGGTCATGGAAAAGACTTCCCGCGATTTTTACTTATTAGAGAAAAATCCATCGCTTATGGTTCTAAATCTATAAGTAATAAATACTTAGCTAATAGTTATGTCGTTAAATTTAATGAGTGTCCGATTGAAATCGTGAAGCAAATTAAATATTTAGGAGTTATGTTAGATCCACAACTTACATTTTGTCATCAAATGAATTACATATGTAAAAGAACTGGAAAGAAGATTGGATTTTTTTCATAGGATATCACATAACTTATCACAGTGGAGTAAATTACTGATTTATAATACCATAGTCTATCCACATTTCACATATTGCGCATCGTTTTTGATAGCATGTAATACTCATGAAATAAATAGATTGCAAATACTGCAAAATAAAGCAATGCGAATTATATTAAAATGTAACATCTACACTCCCTGTGAAATCTATGTTAAACGTGCTAAACTGGTTATCAGTTGAGCAGTGCATTAGAAGAGCTAATTTAATTTTGATATATAAAATAAGTAGAGAAGAAGTACCTATCTATCTACAAAATCTAAAGAAACGTGCAGATATACATAGTTACAATACCAGACGGAAAAATCACTATGACGTTGAGTGTGTCAAAAAATCCTTTTTACAAGGTTCATTATTTAATGAAGGACTCTTTTTAATGCTCTGCCATCTGATATAAAGGATGCACCAAGTGTAAAAACATTTAATAAATATGTATGTAAATATCTCACAAGTAATTAAGTAAAATAGTCTGAAGTCTGAATATATTTCGAATACCTTACAATTTTATATACTCATTCTAGTAGTTTCGGATACAATTACTTTTTATTTGTTTGTTTTTGGTGTAATAGTAATATTACTTAGGTTAGATTATTTAGGTTTAATTAAATGTCTATGTATCTATGTAGCAGATAGTGCTAAATAAAGATCTATCTATCTATCTATCTATCTATCTATCTATGTTAAATTAATTGCCAATATTCAAATGTTTTATTTGGTGCTGAGTAAATCTGGCCAATATTTGAGGTTTTACAAAACGACGAATAGTTTAATCAGACACAATTTAGGCGGTTATTTTGAATACTAAAGATAAAATGGTTGTTAAAGTATGAAAAGTGCTGTAATATGGAAACAACGCGAATTAGGGCATCATTTATTAAATATTATCATTATTTTCCAATTTAATGACTAAATTAAATTCTTTAACTATATGTTTTATCCAAGATAATCCCAATATTTATTCAAGGAATTTATTTTTTAACACCCGATAACTTTTGGTCAAAAACATAAAACCGATGATTTACTTCCCTTCGAACACATTTTTTCTAAACGTCTGGGCATTGACTACAACATCTGGTCATCGATTACAACGGTTTACAATTTCTCCATTACTTAAAAAATTAAGCAGATGATTAATGATTCTAGTGCAAAATTAGGGTAGCCCTATTTCATTCTGACAGCCCCTACATTTCATAAATCATTCTTTTTATTTTCATATTAATATTTTCTTGAAAGTGGTGTTGTTTTGCAAAGAAAATTTAACATAATTGATTTTTCACAATAAAACATTTGGTAATTCCTAAAATTGACTATATTCTTGTGTTGTATAAATATACTGATAGTACGGATGTTCATGATAAAAATCAGTGATATTTTGCGCTTTTATTTGAAGGAATTTTTTTATACATCACAGTTGTGTTCAGCGATATCAGATTAGTTGAAATGATTCCTCATATCATCATGCATTCAATTTTTTTAACCGGTCACCATTTTGAACATCTGTCACTGAATACAGATTCATAGGCGTGAATTCAATGGTCAATGAATATCGGCTTGATATTAACCCAAATACACAAGTTCTTTGGTGGATAATAATTAAAATATCGCGAAAATACGCCTATCAAGTAAGTATGCCGTGGAAATTGAAAAACACTAGATTCAAAACATTCAGTTTGTCAACAAAACAACGCTGCAAATAAAAAAAGTGTGCAGTCTAAAATGATTTATTTTAACAATAAAAAACATATTAAAAGATTAATTAAAAGGTAGTAAATGTTCAAAGTGTATCCCCCCTTCTTTTTGACGTTTTCTGGCTCGGTCAATGATGTTTCGCATAACATTTCGCAACATAGCAGGAGTAATACTTGCAAAAACTTCGCGGATACGATTTTGTAAAAAAGTGTTTGAGGGGGCGTATAGAATACTCGTTCTCTTTCACATAACCCCACATAAAAAATCTAAAATGCTCAGATCTGGTGAGCGGGCAGGCCAAGGTACAGGTCCATATGTTGCAATTACTCGCCCATTATACCGGTTCACTATTTGGGCCATAACTCGAGCGGCATTATTAGGTGGAGCCCCATCTTGTTGAAAATACATTTGTTCAGAAACTGCAAGTGGTATGTCCATCAACATTTCTGCAACATCATTTTGTAAGAATTCTAAATATCTCTACCCTGTCAAAGGTTCTTGAAACAAAATAGGTCCAATGATTCTTGTTCCAATCACCCCAACCACACATTTACTCCAAATAATCTTTCCTGAAAATTACTCTGCCTTATTAAATGTTGCTCTTCCTGCGCCCAATACCTATTGTTTTGTTTATTAAACATTCCATTGTTGGCGAATCTCGACTCATCAGAAAACAATATCAAAGAAACAAAATTCAAGTTAGCGGTATTATTTTGAAGTAACCCTTCGGTTGCCATCATCTTCGTACAAATGCTGGTGCATTTGAAATTTAAACGAACGGTAACCATATTCTTTGAGAATCTTTCTTGCTGATTCATGACTAATTTGTACCTCATGGCTAATTTCTCTAGTATAAGCAGTAGGATTCATTTCTACAAAAGCCAATACGTTATTTTCTGTCGCTTTTTCAACGATAAAAGCTACAGGATTATTATCAATTCCTTTCCTGATTTATTTCTCCACAATTGGAAAATATTGAAAACATGGATGATGTCTAGGGCTGTCAAAAATGTTCCGTGGGACAGTGGCGTACGCGAATTTAACTAATACGAGAAACAATAAACTGTTACGATTTATAACAATGTATGTAAAACTTACCCTCTTAACCAGCTTGCTTATCACAAACTGGAGAATATGTGTAGCCATTTTGCAGCATCAGGTATATTTCTATGGTTGTCTCCATGAGTGATGTTCGTTTTGGTGAAAATATATTCTTATATTTTGAAAACGACCGTTCGACATCTGCTGATATAATACACGCATACGTAAAATAGACTTTGAACGCACTTAACGGATCTGGGACTGCACCATCACATATTTGTCTTAATTTGGTAAAACCGTTGTCTTTATTTAACACATTTGCGAACTTTTCTTTAACGCGCTCATTTGTTGCGGCACCTATAGCGTATAGCAGTAGATTTACTTCGTCCACTATTTGCAGTGACTCCGCTAACGACAACGCACTGTTTTTTTAATTTTTTTTTTGCTTCATGTAGTAGTTTATAGTTCTTCGCAATATTTTTTAAAGCTGTTTCAACGGAAATATCTCCGAATTTTGTCTAGCTTTCCTTAATAGCTGCAGCCTCATCTGGATTAAATTGTAGTATCACAGCTTTTATTTGTTGGAAATATTCAGCATAATAAAAAGCTGCCTGCAACCATGTTCCCCAACGTGTAAGATTCGGCTGTGGTGGTTCAGGAATACCGGGACACTTGCTATGAAATGCAAGGAGATGTTAAGGAGATTTAAGGAACACTTTTTTTTGTACTTGCTATTAAAATGCATCTACCTCTGGAAACCCTTTTCGAATAGTTTCTGCCAGATGTAAAGCATGCACTTTACACGTAACATGTATAAACGTACAACCTTGTTCTTGCAAAGAACGGCCTACCGAACGCATTTTCACGGCGCCCTCAGTCACAAACATCAACACTTGACTTTTTGACAGTTCAACTTTTTCTAATGTCTCCAGCACCACCCTGGTAATTGTTTCGCTAGTACACTGACTTAGTCTTTTGCTAGCTAGTAACAGTGGAACTGTCGGTTTAAGAGGGTCCAGTACTCGTACTATAACATTTAAAACAGAATTTTTTTTACAATTTGTTGTCTCATCAATAGATAATCACAGCCGTGTATTTTTTAATTTACATTTCATCTTATTTACCATGTCTACGTGTATAGTTGGTAGATAATTACATAACGTTGTGCGACTTGGTAACTTCACCTGGGCATTGTATTTATTCCAGAACTCTTGAAATGGTTGTTTATCGAGTATGTGCAGAGGAACATCACAGGCAATCAGCATTAATAGTAAATCAAACATAAACTGTGTTGTCGAAGGCACGCCATTTTTTTTTATTTTTATGGTGTACACTATTTACGTGAAGTCCACAATCACGCTTATCAAATCTTTCTCGCACACTTTACAAATTATTTTAGCATCATCATAGAATAAATCCGGGAATTCACCTATGAATTTATTCACTTTGTCAGCAAATAGCCGTTTTCTACCCTTGCGTACGTCTGCCATGACTTATTATTAAATTAATATCAACAATACAGTACAGCAAATAAAATAAAAACACAAAAACAATATGCAATACGCCCAAGTGACTTGACGTGTACACAACTCGAAAGCTAATAATATACTGGACTGGAGAAAGAGTTTCGCGGTCAAGGTGAATGCCGGTGATAGTAAGTACATCAGTACTCTACGACCATGATCCACAGACACGATTTGCAGCTTTAATGATGTCTGTTCAGATACCTTTGGGCATACAATTCTGCGGCATTTCCGGAATTTTTGTGGCATTCTCCAAAAATTAATAACATGTCCACTTTTTCATCCCTTGTATACATGTTAAACAGTAACAACAATAATTAAAAAACAACAAACAACAACAAATTTAATTATAAAGAGCAAACTTATTAAGTTAACAATACACATGTATTATTATGTGTCAAATTTCTTTTTGTTTCCACAGCACACTTTTATTATTTGCAGCGTTGTTTTGTTGACAAAATGAATGTTTTGATTCTAGTTTTATTCAGTTTCCATGACATACTTGATAAGCGTATTTTCTCGATATTTTAATTATTATCCACCAAAGAACCTGTGCACTTGGATTAATATAAACCGATTTTCGATTTGAAGGTATCAAGGATTTGTCGGGAAAATTAGTATTTAACTATTGGGTGTCTAAAAGATGGTGCCATTTGAAAGAGTTGGCATAATTACAAATTAGTGATTTCGGAAATTTTGAGGGGCTACTGTTTTTAGGCTCACCAGTTGGCACCACTGGCAAGTAAGATAGTTATTGTTAGGCGTGGAATAAGTTTGTAGGGTCTTATTATAATTATTTCGGACACCAGAAATAAAAAAACTTGTTAATTATGCCTCAGTGTTGTGCAGTTCCATTTTGTTCGGAAACAAAAGGCGGACATATTTTTCCGAGAGACAACATTCGCCTAAAACAGTGGTTGGTAGCAATTCGCAGGGATAACTCTACGCCTTCGAAACATTCGTGTGTATTTAAGAAACATTTCAATCTTGACGATTATGCGTTACCAAAGGAACCTACTACAGAAAAATCGTAAAAGTAATAATCATGCATATTCGTTGTTTTCATCATGCTCATACTTGATATAACCTAACTTTAATGACATAAGACACCTCTAATAGGTACAATAATTTCCCTACTGAGCAAGTAAATTACTACTTTCCCCTTCTATTATCATTGTGTTAAATATTGTTCAGCTAATTTTTTTAAAAATCACTAAAAACCCGCGTTAAAAAGACATAATAAACATTAACGTCCAGTGACATTTACCTTACCCTAACTAGCTCCTCTCGTGGTGAATTCAAGCGCGGTAGCCCTCATTCGAAAAATCTCACGTTTACATTTTTCTCTTATCGGTTTGGTCCATTTGATTGATATGAGTGCATTCACTGGACTTTAAATGCAACAAAAAAATTGCCCTAAAAAATCAAGTACTCAACATTTTTTTAAACTATGCAATCGTACTTAAAATCGTCTCCGGAATCCAAAAATGTGAGAATATACAGGGTGTTCCACTTAGAAATTCGAAGTTGGGGTCATCTTCGGAGAAACCGGAAGTGATGAAGAAGTGTCAAATATTGAAAAATTGGCCGTTTTTGGTATATATTACCACTGCCAAGTTTTAGACTTACATCCTTAAATCGTTTGTCTAATGATTCCGTTGACACCCGGTATAATTTTGCAATATAGGGTAGGCATCTACCACGTTCTGGCTGCGCCATACGTGGATATCCTTGTCTATTATATATTGGGAATTATTTACAATTGTATTTTGTACTTTACTTTCTCGTAGATAAACATTATTATTATTAAACTCAATTTTTAAAATCAGAAAATCCCACATTTTCCACCAATATAAAAAAACAAATTTATATCAGTATTTCTTTTTGTGCAACTATGCAACTAAAACTCCTAAAATAGGTTTAATTCGGGTAAATATAATAATCGAAAAAAATGTACCTTCATTAGAATAACCTAAACCACTCAAAACGTTTCGTGCAATACTAAATATTCACAAGCAGTCATTCATTTTCTCAATAAATAATAAACACTAATACATCATTTTTTTAATTAAACATCAATTTGGATTAACCCGATAATTCACAATAACCATCCAGATGATGCCTAATCTAGAAGTACAAAAACACGTGCTTTATCAGCGAGTTGTCAGGCCCATATGGAAAATGCGTCGGCTTTCAATTTGCATCACAGTTTTAGCTTGCTACAGATGTGACAGGAGCGGGTGTTAGGGTTTGCGATGTTCTGAACTCCCCTTGAAATTGTTCTTCTCTTAAGTAAAAGAGTTATTATTATGAACATTTTTACTTTCTTATACCTAATATAAGGAAGTATAGTTAGTAATCGTGATTTTTTTCGACCTCGAGATTGATATATACGTTTTGAACCCTCCTGAATCCATTCTGACTATTTTCCGAATGATGTCTGTCGGTGCGTGTGTGTGTCTGTATGTGTGGATGTGTGTATGTGTGTATCCGCGATAATTCTAATGGGAGACTTTCCAAATTTGGCAGTTAAGATTTTCAACAACATTTTAGGTGACACATTAAATTTGGTGAATGTGGTACCACCAGAAGTGACATAATGAATGAAAGAAGAAAAAAGGTACAATTTTGCTACAGCAGCCGCAGTTTTTGAGATAAAGCTTTCAAATTTGGTACACTTGTTCTAAAGGCCAAAGATAATAAATTCGGTGATGAGCAAAATTGACCAGCTGAAAGGAGGTCCACGGGACCCAAACTTTTTTGTATTTGCCTTTACAAAAAAATATATTCTTGATGGCATATTATCAATCATGTCTACAATATCAAGCCATTAAAATATATTTTCCAAGTACTTAAATAAAGCTGATGTAAACTGAAATATTTTACACTTTTGGTCTCATAAAATGGGGTTAGGATAAACAGTTTGACATTTGAAAGATCTAATTTAGTTACAAAAATATCAATGTCAATAAGAAGAAATTATTAAAATATATGACATGAATTATTATTGAGAGTATCGAATGACGCTGGTAATTAACTATTTAAAAATTTTAATGAAACATTTCAAAGTACGCTATTAAAATTTAACTGAGGTAAGTGAAGAATTAAATAGAATGATTTTTTAGATCAGGATGATATATACTTGTATAAGAAAGTTATGTGCTGGCCACATCAGATATTTTATATAGTATAAACACCGTCGGCATTATTAACAAAATGTACCTCAAGAACAGAAAATTCAGGTTCCTTAACGTTAGTGTTAAACGTTTATTACATTACATTACCACTAAAATATCTGCCGCGCAAAATTATTTACTTCGGAGCGGTACGATTGTTTACATATAATAATATATTCTATACCTTTTGTAAGTAAATATTTTAAGTATAATTTAATTATTTTTAAATTATTGTGAGGTGTGTAAGAACCGTCAGGTCATTCTTAGAATTCACTAGCCGGTTTTACAGCTAGGCCCCATCAGTCCGTGCCTGTAGGCGTCGACTCTAGGGGGCACTTCAGGTCCAGCTCTGTGTTAATTTTAGAATGATCTCAAAAATATAAATAACATGACTGATGGTCAAGAGGCAAGGACACTTCTCACCCAAAAGTCCTGGGTCGAATCCCGGCCGTGGCACTGGGATTTTTCTGTGATTTAATCCTAGTATACTCGGATATTGGAAGTGTGTCCGTTGTCTCTAAATGTATACCGCCTTTCGCACAACGTTAGTTTAGAGATGCAGGGGGGTGTATTATCTGTATTATCTGTGGTGTTTAAGCATGTTTATCATGCTTAGTTTTAATGTTACATTAAAACTAAACAGGAAACCTATTAAAGTGGGTACTACAATTGGTCACTGTTAGTAGGCACTCTGTGGAAGGATGCGAGGATAATCGGATGTCGGACTTATGCGAAGACTGCCTGCTATGGTGCGTGAATGACGATTCTCCAGAGTCTAAGTTCTAGATACAGACAGGGTTGCCAGATTTGGCTACTTTACGCCAGATTGGCTATCGTTGATGGTGTTTTGACGGTCAAAAAAATTAAGATAGCGACTGGCTACTAATTTGGCGACTTTTATAAAATCTGATACCATATTTTGGCTACATTTCAATTATGGATTGCACAGAGCAGCAGAGTTTCAACAGTATAAATTGATTTATTTGACTGTAAATTTCAAAAAAACGCGCCGAGCAGCGGTAGGAGCACATTCACTAATCTGATCTAATATAAAATTTCTAAATATCTAAAGTTGATTCAAATTCTATTGCCCTAACTAAAAACTGATTTTCACCGTGTTAAGTTTGACAAAAATATCACCTGTTAATTTCAGACTGTCAGTGTCAGTCATAATTTGAAGTTGCCATTTTTTAATGATATTACTTACCTAAGAAACTACCGGCAACGCGAAAATCAATTTTTGGTTAGGAGAATAGAGTGAATCAACATTAAATATTTTTTGGTTTTGTTTGTTTATTCATGTATTATAAATTTGTAAGGGAAATAAAGTTTATTTTTATTAGATTGTTTTTTATTTTGTATAAATCTATTATCAAGACCATAGATATGACTAATATAACCTAATTTCATGTTGATAATTTTTTTTGTCGGGCCTAATTTATCCACCATAGATAAAAAAGTGTGTTGTATCTACAATCTACTTATAAAAATCAACGATAAAAATCAACGGTTGTTGGATGTTGACGATTTTTGGATACTTGAAAAACCTGAATTGGCCACAATGCTATGAAAGAATCTGGCAACCCTGGATACAGAACAGTTCCAGATAGTCTATACTAGTCGAATCGCGAGAGTTAGTAGGGTGTGTGGTGCGTTGTGTTGCTTCATGTAAATATCCGGAGCTCTCAATAAATGATGCCTTCTCATTCTTCTAATTATACTGATTGTGTGAAAAGACAATTCGATTTTTTATTTTCCATATTGTTCCTTAATAATAATCCAATTCTTTTAAGGAGGACGAAAAATTTACCTGGGCCTAGTGCTATTTATATCTAAAATCGGTACTACACTGACTAGGTTAACTTCTTCAGCTTAAATTCTGTAGAATTACTGCATCTTCATCTGTGTAGCCCTGCAATAATTTACTTATGGAATTTATCGGTCCTCTTTTCACTTGCTGTAAACATCTTTTTCAAGTAAGGGGGGAGTTGTTATCACGGACAGTGGCAACCACGACGCCAAATATCTAAAGGGTTCATGGTGGCAATTGGTTATATACTAACGAGTGTTTACTCAGCCCATGAATCGTGAATTTTCTCTTCGATGTTAAATTTCGTGAAAATCTAAATTAAATGAATTAATGAATAAAGAATGAAACTGGTTAATGTCGTATGACATTTTGTCTGTGACACTCTTTGTTATTCTTTAACAGGGCAAAACAACAGAGATGTATTACAGAAATTTGAAAGACATTCCACGTATACCTTGGCCGGTTTTTCTATCTTCCATTAAATCTGTTCTATACATAAGTGCCATGGTAACAATTTTTGACAAAATTATATCCAAGGACACTATCTACCCAATAAATTTAATAGGAGATTAGTATATTTTTTTTGTTAATACATTTAAAACCGTCCCTACATTTGTTTTAAAAATTCTAGTGATATACAAACTTGCATCGCGTTTTTATAATTCGGAATATTTCTCTTATCTTATTGTTTTTGATTAATTATGGTTACTTATCTCATTTCCAATACACTGATTAATTTATAAAAGCATATTTTTGACACGCCACTGCTTCCATACATGGATCATACTATCAGATTGAGTGACCCTCACGCTCATTTCCATTGTGCAAGACGAGGAAGTTGAAGCAGGGGTCCACATGCTCTCCTGTAACAATACAGACTTTGGGTATCGACCCTTTGTCATGTGGCCCTATCCGAACCCTTCACAAAATGCAGAATCGGGTTTGCCCAAAAACAATTGCAAACTGATTAAAGTTATAATTTCTGTTTTCAGTCGATTAATTAATAAAATCTTTAAACCAAAATGAAAACGACCACTTTGTTTTAATAAGTGTGGATGTATGAGCAAAAAAGATATTACGAAGAAATTCATTTAGTGACAATATATTAGTTTACAGGTCTTTGTTATTAGAAAATATTGTAATTATTTAATCTGTACCCTTAACGCTGCGCTACAGTTAATGATTGTGACTGCAGATTGCAATTTTTAGGAATAGTGACACAATTTATTAATAATCATAAATGTGTTTAAAATAAATCGGTTTTAGCAATTATGGCGTTATAGTTAACAGACTCATCTGTAGATATGTGAGCCATCACCACATATTTGTCTTGTTTATACCATGTAGGAGTATAAACAATAATAAAAATAAATGTTTAAATTAATCTATAAATTGCACAATATGATTTTTAACGCTAACCAATTTTAACTGCTGCTTAAACAAACCTTTTTAGTCCGCAGCAGATGAGTAATAATAGAAGCCATCAAATCTCCACTCACAATCAAATACACGACTCACTAAGTGGCGAGTGTTATTATTTATTTATTAATGAATTATAATTTATCTTCAAAAACCGGAAACCGGTTTCTGTTAAAACCGGGATCCATATATTGATCAAAACGTGTTATCCGAAAACGGGTTAATCGGTTATACGAAAACCGGTTAATCGGGTACTTGAAAACCGATTAATAAAAAAACAGATTAAATTGACTATCATATTCTAGTTACTTTGGCGAGGTTGTTAACATCCAAAATTAATACAAAGAGGGCTAAAAGTATTGGTGAATGTAACACCAACACATACATGTATATTTAACTAGCGGTCACAAGAGTAAAAGTATATTGTCTATAGTTATTTATTTGTGGCATCCTATGATGTTCTTCTCATCTTCTTTGGGTATTAAGCCACAGTCCTATAAATTATTTTAAAAAATTTATTAAGTAAATCTCTGCGTCAAAAGGACTTTTCTATGAAAACATATAAAAAGAAAAATGTGTTTGAAATTGCTAAAAAAGAAATAAAATTAATTTATCTCTAATTTTGTGAACGAAATCAGAGTATTCCGTTACCTCCCGATCTCCAATTCTATACAGGGTGTCAGTTTTTTGTAGACAAACTTTAACAGGAGATAGAACACATGTTTTTAAAAAGAAAAGTTCCTATAAACATATGTCGTAGAACGCTTCGTTTCCGAGATACAGGGTGTTGAATATAATTTTTTTTTCCGAATTTTCATTATAACTTATAAACGAATGCTTAGATTTTTTTCCATGTTTGGGGGATAATGCCTATTAATTAAGGGGCATAAAACAAGCGATAAGAGTGTTCAACAACTTGCACAGTGGCGGAGTGGAGGGGGTGCTCAACCCCTTTCTTAAACAGAACTTCTACACCAATGACTATTTTTTTAAAAAAACTGTTATTTTCATTATCTACATACAGTTTAACAAAAATAATGTCCCTTCTGTTTCGAAATTCCTGTGCGTTTCCGAGTTATTTTGATTTTTAGTGTTTGATGTGGTACTAAATTAAATAATTTATTTATTATCAATTATCGGCTAAATATTTAATTCTTTCAACGAAACCTACCTAAATATGGTTTGTTAAGGATTCTAAAAAGCTGAAATCGCTTATTCTTTATCTCTTTCCAATGTAGTCAAAATAAATATTTGTTATATCAAGCCATACTCAAATACAAGACTTTTATAAGTTGAAATCTGTTTAGTACACTAATTTTAACAATCCTTATTTATTATTTTGTTGTACATCGTTGAATAGTTTACGCACAATAAAGTGGTGCAGATTCAAGACCTACTTCTGAAAAAATAAATTTTAATTCATTTATCACTTCTATACACTATCACACAAATCTAAATTTCCTCAATATATTTTCCAACTCCTATTCCAAAAACCAGCCAAACGTGGAAATTTACCATAACAACGGCACAAATCTAAATTTTCTTAGACTACTGCGACTTGGTAAAATATAATTTATATCTTTGTTTATTTTTAGCTCCAACGGAATTATGTTTGCAATTCTTATTAAAACATGAATTTAGAAACGATTTCGATTTCATGGAGAATAAGGATTGGATTTTCTACTATGTAAACACATATCTCCTTAATCTGTACATTTTGCAATCCATTTTCAATATACTTTAGATGAAGTAGGTATGCAAAGAATGACCAACCCATTTAGTTGCATGGCTATTTGCTGGTGTTGACTGGTGAGGTCCATTTCTTATTTACATACCTACATACTCGCTGGAATGGATTGGTGTTACACCCTCTTTTTTTTACTTCTTTATTATATGGCAGTAAAGATTAATCTCGGTGTGCACATGCAATCTTTAACGAAATATAACATGATTTTGGCAGCTGGTTTAACGATTAAAACCAGTGTTCACCACTGCCCAAGCTAAAATAAAAAATAATAATTTGCTTCAGTCCCAGTTACTTAATATATTTCTCTGTAACAAGCAGAGCTGGGATAGAAAAACAGTTATAATGCGAGTATATTAAAATACTGTTCATTAATAAGAAATATTGTATTAAATTGCTTTAAATAAAATAAAATTTTGAAATTTTCTGTCTAATAAATGATGCCCTTGAGAGGTAATAATACGATGCGGTGGTGTGAAGGACAGTGGTGTATGCCGCCAACAAAACGGGTTCAAAGCCAGGAACTTTTTTGTTTTGAATGGTTTATTTTTCGTAAAATGGGCTAGAATTCAGAAAAAGTTTTTATCAAGAATATTTCGATATAAATTCTCAGCTCAGCCCCCGTACCCACGTCACTGGTAAACTACTCCAGATTATTAATTATCAAAATAATTGTTATCCAAAACTCAATCAGTGTACAGAATTTTATCTCAATATATCCATATAAGGATTCAATATTCCAAAAAATGTTTGATGGAATTACCTTCAGCACGGCAAATTTTCACGAAAGAACTTGGGGAATCATTTGATTTATTGCTACGTACTTAAAACACCCTATATAGTTAATTCTTTTAAATATTGAGGCAGCTGCAATTTAGCCTAATTTCAAAAATACCAAGGATACTGAATTTCAAAAACGTCTGTTATACCCAGCAGGGCCTAAACTGTAGTTAAAATAATTAGTTACTATAAAATATCTACTCGAATTTAACTTTTTTTTGTAATTCAAGAGAAGATATTATAAAAAGTACTCCACATGTTGCCCATTTTGATTGACACACATTTCTATGCGTCTTTGGAATGAGGTTTCTTCTGTTCATAAGATTGCCGGAGTGATACTTCTAAAAGCATTTATTATACTTTCTTTAAAATTTTGGGTTGTTGCTGGTGTGATGGGCATCATATAACACGCTTATTATAATACATGCTCTTGAATTATTTGAAAAAAACCCTCATTTTTAATTTTTATTGCTGAAGTTTGCAGTTATTGTTCAATAAATTGAAAATGGTCACAAGTAGCCATAGGAATGTACGTACAAAAAATGCTCGTTTTTCAATCCTACATCACATCGTCCAAAAATATACATATCTATTTGAAAAAAATGAGAAAATTCAGTTCAAAAAGTTGTAAATTTTGGCTACCCTGTATACTTTTAGGAAGTGAAAATGGCTGAGTGTCATCACACAGATGTCTCATAACTGGTACTAACATATTTTTTTCTTAAAATTGATAGTTGTGATTGTAGTGATATTTTTAATGTACATGTGTAAATGGTATAATTTCAACAAAAAAAAATCATTACATCCAAGTTGTTGGGAGGGAGTCAATAATAATACAGGAGTGAAAGGAGGCCACAAAAAATTTTCTGATATGCATGGCATTTCATTTAAAAAAAGTTACTTCACCCTGTACAATCGTCTTGGCTCAAACTGTATATTCGAAAATAATTTCCGGTTATTACTTTTTAATTTAGTTTACTTCTGTTTTTAAATCAAGTTTCTAGATACCATAGAACTCGAGATATCGAAGTCGGACGCATTATTTTATCTAATTATTATTAGACCCTGTAAATTATATAATCCACAAACTATTCATATTCATACAATTTGATCAAGCAAATACAATAAATTTGTGTTAAACATGAATGAATATCTAACATTTTAAATTCTCAACCTCTTCTAATCAACCTCTCAATATACCGTGTGTCCCAAATTCGATGCTCACCATTGGGATCTCGGAAACGGTAAGAGGTACAAGGTCGGTTAAATCGGATAAGTTTTAGCAAATTTTATGCTGATTCCAAATCCGTTAAGAAATTTGAGATTTTCCAAAAAAAAACGAAAATTTTGTGATTTCTCTTTTTGACTGTAGCCAAATAACCCTTGGTCAAACAGGTTTTAGACTTTTACATTATTAGGACACTTTTTGAAGACTCATATTTTGATCTAGAAACGAATTATCGATAGTCTTTTGTTTTAGAGATATCTGAGGTAACTTTTGTTTTTCTTATGGCAGTTATATTGGATTTTTCGTTTTGCAAATGGCGCTTAAAAAAGAGCTTTCAGATGATGTATCACATGCCGAGAAAAATTTGTTATTTAACAAAATAGTGGGCCTTGGAAAATCGAATTTGGGACACACGGTATATTTATATACTATCTTCTGTCTTAACCTTTTATCCGAATAGTATGATGTAACTTTCTCTTGATTCTTAATTTGTGTTCAGTATATAAAAGTCAGCTCCACGCACTTTGGTTTGCCCATCACGCTCAAGATCCTAAAATCCTCTAGCTTATTTCTGATAGATATCTGACGGTGTTTCTTGAATAAAATTTTATTAGGCGTTATCTATTTTCCAGATTCCATAAAATACGTTTTTAATTATATCTTTATAAAAAAAATCAGTGAGCTAATAAAGGAAAAATAACTAACATCCCTCTTTAATTTTAAAATATAGATTTATCAATATACCTAATTTTAAATTGTTATCTTAAATATTTAAAATTTTCGAAAGCAGTTTTTAAGTTTAAGCGTTAAAATAAAGTTAGCCGCAGTTCCACTAAAAATTGATATGCAAGGAACTAATTTAACCAAATCAATTAGTGACAAAAAAAGCAAAAGCAGTAGAAGCAGATCTGACATTAATACACTAGAATGAAATAATCAAAGGCAATAAAAATGTTTAATTCATATAGAGTAGAATAAAACAAATAACTACATCCCAGTTATTACTTTTCTCTGTACTTTGTTGCAAGTGGTGCTCTTGTGAAATGGGAAATGGTAGATTCATATGCCGATTCCAAGCATCTAGTGAATAATTAATTACGATCTTTATAAAAAAAAAATAAGAATCTGTTAGTAACACTTTTCCAACGTATGAGAATATGAAAAACAACTGGAGTAGGACGTACCGTTTTAAATAGAAATAAAATTTATTTTTCTGTATTATGAATTCTGTCAGGCTTCCGCTTCTTTTTCATTCACCGATATTTAACATGGTTACATTGCTAATAATACCAAGTTTAAACTTATTCTCTCTATGCCCAAAACCAAAATTCTCTTTTAATCATCATAGCTACAGGAAAAATTTTTAATTTAGTTTTAAAATGTTTGAGAGGCAATTAAAAAGAGTAAAATAAAGTTATTTTAAAATTATTTTTCCCAATAATTATTGGCCTTTGATTAGGTGTATGTACAAGGTTATTCATTATAAATTACCCACCCCTTATCATCGTTACTATTGCCTATAGAAAAAAAAGTTTTAAATAAAAATTGTGTGGTTATGACTGAATTTTGTTAAAATGCGATCAAAAGTACAGTAGCGTGCAGATTTCAGGGGATACAAAAAAATATATTTTTTTCTAAATGGGATATCCTGTATACTATTAAATTTTTTTAATGATCCCTTGTTCCTGATTTCAAAAATATACCATATGTTACTCCTACCATATACCATTTTTGAGTTATTAAACGTCGAATATCTTAGTTAAACTAGTTACTGTAAATATGCAAAAGTTAACATTATTAAAATTAGCTATGAAAATGACAACTATTATGTTTGATAAGTGACATTTCTTTAATGAAATAATCAAAATGGTTTACAGTGAGGAAGAAAAAAACCAAATATTTATACAAAATAGATAACAAAGATTTATTTAGGAAGTTTAAATATAAATAAATGATAACTCATAAAAGATATTCGATGTGTCCACCATTATTGTCAATGCATAATTGATAACGTCTTCTTATATTTATTATTGCATCGGAAATTATTTACAATCAGATTGTTTATTTCAAGTCGAATCCTGTCTTTAATGACTTGAATACTATTATTATTATTATTACTATTGACAATATCTTTTAGAAATCCCCAAAAAATGAATCTATAGGGGTCAAATCCGGACTGTTAGGTGGCCATTTAATAGGTCCATTATTCCTTATCCATACTGGGAATACATTAATCAAATGATATCGAACGTGTAGGACACTATGCGGAGTTGCCTCATCCTGCATGCAAATCATATCAAGTTTGGCTTCCTGAAAATTCTGCAAAAGAATATTTTCTGCTTCTGGGATAATTATTTCCAGATAGGTTAAAGTATAATCATAAAATATAGGCCCAACAATTTTGTTTCTGAAAATTCCACACCAAACGCTAACAATTTTTCTTCCTGATTTTTTTTATTTATTTTACCAATCTTTTTCTGTTGTGCTTGTTTTCCAACGACCTTCGACTTTTCCTGTTAAAAACTCCTGCCGTAGAAAAGGATAATTCATCAGTCCATAATATTTTAGTAAAAAAATCGGGATCTTCATCCAACTTTTGAATCATCTGGCGGCAACAGTCCAGCCTTTTCCTTTTATGAGCCACTGTTAAAACTTGTACGGGTAAAATTTTATATGGCCTGTAGCTGTTATTTTTTAACGTACGTTGGATTTTGGAATAACTTTTACCTAATTGATCGACTGCATTATTTATACCACATTCAGAATTTTCTAAAAAATAATACAATGTTTCGAAAAAGTCTATTCGCGAATAAATATGGATGGGCTTACCTTCGAAATGAAGCAATATATCCAGCTGTTCTACCTGGTTTACTTGAACTACACGCTTTTTTCTACTAAAACTGGAGGTTATAACAAGTAAATATTTGGACTTTTTCTGCTTCACTGTAAACCATTTTGATTATTTCATTAAAGAAATGTTAGGTACTTATCAAACATAATAGTTGTCATTTTCATAGCTCACTTTTCCATGTTTACAGTAACTAGTTTAACTAAGATATTCGACGTTTAATAACTCAAAAACGGTCGGGGTAATATATGGTATGATTTTGAAATCAGGAACAAAGGATCATTCCAAAAATTTAATAATATACAGGGTATCCCATTAAAAAATATATTATTTTTTTGTATCCCTGAAATCTGCACTTTACTGTACTTTTGATAGCATTTTAACAAAACTCGGTCATAACCACACAACTTTTATTTAAAACTTTTTTTCTATAGGCAATAATAACGATAATAAGTGGTGGGTAATTTATAATGAATAATCTTGTACTTATATTATTCCTGGTACGAGTATTATAATCATATTTCTCATTTTTTTGTATACATGTTGATGTGTTCTCCTACATAAACCAGATTGCAGTAAATTACGGGTGTGAGTAAAGTTAAAGTATTAAGTTTTATAAACCAAGGCTTACATCATGATGTTTCATCTACACCTACTATTGCTCTAACTGCTCTAATAAAATTAGGCCATAAGCCATTACTAAAGACGAACTGTTTTAAAAAAGCGACCGGTGAAGGACGTAGTGTAACTTATAGACTTACCTTTTATATCATATCCATCAACAGTTCTTTATTGTTGTTCGCGTACACTTGTATCATTAATCAACCTCCTATAGTATCCTCTACTAAATTTCTGCGCCGGGATGTAAATAGTAAGGTGTATTTTGAAAATTGCCTTTCTACATTCAAAGTTGTAATATTTTCATAAGCATTATATCGTTGTAAGTCACTTACACGTTCAGCACTTACGCATTTGCTAAAATTATGCAAATTGTCAATATCCGGATGTTTACTTAACTTTAAATTTCTGTTAAAATTTTTCTATTGTGGTTACCAAAAAATTAAAACAAATAAGTTCATCTTAAATATATGGATTTAATATATAAAATTACAAACAATACTGATACATATTTTTTTTATTAATAAAAAATACATACATATATTTTATTTGGTATCATTTTATGAAACTAAATAATCGTCTTTCCTATTCGCATCAGTATTGCCTTTAATTTTATATATTAGACCTATATGGTATTGAGGATAAATCATTTCGTTTCATTTTTTAATATTACTAACAGAAAACTGTTAACAGCGATTTTTCAGCAATGAGAACACCAGGGTCATTTGTCATATTTACATTGTTCACTATTTCAAAAGATTCAGATAGAGATAACGAGTAAAGAACATCTCACTTTTAATATTGCATATGCTTGCGAACATATATTATAATCTTCGTTCGCATATACATACGTACCTCAACAGCGTCTGTGTTTGACTGGTTGTGGAATTGGAAATCTGTTGGTATGCAGTTCTCGGTGCATGCGACTCGACTGCGTACATTACAACTGTACATTAAAGTTGCATACAACCATGTAGTAATTGTTGCTTCAATATTAATTCAATTTTTCTGCCTTACAGCATAAACTTTTTTCGACAAATTTGTTGGTAGGTTTTCAATGTGCCTTTAGAGTCTAAATTATACCTAGAGATTTCACAATGTCAGGATGTTGGTATAAAATATGCGTAGGTATGCTTGTCCTAGCTCTATTTAAGCAAAGTTTGTTGGCATTAAACCAATCCAATTTTGCTATATATTGTTACGCCACTGGACTGTGCAGACTGGTTAGATTAGGCTGGAATTGTACACGAACGGCCGGGAATATTCTGGAGTGCTCTAGACTGGGAGAATGGATGTATAAATAAGACGCACGGTGGGCCGAGATTTAATCTTAAGTTGAACGTGAACGAGTAAAGAAGCAATAAGAAACGGACTTATAAGTGTTCTAGTGTGATTATAGTTAAGACAGTAATTAATCTATTGTTATTAAATTGTTAATTAGTAAATAAAGTAGTGAGTAAGTGTTACCTGGACTTTCAATCAACGAATCTACGAGTAGAGGTGTTTGTGTGGATAGCAAACACGTAACAATTTGGTGTCGGAAGTGGATTGGAAGAGAAATTTCTGGAATATTCGAAAAGGTTCTACAGTGTTCTTCTCAGAAATTAGTGGTAACACGGAGAATTAAGCTACTGGACAGTGTTTGGAGGACTATTTCTGGACTGAATAGTGACTTTAAAGTGGATTTTCGAGAAGTTTCTAGAACATTCGATTTAGAAATAGCTGCAAATACGCGAGTGCCGCTAGTAAAAACGTGTTATAGACTGAGAAAAAGGACTACTAGTGCAATTTCGGGAAAATTCTAGAACATTCTATTTGGAAACTACAGGAGATACGTGAATTGTGTCGACGGGAACGTGTTATAGACTCAAAACAAGACTTATCAGTGATATTTCGTGAAAATTCTCGAACATTCCATTGGACAATTAGTGAAGATAAGTGAATTTTGTCAACACAAAAGAGGTATAGACTCTAAATAAGACTTTCTAGTGCTGTTTCGAGATTTTTCTGGAACACTCCATTATTAAAATAGACGTGATATCAACATTTTACGGACTTAGTAGCGTAATAAACTTTATTTTGAACTGATTTACGTGTCGTGAGTTAATGCCAATAACAAGAAGTATGGCGGAGAAACAAACACAGGATTTGCTAGCAGCGTTGTTGGAACGAATGAACGATCAAGAAAGGATACGAAAAGAAGACAAAGAAGAACAAGAAAGAAGGCGACAGGAAGAAAAAGAAGAACAGAAAAGAGAACGCCAGGAAGAATTAAGAAAGATTATGGAAGATCAAGAGAGAAGACGACAGGAAGAAAAAGAAGAACAAGAGAGAAGACGACAAGAAGAGAAAGACGAACAGAGAAAAATTATGGAAGCTCAAGAGAGAAAACGCCAGGAAGAAAAAGATGACTTAAGAAAAATGATGGAGGGCTTGGAAATAAGACGATTGGAGGAAAACCAAGATATAAAAAGAAGCCTAGAAGAACAACAGGCAGCCATTTTCTCCCTCACTGAAAAATTTAAAGGAGATGTTATCGAAAAAGTCACTGAAGTTGCAGGGAAAGTTTGTGAAGTCGAAGGACAAGTTAATGAAGTTAAAGGAGAGGTCAGTGAAGTTAAAGGAGAGGTCAGTGAAGTTAAAGGAGAGGTCAGTGAAGTTAAAGAAAAAGTCAGTCAAGTTGAAGGGGGAAATAACCGAAGTCAGAGGAGAAGTAGCCCGACTCAAGCAACAATTAAGAGAGAAGGGTGGTCAGTTAGTACTGTCGTCTGGTACTAGGTTACAACCACCTTCCTTCGACGGTCAAAGTTCATGGTCAACATATAAGAGACAGTTTGAGGCAGCTGCTCGTTCAAATAACTGGAACGATGAGGAAAAGGCAACAGCATTGGTATTAGCACTAAGGGGCCAAGCATTAGACCTGCTCCAAACAATTCCTGCCGCACAGCAACAAAACTTTGGCATTTTGGAGGCAGCGTTAGAACTAAGATATGGCGACCAACATCTCGCCCAAGTATATCAGGCTCAGCTCAAATCACGCAGACAACGAGGTGGAGAAAGCCTCCAGGAGTTTGAGGCCGCGGTAGAAAGATTAGCCCATCTAGCCTATCCTGATGCACCAATGGAATTTCAACAACAGTTAGCAGTAGGTACATTTATTGATGGAGTAAGGGACCAGGAAGTTAGGCGAATTCTTAAATTGGCCAGGCATAAGCTTAGTAGTGAGGCTTTAGTACATGCACTGGAGATTGAGGCTGCCTATAAGGATACCACACAATCAAATCAGAGAGTACGAGCTGTGTGTGTGGAGGAAGACAAGCCAGACAACACAACACAAAACCTGATATCTGATCTACACAAGATGATGACCCAACTACTGACAAAATCGAACTCCCAGCAGAGACAAGACCAACAACAAAATAGTGGGAGGCCGAATGGAGGCATCCGTTGTTATAGGTGTGGCAAAGTGGGCCATATCAAGAGAAACTGTCGTCAACGCAGCCCGGAAAGGGTAAATTCTGCTGTGGTTGAGGAGCCACAGGAAAACTAAAGATGGCTGGCAATTTGGGGGCTGCGCTGGCCAAGAAATGTTGTGACCCCCGAGAAATAAAAGTTTCCCAACTTCGGAGAGTTCAAAGTAGTCTGTTGTTGGAGGGTTGTGTAAATAAGAAGAAATGTGTGTTCACAATCGACACAGGAGCTACGTCATCAATAGTACGGGCAGGATTCATAACGGGTTTCAAAGTAAATAAAGGACAGAATGGATTAGTCATCCGGACAGCTACGGGAGATAGGGCGGCGGTTCATGGGGAAGTCGACATGGAGCTGCAGATTGGCCGCTTATGTTTTAAACACCAAGTTATCGTAGCTGACATTACAGATGACTTCATTTTAGGATTAGACGTTATGGAAAAATACGGATTTGTACTTGACGTTGGAGAACGAGTTCTCAGGATTGGAAATGAAGAAATTATTTTGTCAACGGCAGATGAAAAATTCCATAATATTAGGCTACTAACTTCGAGGACAGTAAACATTCCTGCACGAACAGAGAAGGTAATTGAGGCAGTCCTGGAGAAAAATTCTGTGGGATACCGCTTTGGCCTCGTTGAGAAGGATGACTCAATTAAAATGACAGACAATGTAATTCTGGCAAGGACGTTAACACAGACTACAGACAAGATACCGATTAGAATGGTTAACCTAAATTCACACTCAGTGACGTTCAAGGAAGGCGAAGCAATTGGCACCTACGAACCAGTCACATGGATTGCGAGATGTGAAGAACAAATCATTGGAGCTTCGTCTACAGATATGGACCAAGAAATTGTAAAGATGTTAAATGCCCAGTTAGACCATTTAACTCCTGATGAACATAGAGAAGCTTTAAAATTTTTGAAGAAAGAAAGTACAGTATTTGCAAAGGACACAGAAGCTCTTACAAAGACCAACATAGTGCAACATCGGATAAATACTGGTGAATCAGCTCCTATTCGTCAACCACCTAGGAGGCTTCCATTAGCAAAACAAGAAGAGGCTTCTGCAATGGTACAGAAGATGCTTAAAGACGGAGTTATTGAGGAATCAACTAGTCCTTGGTCGTCTCCAGTAGTTTTGGTTGCTAAGAAAGATGGAACTTTAAGATTCTGTGTCGACTACAGGAAGCTGAATGACGTCACTAGAAAAGACAGCTATCCGTTACCCCGAATTGATGATACACTAAGTACGCTGGCAGGTTCACAGTGGTTTTCCACTCTAGATCTTCGAAGTGGATATTGGCAAGTGGGACTTCATCCAGATAACAAAGACAAGACAGCCTTTTCGACAGGAAGTGGCCTTTATCAATTCACTGTGATGCCTTTCGGCCTGTGCAATGCACCAGCAACTTTTGAAAGACTGATGGAGCTGGTACTACGAGGACTAACTTGGAAGACATGTCTAGTTTATCTTGATGATGTGATGGTTATGGGACGGGATTTTAAGGAGCATTTGAAGAACCTTCAAGAAGTGTTTGGAAGAATTAAAAATGCACACCTGAAATTGAATCCCAAAAAAGTGCCTAATGTTCCAGAAAGAGGTAAAATTCCTAGGACATGTCGTGTCTTCGGAGGGGATAAGAACAGACCCAGACAAGATTTCCTCAGTACGAGATTGGCCGAGGCCTTCAAATGTTCACGAAGTACGAAGCTTCCTTGGCCTATGCACTTACTACAGACGATTTGTGGAACGATTTGCCGATATTGCGAAGCCACTACACCGGCTTACAGAAGAGAAGGTTCAGTACCAATGGACACAAGAGTGTGAAACATCGTTCAGAACACTAAAATCAGCACTGTGTTCGAGTCCGGTTCTATCATACCCAGAACGGAAAGGTCTGTATGTATTAGACACGGATGCCAGTAATTCTGGACTTGGATGTGTTCTTTCCCAAATTCAAAATGGACAGGAAAAAGTAATTGAGTACTTCAGCAAGACGTTGTCGAAGCCAGAACGTAACTATTGTGTGACACGGAAGGAACTATTGGCCATTGTCAAGGCCATAGACCATTTTCACAAGTACCTATATGGACAACACTTTAAGGTTCGGACCGACCATGCTGCATTAAAGTGGTTATTGCAATTGAAGACTCCGGAAGGCCAACTAGCTCGCTGGATAGAAAAACTGCAGCAGTACGATTTTAAAATCGAACATCGTCCTGGAAAATCCCATAAAAATGCAGACGCTCTCTCCAGAAGACCCTGTCGGGAAGACTGCAAGCACTGTCACCGGGTAGAAAAACAACAAGGGATAATAATTGTGAACACCGTTAAAATTGATGTTCCTGACGACTGGACAAGAGAGACATTAAGAGAAGAGCAGTTAAAAGATCAAGAAACTGGTCCTATTCTGGAATGGAAAGAAAGAGGAGCCCGACCAGGCTGGAAGGATATTTCAGACAAGTCAGTGGGACTGAAGGCTTTGTGGGCACAATGGGATTCCCTTAGAGTAGAGGATGGACTGTTGAAAAGAGCTTGGGAAAGTCCAGACGGGAAGGAAATTACTTTGAGATTGGTAATTCCCAGGTGTCGCATACCAAAAGTACTCCAGGAAGTGCATAATGGAACATCTGGCGGACATTTTGGCATCAACAAAACTGTCACTAAAGTACGCGAACGATTCTACTGGGTGAACAGCCGCCAAGATGTGGAAGCTTGGTGCCGCAAATGTGAAGTTTGTGCGGCAAGTAAGGGGCCACGGACAAGAAGTAAGGGCCAAATGAAACAATATAACGTAGGGGCTCCTTTTGAGCGAATTGCGATCGACGTAGCTGGTCCATTCCCCGTGACAGATGATGGGAACAAATACATCTTAGTTGCCATGGACTATTTCAGTAAGTGGCCTGAAGCTTATGCATTACCCAACCAAGAAGCAGCCACTGTCGCTCAAGCTCTGGTAGATAATCTAGTATGTCGATTTGGCGTGCCCCTAGAATTGCATTCGGATCAAGGAAGAAACTTTGAATCAGGGGTGTTTCAGAAGATGTGTCGCCTACTGGGAATTCATAAGACAAGAACAACAGCCCTACATCCCCAATCAGACGGAATGGTGGAGAGATATAATAAAACCATGGAGGAGCACCTATCCAAAGTGGTTGAGAAACATCAGAGAGATTGGGACCGTCACTTACCTCTTTTCCTTATGGCATACAGGGCCTCCATTCATGAAACAACAAAACAGACACCGGCTCGCGTGATGTTTGGACGTGAGATTAGACTGCCATGTGACTTGGTGTTTGGCACACCGGATGAGGAGCGTCTTTCCGTAAATGACTATGCCGATGAAGTTGGTGAACGGCTAAGGAACATTCATGAGCTGGTACGAGACCGAATTGCCATAGCAAGTGATCGCATGAAGGCTCGTTATGATCTTAAGGCGAATTCAGGAGGGTTCCAGGCTGGAGATTTGGTTTGGCTATATAATCCACAACGAAAGAAAGGCAGGTCCCCGAAGCTTCACCCGCCCTGGGAAGGTCCTTACACTGTGGTCACCAGACTAAACGACGTTGTATATAGAATTCAGCAAAGTCCAAAATCCAAGATGAAGGTGGTGCACATAGAGAGACTAGCCAAGTATGCAGGGGAATAATGAATTGCCTGATCGGGACGTTCAGGCTTAAGGAGGGGGCAGTGTTACGCCACTGGACTGTGCAGACTGGTTAGATTAGGCTGGAATTGTACACGAACGGCCGGGAATATTCTGGAGTGCTCTAGACTGGGAGAATGGATGTATAAATAAGACGCACGGTGGGCCGAGATTTAATCTTAAGTTGAACGTGAACGAGTAAAGAAGCAATAAGAAACGGACTTATAAGTGTTCTAGTGTGATTATAGTTAAGACAGTAATTAATC
This sequence comes from Rhamnusium bicolor, assembly GCA_029963845.1. NCBI lineage: Eukaryota > Metazoa > Arthropoda > Insecta > Coleoptera > Cerambycidae > Rhamnusium > Rhamnusium bicolor. Next base: position 1,344,510 of record JANEYF010001313.1, read on the forward strand.
TATTGTTATTAAATTGTTAATTAGTAAATAAAGTAGTGAGTAAGTGTTACCTGGACTTTCAATCAACGAATCTACGAGTAGAGGTGTTTGTGTGGATAGCAAACACGTAACAATATGTTTATGTATTAATAACATGTATATCCATCTACTGATACAGCAAACGTCGTTCCACCGGAAAATAAAATTTAAAACACTGGCATAATGTACGGTAAATGATTAACATTCACAAAAAAACAATTACAGTCCCAGGATACTACCCTGCGAGACACCATTTGGCATTGATAACAAACTAATGAAAATGTTATTAAATACAAAACATCAATTTTAAAACTACACCTCTGAAACTATAATCTAGTTTATCAAATTTATCCGATTACCTTATTTTCATTAAATCTAAAAAACTTGTTTAATTGTTTATATTATAGTTTGCCTATCATCTATTTTAAATACTTTTAGTAGTAAATTTGTTCAGTTTGAAAATTATTTTTGTATACAATTTTTGTTTATAAATGATATGTATCAAATAAACCGTATTAACTATTCAATAAATATCATAAAAAAATATAATAAAAAAACCTTGAAATAAATTACAAATTCTGTTACATGGTCGAGTAATTATGTTCAGTGTGATATTCACGGTGTTAAAAAGTTATTAAGAATTCATTCATGCATCTCTGAACCAAAATTAATTGCAAGTTGTTCCTTGTGCCAAGCCGGTTCTGAATCACATGTGAGGCCGGCAACCGGCATGCCGCTGAAGAATGATGGCCCTCAACTCGAACTCGTCTTCTTTTTTTTACCACAAAACAATTCTAAGCATTTCCCAGTCTTCCTTCGCAGTTATTTGAAATGCTTGTCGCGAAAAAAAATCCAAAAATTTTTATGAAGCGGGTGGTCCTTTTATTTATATCCCAACACGTAAAAGCGGCTGCGCCCTCAGAAAAAATCAATAGAACACAGGGTAGTGTGACTAGTGGGGGTGTGTCAAAAGAGAATATGATCGTGGTATACCCCGAAATCAAAGACAACTAAACACTGCCGAGTCCAACGATGTTTTGTTTTTAAATTCCTGGGATGCAGTTGTAAATTAAGTGTCATGCTGTGTATGTCCGGCCGAGAAAAAGATAATGTTTTGAAGACTAATTATTATTTGCGATATACTTGCCATTACGACAGAGTGTTCAGTGCGGTTTCCAAGAAGTTTATTCGGTGATAATTTATTGCAATTTCGTGACTGCAAGTAAAATTTTATGTTGTTTGTAGTAACGGTTCTTAGTGGCTAATTAACTGTGGCTTTATAACAGTGGCTGAAATAAAAATTCTAAAACTGAGCAGCTGTGAGCGCGAGACCGTTTGTATATCATGTAATCTTAGGCAGTAATCTAAATAGATGCCTTAACTTAAATTAATTTTATCAAGTTAGTAATACACGCCAAAAGAATGTTCTATATGTGGTGAGTTGATATATTAATTCATTTTAAAGTTTGTTATTTAATTTCATAGTTGTAGAAAATAGGAAAACACCTACATACATGTTTTAAAATATTCGTTATAATTACAATATACAGATATAACGAGTATGTACCTATATGTGACACTAACAAACTATCGTACGGTATTTTTATATGAATGACGTAGAGAAGTAGTAAGAAATTAGTACTCGCATGTCAGTCATGATTTCCATTCATGTATGACATTGAACGATATAAATATGAATCGTATTTTACAGAACAGAATTTGTGTATCATATCGTATTTTCAGTATCATCAAATCTTAAAGCCTTTATTATTAATTGCTTTAGACTTTGCACCTCTTTTCGATTTATTGACTAGAACTTTGCAGATATAAACGTTAAGCGTCAGCAATTCTGATGTGGATTTTCAAAATACCTATATTCATCCATGAGTTACCACCCCGAAAATCAATCTATTGACTATGATTCTTTATATAGATAAGAGTTCAGCGTCAGATGTTCTATAAAAAAAGCTTCGTTCACGACACAAGTTGAGTTCTTGACACATTATTTACCTTATCATGAGGATCAATCTATCAATATTTAAATATTATCGACTTTTGTGATCCCAAAAAAACAAATAATGTAAAATTTATTATTTTTTTTACTTATACAAAACAACTGATACCATGTGTCCCAAATTCGATGCTCACCATTGCGATCTCGGAAACCATAAGAGATACAAGGTCGATTAAATGGGCTAAGTTTTAGCAAATTTTATGCTGATTCCAAATCCGTTAAGAAATCATGGCTAACTGAAACAGTTTTTTGGGATTTTCAAAAAAAAATTAAAATTTTGTGATTTATCTTTTTGGTTGTAGCCAAGTAATCCTTGATCAGACAGGTTTTAGACTTTTATATTATTAGGACACTTTTTGGAGATTAATATTTTGGTGTAGAAATGAATGTTCGATATTCTTCTGTTTTCGAGATATCCGAGGTAACTTTTGTTTTTCTTATGGCAGCCATATATCAAAAAGTTATTTTGATTTCATAAATATACCTAATACCAATCATTAAAAAAAAATAACAATGATATTAAGGTAACCATTGATATTTTTATAAAATTGTACAAATAAAGCAATTTATAGTAGATTTTTAGTATACAGGATGTCCCAAAATTAATTCCCCAGCCGCCGGGGTTAGACTATATGACCAAAAATAAGTCGAAAATCACTTATGTCAAAATTTCGAAAATTTACTCCTTACGAAATTATGGCCATCTTAAAGATCGCAATGAAGGTATTTTTGCAAATCAATTTTTGAAATAGGTATCCAGGTAATTTAAATCAAGTGACATCTACACATAATAAAATTAAAATACTTAAATTTACAAAGGCAAATGTTCGAAATGTTCGCCATTTTGTTCTATGCATGCATGCAATCGGCGAAGTAAATTATTTTCAACACGACCTATTGTTTCGTTTGTAATTTGAGTTAATGCTCCATAAATCCAAACAATAACGTCATCTTCATTATTCGGTAGGACTTTGTATACCGCATTTTTCAAGTAACCCCAAAGCCAAAAGTCTATTGGGTTGAGATCCGGGGACCTAGGTGGCCAAGAAGTAGGTCCTCCGCGACCGATCGATTTATTGGGAAATCGCCGATTTAATATCTCACGAACATTTCGAGAATAATGAGCAGGCGCTCCATCATGTTGATACGCAATACTGTGACGTTGCAATAAAGTAATATCTTCCAAAAAGGTAGGTAATATGTTTTCGCAAAAATTTGCATAATTCTCTGGACAGAAAATGTGGTCCTATTATGTCATTGCCCAACAGATCAATCCACACATTTACACTCCAGCGCACTTGCTTATGTGATTTTCTAATTTGATGTGGATTTTCGTAATTCCGTATATGCAAGTTGTGCTGATTAAACACCCCTTGCTGATTAAAATGGGAGTCATCACTCCACAATACCTGCTTAAAAAGGTCTTCATTTGTATCTAAGCAATTTAAAAACCATCTGGAGAATTGTAAGCGCAACTCACTATTCCCAGGATGCAATTTTTGAACCGGCTGTAAGTGATAAGGATACAGATTTTCTCTTTGCATGAATCTGTGCTGTGAATAGTACTACAACGATGGTGATGATTGGCTTCCAAGATCCTGGTCTTACAGACGGATCTTCTTCAATGTCGTGGAGTAATTGCTCTTCCTGTTGCCATGTTAGCTGTCTAGGACGACCAGCATGAATCATGTTAGGAGCCAAACATCCAGTTTCAAGTAGATGAACTTCAACAGCACTTATTGTTTTATGATCTGGGTGTCGCCTAGTAGAAAAACGGTGGTGGTACAGACGCTCTGCGGCACGAGCATTATTATTACAAACTTCAAGTAGTTTAATTATATCTAAATATTCTTGATTGCTGTACCTTCTGGGCATTATAATAAGTATGAAAACTTAATAGTTTACCGTTGTACGCAGTTTAAATTTGAAATATTTTATTGACATTGACACACAAAATGTCGTATTCTGTCTTCGTCAAGGGTGACTTGATTATAAACTATCTTTACCTGGATACCTATTTCAAAAATTGATTTGCAAAAATACCTTCATTGCGATCTTTAAGATAGCCATATTTCGTAAGGAGTAACTTTTCGAAATTTTGAAAGTGATTTTCGACTTATTTTTGGTCATAGAGTCTAACCCCGGCGGCTGGGGACACCCTGTATAGATAATAATTAGTCGCCGTCTGAATAAGCAACTTCCTTGTTTCTGACTTTACAAATACTTTTTGATTTTCCATGGCCTACTATTTTCTTTTGTTAAGCAATGGATAACTTTTCTTAAATTAGTTCCTTGAAAAACAATTTTTCCTCAGCATCTGATACATCATCCGAAAGCTCTTTTTTAAGCGTAGTTTGAAAACGAAAAATCCAATATGACTGCCATAAGAAAATCAAAAGTTACCTCGGATATTTCGAAAACAAAAGACAATCGTGCAACGTTTCTGGACCAAAATATTAGTCTCCAAAAAGTATCCCAATAATGTTAAAGTCTAAAATCTGTCTGACCATGGATTACTTGGCTACAGCCAAAAAGAGAAATTACAAAATTTTCGTTTTCGGTTTCAGTTAGCCAAGACTTCTTAACGTCTTTAGAATCAGCATAAAATTTGCCAAAACTTATCCCATATAACCGACTTTGTATCTCTTACCGTTTCCGAGATCCCAATGGTGAGCATCGAATTTGATACACACAATATATATAAAACAAATAATATAAAATACAGACATGCAGATTGTACAAAATAGATTTTTTTTATTAATCATTTTCCATAGATTTAAAAACAAAATAATCTCTCATTTTTGAAGCTTGTCAGAAAAATTGTATTATAATATATACCAGAAGGTACTAAAAAGGAAGAGGTTATGTTACTCTGTATACACTACCGATTTTATGTTTTCCAAGATTTTATGAACAGTATCCATTATAGTTGATGACCATATGCCAAATTGTGATTAAATATCATAAACCATCCAGAAAATAGTAAAGAAAATTTTCTACAGCTTGAGTTGCCACGTTGCTACAAGTGAATAATTTATATGATACTAACATAAATGTCTCTCTCACCCCCCTGTCAAAGAGGAGGAACTAGATAAGAATTTGTTAAATGGAATCATAAACACTAGTTTTTGAACGACGAAAAAATTGAGGGGATTTACATTTTCCCCAAGTTAATCAAAATTACTATTAGGAGAATTTTCAATGGAGGCTTTCCTGGGAATTCTATTTTTAGAAAATATTTAGGGAACAAATAGACTAATTTAGTAAAACAGGAAGTGCTCATATTTCAAAAGGTTTTGGTAGACAACTAATGGAGGAAGAAAAATAAATGGGGCTGACTGGTAAGATGGTTGTGATTCTGCAATATTCTACCATTCAAAACAGATACTTGCGACATAGCGCCAACGACAGGAATTATCTGAAAAGAAACTATTAGATAAAAGTCTAAAGTTCACCGAAGATGTTCCTGATGAAAACCACAATTATGTGAAATCATGGTACAATAAATTGGTATAAAATACCTGTTTTAGTGACAAGTGTACTTTCAATAGTAATGTACACAGACAAAATTTTCGATATTGGAGCGATGTAAACATATCCAGTTGCCCGAAAAGATTAATGTCTGGATTGAGAGACTAGCAAATCATAGTGTATGTCAGTATTTCTGTAGAAAAATCTGGCTGATGGGTTGTATCTTAAAATATAGGAGAACACTGTATCCACCCTCGGGTAGCTTAAATGGCCAAGGAAAATGAGCAGATATTTGATTTACACATTAAATTTTAACAAAATGGTCCCAGCAAATATTTTCCATAAAATTAGCCATAACTCGACTTGGTAAAAGACAAATTTACTTATTGAGATAGTTATGACGTAAAATTGACTGAAAAAATACACTTCCAATAGAAATTTACCGATTGGTTTTACTTTATATTTAAATTTACGTAAATAATGCCAATAAATCTACCTCATACACAATTTTGCTTAAAAGTATTTTTAACTAAAGCAGCAAGGGAAAAACAACTAAAAATATCTACTACAAATCACCTTAAAGGTAAATTTATCTTAAAGTCGAAATAGGTAGTATAATTAGGTAATCTTTACCTTTTTTGATGACTGGAAATCGTTATATTGGTAGAATATTCTAACTAGGTAGATTTTGTTGGAAATTCCACGTAATTTATAACTACATAGCTATCCATTTGGTCGCCTTTATTATGATCCATTAAAGTAATATTAGGTCGACAATGTCGATAAATTCTGCCTAGCTTAGCTAACTGACTTTAATCATTTAGTCAGTTATCCTTTGACAGTTAACCTTAGAGTCAAATTAGCGTAAGATGCCATATTTTTTTACCACAGTTGTAGTACGATTTGATATTGAAATTTTCAAAATGAGTTAGTATTGAATTTATTTTTATCATCGACATTCATTTATTTTCTATCTCGCTACGAATTAGGTGTCTTTTCAATTTTGTAGATGACTGTCAATAATGTTGATACTATTTATAGAGAAAAATACCAAATAGGTATAATATTTTTCTTTTTACTAGGAGTCATTTGCCATTTGCACACAAATTCGTAGATTTTACCTAAAAATAAACTTGATGTCGAATTAACATCGAAATGTACCTAAATACGTATTAGTAACCAAACATACTGTGCAACTACAAGGAAGATTTATATGTAATTTTACCTATCTTAGTCAATTTAACTAAATTTCGACGTTATCTTATTCATCGTTTATGTCGATTCCACGTCGCGTCAATGTAAATTTTACTTAAATATGGTTAAACCAATTTTGTGACTAAATTTATTATACATAATTTAGGTAGTCTTGACATCAAATTAATCCAAAATGTTTGCTGGGATGATCTCCCCACTATAGCACAGGTGTCCAACAATTCAGTCACAGATGTCTAGGGAGGTACACTCAAAAATGTGGACCAGCGAAATGACCGACACGATCCTCAAACTCGGCATATCTAAATTTTTTTCAATCCCAAGTTTACAAGTCACAATCGGACTATCTTGACACGAATAATAACACAAGTATGTATGTAGAAGCATGATTCCAGAGGGTTAACAAAATGCATAAAGAATTGCATAACAGACTTTTTATTTGCCAAGAGATGCAATCAAAGAAAGTGTTTTGAATCGTTTTAGCAAGTTTTCAGTTTTAAATTTTAACATATTTAAACATTTTTTATTTTGATCTGGTCCCTTGTGAAATTTGTTTCCAAGCAATTTTGTAAATACCATAAGTAATGCCTATTGTCCATTGAAATGTTTTTTGATATTGTTAATGATGCTCTTCAAAACTGATCTATATATAGAATAGAAAGAAAATGGTTGGTTGGATAGTTATCGAAAATTCTTTCAAATGAGTTCAACTCGACCTCCTTTTCCTTTGAAATTTGCGAATTAATAATGCCCTTAGCACTTTTGTATATAAGTGCCAACATTGTATGTAAACAAATTGGTTTAAGTCGATATTATTTGATCCCTGAACGACCTATTAAATTTTGACGTACCTTTAAAAGCAGTTTCTGAAAATATACAGTTTTCCGTATAACTCAAATAAACCATAAAAATCATCTCTGTCATTCAACATTAAATATATTCTACTATTCTACTTCACCAGTCACCAGTATGTACAGGATAATCCCTCATAATTTACAATTATGATACAGCACCGTCTACTACAGTGTTCACTTATATCCACTAGAATTTTTTTCAGTTGGTTTATTGAATTATTCATTCGTTTCGTATTTACATGTAAAATTATTAAAATCTTAAATCCTCTTAAATATTGATCATACCCGCTCACTTTACCTCAAAATGTATAATGTAGTCAGAATATTTTTAGAAGAAAGGTGTTGAAATAATGAGTCAATTTTCCTTTTTCTTATTTGAAGATAAATAACAAGGGCATTATTTAAATTTACCAATTCTTTTCTGTCACGTATAACTTCCCAGTTTCATTATTTCAAGGCAGTGTGACTGTATAACGTCAACATTTCGACCTAAATTACTCGTTGAAAATGTCGTATGATTTATAATACCCAATTTAAAAAATTGTGATAATCTCTGAAACAGTTACCCTGCACAGAACGCAGAAAGTTTTCAGGAGATTTATGTAATTGACTAATGCAATTCATCTTTTCTGAAATACTTATGGCGTTATTCGAAATATTCCGATTAATAATTTTATTATTGAATAGGGTATTCTACCTAGGATGTTCAGGTCCTATATATCTCAACTGTTATCAGAGGAAACCAACAAAAATTTGGAGTAATTACTCTTATGGTAGAGTGAAAATAGTTCCCATTTTCTATTAAAAAAAAGTCTCAGCTTTTGATTTTTCAATAATAATCAACAAATTAACTTTGTATTTAAATTTTTTTGAAATTGAAGGATATAATTATGTAAAAATTAAAGTTTTATAATCTTTCCAATAAACAAATTTAAGTTAAAGATGAAATTTGTGAAAACTGAAGAGATCTCAACATTAGGTCGACACAAACAAAACCGGGCAACGAAGAAAAGATGTACCCAGAGCATCTCGTATAAGGCTTTACGTAATATTCTTTTCCTTGTTCATAATCATGTCTAAATTAAAAATTGCAGCATTGAATTTTTGTAAAAATATAATGAACATGAATATAACAAACGTTTTAATTTTTTTGTTTGTAATTTGCATGTAGAATTCGATACGTTTTAAAATTTATATTACGTATACGAAATGAAATAAAAATATAATAACGCTAAAAACTCTTACAAAAACTTATCACAGATATGTATAACATATATCTTTTTAAACAATTATTTTCCCGGCTATTTGTCAAAAGGCTGAAACTTGGATTATAAAAAAAAGATAATATACACATTATGTTCAGTACGACTGAATCAATAATGTTATTTTTAATTCTAACTACTTTGTTCAGTAAAACCAAAAATAAATATAACAAAAGTACTCACCAGTTGAACAATCATTTCAAAACTTTAAAACATCCACAAACACGTATTTCTGCATCTTTGCGTATTCAGTATGGCATTTTGAAAGCTCCGAAAGTAACTGCAAATCTTAGTAAATCCTCATGTAATAAATATTAATGGCTTCAGAGAACAGAATAATTGTTATATAATGAAATTTCCCCGCACCAGGCTTAGAATAATTTAAAACAAATTAGGTATCCTTTTCCTGGTAAAAATTCTGTTAAAATATGGAATGAAATAAAAATGTAATAACGCCGCAAATTTTTGGTAACTATTATTTTCTAACTTTTACAAAAATTTATCACAGATTAGTATAACATATATCTTTTTAAACAATAATTTTCCCGGGAAATAAAAATATAATAACGCTAAAAATTGTTGCTAATTATTATTTTCTAACTTTTACAAACACTTTTCCCGGGAAAATAATTGCTTAAAAAGATATATGTATGTTACATTTATCTGTGATTATTTCCCTCATCATGAATCTAACTAATAAGAAACATGAAATTTGTACCACGTGACTTGTTAATTGGTTATTTTTCACCTAGCTGTTCATTTATTTTTGACATGTAAAGTAAGCTTTGGCCTGTCGTTGCTATGCGATACCCACCGACTTAACAATTCTGATAGTTTGAATTGTCAGTGTCATTTATACATATACTTACCTACACCGTCAAATGGAGGTAAATAAAGAAAGTGCTCGTTCCGAAGTTGACAAAGAAATCCTAAGAAGCGTCTCTATAAACACAACAAAAACGCACAAATCAGTATGGCGCCAATTTACTGATTTTTGTAATGAAACAGGATATCAATTTGAAGCCACTACAACCATTGATCATATTACGTTGGTACGTAAAGACTGGGCTTTCAATATGAGACGGAGACATGGTAATGATTATAAGGAAAATGTGATAAAAAGCATGTGGAACATAACTGCAAAAATGCTTCAGGAAATGTATTTTTTTTAAAATACAACATCATTTTCGATCCATTTAATGATATTCAATTTAAGTGCGCTAGGGATGCTCGTAATGCTAAAAGAAGAAATTTACAGAAAAATATCACGAAAAGAAAAGCCTCTTCAATTGCGTTAGATTCAGAAGATCATAAAAAAATGATAATGCTCTGGAATGAAAACACTCCTGAAAGACTGCAATATTACAACAAATCGTGTATTTCTGACATGCAATAGGTACTGGAATAAATACAAAAATTCACCGATTGGAAGAAATGAATTGTCCAATTGGACAAAGGAATCAGCCGCAAAAATCGGTTTAGATACAACAACTGTAAAAATAACTAATCATTCCAATTGGGCCACAGCTGTTAATAACTTAATAAAGAATGAAACACAGGAGCAAAAGCTTATCAAAATAACCGGCCATGGAAGTGCAAATTCCATAAAACCGTATTTGCAAATAGATCATTTAAACGTGATAAATAAATTAAGATGTAAGCCACATGAAATACAAAATGAACCAAGCACTTTTATGGCAACATCAGAACATACTACCATTCAAAATATTAATGAAGAAAAACAGTCTCAAATTGTATATCAAAAATGTCATTTTTTTATCAATTGTACTAACGCAACGAAAAATAATTAATTTGAATTATCTCTTTATTAAAAAAAATACGAATTATTGTCAATGTAATTTGTATTTTATAATTGTTGTGAAATAAATAAAAAAACCTCTGCCAATTACTTGGTGATGAGAACTTCCTCACCGTAATAAAACTCGACGTGTGGTGGAGTTTATAATAAAAGTAATTTTTGAGGTTTCAGAAATGTCACATTTTTTGACGTTTCAAAAAAGTCACATTTTGACGTTTCAAAAAATTCACATTGGTGGAATGTCACTAATATTTTTTTTAGACATTGGGACCGATTTTGCTCCAACGAACGCAATCTCTTCCGTGACCTTTAGAATGTGTGTACCAAATTTGAAAGCTTTATCTCAAAAACTGTAGCTGCTATCGCGAACCACACAGACACAAACACACACACACATACAAAAAAAAAATGTTCTGTGAAATTTTGTGTATCGTCATAATTCGTCGAGATTCATCCAGAAATGCAATAAAAATTTTCAAAATTTTTTTCACGATACATACCTTCCTCACTGAGGGGGTGAGGAAGTAAAATTATGAGATTTGTTGTATGATCATATTTTCCCTCGGTCTTTCCGAATGAATATCTGTCTTAATCTGTCCACCCGGCTCATGACGTCCCAATGGTACAAAAGGCTCGACCAACGTGACAACTCTTCAATTAAAAAAAAACGTCTTGTTTATAATGACTAATAAACCTTGTTCGTCGTGTGCGGTTGTAATATGAAATATTACCACTAGCCCTCATAATTGTCTCGCATTATAGACCCCGGCTATCTTGATAGAGCTACATCTTCATATACAGTTAATTATAAAAAATCAATAAACTCCAATGTTGTTGAATTATTTAATCTCATTGAAAGCATATTGACCACAGTTTGATTTTATCTTTATTTACGACAGAAAAACTATTAACTAATTCCTACAACCGCAATAATTATCATCTAGATAATTTGTCATTTAGTAGTAATGACGACAATTACAGCAATCTACCTGCATTTTGACTATTTTACAGGCTTAGGAAATTATGTAAATTGTAAATACATTTCTTATTAAATGAAATATCAATTTCTGCATTTTTATATCAATGGTCAATTATCGTATTTGACAAAAAGTAATTATCTGTTGGTGTTTTTAACCAAATTTTCAGTCGTAAACCAAGACTCTTGGAAAATTTAATCGAGCTGAAAATTTTGCACAAAGTAGCATATTATTATAGTTAAATAAAATCCTTTCTTACTTTACCATAAAATCAGTGTGTCAGAGAGATCAGAACTACTAATCAAATTCTTTTCTAACACATTGTTCTTCTAGCAGTGTTTTTAGGAAATGTGTGGTTGATTTTAGAAATAGATGATTAGTCTCTGATATTGTTGCTCATGAAGGAGAACTCTAACCAACTAAGAAAAAAATATGCAGGTTATTCGATTTGAAAAATTTGCCAATGAAGTCAAATGAAATGACAAAAATCTGCGATGGTGGGAAAAAGATACCCATTTCTAAAATCTTTCTTTGAGAAAAATTAGTTATACGTTACTTTCCAGACACTGTGAATACCTTAATTACTAATTTATTTATTTTAGTCGTGTTTTTTTTTATATTTTTTCTGTTATTTTGTTGTTAAAATATTAATTTTAATATTTTCAATATTTTAATATGATGAAATAATTGAAGTATCTATACTGTAGTACCCGACTTGTCCTATGCCAAATTTTGTATGGTCTTTCGGGATAAATAAATTATTATTATTATTATTATTATTGTTCTCGGATTATTCCCGCAGGGTTAGTGCCTGTAGATACCAGAATCATGTGCTCTAAACAGACGGAGAGAACCCAGAAGCCTTCTGCATTTGGCCTGCCAGCTACTCGGCTGATTTTTGGCAGGTCGGTATAATCCTCAATTCCGAGAGCAGGCTTTATTATTATTATTATTGTGTATACATAAGTATTTTACATCTCACAATTTGTTTTTCAAGAAATTTTTCAGTGTAATGCCTATATAAATTTCTGCTTCAGTCCTAAAACAATTCATGTTTGAAAATATATATACATAAAGATCAAAATAAGAGAAATGCCATTAATCTTCTTTTGTAGTTATTTAATCTGGGTTATTTGACAATCATTACTTTTCAAACGACAACTTTTTGTTCCGGCCTCGTATCTTTCCTTTAAGTTAAAAATGACAAATTATTGCAATCGTGCATGCGATTCAACATGAACATAGGTAGGTATGCAATAACCAATTTGCAATATTACTGGGAAAATAAATTAATTCTGCCATAAATTCCAAGAATATAAAGTATCAACTAATAATAATGTGTAACCACTTATTTATCTTTATGTAACCGTTTCCGTTTATATGAGAAGAAAGATAATTGTGAGCAAACTGATAAAAATATTAAGGAGTTTCCGTTCATGACCATAGTAAATATTATTATCAGTTATTTTATTTATATGTCAATGTCTGTAAAATTGTATTCATTATCTCCGTAGCCCGACATAATTCATTTGTCTGAAGGACAGCTATTTATAGTTACAGATATTTTTGTAAAATTGCGCAGTTTTTTTTTCAATCAAATTAACGAACCATACGACTATTCAAAATTACCTTCGTAACTTCCTTTTCGAGATATTTCCATTTTGACTAATTACTGTTATTACCATAAACAATATTTTTGTACAACATTCAATAACATCAAATTCAATTCAATAACAGTTTCTCTGATAATAAAATGGCAATTATAGGTAGTTCGTACAAGTTTTGCCTTTCCAGATCGTTTATGGGCATGTCAAACTTGTACGCCTTTAATTCAAAAATTGCACGTAGAAATATCTTTGTTTCTAAATTCAGTAGATATGCCACTTTAGTAAAATTCTCATTTGGAATTGAAGTCAATGGATAACTATCAATTTCGCGTCATTTTCATAAGAAACCTGGTTCACTAGCCGTAGTAGGATTTTCTAAGACAGGTATGACACATTTTAGGCAAACTGAACAATGGAAATATTGACAATTAGCGAAACTATCTATAATCTATTGCATGTTGGGCAAGTTAGACCATCAATTCTTACTCGGTTTTGGGAGCACATAACTCATATAAAATATGGAAATACTCATACAAACAGTGTTGTCTAATATGCGCTTGAGCTCCTAAATACGACTAGGTTATCAGTGGTATAAAGTTAATTATGAACATACAAAACGAGACATTCAAGAGTCTTTAAAGAGTATAAATTGCAAAGCATAGTTGTGAAAATACTTTAGAATAGGCTACATTTAAGTTTTGTTGTAATCTTCTCCAGGTGGCCAACTTGGTTGTCGAACGAACGTTTGATATAGTGTGTCGTGCTTTGGTGATTGTGGAAATTACCACAATCAAGTTGACCCCAAATTTAGAAGCCCCCATGAACAATCATAAACTAATGCCACTAATTTGATCATTTTATACATTTCTAATTATAGCTATTTGCTGACAACGTATTTTTTATGCAACAGCACTAACTAAATCTCTTTATTTGTAGACAATTTTTTATTGAACAAATTGGACTATCTACCCCTCTTTTGCAGCTTAACCAACTGAAAAGTGTTTACAGATAGTCATTTACTATTATAATTAAAAATATTTGTGTATATATGTATAATATCTATGTATGTATATCGGTATAAGCGTCTTTGTTTTTACCATTTTTTTATTACTATCTTTTTTGTTGCCATTTTTGTTATTACCATTTTTTATTATTGCTGTTTAAATTCAATTTACCTCCGTATCCTATAATTGGGCTTTTGCTTGTTGGAGTGTTGGATATATATTAAAAAATAAATAATTAAAAATAAATATTTAACTAATTTTTTAAAATAGGTTAATATTTATTCTAAAATTATTTTATAAGAGGAAAATATAAAAAGATCAAAATATTTAACTCCTTTGCTGTCAATACATCAAATGTTTATTGGCCTGCGCCTGTTATTGACCCCTATTCCCATTACGTCAGCCAATAATTTATTTTTCTTAGTTTTGGTTTTGTGCTATAGACAAGTATCATATTGCTTTTACTTAGTTATTCGACACTTTGGAATGCTAAAACTTTCGAGACTGTGGACGTTCTTGAGATTATTCATTAATGAGTTATGGATTAGAGTTATGAGTTTTTTGTCGCCTTTTCATGTTTTAATAGTGAGTTTGTTGTATACGTATTCCTTTTTTAAGAATAAGAAAAAAAACGTAAAAGGCAATTTATTCTATAATAAAACTCTGACGCGGCACGAAAAAATGTTATTGCCTACCTATAATTTTATATTTTAACAAGACATTTTATGGTCCACAAAGTTAAGTGGAATAAATACACGTGTATTATATGTCTAAATAAACTTATTATGTTCTGTACTTAAATAAAGATTAGTTAGTAGTGTTAAAATGTGTATACACATCTTTGTTTACTTTGATAAAATTCAATTCATTTGTAAATGTTTACCAGACAAACCAAATGAAATATCAATAGTCATTTAATACATTATTAAAATTATAGTTATTATATTATCTTCATCGCTCCTCCCCAAATGATTTATAGTCGTGTAATTGTGGAAATAATCACAATAAATAGAGTACTAAATTAAACGATATGCAGCAAGATATTGATTTTTATTTTTAGTCTATAATTGTGTACCGTAAAATATACAGGAAATTATTTCGTTATAACTAGGGTTGCCATATTTTTAAAACTGTCAACCAGGACTCGGTGACCTCGCAACATTGAAGTCTATGATAGAGTTCAATGCCTCATAAAGGGTCGTAGCTTTTTTTTTCAAGGTCATTCGTTCAAAGCAAAATTATCAACTTCCTCAAATGCAAAAAAAAACCGCTGCCAATTACTTGGGGATCAAAACTTCCTCACCGTAGTAAAACTCGACGTGTGGTGGAGTTTATAATAAAAGTAATTTTTGACGTTTCAAAAAAGTCACATTTTGACGTTTCAAAAAAGTCACATTGACGTTTCAAAAAGTCACATTTTTTGACGTTTCAAAAAAGTTACATTGGTGGAATGTCACTAATTTTTTAAACATTGGGACCGATTTTGCTCAACAACGAATTCAATCTCTTCCTTGACCTTTAGAATGTGTGTACCAAATTTGAAAGCTTTATCTCAAAAACTAGCTGCTATCGCGAACCACACACACACACAGACATAAATTTTTTTTGTCTGAAATTTTGTGTATCGTCGTTATTCGTCGAGAATCGTCCAGAAATGCAATAAAAATTTTCCAAATTTTTTTTATATATATATATATATATATATATATATATATATATATATATATATATATATATATATATATATATATATATATATATATATATATATATATATATATATATATATATATATATATATATATATATATATATATATATATATATATATATATATATATATATATATATATATATATATATATATATATATATATATATATATATATATATATATATATATATATATATATATATATATATATATATATATATATATATATATATATATATATATATATATATATATATATATATATATATATATATATATATATATATATATATATATATATATATATATATATATATATATATATATATATATATATATATATATATATATATATATATATATATATATATATATATATATATATATATATATATATATATATATATATATATAGCACAAGAGAAATTTGGCCGAAAAACAGTACGTACCTTTGAAGGCAATATTTTTCTATACATCGAAAACAGAAGACATAAAATCACTAATAAAGCAGAATTCAATGATATATTTAACACATTCATGAGGTAAATACTTAAGATATTTCCATTCTGGTATTAGTAATTATAATTACTTTATTATAATTATGGGCAAGGAATTTATACATAGTTTTTTTTTCTTTCTTTTATAACTGTAATAATATCGTGTCTGAGCCATATATTTTATTTTCATAATAGATCATTTCTTATATTTAGTCAAATACTGAATACGATCCTGTTATCTGCTCATCATATCACTATTTTAAAAGTATTTACTTTTATTTACTTCTACATTAAATCTGGTTTTAATGAATAATGTTGAATTTAATTCTGATATAGAAAAGATCGCTGATAAAAAAAATTATATAATAAATGATCATACCCATGAATTAATAAAAAACATAGAAAATGTAACACTATAAATATTATTCATATAAATATTAGGAGCATAAAAAATGTTTTGATAATTTAATGATTTTCATAGAAAGTTTGGACAATATCTAGTACTGAACATTTTACAATAAAAGTTTATAATATTTACTATTCTGAGGGGAAATTTCAATCAAAACAACGGAGTGATCATTGGTGTAAAAAAAACAATATTCCACAAATTTTACCATAAATAAATTTACTGAAAATACTTTCACAAACTTAGTAATTAACTAACAGCAGTTTTTCGGTTGCCATGTACAAACACTAACATATTTTAACTAGAACTTGAACAAATATTAAAAAATAGCAAAAATAAGAACACGATTGATATATTTGTCGGTGATATTAATATTGATATAATAAAAAAAAACAAGACAAAATTAGCAATGAATACTTAAATATTATGGCCGAAAATGATTTTTACTCCTACATAAATGATCCCACCAGAGTTAATAACATAAGTAAATAACAGTAACTCCTGTCTAGACTCTTTTTTTTATAAAACTACCAACGAATGAAACAAATACCATAAATATAATACCAATAATATTGCAAAATGACATAACTGATCACTTCCCAATTATTATAAAAATAGAATGCAATAGAAATGAAAATATAAAAAATCCGCCATACAAAGAAATAATAAAAATAAACAACCACTCACTTAAGACAACTCTGAAAAATGAGACTTGGCAGGAATTATATGAAATAAAAGATGCAAACTTGGCATATGAATGTTTTATAAATAAATTTTTTGTACTATTTAAAGAAATCTACAACCACAATTCGAGTAAAATCTTCAAAAAAAAAACATGGGTTACGATGGACTAAATAAAATCAAATCGAACAAGGGGTAAATTAAAAATTGAGGTACGAAACTAAAATAACACAGAAATATTAGAAAACTATAAAAGGTATAGAAACAAAATGAACAATTTAATAAAAAAGTAGAAAAGGAGTATTACTGTAACAAAATAAGTGAAAATAAAAACAATATTAAAAAATATTGGAAACTACAAAAGATGGATTAAATAAGAGTAATAATCAAAACACATTTAAAATTGAACATGAAAATACACTTATAATAGATGTAAACTTAATTTCGGAACTTATTAACGACTATTTTATAAATATAGGTAAAAATATGCCAATAAAATTAAAGTCAATAAAATAATAAAAAGTAGGCAAATTTCTGTAAATAGTCTGTTTTTAAATCCTATTTTAGAACAAGAATTATTGCTAAATATGAACAAATTAAAAAATGCTCCAGGTGCGACAAAATTTCTGCCAATCTACTGAAACTTCTAAAAAACGAATAACATCACCCTTAACACATATCTTTAACCCATGTTTAGAGAAAGGTATATTTCCTGATGCATTAAAACTATATGTTGTAACACCAATTCTTAAAAAAGGTAAGAAATATTTAATCGCTAATTACAGGCCAATATCTGTAATTAATAATACAGGTGAATTATTAGAAATGTCATTAAAAGCTAGACTATTGGATCATCTAAATCGTAATAAAATATTGTCAAATTATCAGTTTGGTTTTAGACAAGATATGAGTACTGATGATGTATATGGTCACCAATATATTATATAATTCTATAGAAAAAAATAAGAAACAGATTGCAATTTTTCTTGATTTGGCTAAGGCATTCGATACAGTGTCTCACAGTATACTTATCGAAAAACTGAATGTTTATGGTGTACGTGGTATTGCCAATAGTTTATTTCATAGCTATTTATACAACAGAAAACACTATGTCAAAATAGGGGATGAGCTAAGTACTTTCAAACAACAATTAGAATATGGCATTCCCCAAGGAACACTATTAGGACCAACTTTATTTTTAATGTACGTCAATGAACTTTTATTCTTAAATACTAACTGTAAAATTATATCATATGCCGATGATACAGTTCTCCTTATGGAAGGTAACAGCTGGGAAGAGGTGAAACACACTGCAGTTAAATCATTCTCTAATGTACAACAATGGCTTTCTGAAAACCTTTTAACTTTGAATATGTAGAAAAAATTTATGTGTTTTAGAATCTATGACAAGTATCTCCCAGAAATGAATAAACTTCAGGTACATAACTATAACTGTATTCTAAATAAAGTGGATAAAAATTGTACATATACACACGAGATACAATCTGTAGCTCATATTAAATACCTTGGTTTAACCATAAATAAAAACCTCAAATGGGATGAACATATAAATAATTTGTATAAAAACTTACAGTTATTAATTCTGAAATTCTATAATTTAAGAGACATATGAACAAATTACATACTGAAGACGCTGTATCATACCCTAGCCGAATCAATATTTCGTTATGGAATAACAATCTGAGCTAGTGCCTATCGTTCTAATCTTCAAGTAATAAAAATTACTCAAAAATATCTCATGAAAGTAATACTATCAAAAAATAAAAGTTATCCTACAAATCTACTTTATAAAGAATTTTAAATCCTTAATCTTGAATTATTATATGCCAAATCGGTACTCATGTTTTCTTATAAACACAAATCAGTTCTAAATAAGCTAGTTGATCATACTCATGATACACGAGGCAAACTTAACTTAAATATAAATATACCTAAAACCAACAAAACGCAAACACAAAGATTTATAAATTATTTTGCACCTAAACTTTATAACCTCTTACCATATAAAATAAAGCAACTGAATAACAAACTTATTCAAAAAGAAAATTATATTTTCCTGACTTCGGATAAGACTGTCATCTCAGATTTATTAAACTAATAAGCAAATCAAATTTATATTATTTTTTAGTTAACAGAAATAGTGGTATGTAGTACATTTCAGAATAGTAAATTATTTCTTTTAAAATGAAAGCTGTTTGTTGTACACACACAGATGTATTGTATTATCTAGCTGTACGTTTAAAACAATCATTTTGTAAAATTTAGAAAATGTAAACGTGGTCAATAAATTAACTAACTTTTTTTTAATTACTTACTATTTTTATTAAATTGTGTCAAAATGACATGAGGCCAATTACGATTAGATTTTCCTATTAATATAAATATAAGAAATAATATAGTCGAATAAAAAATAGTGTATGACACACCGAACGAAAATGTTTATCGTATTCATACGGTTGCCGGACTCGGCTTTGCTTCGTCCGGTAATTTTCCGTAATCATACAAAAACTGCATTTTTCGTCCTTGTGTGATAAATAATATTTTAATTAAAATGGTATGACTAATGAGTAATGAATGATTTTGGATAGTGACTGAAAATGTTGCGACCAGTTAAATTAAAAACATTTTATAATCCAGTGTATAGTTTGTTCGATTGTTTAGTTGTAATGCTACTCCACGTTATTTTTATACAAATTAACAAGTAAAAATTTTCTGATGTGGATATCACTTTTCTGTGATTTTTATCATGAAAGTTCTTGATGTACGATTATGAACGGCATTGTGTTTTTAACGATTTTATATTAAAAAATGCCATTTATACCTTCTATAACTGATCCGTATTGTACTACTACTTACTTAGTAATGAAAAATTATAAACATAAATCCTTCATTTTGTAACTTTTGATTAGTATATAACGGGTGTATGACGACCAGTCTGCTGACTTATCTACTTTTGTTGAAATTCACAGCAAAATTACAATAATTGTATATTGCACATATATTTTGACAACGCGCCGTCTCTGTCGTCGACTAGCTTAGCTGTAAATTAGTTTTTCATATAAAAATGTTTCTTTGTTTGATACAATTTAGCCCTTTTACTTTGTTTTATTTTCAAATTAGGTGTAATTCCCAGAAAAACATGTATAGCTTTATACTTTTATTCTACTTTAAAAATTAGTTCAAAATGATTTTCATTTTAAACAATGAATCCCAGCTATTTGCGATGACAAATAGTGAATTATTATTATTCAAAAAATATTTTGACATAAGATGTCTATTATATAAAAATATAACAATACCATTTCCGAACGAAAACTTCAAGAATCAAACTTTTTATGTTGCCAAAAGTCCAATAAAACTTCACTTGAAAGTTTTTTGTGGATAACCACTGAACAGTACTTTCTATTTTAACAATTAATTCTGGGAAAACTTTTCTCATCTTAAATAGGTTTCTCGAATTTCTAGAAGTTCTGGGTTCAGAGCAATATTTCATTTATCAATGCATATGAGTAAATAAGGAAGAGTACTTATTGTTTTATCGTTTTTACAACGTTGTAACATGTAATATTTGTTTTCTATAATGTACTGTTTAGTCCATAATTAATTCTCTATACCATTTTTTTTAAGAGGTCAAGTTTCTTCATCAAACTAAAATGTTAAAAATACTGAGAGTGTAGAAAATTTGAAGAACCGATGTTACAACATTAAAAATATTGGAGATAGGTACAAATAAAATATCCTAACTTGGCACTTGAGCTTGACTGCGCAGTGGTCTAAACACCGCCCTTTCAGTCTAAAGCAGTTTGGGTGGTCTCTGTCCCACACTAGCGATATTGCTTCTCTCTCTCTGCACCGCGAAAGTACCAAGCTAGGATTGTTGAGTTATACTAAGAAATACCCAAATATCATAAATGTAATTGCAGAGTAATACCAAAAATTAAATTTATTAGAAAAAGCCAAGCCTTACTTAAAAATTTAAAAAATGAGGACAAATTTTGTTTGACAAGCAAAATATTCTTCTTTTCTCTCTGGCGTTTCAAGATTTCATGCAATATAAAAGATATATAGTGTGGAAACTTAAGATGGAATAAATTCTGTATCTCGATAACAGAAATTTTTTATAAAAAAAGTTTTCTCTTTAAAACGTCAATACCCTTGGGCGACTATCTGCCTATTGACCTTCTATTTAGTTTACATCCTTGCTCTATGCAATTTGTAATTTGTTCAGTTCGAAAAATACTCTAGCTAACAATCTATTATGTGTACAGCGAGTATAGACATTTTTTATTTAATCGATATTAGTGTAGTGCGTTTGTGAGCGTAGAAAACGGTGAGAATGTCCGCGTCTTCAGAGAGAGTGATATTATGTGTTGTTATGAATAGTATGGAGCGGACTGGGATACGTAAATCCAGTCCAGTCTTTAGTAAATTCGCTGTGAAGAAATATGTGTCGTCGAAAAAACACCAAACGGTAATAAGCGGAGACAAACTAAGCCGGTGAAAGAGGGAGGAGCTCTTATGGGAAGGTAAAATACTGTTTACTGTACTGTCTACTTTTGTGTTTTGCAGTTTGCCCTTGCTATTTAAGTCACGACATCCAAGTCTAGTTATAAGTGAAATTCCGTGAAATTCCTTTGTAAAACAATTCAATGGACACTTTTTAAACTTAATAATTAGTAATTACTAAAATTTTGTTGCTCTCCATAACTTGTCTCAAGATAAAACACTTTTTTTTGTGGGCATGTTACATAAAAGATGGACATCAATAACCTTTACTTTAACCGAGAAATAATAATGTTATACTTTAAAAAAACTTAAAAAACTTTATTACAATCTTAACTATATGCCTTAATACTTTGCTAATGGGCTAAAAAAGGCCACCTTTTAATTTTCCCTAAAAGTATTTATCCCCTCTTAGGCCATGGATAAACTTTATATAAAATGACACAAAAAGCTTTTCGTAATTTAAATAATGGCTTAGGGGAAAATTTCCCTTTTTTGTTCAATCTTCCCAGTCGAGCAATTATCCACTCAGACGTCAGGATGTACAGCAGTAATGAAGCTTTTGTACTGCATCCTCGGAGATGTCTGAAGTGATTCATTAAACTATGGAGGGTTTCTCTTCAAATACCGTATTAGTTTGATTTAGTTACTGCTCCGTACGGTAGTCAAGCGCAAGAGAATTATCGTCACATAATAATTGTAGAATATGCATACAAAATTCCATAATATATATCTGTTAATGACAAACTTCAACAATGACTGAACGGAAAATTAAGTCATCGGAGCAAGATATCAATTATGGGAATTAGATAAAAGATAACATTAATAAAATGAGAATTAAGAAGACATATTATATTTTATCTGCTATAAAACAGAATGGAAAAAACAAGATATGCAAGTAGTCAATATTCCGTGTTTATTTGGCATATCCTCAGGTTTTCGAGATTATTTAACACATTGAGAGGAAACCACGAATTTCTTATCGAGTATCGAAATACGGTCTTGAAGATTTTCTTGCAAATTTCATCAGAAATAAACTCGCTTAACCATGACATCAAATTACAATAAAAGACACTGTATACAGGGTACCAATGTAACACTTGCAATATTTCGAATTTTCATTGGTTCTGAACATATGAAAAACAATTGTAAGTTTTTATCTGTCATACTAGGATAATCTATAGACAAATGGGAAGAAACAGTACTTGAAAATTGTTAACTCCTTATTTGTTTTCATTTGGCAGAACCAAAGAAAGCTTCATTCTTGAATAATGTTGAACATACATTTAGGTTTGGGTTGTTAAAGGCATGTCTGCTGAATCGAATTTGACTAAAAAATTTTTGTTTCAACTGCTCACTCAAGAATGATAGGTCAATGTGTAAAAAGGGTCAATCATTTTCAGAAAAAAAAGGTATCTTTAGAAATATCAAAAACGTTTCTTCCAATTTGTCCATAGATCATCCTAATATGACAGATAGAAACCTACAATTGTGTTTTTATATTTTAGGAATCAATGAAATTTTGAAATATTGCAAGTGTTTTATTTTGCATCCGGTATACGTCTATCGTAGTTTGATGTAATGGTTAATCCAGTTTATTTCCCATTAAGATCACATCTTGATATCTTCTATCGTTTTGAAGATATTCTTCTTCAAATTTACACAATAGAATTCCGTTATGAGTTTTATTTGGCCAGCAATTTATTTACATTTTTTCAGTAATAATACAAATAAAAAATACATATAAACATAAATATTTTCCCTTAGATTAGACCAAAAGATTATTATATTTTAAATGTTACCGGTGGACTTTGTTTATTTTTCCTCTGTAATTGTGGACTTATTTGGTTCTTCCACTGTATGTGGAAATCGAGAAAAATTTACTTTTTTTGTTTTTCCCCTGTAGCCCTCGAATGGTGCTTAGGTATTCCATATGTACGTTTGAACTAACCTAAAGAGGGAACAAAACAGAAAATTGTATGTTAGAATATATCAAAGGAGGTGCAAAATAAGGTGACATTTTCCTGGAAAATGGAATATAATACCATATTTTCAAAAACTATACAAAGAGAATCCCAAATCTGTCCAGTTCGTTTATTGAAAAAGCTTCCTGAAAAGGGGGACCAACCATAAAGACGGGTAGGCTTTTTCTTACATTTAGTCCAAACTGAAAAAAATGAAGCATGGTTTAAAAACATACCTTAGTAATATCTTGTACAGTGAACAGATATCTCAACATAAACAGTTGGGTTGAATTTCAGAGAAGTAAAGATTATTGACCCCATCGATCTTCTTTTGTAACAGCCCTTGCAAAAAATGAGCAATAAGTTATTAAAATTACTGGATATGCAAATGCGCAATCTATCAAACCAAATTTGCACTTCGATCAGTGCGTTATTCACATTATGAGGGTACAGAAAGAGAAGTTAATGTAACTCTGCAAACATCTTTCGAGAACACAGGCATAGCAGAGAGAGAAGTTAATGCAACTCTGCAAACATCTTTCGAGAACACAGGCACAGCCGAGTAGTCGACTGTGACACAGGGATATGTACAAGACACCAAATAGAATAATACAATTAATAATAATTATGTCAATTTTCATAAATTTTATTATGAATTCGTTGATTGCTTGTTGTAATAAATAGAAAAACCGATGCCGATTAATCCTCCGGTGAAATCCGACACCTCACGGGAGTAGCGCCGGCGAACTACAATCACTTCTCACATCCCGTAGGGTTAGTTACTGTAGATACCAAAATCGCATATCCTAAACAGACGGAGAGAACCTAGAATGATCCATTGCCTACCATTTTGCTAATTCTTTATGCTCTTCAGTTCGGAGGGTAGCGTCGGCTTTATCCTTCCGATTTGGCCAACCATCTTGACCGAGTAGCCTGGGTACAGCACTTGAGGTTTGTACCGGAGATTGCGATATTTCGTCCGTTTTCCTCCTAAGATGATTTTTTTCGCAGCTGGTGCCTAGAATTCGGTAACATACATCACCTTGAGTTGATAGTCGAGAAAAGGACTATGTCAGGCTTGTTGGTATAAATTATCCTAACCGTCGGGAATGAGTAGTTCCAGTAAATTCGGTATTTCTTGTTCTCGGCAACGGGCTCAATATTTCTAGGGACGTAAGGCAACAGTGGTGCCTGGTCTACCCCGCATGAATGCCTTAAGTAACACTCGGAATGCCGAGTTATGTGGGTGGATGTAGGCCGAAATAGCATATATGATGCATGCTCAAAATAATTGCATGAGCGATTCCGGCTAATAAATAGTATTATTATAGTACCAATATACAGATAAAACCACGAAGGGACGAACGAGGTTATTATTATGCGCAATTTGCTTCCATCCACGGTATACTACACACCCAAGAATTACTGAACCACTTGACTACAATAACGTGCAAAGCCAGCTAAACTGCAAAAAAACATTCCGATATATTTTTTTCTATAATTGATTGAGTCGTAGTAAGAGCTATCAATATGAAATTCGGTATGTAGTATTTCTAAGCATGCCCGATTCATATTTCCTAAAAACCATTCGTTAAAAATCCCTAATAGCGTTTCTTGATTTTAAACATTTTATTTTAATTATAATAGACCGTGGATACACACCATAAAAAAAATTCATTCAGGAAGGTATAT
The DNA here is from genome assembly GCA_029963845.1 of Rhamnusium bicolor. Taxonomy (NCBI): domain Eukaryota; kingdom Metazoa; phylum Arthropoda; class Insecta; order Coleoptera; family Cerambycidae; genus Rhamnusium; species Rhamnusium bicolor. The sequence continues at coordinate 1,370,226 of JANEYF010001313.1, forward strand.
CTCGTCGAGTACTACAATTTGAAAAAAAAGAATTTTCCAATTCTCCCAAATACAGCCGAAATATAGGGGTATCTCTGCTCAAAGTGGAACACGCTGTGTAATGTCGAAGAAAAAATCAGTTTTTCATAAACCTCAGATCTGTCTGATTTTGATTTTCTGATAATAAAAAGCCACTAAAAAAAATTAAAGTATGTTTTTATTTATTTAAAAAAAAAGGTACACCAAAAGAACAAAATAAATATCAAAATTATTGTTATACATTGTATTCTGATTTTTTCTGGGTAAAATATTTTACTTATGCAGTCAATTTTGCTTAAAAACTCAATAAAAATGAAAAAATTTAATACGTTTGTTTGAGCAGCAGCCAGAAATCTCTCTGTGTGTTGCTTAAAAAAAAACCATCTCCACAACAAAAAAATTACAAAACCATTGAAAGTTAATGCTAATATTTTCATATAAGCTCCAACAACCTGTGTATTGACCCTATAAAAAATATTTTCTGTAAAACTAACCTCAAAAATCATGATATTTCAAGAACCAATACGTATTAGTCCATGTCAACGAGGGCTAAAATTTTCCAATAATTAATATTCATTCTTCAGAATTTAATGTTCACTGTAATAAATTTTTTTTGTTATTTATTAATAATCTAAACAATAAACAAGACCCAATTTACATCAAAATCTACAACTGTCATTTTAAAATTTAGTACTTACATATTATTTTATTTAGTTCATTTGCGTAGTCATAACGAATATTATTCGTGATATAATTTTTCCCGGTTAAATTTTACTGATTCTTTTACTCTAGTTTTTTTGCTCTTTCGTTACATTGATCAAAAGTCATTGTCCTAACGTAACAAAGTTATAACATCTGTTACCCTATCATTAAAATAGTTCAATTAAATTTTGTTGAATGAAACAAAAATCTAATGGCAAAATACATTTATTCAAAATAAGCAATCTTTACTACTCTCTTCTCCGGGCAGGAAAACAAAGCGCTTTACCAGATAAATCAACCCAAACTAAATAAACTGAAAACAAGGTCATACACGGCAATCGCTAGTCCAAATGGTACAAAGAACTATAAAATCAATTAATTTATTTGTTAATGGGCGCCACCATCTTTTATGTTTAAAATATAAGAAATAGCATGCTATAAGATGGAAAATAGGTAGTTATTTAAACAGTCTATGATAATCAACCACAAACTCATGTAAAGTACATTAAACGAATTCAGTTTTCAAGCATGGGGCTGATCCGTAACCTACTTTATCCCGCACAGTAGCGGCATACTAAGTAATTAGTACAATAAAATTTGGTACAATTATTTTATTCGAATTTGGAATGTAACTTATAATTTAAATAATTTCCATATGATTTATACGGAATGTAGTCAAATTGTTTATTTTAAAAAACGGACCGTTACAAACTCTCTTAACAATCCGTTAATTTTACTGGCAAAATTATATCACTTGTGACATTATATATGACATAATTCCATATTTATCTTTGAATCGATCAGAATACCTAGATAGATGTCGTCAGTATTTTCTAATGAAACAAATATTTTAATTTTCAGAACCGACCTGAGGATTGTTAGTGAGGCCGTCCAAAGCAAGAGCTTAAACAACTTAATAATGGTAAGTTTCAGAGTAAAATTGAACCAATTGTATTATCTTTCACGGCTAATAGCCGTATTACAGGAAAAGATAAATCGGCCGACAAATTGGTCAAATTGTTTTGGTTAGAATTCAATCAATTAATTATAGAAAGGGGCAGGCAGCATCGTTTTTTTTTTCAATTTATTTTTGTTACATCAAGTGTGCCAACCGTCCATTTAGTTATTTCCCTGACCGCCGCCGTTCGGTTGACAATTCTGAAAGTTGGTAATACAGTGAAATAAAAATTTTTACTAGAAAGTCCCTATAAAATCGTGGAAAAATACAACATGTTCTAAATGCTCAATTTGTTGAACAATTTTATTTGACCGATAAATTGCATATTTCCTTGCATCACACCAATAAATTGAAAGTGACAAAATCGGTCAAATTATCAGATCGTGTAATACTCTACAGAAATTATTATTTGTTACGTAATGTTAAAAACACGATAAGTTTTTATTTATCTATAAGTCAGCTCAGAAATGTAAATGTGAATCAAATAAGCTCCAATACCTTACCACGCTAGACAAATGACTGATGGTCAGTCCTGATAGTACAGTCAATACGGCATTTTTTTTTTGGTAGGGGGGTCAGTCGTGAGTGTAAAATTGAGTTACAAAAGAAGAGTATTTTTTATGATTTGTGTGTAATGTTCTACGCATATAGTTTTCCTTTACCTAGTAACCATACATTGCGTAAAACATATCTACCAAGTGTATATAAAATGCTTTGAATTATAGAGAACGTACGAAATAAATTGTTGTGGGGGACAATGGATGAAACAACTGACTTTCTATGTAATAAGGTTGTTAATGTTATACTAAGAATTTTGATGTTCAAAAGGCTTTGTCTCTATCAAACAGAAGAAGTTGGGCTATAAAGAATACAAAACAATGTGTAAAATGTTATACTATACTATATTTAGGACAGGATAGTGTCATCCTCAGTTACCCATGGCTCAGCGGATGTTACAACTAAACATGGTTTATTGTGTAACACCAAATCCAGTATTCTGCCATATGGCATTAACAATGAGGTTATGTTGTGAAAGATTCGCAATATTCATAAAGTCATTTAATTATAGGATGTTATTAGTTGCCCTGTCTATAAGAAGTTTGCATAGTTTGTTATATTAAAGTCACCTAATATTATAGTAGAGGATCCGAATTAAAAATGACCTTCACCCATCCGTTTAATGGATGAAAAATATTTTATATTAATTTTAATATGTTATAAAATACATCGCGAGTGGGTTGGCTAAAAAATTCCTGACAAGACTATGATTAATTAAAAATTCAAAAATAACTTTTTTTTAAACATTGCACTCATTTGTTTAAGGAACAAATTTTATTCCAATCGAAACTATGAAGCCTATAGAATATGCAAACGTTAGGTTGTCTATTTTTTTCCTGGCGTAACTATTGGGTTGGCAGGTATAAACAGGTAATTCGATACTAGTAATTTACATTCATCTGTTTAATGAATAAATCTTATATCAAAATAAAGGTAATTAAATTGCGAATAGAATGATATAGGGTTGTCTGCGAAAAATCTGGTTTAAATTCCGGTTGGCGAGCTTTAAAAAGCGAAATATTGGTGGGAATGAAAATGTGCGACAAAGAGGTCCGAGCAAACTATCCGGTGCCATAGAAGAGGACGCAGCATTGCAGCTACGCGCGGCTCGTCCATCGGATGAAAGAGAGTACGCATAGTATTTGTTCGTGCAATTGAGAAGGGTAGCGATAGACTAGTAAATACTCTGAGCATTATTTTGGAGCAACTGGCAGTAGACTTGAAATAAAATTATAAATATATAATAAATATATAAAATTGATAAGTTGAAAGATAAGGCCATTTTGAATATATATAAGAATTTACTAATTTTTCATGTTTTGCTTGAACAAATAATAGTCACTAGAATTAATGGTTGGTTAATAATAAAAACAATTTGTAGTAAATGTTCGAACTGTATTCCTTGCTGTAGATGAATAAAGTGTTGCTGAACCTTGTTTATAGTTTCCTGAGAAATGTTGTTTATTTCTATTCTAATTCTCTTTTTTAATTCAACAATGTTTTCCGGTTTGGTTTTATAAACTAAATGTTTTAGATGGCCCCACAGAAAATAATTTAATAGATTGAGGTCGGGTGACCTTAGTGGTGATTCGATGGATCCACGCCTACCAATCCACCTGTTCAGAAATATTTGGTCGAGATACCTCTGAACGTCTGCTGCATAATGGGGAGGCGCACCATCCTGTTAATATTACAGGCTTTCGTCAACATTTCCAGGATTAATTCTACTGGGGAATAAATTTAATAACGTTGGAATGAGATAGCCCATTAAAAATTGAAGATCGGCATGTCCGTTTACAATTCCATCGAACAAATAAGGTCCAATGGTTCTATTTCTTACAATTCCCGCCCACACATTTACCTTTTGTAGATACTGTGTGTGCTGCTTCCGCATCTATCGAGGGTCGGTTCGTGTGTGTGGATGTGTGTGTGTATGTGTGTATCCGCGATAACTCAAAAAATACTAATGAGAGACTTCCCAAAGTTGGCAGTTAAGATTGTCAACAACATTTTAGGTGACACATTAAATTTGGTGAATGTGGTACCATCAGAAAAGACATAATGAATGAAAGAAGAAAAAAGGTATAATTTTGGGAAAAAAATTAAAAAAATTTTATTGCATTTCTGGACGAATCTCGACGAATTATAATGAAGAACATAACTTTATGAAAAAAAAAATCTCTACGCATGCCTGTAGTATCGCGACAGCAGCCACAGTTTTTGAGATAAAGCTCTCAAATTTGGTATTGTTCTAAAGGCCAAAGACAATGAAAAATTCAGTGATGAGCAAAATTGACCAGCTGAAAGGGGGTCCATGGGATCCAAACATTTTTGTATTTGACTACAAAAAAATATATTCTTGAAAGATTATAAATCATGTCTACTATAATATCAAGCGAATAAAATATATTTTCCAAGTACTTAAATAAAGCTGATGTAAACTGAAATTTTGTACACATTTGGCCTCATAAAATGGGGTTAGGATAAATTTAACAGTTTGACGTTGGAAAGGTCTAATTTAATTACAAAAATGTCAATGTCAATAACAAAGAATTTTTAAAATACATGCCATGAATTTTTTATTGACAGTATCGAATGACGCTGATAATTAATTATTTAAAAATTTTAATGAAACATTTCAAGGTACGATATTAAAATTTAATTGAGGTAAGTGAAGAATTAAATAGAATGATTTTTTTAGATCAGGATGATATATACTGGTATAAGAAAGTTATGTACCGGCCACATCAGATTTTTTTACTTGTTTTTTTTTATATGGCCATATCTTCCAACTTATCAATTTTAGACCCTATGTGTGATACATATTTGGAATCAGCAGTTGAAGCAAAATCCAAAAATGGAGAAATATACAGGATGTTTCATTTAAGAAAAAATATAGATGTCATAACGGAAACAGTGATGACGTCTTAACCAAAAAAATAAAGGATAAGGTGCGCAATTGGAATTAAAAATCGACGTGTCTGAGCATTTTTTTCTAAATATTTTTGGTTTAAGAAATAAAGAATTTATTCCATACTTTACGGACACACTGTAGGTATATAAGAGCAACGGTGAGGAGATAACCTTTACTTCTATGATAACAATAAAAAGTAGTAACTCCTTGAAACTTATTGAATTAAGATCTAGTGAGGGCATACTAAACATATTATTTACTGCGAGCAATACGCCACCTCCCCTGATGAGGTTTATGGCACTATAATATTTATCTGACTATTTAAGTGATAGTTCAAAAAACATTCAAAGCCAACTCGGTAGTAAATTATTTCAATTATATCAGTATTTTACTAAATATGAGGGTAAATATATATGTTATGTTACATTTTTGGAAAGAGAATTTAAATCTTTTTTCAAAATTGTAAAAATATAAAAAACACTGGTTTGTTTTTCCCGACTTCTGTTTGACTGTCAATTGTTTTCTTGTTGACATTTTCGAAATCCTTGGAAAAAATACTATAAGTTACGTTAAACATTTTTTAATTTATTTCCAAAGACAAACCAAATAATTGGGGTGAGAACGTTATAGGAATCACCCTGTACATATAATTATTATAATTTATATTTTATATAAACTAATTATTTTTCTATTATAATTTGCACACTTTTCACAGAAAATTATAATGCAAAGTAAGTTACGTACAGAATAGAGTTAAAACCATGTATCACCTTATATAGGTAATTATGAGGCAATAGCTAGTATAGATTTTGGTATATATAATCAATGAATATTGGTTGGGATTTTGCAGAGTGAGAGGAAGTACCGAGGCATTTATTTTTGGTTTATTATAAATATTAAAAAAAAAAACAAGGTAAGATATTTACAATGATTTTAGGACTGCTGTTATTCTAATTTTATTGTTAATTTTTGTTATGATTAAAATTTTTGATCTAACAATGATAGTATTTTCACTATTAGAATGTCGGATCACAAATATTAGTGACAACAAAATAATTAAAAATTTTTATTATAATAATTGTTAGAATAATAGCAAAGCTCCAATGCCATTTTAAATATCTTACTTTGATTTTTATAATAGGTATTTATAGGAAACCAAAAATAAATGTCTACTTCCTGCCACTGCGAAATATCAGACTTAACGCGAGGTCGTGAAAAAAAATTATTATTTAATGTAATGGAATTAAATCTTCATTTTATTCTAAATACGTATAAAATATTCTCTTTGTTTTTCTGTACAGTAACGAATAATAAAGGCAATCACAGCTATCACATATTATCATCGACGGTTTGTTTGCGGCCTCTTTGAAACAAATACTTGTAAACATATGTCGCTAGAAGAGATCCAATTGTTGGTCCTACCCAATAGACCTAAAAAAAAATTATGGAATATCAAAAATATTAAACAATATACAGGGTGTTTCATAACTCGAAAAATTAAGGAACGTGTACGGTGTGATAATCTTGTGAAAAAATGTAAAATAAAATTTTTGCCGGTAGGGCTTTGTTTCCGAGTTATTTGACATCAAAGTTTCTACATGTGATCAATTTTTAACATTAATAAATAATAGCAAGCCATAAAATAAATGATGCAAAAAGTATGTCATGATGACTGAGGTGACAGAACAAAACATTAATAAGAATTTTCAAGTAAATTTTTAACACGCTTTATATTAGCTTCACCTGTATGTATCTATCTATGTAACGGAACCTTTCAACGTAATTTTCACCAACTTAAGACGTCTGATTAAATTGAAAATTTGCACACGTATTAAGGACCAATGACAATACAATAATTTGAATGCGTATCGACGTATTTCTCTTAAAAAAAAATTTTCTAAGCGAATGTCAAAGTTGTGTGATCGGCGCATTCGCCAAAATAATGGAATCTTTCAACGTAATTTTCACCGACTTCAAGACGTCTGATTAAATTGAAAATTTGCACACGTATTAAGGACCGATGACAATATAATAATTTGAATGCATCGAGACATTTCTCTTAAAAATATTTTTTCTAAGCGGATGTCAAATTTGTGTGGTCGGCACATTCGCCAAAATATCGCATCCATGATAAGTTGGCAGAAAGTTAACCACTAATTGAATACCGTAACTCATACTACACTTAAAATACAAGATGAACTAGTTACCAATTTACGATAAGAATGTTTTTTTAAAGCATTTAATTCTTTCGTTTTGGCAAAATATACAGCAATTCAACAATAGCAATACAATACTTTGAAAAAGAAAATTAAAAAAAAAAGAAAAATTCCGAAATAAATTCAAATCAATAAATTTTGAAAAAAATTTTAATTAAAAAATTTCGACAAAAATTCTTGAAGACTATTACATTTGTTTTCGTTTCATGACTAAAAAATAAAAAAACAAATTATAGTTTAAAAAACTAAAAAACAGGCTTTAATAGCAAGCCGAACTAAAAAATATAAAATAAGAATGAAGTGATTGACAAAAAAATTCATTTTATTGTAAAAAAACGTGTGGTGCTTTTTACTCTATTTTTATGATAACTCTACTTTTATTAATAGCTACCAATAAAATATTTATAACAATTGATATCAAGCACCCCATGCTTCTTACAATAAAATGATTTTTTTTTGTCAATTACTTCATTCTTATTTTTTACTTTTTTAGTTCGGCTTGCTATTAAAGCGTGTTTTTTTACTTTTTTACTCTATAATTTATTTGTTGCTTAGAGATGCAATACTTTCATAACTTAATGCGTTGAAGGAGCGTAATAATGATGCAATATATATTTACAAAACTGAACGTATTATTAACTACAAAAAACAATACAAATAATAAAATAATTATAACAAATGCTCAAAAATACCACTATGAGCGCAGATATAAGCTTGGCAGTGCAAAATAACCAAATCGTATACTGATTGGATGTGTTGTCTATTTTGAATGTATTCGACTGCATTCATTTGCATTAATTACTCATGGTTATCAATTTCCACTGCGTAAACCAACTGTTTTAAATCCTCCCATACAAAATAATCCAGACGATTCAAATCAGGTGATCTCGCAGGCCATAGCCCCTGACCACGCCGATCAATTCATCTCCCGCTAAAAGTTTCGTTTAACCAAGTGACAGCATTATGTCCAATATGCGGCGGTGCCCCGTATTAATTATGTATGTAATTATGTGCTTTTTGTTTAAGAAATGGATGTAAAACTTCTCTGTCTAAGGATTTCCAAATAAAACTATATGATACATTAAGACAGGCAGCAATCCGCCTAGTGCTGATTGCTGGATTTTCAAGCACACGATCTATCACCTCTTCTGTCTCAACATGGTTTCGGACAGGACCACCAGCACCAATACGAGACTTACCAATTCCAAACTCTCGTAGCATTTGAAAAGCGTCTGAAAACACCAGATGAGATGGTTGTCGCCTGTTAGGGAATCTTCTGTTGTATTCCCTGCATGCTTTTAATGCATTGCCATCACAAAAGCCAGACACAAAAATAATATCTGCGTATTCCTCATTAGAAAACTGCATGTTTAACAAAACAACTAAACCAACAAAGCAACTTTGAAGTCTAATAAATTCGGAAACAATTTTGTTCTGTCACCTCACTCATGACATACTTTTTATATCATTTATTTCATGACTTGCTATATTTATTTAGGTTAAAAATTGATCACATGCAAAAACTTTGAAGTCTAATAACTCGGAATCAAAAATTTTATTTCACATTTTGTAACCTGAATTTCACACATTCCCTAATTTTTCCCTTGAGTTATGAAACACACTGTATAGGTTATCTTTAATAGCTAAAGCCAGAATTTAAAAGGGGGAGTCCTTCGCATCTAAAGAAGAATATAAATTCATGTTAACATTAGGTTCAAAAATGTTGCAACGATAAGTTGAATATGGTGAAATAAACTGAAAATTATTAATACAAGTAAAGTAAAAGAGTTAAGAATTGACTAAAGCAGCAACATTTTTGGCAAACTAGTTGAGAAGGCTTATTCATGGACGCCCTTTGAGGTTGGAGGCCATCAGACCCCGGGAATTTCAAGAACAAAGAAAAAATAAAAAATAAAGCAAAAAATAAAAATAGGTTAGTAATAAATCTTAACAAATACATATAACTACAACTTATCTCATTGATTTATATCAGTTGTAGTATATTTTAATAATTTTATACGCAATAATACCATCGGACCACTGCACTGCGAGTTCCGAGTTGGCGAGGAAATAATCATTCAGTGTTTTACTAGCGACGCTGATCTGTTCTATATTTTATATATCAGGAATTATTATTTGAGATTGTTTCAAGAATTAAAACATACAAATCTGAATTAAAACTCAAAAATAAACATTACAACGTAGGAATTTAAAAAAAAGAAAACTAAATATGACAGCAGTCAAGACTCAAAAAATGTGTCGCTAAGATGATGAGCAAGAACAAAATCAAAATGATATAGTCTAGTGCAGAAATAATTTTGCGTTTTTGATAATTGGGTAACAAAATAGAAAAGTTGACTTATCCCTTTCATGCCAACATGTCAATTGATATTCACCGATAATGCGCGGTCAGTGACGATACCCAGTACACAAAAAAAGTTTGAATTTTTTTTATCCCCTCAAATTATGAAAAATGCCAAATATTTCTGCACAATACTATAAACAAGTGCATAAAGTGCTAAATTAAATCAAAACAATTTATTTGGACATTTTCATATGTACAACATTTTGTCCACCCTGGACACCCAGTCTAGAGCCGATCCAGTACAGCATCCCTGTGAATGGCGACAACGGGACAATTGATGGATCAGACAGAGCAAGTCCACTTTGGACTTGGAAGCTAATTAAAATAAAAGAACAACAATTCCTAAACGCCTTGGGGGTTAAATTTGTAAATATGATAAATAAAGTCCGTCGAACATTCCTTTTGTGTCTGCTTAAATAGAAGCATCTGTGTGTGTAGTTGATATGGATACCACTTACATGAATGTGCATACATGAACGCGCATTCATGTCTTAAAACGTGTACGTGTGTCTGTAGGCACCTTCAGTTACATATATTTCAGAACTCAAAAAAACAATATAAAACAACAGTTAAATGTATGATAACAAAACATGAAATATACTGAATACGAATAATTTGGAAACAAAGTTTTATTGTTGTGGTACTAAAACAAAAATTTTTTTAATTATATAAATTAAATAAATTTCTCCATTATTATGTCACTTTTAGATTTTTTAGACTGCAGCTTGGATTTTTTTTTACATAAAGTGACAAAACATTTAGAACAAACGAAAAGTGTGGAAAGTCTGAACTGCAATTTTACTAACGTTGTAACACTTTGACAGGAATAATTGAGTTTATCGAACTTTACATAGCCGTACCCTCCGATGAAAGAATTACTAGATATACAGGGTGTCCTATAATTAAGTACCTTCCTTCAGGAGGGTGATAGAACTATAAAAAATCTTTAGCCTTAAATCAGTTCATAAGGGAACTGCAATCCCATAAAGTGGATAAGTACTACATAGTTATTTGGCACTAAATTCGAAGCTGCAAAAAGTAAGTTTGGACCATTTATTAATTTCATAATGTTACATGTTTTGGCAAATTTTTATCTAAATATCATGATTTGCTGAAGTAGTTACAGAGGGGGTGTGGGTGATTTTCGCTATATATTTTTTGTCTTATTTCTTTTTGGTCATGTAAAACGGAAAAAAAGTACCAGTGTTAAAAAATGCATATAGAATATGCCCTTACTAAATTTCGATAGGAGTCAGCAGTTTGGAGTTATTTGTATTTTAATATTGCAATACGGGATGGATATACAATAATAAATAGGTAACTATAAGTCTCTAAAAGAATAATTCCACAATATTTTTAACTATATTATTGGTAGAGTAATTTAATATATCTCTTTACGCAATGAAGCATGCAATTTAAGGACAAAAAAAAAAACATTTTTTTATTTACAATAATTTTATAATTAATATTATTTTAAATTTATGTCTTAAAAAAGTTCAGATGGTGATAAAAAAAATAAAAATACTAATAACTAACACAATTAGTTTGTCTTGATGTTTCAATACATTTTTAATGAAAATCCACGCGTTCGAAGATAAAATATATCCCCTCTAACATTTCCCAAATTTCCCCTGGATTTGCTCAATATTAAATGAATATTCACAAAATAATTATGGCATATCAACAATATTTTACTATAAAATTGTGCTAATAATATAAAACAAATTCAACTGCTATAAAAATAATTGAGAAATTTGCCAAACTGAGAGCTACAGTTGATTTCTATCATGGTTATTACAATTAGAAAATGGACTACATTGAATTATTTAAATACAAATAACTTCAAACCGATAGTTCCTGTCGACATTTAGTAAGAGGACTTTTTTTATGCAGTTTTTAACATTGGCGCTTCTTACCGTTATAAATGTCTAAAAAAAAATAAGACAAAAAATTAAGGTGAAAATTTACCCCCATCCCCTCTGTAACTACCCCGACAAATCATGATATGGTATGAAAACATTTGACAATATATAACATTATAAAATTAGTAAATGGTCTAAATTTAATGTTTGCAACTCTAGACGTTTCGAAGTTATTGGCAAATGTTTATATACAAAATCAACTTATTTTTTTTTTCTAGTTCTATCACCCCCTTGAAGGAAGGTACTTAATTATGGGGCACCCTGTATAATTGCGTTGTTTCTATGCATCATTTGTTTGCTTCCGATATAGTAACATTAAAATGTCGACAGAAAAGGACATAACATCTCACATCTCACACAGTGACGAGTACGTGTAGAAGAGTAATATTTAATTAAAATTATTAAAATTTATAATTTCTATTTTTTTCAATAAACAATACTATATCATATCAGCATGAAATATATTACAGAAAAACAGTGCTAGATGAATATGTTTTAAATTTAACTAGCGTAAACTTTATATAAAGCACCATCCTTTGTCTGTATTTTTTTGTCGTGTGCACATGCCAAAATTAAATTATGGGAAAAAAATTTAAAAGATTTATAATAGATTATTTATTGACCTACAGGAATATATATAGTAACATAAATAAGGTACTACCGCAACACAGAGTATGCACTATTCTACTAATATGGACAAGTTTACTTTACAAATTTATTTTTAATTTACATATGAGGGGGGTCGACTTACTCATTATTTAAATTGTTTTTTGCAAATACCACAACACTTCACCATTTTAAAGTATTCTGTCAATAAAACGTATAAAACAACACTTTTATGGCACCAAATCACTATGAAGCACTTAACACCTATTCACATTAATGGCGGACATAAGAAATAATGACAATGACATTAGATATTAACGATGCCGGCTATTCCCGAAATGCTACAATAAATCAGCCGCGAAACGATCGACTAGCCAACAACGAACTTATAGCATGCATACACCTAGACTGTGAATATGTTTTCAACACCAAAGTAATATTCATTATCTATCTAGGGGTTTATTGATCGGAGGGTGCACCTAACTGTGATGATTCAAAATATCTTTTGTTCCCACCGGGAAATGCCTCAAGCGGCGCCCATGGTCACATTTGTTTTACCACGGCCTACTCCTTAATAAAAATCGCAACGTTAGCGAATGAACTGGTTTAGTGTATTTTGTTCTATCCCGACGAAGTTCCCATCAAGAGTGTTAACAATCAAATTATTTAATTCATTTATAAAACAATTAAATTTAATTTTTTTTATTTCCCATTGTTAATTGGAAAATAAACAAATTGATTAATTTGTTGTCATTAAAAATCTTTATTATGTAAAAAAGATCATCCTTGTGATACGCCACTGATAATGTACATTGTTATAACTGCAACAGTTATTATTTCATGTTACTTGGGAAATTTCACTGTTATTTGTAGTTATCTACTTATCTAACTTCAATTAGGCAGCTATTTATTATTTAAAATTGAATATTTATTAAATTTAATTAATTTTCTACATACTTAGCTTCACTGTATCCTAAAATCATAGCTTATTTTTCTCGAAAACTTGCGCATCCCACGAAATTATGAAAAAAATAATTATTGTGAATTTAGATTCTTTAATATTCCAGAAAATTGTCTTCTGTGTATTCAACTGTGCATGACATCCACAGATACGAATTTTTAGGCTAGTTCACCAAATGTTTAACACCATATAAACATTATCAGACCACTTGATGTGAATTTTATTAATATTTTGTTGTTTGACACCTGCCTTTAAATTTTTGTCTAACCTTTTAAACACACCATATATACCTAATTAAATTATTATTTACCCAATGAGCGGTATAGTCACCGCTCCAAACAGCGGGACCAATACTACGAACAGGATTCATACTTGCTCCAGTGAATGCACCCTGAAAAATATATAAAATCAGTAAAAATAAGTTACTAATTTAAAACTTGGTTTTCTCAGTAACTATTTTGGCGATTATACATAGTGGCGAAGGCGCGGGGTGGAATCCCGTACATGAAGGAATTATAATAGAATACCTGTCCCCAAAAATGGTTTAAATTTCACGATAAACTGTAAATCCCCATATCCCTTATACGCATATATTTATTTCATAAATTACTGCGTCAACTGGAAAGCGGCTAACAAATACTTAAATATTATATGAAACATTTGATTGAAAAAATTCGTTTAAAAGGTCATTGCCACTTGTGTTATCAAAAATTCAATATTTAAGCACTGGATGACAATATAAATAACGTTATCAAATAAATTATAAATAAAATAAATAAATATTTTATTAACCATTTTTAAATATGTATATATGACAAATTAAGATATAATTAGATTAATATATAACGTTATATAATATATTTAAAAAAGAACAAAATAAACTCATAAAATAATCAGACAATTTATAAAAAGATATTAAACGATGGGTGTACCCACAGCTGTAATTTTTTATTTAAAAACTCATATAAGTAGTCATATTTCGTTTTTTTTTATATTTCTTTGTTCATTGATATCACTAGTCTCCGTGACTCGTGATGTATGGTTTTTATTCTCTTTTTGTAAATAAATACCTACAAATGTTCTACAAATCTGAAACTTGCGTAAGGTTTCTTATGGAATTTCAATCACAACGCAATGAATCTATATTGTTACAATGAAGATTTATGTAACACTGGATAATTATCGCATCCCATTCCAAAATTAAAACAGTTCAAAAGGCAGTCCTCTCTGTTAAAAATTTAGTCAAGTTAATAGACGTATTGCAAGGGGGATGCTATCTCAGTGATTAGCGCAACTAATTAGTAACTAAAAATGCTGCGGGTTCAATCAACGGCAACATAACTTTTCTATTATTGAAATTATCCCCAATATGTAGTTCGAACGCGACTATAGACTATACGATCTACAGATCAGGAGGTAGCAAAAATGACGTCAATTCCAGGGTTGCCCCTAGGTAATGTGTCACCGCATAAATATTGTCATGCATATATGACACAATGATCTGACCTTGTGGTTATTTTGGTGAGTTCGGTAACATCCAAAGTTAATACGGAGTTAATCTCCGGCGCTTCTCATTAAAAATCCATTTATATTGTAGGAAGGACCGTTCAACGTCGACAGATGTAACTGGCGCATACTTAAAATATATAAACATTTCAGAGACTCCAAATTTATTGTCTTGTGTAAAAAAGTATACTTCTTTTGCTATTTAAAAGGTCATCTCAGGTGTGACATCTGCCACCCCACAGACTGATACCCCGGGAAATTTAAAAACAAAAAAAGAAATTTTGAAAACATCTTTAAAGGGTCGAATAGTTGTTAAATTTGTAAAGCATAAACTGACAGAACCAAAAAGTCCCTATAATTTGTGAAGGGATGTAAATATCCAAAAAAGAAATGAAAAACAATATTATGTATTATATCTATGTAAATGTTGTCTCTGGAATTTATCGCTGTCTCCTGATCTCTAGATCACATTCCGTTTACTTAAATAGCTCAAAATTTAATAAATTTCTTAGTTTTTTTTAGGCGTCAAAATTTTTTTTTATCTTTTATAATTTTGCTAAACCTTTGTCGTAATCTAAACCACTTTTTTTTTATAACTGTATCTGCAAAAATCTGATGAGCATGTCTGTTTTCCGAGGCAACTGTGTCCATTTCTAATTTATAGTTTAAAATATACACATAGAATCCATTCCTGAAATATCGTGCCCCCAACATTTTAATCACATACATACATGTATGCTGATACTAATGCCTAGTAAAAAGTAGCAAGCGTTTATGGGTAGCCCAAAACGTGAACATAAGATGTCAGGAGAAGTTAAAAAGTTGTTTGACCGAAGGAGTTCACGTGATCGATCTGAATTATCCTTAATTTGTTATATTAAAACAAATTATGCACCTAAAAATAATAGTAGATTTTATACTTACAGCTGCCAGATTTAAAACTCCAACAACTAAACCAATTTTCAATGGCACAGAATCCATTTTATCTGAGTTTCTGTGATCCCATGCTGCACAAATTGAAAATATTAGAATTACCGTCAGTATTGTTTCTATGCCCAGTGCCTAAAAATAAAAACATATAGTGGATTAACACAAGACAAAATATCGTCTATTCTTTGTTGAAAGAAGGGCAATATATACAGATAAAATCAGGAAGGTGCGAACACAGTCATTAGTATGCGCAATTTTCTTTTATCCGTTGAATATTGACCGACGGTGTATTACACACGCAACAATTACTGAACCACTTGACTACAATAGCCATTATTTATACTTTGTTGTTTGGATCTTTGCGTGTGTATCAAATTAATTACGACCTGCATCCGCAGCAATGCATTTATAGGATAAGCAAATATAGAGATACGTATGTCTAGGCAGGCTAAGACATCTGACCGATAAGTCAATAATAATTGGTGGAACAACCACACGATTATGAACCTATGTCTCAGCTTCATAATATTTTTGCAATTATATTTATTTAATATTGTGTTAAAAAGGACAATTTCCCTTTTTTTTTCTAAGTAGACTGTAATTTCTAAAAAAAATAATTTTGACAAAATATGAAATTATTCAACAGACTTACCAATTTGTTGGTAGCTTTGGGTTCTAATCAGTTTTTCTCCGAGTATTAATGGGGGATGGAGGAGAAGGATAAAGAGAAAAAGGACATTAAATACTAAGAAAGCAAAAAAAGTCACTTCCCGGTCGTTCACTTGGTTTAATTAATGATAAATTACTATTCAACAAATATTTATTTAGGCAATAGGCACTATAATATTTTATTTCCACTTATTCAAAAACAGTTGAACACATGTAAACTATATCGTTACAATTCTACTAATAAAAATACTAAGAGAAAACAAAAAAAAAATCTAAAAAATTCCTAATCAGTTCGTTTCTATATGGTGTATTCAACGTCTTATGATAGGCAATCAACACATAAGCTTGAGATAAAAATATTGCCTCTTGCGACCGGGACAGGGCGAATGCATAGAATTATACTATTGTAGATTTATTATATGTACAAATTCATCCATTAAAAATAACAAGATGTTATTTGACCAGCGTAAACAATATTTTTGACATTATATTAGTAGCTATATGAATCACATAACTTAAAAATTACCTATGAGCGTTGACAAGTACTCAGTGGCAGCCCATGAAATTTCAGGTATGCCCTATCTCAGTGTTGGAATATATAAGAAATATTGTTCTCCAGTACACGCCACTGCTCAAAAGTAAAGTTGATCTTCAGTTTATTTACGTCACACAGCTTGAAATTGTGACGTACGCGCAAAGATCCAAACAACAAACTATAGACTCACATACCCAGAGAAGGTGGTGGCTAGAGCAGTAATAGAAGGTAGGTACTGCAGGATCGCATCACCGATTCGCGACTGTGGATTCACCTCTGCTGCTAACGGTCAAATGTAAATTGCGCATACTAATGACTGTGTTCGCCTCTTTGTGGTTTTACCTGTATAAACACCGCCACCACAGAAATTAGACTATGAATCCAAAGCCGAAGTTGCACTGATAAGAAAACGCGAACATACAACCATTTACACCTATATTGCCAGTGTCGATGGCGGAATTGGAATTCGCAACTACGATAGAGAGATTATCTACTCACACTTCTCATCGCGAGCTCTAGCCAACTACTGCATCGACAATAAATAAAGCTGCCTTTCCGTTATTTTCAATTATTAAGATAATGAAAAAACTGTGTATGTTTACACATGTCGATTTCAATATGCTAACAGTTGATATAGCTCTGGCCAGACTTAATGAAAAAGCAGTTCACACATTTTAATTTAAATAAATAAAATATACAACATATACAACAGTTTTCGAATTTATTTCAAATATTGTATTTTCAATAGGTATATGATTCTGCAAAAGATAGTTGATTGTGTGATTTCTCCACGTGCTATTAAATTTTGACTGGATCTTTTAGAAGCAATCTGTACATATATCAACATTTAGGTCTACGATTAATATTTTAATCAGAAGTAAGACAAAAAATATGAGGTCTCTTTAAAATCATATTTATTACTTTAGATTTTATAAAAATTCCAGCTGGTCTCGGTTTATGCTGACACAATTTTCAGGTGTAGGTATTTGTACAGACAGTAATAAAAGGCGAAGTGAATTTTTTTTCACATGTTGTTCAACGTCTGCTCAAAAACATTGTTGTGTTAAACGAATTACGTTAATTAATATTAATATATTAATAACTTTTAGTAATAAACAAATAGACGTAATGAGGACAGGACAAACAGTTTTAATATGTTTTTATTTTAATTTATACTAGGTTTAATAAATATGTAAGTTTATCTTGATTAAAATATTTATTAATAAAACCAGTTAAGATTCTTAATTCCATAGTTCATTGGATATCAAACATAAACTATATTTTATTACTTTACCTGCCAATCTGTTAGATCCTGATGGGGCGCCGTCACACAGACTCCGTGTCCTTCAACGTCGACGTGCTTCTTAGGAGTCATGAACTATAAATCAAAGTACATTTAAGTTTTAATCAAACCTGTAATTTAATTAATTGGATTACCGTTTGAAAGGCGCATCCTGTGAGACTTCCAAGGATCTGAGAAATTATGTAAATTGGTACCTGAATTAAAGTTATCTCATTTAATATTAACGCTGATAAAGTTACTACCGGGTTGACGTGAGCACCAGATATGTGTCCAAACATCTGTAATAAAAAAAATTGTGGGGATTTTTTTTATAATTCAAGATAAATTTTAAAAAACGTGTGATCTGAGATGTATTCTATGACTGCGAAACTTCAAAAAATGCAATAAATCAAATTTCACATTTAAAATGTTCAGGAAAATTCTGAGTAACACACATTCATTGGAATATGTGGTGCCATCAGAAATAATACTTTATTTAGTCAGTTTCCTTTTAATTCTTTAATATTGTATTTTTTAAATTTTAGTTAAGGAATTTTTTTATAAATTAGTGTGATGAATTCGCTCTCTTAAATCAATTATATTGATCAAGCTTGTCATTTGGGGCAATTTATAATTTTTTTCTAGGATTAATTTGAGGAAATTTACGATTTTTGTCAAAGATTAAAAATATTGCAGAAATATAGAGCAGAGAAAAAAAAGTGTGAAATTTTACTTATTGAAAATAATAGAAATTATTTCATTCCTTCACTAGTTCTAGGGGGTCGCCCGGGTGCATGTATAGGTAGGTCTTAGCGTGTGCTTGCGTAGTATGGAGTAAGGCTGGGAATTTTTCAGATTTTAGTATTCGAATATTCGTTCGAAAAAATATTCGAATATTCGAACTATTCGAATAATTCGAATATTCGAATACTCGAATAATCCGAATTATTCGAATAGGTATCCGAATAATCCGGATCCTCGAATAATCATTATTAATAGGTATAGCACTGAATACTAGTGAATAGTGAATACTCTATTTGAGTATTTGGTTAGATAGACCACAATAACAGTCGTGACGTAATCCACTAAGCAGGCAATTTGATTTGCTTTCCATACCCACAATAGGGTATGTCTCCTGTACATGTGCTTTAAGGGTCAGAATTATTTAGTTAGTATTTTATTTTAGGATTGAGGCGCTATTGTTCACATTTAACTATTGAAGCTTAAATAAAACGAAAACAGAGCTAGTTTATTATACTTCTGCGTCATATCTATTTTTTCTTTTCGAAAAAAATAAAAATGCTCTAAAATTAGAATGTTTTTAAAAAAGGCGCAGATTGTGAAGGTAAAACAAATACATGAAAAATCAATAGTTAAATATTTACAGGTTTTCTAAAATTTAAAATTTAATTTTATCCCCTGCCATTGTACAGTAAGAATAAGGTCGAGGCGAGAAAGAGATGGAATAGTTTGACTGGGAGTAAAACGTGCCACTAATGTGGTCTATTTATATATTTGGATTTTAGAATAGGTACCTACCTATACCTACTATCTACCTACTTTGGTTGAATGCATACTGCATACCTATTCGTACATAATTTAATAATATATTTTAATATTCAAATTTACTCAAATATAATCAAATATTCGAAAACTCGAATATATTCGAGTATTCGAATATTCGAGTATTCGAATATTTCGAATATTCGAATAATTTCCCATTAGAATAATTCGTATTCGAATATTCGAATACTCGAATTATTCTTATTCGATTCCCAGCCCTAGTATGGAGCAACAAATTTAAAAGATCGAATAATTGCTATCTACACAGGATTCTAGAATTTGAATTTCTTTTTTCATACCTGAATTGCTGTCATAACTGCAAGTCCCGAGTTAAGACTGATATGCATCGATGAAACTCCTCCTTGAATGCCCAGAGTAGTCCCCATACATGACAGAAATAGTAATATCCCTGTGCCGAGGAATTCTGCGGAAGCTATATAAAGATAATCCAATATTTTAGGTTTGCTTTCGATCTTCAAAATTGTATTACTGCCTAAAAAAGGAAAAACAGTACAATATAGATTGTCAAAATCCATTTAATGAAATCTATTGATAAGGAGTAAATCATTATTTTTTTTCTTTCAGTACAAAATATTAAAATAAAGTATCAATAATTATGCATGACTTTTGTGCCATCCTTAACTGCAGAAAAATAAAGAGCATATATATTTCTGTTACACATGTGGAACATAATACTATAACATGTAAACTGTACAACAAATAATTCAACAATTAAAGAAAGGAAGAAATCAGATTTATTGCTGTAATTAAAGAGTATCTTCACTACGTCAGTTTTGTAGCAATTTGTTTTACAAACATCATTTTCCTAAAATAAAATTAAATAAAACGTATGCTTTCAAATGTGAACCATTTTACCTTTGCAAGCACTGCCACTGGCACTACCAGATTTCAAAGCATCTTTTTTCCAGTCATCTTGCAAAGTTATTCTCTTAATTCACACAGAACTAAATTGATATAAAACATTTACAAGCAGAATACGTGATACTGGACTGAATATTAAGTTACATTTTATACATGTTTTATAATTTAAAACAAATTAGGTATCCTCTTCCTGGTAAAAGTTTAAAATATGGAATAAAGTGAAATATAATAACACTGAAAACTTGTGATAATTTTTAACATTCACAAAAACTTATCACAGGTGAGTATAACATATATCTTTTTAAACAATTATTTTCCCGGCTATTTGCCAAAACGCTGAACCTTGGATTATAACAAAGACAATATGCATATTATGTTCAGTACGACTGACTCAATAATGTTATTTTTAATTCTAACTACTCTGTTCAGTAAAACTAAAAATAAATAAAACAAAAGTGCTCACGAGTTGGACAATCAACTCAAAACTTTAAAACATCCACCGACACGTATTTCTGCATCTTTGCTTCGTCAAGATGGCCCTTAGAAAGCCTCGAAAGTAACTACGAATCTTAGTAAATCCTAATGTAATAAATACTAATGGCTTCAGAGGACAAAATAATTGAAATTATATGGTGAAAATTCCCCATTGGGTTAGAATAATTTAAAATAAATTAGGTATCCTCATCTTGGTAAATGTTTAAAATATATAATGAAATTAAATATAGTAACGCTAAAAATGTTTAACACTGACGTAGTGTTCCACAAAACAACAAAACACTATATACTGCCTTCGACGCGCGTTTCGCCAACCAAGTTGGCATCATCTGGAGATGATTAAAACTCCTAATCCTATCAGTTTTAATCATCTCCAGATGATGCCAACTTGGTTGGCGAAACGCGCGTCGAGTGCAGTATATAGTGTTTTGGTGTTTTGTGGAAAACTATGTCAGTGTTATCTTCACTTCAAAGGTTCCAACCCACTCTAGGACTAAACATGTTTGCTAATTATTATATTTCATTTCATTCCATATTTTAAACTTTTACCAAGAAGAGGATACCTAATTTGTTTTAAATAATTCAAACCCTGCGGAGAATTTCCACTATATAGTATCAATTATTCTGTTCTTTGAAGCCATTAATATTTTTACATTAGGATTTACTAAGATTCATAGTTACTTTCGAGACTTTCTAAGGACCATCTTGATGAAGCAAAGATACAGAAACACGTGTGGGTGAATGTTTTAAAGCTTTAAAGTGATTGTTCAACTGGTGGGTACTTTTGTTTTATAACATTAATGAGCCGGGAAAATAATTATTTAAAAAGATATATTATCGACATCACGAAAGATTGCCGTTACGTCATCATTATAATTCATATGAATCAAATCAGCACTGCGTTGGTCAAATTCATGCTTTTTGAAATGACGTCCAGATATAAACAAACTTTATTCGTTGAAAGGTAAAAAGTAATAACAAACTTACAATGTAGTATTCAATTAAGAACTTTTTAAATTGAATTTTCTCAATTTTTTGTAATAAACACTTATTTATTTATAAAACGAAAATGGTTGCAATTAGCCATAGGGAAGTACTTACAAAAAATGTTCGTTTTTCATTTTTACATCACAGCGTTGAAAAATATCTAATTTTTGGCCACCCTGTACATTTTTAGGAAATGAAAATGATTCAAAAACATTAATTAGATGTCTCGTAACTGGTATTCACATGGTTTTTCTTAAAACCCATAATTGTGACTGTGGTGATTTTTTTAATATCCATCTGCAGATGGCATTATTTCAACAAAAAAATTCATTACATCAAAGTGGTTGGGAGATAGCCAATAATAATATAGGAATGAATAGAGCCTAGAAAGAAGCTTCAAAAAATGTACTGATATACATAGCATTCCATTTAAAAAAAGGCACTTGGTCCTGTAATTTCGTCTTGGCTCGCCCTGTATGTTCGAAAATAATTTCCATATATAGACTTTTTTATCTAGTTTACTTGCAATTTTTTAAAACATTTCTAGCTATCGTAGAATTCGAGATATCGAGGTCCGACGAACTATTGCCCCACCCTGTATGTTATACTTATCTGTGGTGTTTTTATAAAAGTTAGAAAATAATAATGAGCAAAAATTTTTATTATCTTTCATTTCATTGCATATTTTATATGTGCCGTGTGTCTATAAAGTCACCCTCCCCTAGTAGTACCTCCAGAAGATATGATATTCCCATGCGATAAAAACAGGATGAAATCTCATCGAAAAAGTGCTTTTTTTGTGAAAAGCATCATGTCATGTCAGTGGAGTCGTCGCGACGACTTAAATGGCAAAAATTTTTAAAATTCGGATGACTAATGGCGACGTTGTGATGGTAAGATGAAATGTATTAATGAGAATACTACAGGGTTCCCTATGACAGTAAATTGCACAAATGAATCTGACTACACCGTGGGGCATAGTAGCCAAGTGGGCAAAGTGCTTATAGCTATTTACTCGGTACTGAATATTGATGGTTCGATTCCATCCTGGAGCAAGTTAGAAATTTTGTTTGTAGTTTGTTTCGGATTAAGATGGAGGGGGGAACTGTCAATGCCCTAGATTGGTTCGGACTCCACGATAAACTGTAGGACCTCGTCTCTCTTAACTCAACACAATATCCTAGGATTTTCTGGGAGTTACTTCGGTGTCTTGAGAGGCGGTTAAGACAACATTTCTAACACCACTGGGCATACAAATTCGTTATCTTCTGTACATTTTTTAGTTGGAGGTTGCTATTGTTTTTGAGGATTCGTAAAAAACCTGTTCTCACAAAAACAAAATATCTTCTCTTTTCAAATACTAGAGTTTCTGTAAGAACATGAATTTTTTTACTTACGATTTTTTTTAAAACAAATCATTATTATAATTCGTTAAAGTGCCTACAGATACCCACACATACATGTTTAAGACAAGTCATGAACGCACGTTCACGTACGGGCGTTCATGTACGTAGTTTTTTTTATTACCTACACACACACACACACACACACACACACACACACACACTTAATTCTATTCGAGCGGCAACAAAACACATATTCGACGGACTTTTAACTGGAATTTTATCTACATATTTGGCGTATATAAACGCGACATTAACGTGTGTCTGTAGGCACCTTTGTATTAAGTATAAGAAAGTAATAAAAATCTCTATAAAATTGACAGAAGATTACGAATTTTGTATGCCCCATGGTGTAGTCAGATGCATTTGTTCCTTGTGTCGATTGTGAGTAACGGTACCAACTTACTGTCACTGGGAACCCTATAGGATTATCATCTACCTATTAGTAATATATTCACCTTAACCTTAACTTCGTCATTAGTCACCCAAATTTCAAAATTATTTATCAACCTAAAGGGTTTGAAAATATCTTTAAAAGGGAGTAGGGAGGTGGCTTTATGGATGTAGTATATTGTATAGTAGGAGAAATCGATTTAGTGATGGAACGTACGGGGTAAGACGCAACACGAGGGCGGGAAATGTCTAACACATAACATCTTCCGTCTTTTACACCGCTTACATTAAAGCTAGAAATATGATTGTTGTTTTTGTTGGCACACGATCGAGGCCGAGTTTTACTTACATTCTGTGATACTTCAGGTCCGCACACTGTTTAGCAGTGCATTGTAAGAGAAAGTGTATATCTTAAGTAATAATTATTTTATATCCGTTTATTTGCTGGTGTATTTTTGAAAATAATTTAAGAGGGTCATCGTGTTGTAGTGAGTTGTTTATACAGGGTGAGTCAGTTTTTTGTAGACAAACTTTAACAGGAGATAGAACATATGTTTTTAAAAAGAAAAGTTCCTATAAACATATGTCGTAGAACGCTTCGTTTCCGAGATACAGGGTGAATATAATTTTTTTTTCTCGAATTTTCATATAACTTATAAACGAATGCTTAGATTTTTTCCATGTTTGGGGGATAATGCCTATTAATTAAGGGGCATAAAACAAGCGATAAGAATGTTCAAAAACTTGCACAGTGGCGGAGTGGAGGGGGTGCTCAACCACTTTCTTAAACAGAACTTCTACACCCTGTATCTCGGAAACGAAGCGTTCTACGACATATGTTTATAGGAACTTTTCTTTTTAAAAACATGTGTTCTATCTCCTGTTAAAGTTTGTCTACAAAAAACTGACTCACCCTGTATATGGTAAGTGTAATATTATAAGAATTATTTTATATTTGTTTATTTGATGTGTTTTTGAAAATAATTTAAGAAGGTTATCATATTTAACGTAAAAATGTTTCGACCGTGGGAGGCCTCTACGTCACCATCTTATTATGTTTGTGAAAATGAAAGTGATAGTGATTACAGTGATAAAGAAAATCAAAGTCCATCATTGTTTTCAGTAAGAAAAAATCAGCCACAGTTGAACGGGCAACCGAAACAAATTTGCTTTAATGTTTACAATAATCTTTTGAAGCGGCGAGCTAATGACTAATTTGTATGATTTAGATGTACTAGGTAAAACAGCATCTCTGAAAAACGTTCCCCGTCCCACAATACACAAACTGGTGAAAGAAGGTGCCCTCCCAAGAAAACGATCCGGCGCCGGTAAGTCGAAATCACTGGACCCATCGTTAGAAAAACTTTTAAGAACTTTAGTTTATGACGCGTATCAGAAAAATGAAATTCCAACTATTGACGTGGTAGACAGAAAACTAAAGAAATGGATTATCATCTGAAATATAACAAAAGAACTTTAGGAACTTGGCTGATAAAAATTGGATTTAAATATCAAACTGTTAATAAACGCATGGCGAATATGGAAAGCAGACTAATAGTGGATTGGCGAGATTCATATCAGGAAGACATAAAAGAATTCAGAAAGAAAAATATACCAGTTTATTATCTAGATGAAACTTAGTATGATACTCATGACACCAAAAAAAGGATGGACTGATAGATCTAGGAAATGTCAACCAATCTCATTGTCTCCTAATAAAGCAACTCAGTTGATTATATTACACTGTGGATCAGTTGATGGATGGGTTGATAATGCATTGAAACTGTGCGGAGAAAACATGGAAGACTGTAACGCGGATTACCACAAGAACATGGAGGGAGAAATATTTGAGGACTGGTTTGAAAATACTCTAATGCCAAAACTAAAACCGAATAACATTATTGTTCTTGACAATGCGAAGTACCATTCGAGACAACTGTATAAAATTCCTAACAAGAGTTCTACTAAGCTGGAGTTACAAAATTTTTTTAATGGAACATGCTTACTATTATGAGAAACATTATAATAAACCATAACTCTTGGAAATCCTGCAAACGAAAAATTATGAGAAGTATATTATAGACACTGTAGCGAAGAGATATGGTCACAAAGTGTTAAGATTACCGCCATATTTCTATATTTTCAACCCAACTGAATTAATTTGGTGTAAATTAAAAAAAAGTATGTCAGAAAAGGGAATACTTTTCCGAAATTCAAAAAAACCCAAAATGGGGAAAAGAGTGACATAACAAACTATAGGCCCATCACTATTTGTAACTTCTGGAAAATTTTTGAAATTTTTCTTCACGGTTCTATGTACACTCACGTATCTGGCTTAATATCTATTGATCAGCATGGCTCTATGAAGGGTCGATCTACAGTAACGAACCTTGTGTGCAAAACGCAATTTCTTTGCGAAGGTCTTGATCCAGGGGGTCAGGTAGATACTATCTACACAGACTTTTCTAAGGCGTTTGACAGGATTGACCACGGTGCTTTGATTTCTAAACTTGATAAATTTGGTCTCTCAAAATCGTTACTTATTTTAATACAGTCATATCTAGAGAATCGGCATCAATTTGTTCAGTACCGTGGTCATAAATCGAATAGCTTCTTGCAGAGATCTGGCGTGCCACAGGGTTCTATACTAGGACCGCTCTTCTTTGTAATGTACATTAATGATATTTTTGAAAGCTTGGATACTAATGTTCACTTCCTCTTGTATGCAGACGACCTAAACATGTACCAATTTATTGATAATGTTCATGATTGTCAAATTCTGCAGAAGACCTTGGATACCATTAATATATGGTGCATCAACAACTATCTACCCCCTCAATGCTAGCAAGTGTAATGTCATGTCATTTGGCCGGAAGCATAATCTGTACGTGTACAATTATAATATCGACAATGTTGTTTTACAAAGACCTGATATTATTAAAGACCTTGGCGTGTATTTTCATCCTAAATTGTCATTCAATAAGTTCGTCGGAATGGTAACTACTTCTGCTTTTAAGAGTCTTGGCTTTGGAATTAGGAACTGCAAAGATTTTAATAATGTCAACACTCATCATTTACTCTATGTAACATTTGTTATATCTCGCCTTGAGTATGCTTCAGTTGTGTGGAACACAGTTTATAATGTCAATATATTACAATTAGAGAATATTCAGCGTAAGTTTTTAAAATCTGTAGTGTACACTCTTGAGGGCACTTATCCACTTATTGGATTTCCACAAAATATATTGTTAGAAAAATTTAACTTACCAAGTCTTGCCAAACGAAGAATATCTCAACCAATAATTTTCTATATAAAATTGTTAATAATCGTCTGGATTGTATTAACCTATTAACTCAAATAAATTATAAAGTACCTAGAATTTCTGCTCGCCATAACAACTTATTTATTTCACACATACCAAGAACTAATATTCTCTTGGTCTCTCCAATACACCAAATGTATGTCAACTATGCTAAAATCGAAGATTGTGTTGATATATTTTTCTGCAATGAAAGTGTATTTAAAAACTCTGTTTTTCATCTTGATGTTTTGTAATCTACTGTATTCTTTATTTATCTGTATATGTATGTGTATGTATATGTACAAGTGTATATTTATATGTATATATACAATTCTATATGTTTTGTTCCTACATATTATATATTTAATTAAGAAATTTTTTGTAACACTCAAAATTGTTTGTTGTGTATTTATCTATACATAATTTCAATGTACCTAATCCTGTAATTGGGCTCCTGCCTGTTGGATTTTGTATTTAAATAAATAAAATAAAAGTCGTAGTTAATTCAAAATTAAGTGTCGAAAATTAACAAGAAAGATTGGAAAAAAAGAATTTGGAAAGTAATTACAATTGAGGATGATTATTTAAAAATTGCTGAATGTTATATAAATGATGGAAATAAATTTATTATAAATGTGAACGAGGATAGTGGTTCATCTCAAAATGAAGAAGATAGTGAGAAGGGCGAGCATTTAGAGGGAGAGGCGATGTGAGATGTGGTAAAGTGAAGTGATGTGAAGTGAAGAAGTGAATTTTGTGATATCAACTGTATTATTTATTTCTGTTTTTGCGTGCTGTCGTAGTTTAGTGCTTGAGAAATACTCTTTTTCAGGATGTTATTATTTATTAATATTTTTTTTTCATTTTGACAAAAATAGATCTTTTTGTTTTTATTACAGTAATAACTTTACTATTAGAATTTATTATTAGTTTATTTACTGAAGAAATATTTGTTTCTGTTACTATTTTGAGAGTATATTTTTTGTTTTTATTGTTTTTAAAGGATTATTGTTACTTTTTATAAAATTTCTTTATTCTATAATAATATTCCATACCCATCCTTTCCTGGCAAGAAATGGTCAAACCTCCTCGCGGTTCTTGCTGGGTAGTAACAATTTATATTAAGCAAACTTAAATACTGTAACTGCTGTATGTGTGTGTAGTTAATACGTTAAATTCAATACTTTCATTTCAAGTTAATACTTTTTTGTACAAATGTTAAATTGTTGCTAGCTAACCTGAGCACAAAAACCTACACTGAAAAAGTACATGAGTGAGCAATATAGATAAATCCGGCTCTGCGTTATGTATCGTCTTATCCCGCACGTCCCGTCACTAAAGCGATTTCTCCTACTATACCCGCTTGCTTAGCGTAATTGTCCATTTCCTGAAATGGACATCCACTTCGTGTAATCACAGTTTTTTTTTTCATAATCTGGACACTTTATCCCGTTTGTGAAATGATAAGTCAATTTATCTACTTTATAAAATTATCTAATATTACATACACCATCTTAACATAAAAACCATTCACTTCGTGAACTGTATTCTGTGCATTTTGTACAGTTCATGTAACGTCATAAACAATTAACTAACTGAACAGATATTATTATTCAATTGATGATACCTGTTGTAAATACATAAAAAATACATTTTAATGTAAGACCATTTTTTTATTTTATTACAATAGAGGAAAAAGCAAAACAAGCAAAAAAAGTACATGTTTGTTTTACAACAAATAAAAAAAAATGAAAAAGGTGTAGCTTACACATTTCTGAAAGCCTGATATGACAACGACCTGTACGAAGGCGTTACTCAAACTCGACAAATGTGGATTATACAGTACACGAACTGGATGTTTACCATGTCCAGATGATGTAATATTACAATTTCATTAAGTAGATAAATAACTTTTCCATTTCACAAACTGGATAAAAAAGTGTCCAGTTTGTGAAAAAAAACCGTTATTACACGATCTGTCTCCAGTTCACAAATTGGATATCCATTTCATGAAATGAACAATTCGTTAAATGGGTGCGATATATATACATAAACTCTATACCATAATAATAACTGTTGCTAATTTGTGGACCAAATTTTAGTATCTTAACTTTTTTTACAATTTCAAACCTAAAAGTAGCTTCACCAACTGTGTCTTTTAGTCATTATCACACAAGTCGTTCGTGTATTATAATCTTTTATGAAATAAAAAATATTTTATCAGACACAGTCTGATGATGTGAAGTAAATTTACTTGTTCACGAAACCGGTCACACCAATAAAGGAATTTTATGAGAATTTTTTTGTTTGTCTTATCATGAATAATTACTCATATGGGATTAACTAACCTACCTACGTTAAAAAAATATTTGTTTAAAAATTGATCTTTCTAATATGTTATTTTCATAACGATAACATACAAATCATCTATAATAAATATTAAAATTTATAAGCTAACTTACTTGATTAGAAATTAATACCTACTGTTTGTTTAATTTTACTGCCTATAATTAAATTATAATAAATTATATGATGGGATTAAATAACGGATTATATTAATTACAAAATTTTATTATTACCTCTTTTAAAAACTATGCCCGATAGAATTCCATTTGTAAGTTCCATTTTTCCTTGATATGTGTTTCTTAAAAAAAATCACACACTAAACTGCCAAAAATTGTCGTAATTTATTTAGTATTCTCGACAATTTAATTAACTACTGAAGGTCGAACGATGGAAAAATTGTATGTTATAACGTTATACAGGGTGTTTAGATGATATATGTTTAGAATTTTCGCTTACACATATCTTCTTTCTCCATGAAAATAATAAACAAGATTGAAATTCAGCTCAAGATCCATCTTGGGGTAACACTCTCCAGAATGAAAGAGAATTCCTAGAAAATTATCCGGAACATTATATTTTCTTGGAAAAATACCGTTGATAAACCTTATTTCTATAGAGGGAAAGAAAAACATTTGAAGAGTATTTTGTTTTAAAAAAAACTTATATAATTTCTGCTTACGCTATCATCAGGGGTATATAATTGCAGACCATTCAAACGCAGAGAAGAGAAAATATTGTATATTTTGTAACAAAATAGTACAAGTGTGGCAAGGGCTTCATTGCAAAACGATGTATGAAAGTTCCTGTCATACGAGTCTTGCAATGAAGCTTGCCACATTTGTGTTACATACTATTTTTTCTACGATTGTAAAGTGTTTTCCTTTAGTGTTTCCAAAATTTTAAACTTGCCGCCTGTCAGATTTTATTTAAAATAATAAAGATCAAGTACTACTCAAACGATTGTCATGACTAACAAACAACACAAATTGTTTTGCTAAACTGACGCGTTCTGTCTTGTATCTGCTGCTTTTGAGGAAATGATAAATTCAGATGAAGATGTTCCTGCAGAAATTGTTGCAGCCACTGAAAATGTGAGTTCCGACCTCCTTCCACGTAAATTGAAAGAACGTTATAAAAAAGGAAAAACTTCCTTTCATAAACTGGTGCCGTCAAAAAAAAGGTGAATGTTTATACGGAAGTGGTCCTACTCGCCTATTTCGCCGAAAGGGCTAAAACGTTGAAATCTTCCACGATGTTGTCAGTTTACTCAATGCTCAGAAGCACTCTGTCATTGGAAGAAAATGTAGATATTTCGAAGTTCCCGAAACTAATTGCCTTTTTATAAAGAGAATCTGTAGGATACAAGGCAAAGAATTCTGAAGTATTTACCAGAGAACAAATTAATGTTTTTTACTTAACGCTCCTGATGACTCATTTTTACTTCTAAAGGTAATACTAATTTCAGTTTTTTTCAATCTGTCGTAATAAGACATTATTTTAGGTAGTGTTAATTA
The DNA here is from genome assembly GCA_029963845.1 of Rhamnusium bicolor. Taxonomy (NCBI): domain Eukaryota; kingdom Metazoa; phylum Arthropoda; class Insecta; order Coleoptera; family Cerambycidae; genus Rhamnusium; species Rhamnusium bicolor. The sequence goes on from JANEYF010001313.1 coordinate 1,401,253, forward strand.
TTAAAGTGGCTGGTGCCCTCAAAAGGGAGGAGTTGATGAATATTACCATAGATGACATTCAGGACAATGGAGAATTTTTGATCATAATCATTCCAGATTCTAAAACTCATAAATCTAGAACATTTTCGGTTACAAAAGGAGATAATTGGTTGGATTTTTATCATCGATATGTTCAACTTAGACCTGCATCCATAAGACTTAAATGATTATTCATTCAATACAAACATGGCAAGTGTACAGTTCAAGTGGTAGGGATAAACACATTTGGACAGATATCAAAAAAATTTGCAGAATATTTAAAACTTCCTAAGCCTGAAAGTTTTACTGGGCACTGCTTTCGCCGAGCGTCAGGGACTATTTTGGTTGATCCTGGAGCGTATCTCTCCAGTTTGAAAAGACATGGTGGATGGCGTTCTTCAACAACAGCAGAAGCATATATAGAAGATAGTGTTAACAAAAAAATAAGTGTCACCTTGAAAATAATGGACAACAACGAAGATGCAATAAACATTGGTCCAGATGTAAATATTTCTAGTATTTCTAACAATGTAAATGATTCAGTTTTTCCAAGCATTAACTTGAACTTACACAAAAGACGAACAACGTAGTTATGGATTTTTATTAAGAAATCTTATTTCTGTAATTTTGAATAAGTTGTGTTTTGCTGAGTTAAAAAGTGAACATTTCTCAGTTTTTTTTATATCTTTTTCAAAAAGCTTGTACCCTGTAGCAGCTCATGGTCTTTTATATATGAATTAAACAAATAAGTATCATGAATCATGATAATGCCACGGATGTGATAATTGATTAACTAGATTTTTCAAGAAATACCAATTCGAGGTCCTGTTTTTAAAATAATTATATCATAAGAAGTATTTTTTTTTTTAGTAATGCCATATTTGATAAATCTATCGATATATTTTTTGACGTAAGCATGATTTTGAGTAGTTTAGCTTCATGTATTATAGTAATGAATTTAAAGTTATTTTTATATATGATACAAAGACGAAAAATGCCGAGTTCGGCAATCGTATGAGTACAAAAGACATTTTCGTCCGTGTGTCATCTTTTATTCGATTGTAAGAAAAAAAATAATGTATTTTTATTTACTATATTTATTTTAAATGAAAAATATGATCGTAATCGACTTTACGTCACTCTGACACAATTCAAATAAGAATATCAGGACAGTTCGTTGCATTTGTTTATGGTATCCATTAATTTGTTAATAATCGTTAATCGTCCGAAAAGTACTTTTTTCGGCAACCGTCCGGAACACACCAATTTCTAGGACATTTTTTGTTTCGAAAGTGGCATTTTTTCGGACTAGTCTGGAAAGTAGTTACTTTTCGGACTAGTCCGGAAAGTGAAAGGGTTTTTTTGACAACTGGTAATTGACATGTCAAAATTAATCGAATAATCAAAAAAATCGTATACGCGGAAAAATTTACATTTGAAGGCTACCATAGCAACCAAGTAAGAATGCTTAGTTCTGTTATACGATTCATAAATAAATGGTTTTAAACTGAAATTAAGAAAAGTAGCAGCGAAATCGATATAGAAAACAACATAAATAACTGCAATAACTGTACCATTAATATTAAAATATGTAAAAATTAGTTAATAGTTAGTAGTAGACCGAAAAGTGAATATTTAATGGACGAGCTGGCGATCCCAGTAAAGACACTTTTCGGGTGTGTTGTGTACAACATTTTTACTGCAACCGTGTTTGCTACTCTCAAAACACATTTTAGCTTGAAATATTTTGTAAACAAAATTTATAAAATCTAACTGACAGATGTCAGACGCTGTTGTCTAGAGTGCTTAATTAGGTCCTCATTTCCCTCGCTCATTTCCCGCCCGCATGTCCCACCCTCATTTTTTTGTTTTTCTTCCTAGCAACCGTTGCCTAATTTCACATCCCAACTTGTGAATCTGTCTGATATTTTTGACATTTCTGTGACACCTTCACTCGGGATAAATGTCAGATAGCGTATTTATTTGACAACCTTAATATTATTTTGTTGTGATGTATTTTTATTTATTTTTTATCAAAGATAACAGATTTTTTTTTAAATCTAATTGTAAATAAAATGGTATACAAACCTCGATGGAAAGTTTCATTACTGTCTCGATTTAAAGTTAACCTCGACACTTCGCGTCTCGGTAAACTACCTAATCTTCTCGATATTAATGAAACACGTTCCACCTTGGTATGTAATATACTATTTCCAATCGCTTATGTCACTTTACCGGAATAGACCAGTAAAGATGTATTTTCCACTAAAAAAATTGACCTAAAACACTTAACTTTCTAGAGAGTAGTAGAAAAGTACTTTTCGGCAGGGAAAAGTTGTCGCTTAGCAACTGCAATAAAAATTAATACCCCTTATAAAAAAGGTGATCTTTTCGTCCAGATATTCGAACCAAAAAACATCACTTTTCAATACAATCGAATAAATATCTGATGTGGCCAGCACATAACTTTCTTATACCAGTATATATCATCCTGATCTAAAAAAATCATTTTATTTAATTATTCACTTATCTCAATTAAATTTTAATAGCGTACCTTGAAATGTTTCACTAAAATTTTTAAATAATTAATTATCGGCGTTATTCGATACTTTCAATAATAATTCATGTCATATATTTTAATAATTTTGTTGTTGTTGACATTGACATTTTTGTAACTAAAATAGACCTTTCAAACGTCAAACTGTTTTTTTAAGTACCTGGAAAATATATTTTATTCGCATGATTTATAATTTTTCATCAAAAACATATTTTTTTGTAAAGTCAAATACAAAAAAGTTTGTGTCCCGTAAACTTCAGCTGGCTAATTTTGCTCATCACCAAATTTTTCATTGTCATTGGCCTTTAGAACAAGTGTACCAAATTTGAAAGCTTTATCTGAAAAACTGTGGCTGCTATCGCGATACTACAGTAAAATAAATAATAAAAATATTTTAATTTTTTTCCGAAATTGTGCCTTTTTTCTTCTTTCATTCATTATGTCTTTTCTGGTGGTACAACATTCACCAAATTTACACAGTTGAAAAATAGCTGACGCATACAATCAATCCCTTTGACTTTGTCAGAGTCGAAACCGGAATTTGAATCCGGGAGTCGATGGGTGGTAAACCAGCTACTGCGTTACCGAGTAGGTATATAATAATAACACCACATGTAATGACAACCCCCTTTATCCCTGAATGTCTTAAATGACATTGTGCGGGAGAGGGTTACACATTAAGAGACAACGGACATGCATCCAATATCCGAGTATACTACGATTAATCTCTCTCACAGAAAAATCCCAGTGCCACGGTCGGGAATCGAACCCGGAACCCCGAGGTTTCGAGGCAAGTACGTTACCTCTAGACCACGGAGCCATCTATGTATGGATTAATTTGAAATTGAATAAAAAAATACACTTTTAATGACATATCAGCATATTGACAATTAATCCGTCATAAGCATAGTTAATTACATATAATTTATATAGTTCATTAACTATAATGCATTGATAATAATCAATAAAAGTTTTATAAAAATTTATTACCTTTGTTTAAACTTAAATACACAAATAGAAACATTCTGTGTACACACGGGCACAATATTGTTGTTTTTTTCCAATTGGTTGAATTCTTTATAAAGATGTAAAAGAAATAACTAGCCCTATTACAAGTATGGCGGCAATCTTTGTAAAAATTGTACAATATTTACTTACTGATAATCAAAAATCAAAATCCTCTACAATTTTACATATTGCAGTTTTTTCATACTGCATATGGTTAATACTGACGTAGTTTTCCACAAATCACCAAAACACTATATACTGCACTTGACGCGCGTTTCGCCAACCAAGTTGGCATCATCTGGAGATGATTAAAACTAACCTTATGCTAACAATGTACGCTATTTATACCTAAACTATTTATACCCATTAACCAATAAAGCAAGCTATTTGGGATTGGCTCTCTGTCATTATTCATACTATTTTTACACTTAGTGATTTCCAAGCTCTCAAATGCATACAGCTGTCGAGTATTTGTTACATTCCTAATTAATCTTAAATTGCTAATATATATTTTATGGTTGTTCTCAAACGTATGTTGGGCAACACTAGACTTACCTGTTCTACTATATTTGAAATGGGCCATATGTTCTTTGAATCTAATTTGAATTGGTCGTCTAGTTTGTCCAACACTTTTTTGATTACAGTCCTTACAGCTAATTTCGTAAATCCCCGACTTTTCATTTGTTTTAATTTTGTCTTTTGTATCGCCTAAAAGTTGTTGAGGTTTATTTCCCGTTGAAGGAACCACTGTCATACTTATATCTTTAAAAATCCTACCAATCACAGTGGTCCAAATTTAGTTGAGAACGGAACTAATATTTTTTTTCCTTGAAATGTCTTAAAAGCACTAAGGAATCATGGGAAAAATATGAAAAAAAATCTTGGCTTACAGATATGGTTTTTAAAAGGGGTGGCATGTCGGGAGCACTAGGTTCCGTATGTCTGTAGGGTTTGTTGACTACGACCTTGTTTTAACCATTTAAAATTATTATAATTATTCTGTATATTAAACGGAATGATTATGAAATAAAAATAACGAAAATGAATTGATAATATTTAGGAGCTTAGGGGTAATTTTGAAGGAAACACTACACTTTTTTACAAACATTTATTTCAAACAGGTCAACTTATCACTCAATTCAAACGTAGAATAACAAAAATAGGTCAGTTAAGTAATTTCAGTCACTTTCACTGTCGTCATCTGTTGATGATACATTTGTGGTTGTATCGCTTTCATCTACCGAACCTTCTTCCATAACCGCTGCACAGAGCGGTTCAGTTTCCGGCTTAAGATCTGGTTCCTTTAACAGGCTTATAACCTTTGAACTAAAAGATGAGAGTTTCTTGTTCGGCAATTTTCTTGAAGATGATATTAATGGAATCGACGAAAGTAGTAACCTATTCAATAAATCTTCATTTGTAGTCACCCTCGAAAACTTTCTGGTATGAAACTCTCTAAACTTTTTTAAATCTTTATTCCGAGATTCCTGAGCTTCCTCAGACAGTTGCCCAATAGGTAATAGTGCAGTTCTTATTATTGCAGATCCGTGAAGGAGAATTTTATGAATGACGCAGGCATGTAATACCAATGATACTTTTCCACGAACAGTCTGGCCGTTTGCACTGCATATTTGTCGAAAACCTCACAGTTAATCTCGTATCCACAAGATAATGCAGATAGTATAACGCCGAACCTTCTAATTATTTCTTCATGAATACCAGTTATGGAAGCCGATTGAGCTGGATCTTTAAAAAACGTCTAGCTGTATTTCCGTCATTTGTACTTCCACTTCCACCAGGTTTCGGAATGTCTACTAATAACCCCATTTTTTTCCTGAAATCTTCTTGTAATTTTTTTTTCGCACTTCAACAATGGATTAATTTTCTCCTCGTATCTGCCACTTTTTTATCTCCAATCTGTATGATACATGTAAAAGACATTCAAAACATCGAATCCATGCATGTAAAGTTGATAAACCAAATTGAAAAGATTGTTCGTCTGCCTGCTTTTGTAAAACTGCATCAATGTTATTCATTTCAACAGGTTTTGCTTTACATAAATAGCAGATCTGAGCAGAAGATGTGTCAGTAAGGGCGTTACAAACCTTTCCATTTATCATTGACATTATGCAAATATATCTATTTCTGATGTCTCGGTTCTGAACTGTACAATTAGTTGGCTGAAGTTCTGCTATTTGAGCTTCAATGTGTTGCATTTCTGCCACAGAAAGTTGTGTGGTTTCCTTTTGAAACTGGAAGCGAATCGGTCGACAATACCTTGTAGAGGATGGCCTAGGATTTTGCCATACAATTCGTTTTTCTTGATCTGGTTGCTGAGAATAAAGTTGAAGTGGTACCAAAGATGATAAAAATAAATCACCATCACTTAATCCCATCTCCTCATATCGTTGTTTATACCGTGAATGTCCAGTACTACCATCCCAATCCAATTTAACTAATAATACCAAATCCTTCGATTGTTCTTCAGTCAAACTTAAAATAACTGGTCCCTGTAAATGAAGTATACGATTTGCAGTGTGATCTAAAAGATCTTGAAACCGAACTTCTGCCAAGGTTTCCGTAATAGTGAACGCTTCTTTCGGGGGGTAGCATCTTCTCTTAGCTTCCAGAACTCTATGGTAGGCGGGATAAATATCAGCGTTATGTTTTTTCCCCTCTTTTCTTAATAGTAAATACTGGTGCTTTGACAATTTTCCCTCGACAATAAGTGAAACTGCTTCATCTTCATTGTATGGTATAACATTTTTTCCGTTCTCTAGTCTTGAGCCATGAAGATCTTATCTTTCCAGCACGAGTAGGAGTTGTGAACACAGCTTCTGAAATCAGTTTAGAAGCTGCCTGTTGACCCTTTTCTTTAAGACTTTTTTTGGCAGCAAATGTAAGTTCCTCAGCTTCATATACTGCTGCTATATTTTCCACTCTCTTTCTTTTCCCTCTTTCTCCTATTTCTAAAAATGATTTCTTTGGACGACCAGTTGATGTACTTGGTTGTGGCTCTGCAGAGGGCTCCTTTCTCTGAACCAAATCTGATTTTTCAAAAACAAATGCTCCATTTAACCAACTGTCATTCCTTTTTAAAAATCGATCCACAGTATTCGCGCAATTTTCAAATTTTTCAAAAACTTTACTGCAAAAACGACTACACTCCTTCTGAAGACGTCGTTGTTCGTCAATATTACCCTCTATTTCAAAGTATTGGACTAAATAATTGAGTAGATGCTTTGTTTGAATATTGCTGTTTTCTCTGGATTTCTATCGTAAAATACCGAAAAGTTGCCTTCTCGTTAACATTTTCAGTAAAGGACGAAATTTCCTAAAAATTAAAATATTAGTATTAATATTGTTCGTAGCATTATTATTAAATAATTATTAATTATTTTATGCCATATCACGTTTAATGTATGTATAGAAAAATAATACATTCTCACAGAGACTCAAAATAAATTAAATATTTTTAAACTGGGGCAGTGGTGGTCCTCAAATATTTCATATGTTTTTACTGACACTTCAAGCTATTTTTTAAACATTTTTCGAGAGCGGGGACTCGCGGGGATTTTTCTGTAGGTCTACGTGAAGTTTAAAATTTACACTGATTTGAGTGAGAAACAATGCAGAAGTTAATGCTTGTGAAATAAATAAATTGCTTACCTGACTAAACTGTCCAATATATATTTCACCAAAATAGCACACAAAATATTAACTACCACCTCTGAACAAACTCGGGCTACTAAACAAACTTTTATTACATTAAAGCGCACTACATAAATGCTTGGGTTTACCCAGGCGTACAAAGCAAGCAGATCGCCGTAATGACCTGAAATTCTAGGAAGGGATGGTCTGGGTATTTCCGCATGCGCCCCTAAAATTTTATTGAGGTACAACAACCTTGAGAAAAATGGGACTTTTTTCCGCTTTTAAACCAGATCGGAACCACTGTGCAATACCACAGGTGAATCGTGGATCAAATAGAATCGATACAAATTTCGAATTTTCTCTTTCATTTTGAAAGGTCGAATTTTGAGTGACTAAATTTTCGTTTTCTAATTATTTTATCAAATAAACTTACAGAATATCCATTAATCGCAGCTATGTCCTTAATTAATGCCTTTTCTTTTTCAAACTTCTCCTTATTGAGGGGGAAGCTTAATAGACGATGGACTAGAAAATTGAAACTCGCCATATTGTGTTGAGCACAATGGTGAGAGTCCTTAGAGAAATATCTTAGAGTACTTGTATCTTTTCTGTATATGTCAAATTCTAACTTATTTTCACTATTTCTAATTATTAATACATCTACAAATGGTAGTTGTCCAGAGTTTTCAATTTCATATGTGAATTTAACTGACCCGAAATGACTGTTCAATTTAGAAACAAAGTTGTCAATATCAGCGACTTTTGTATCAAACACTACAAACATATCATCCACATACCTAATGTAACCCTGGGAAAATATTCGAATTCTTCTTTTGCTTCTGTCTCGAATCTGTTCATGAAGAGACTGGCAATGAATGGTGACAAAGAGTTACCCATTGCTGTCCTTCAAGTTGTTCGAGGAAATTATCGTTGAATCGAAAGCAATGTTGTTTCATGCAAAGTTTAATGGTTAAAGATATTCTTTTACTACATCTTGACTGAATTTGTTCTTGTAATTCGAATAAATTCTTGATAGTCCAAGGTCTGTGGTATTGGAACATTTGGAAACAATGAACAAGCGTCAAAGGAGATCAAAATTTCACCTTCTTGTATCTGAATATTTTTCACCTTATTAATGAAATCATTGGTATCACAGAGAAGTTAGGTGGTGCAATAGGTATATTTTCGAACTCATCTGTTAACCATTTTAATAGATGGTAAGTCAGCGATCCGATTGCTGAAACAATAGGTCGTACCGACTTTCCTGGTTTATGTATCTCAGGCAAACAGTACAATTGTAGGTACACTTGGGTTAGATACATGTAACCTCCTATTTAAAGCTAAAGTAATAGGGTTATTGCAGAATTTAAGTACATTTTTTACTTCAGTAATCATTTTTGGTAACGGATTTCTGCATATGGTTCGCAAATAGTATTGTGCAAATCTTCTTATGATCTTGACCGATATCAAGATTTCAGCTCGAAATTCGAGATGAGCCATAATTTTGGACGTCATAACGAGACACAAGACCTGCTGGAACGAAATCTTTATACATGGTATCCATAGTTTATAGTAGCAGGACTTCGCCAATCGGTAAAGGGCCTCATTTTAAGGCAAAAAGTTCGTTTTATCATGCGTCGAGAAGTTCTTTTGTTTTCGAGAGTGCTGAGGTTTTTAAAAAAAAAAATAATTATTTTCTGGGCAGTTACTAAGTAACAACATAAGCTTTTGATTTGAAATTTTGCACGTATTTTTTGCTTCAATAGTGCTATATTTTTGTCGATACGACATATTTGTCTCAGTGGCGTAGAAACTTGGGTCTGAAACCATTTTTCTGTCTAGAACTTGTACACCAATGGATTTTTCACAAAAGTTTATTATATTTTCAATTGCTTGTATAAATTAGAAGAAAAAAGGAGTCTTTCACTTTTTCCCTACGACCCATGGTTTCCGAGAAAAACGCCATCAAATTTGACAAGTGTTGTAATTCTATTCAAGAAACAGCTAAAACTACTGTTGAAACATAAATTAAATTAAATAATAAAATTAATAAACGGCAATAAAAACTGGAGAAAATGTTCGGAGTGGAAACTATTTTCTTGGATACACAACTGACAGTGGCGTGCAGTGGATCTTCTTATACGAAGTAAGTGATATTCTCGTACTTCGTTGCATTATATTCTCTAGATTAATTCGTCCTTTATATCCACTGGAGTGGTATAAACTTTCTTTGATCAAACCTCATACAATAAATCAAGCGAGGTTATATTAGTAGTACGAGCAGGCCAGGCAACCATGACCAACCCAGGAAACAGTTACGAACATTCCGTCCAGAATAGGCTGGAAACCCATCTAACTGAAACCAAGCATTGCAACACCCCTCGCCCAATTGCTGGCATAAAACAATTAGCTGGTTGTAATTATTGACCTGTAGCTCAGTTAGCAGGTCGTGAATAATGGCTTTGATTGATCTGAGTTCTCACCAAAATCTAGGCAGGACTTTTGAAAACACCAAATAATTAAAAGTCTACTTTAATAGGTAAAACGTTAATCCTTGAATTCAGTTTGGAAGTAGAATAAAAGATATTATTATGAAAATTACCCCAAAGGTACGTTAAATCAGAATAGCAACTTTTTAAATAATGATGTACATAAAATTACACGATAATACCAGAAAACTTGTCTGCAGAACACTACACTAGTAAGAAGAAAGTAGCACCGTAGTGTTCTGCTACCTAAACTCGATTATAGTTTGGAAAGAGACAAACATTTGGGAGTACAGTATGAGCAATAAAGACAAATAGATATTTAGGCATTTTTTGTAAGTGCAAAAATCTACAAAACCAACTGCTCCAGTCCAGCAGTGGCGCCACCTGGACTGGACTGGCAGAAATAATTCTTCACGGAAAACGACAGACTAGAATCAAATGGCTTGCAATTTCGTTACAGCGTTCAGCCTTGAATCCAGGGTAACATCATTCCATATATTGGCATGCACACATTCTAAAAATGTTAAATATAAATCGGAATTCAAACGATGAGGTAAAGCTCCATGACAGAATTCTTGTGGAATATAACAAATATTCACACTAAACTCCTGCTGAAAATTTCTTTGTGTAATCGTGTGTGGATTTTCATCTACCCAAATATGCTCGTTTTGAAAATTCACTACGCCTCTTCAAGTGAAGTAAACCTCAGCAGACCACAACATTTTCCTCAAAAAAGTGGGTCAGTTTCGATGTATTTCAGAAACCATTGACAAAAGTTACAAAGTTCACTCTTCCCTGAAAGTAAAGGCTTCACAGATTGTAGATGATAGGAATATATATAGTCCCATTTCAATGTCCTCCATACTTCTTGAAATTCAAGGTGTTCTCGAAACTCTTCGGACACTCGTTGTGTCATTTCTATCAAATTCACGCATGATTCTTGTTCCATTCGTATTTTTTTTTTTTTTTTTTTTTTTTTTTTTTTTTTTTTCGGTTTCCCGATGCCGGTCAGTCCTCCCGTGGCCTCCGACGCCTCACGGGAGTCGCGCCGGCGCATCAACTACAGCCACTCCCCGCATCCCGCAGGGTTAGTGACTGTAGATACCAGAATCGTGTGCCCTAAGCAGACGGAGAGAACCCAGAATGACCGCCTTCTGCATTTGGCCTGCCAGCCACTCGGCTGGTTTTTGGCAGGCTGGTATGATCTTCAGTTCCGAGAGCAGCGTAGGCTTTATCCCTCCGAGTACACCGATTATAAGGACGACCATTTTGACCGAGTAGCCTGGGTACAGCACTTGGAGCTCGTACCGGAGATCGCGATATTTGGTCCGTTTCTCCTCCTCCTTCAAGGTGATGTTTTTCTCAGCAGGTGCCGAGAACTCGATAACATACATCACCTTGAGTTGATGGTCGAGGAGGACTATGTCAGGCTTGTTGGCTTGGATTAGCCTGACAGTCGGGAACGAGTAGTTCCAGTAAATCCGGCATTTCTCGTTCTCGACAACGGACTCAATATCTCCGGGGACGTAAGGCAGCACTGGTGTCTGGTCTACCCCGTACGAGTGCCTTAGATGGTAGTATAGCACTCGTAAAGCCGCGTTATGTCGGTGGATGTAGGCCGAAATCGCATATATGGGACATGCAGAAAGTAAGTGCATGAGCGATTCCGGCGCCTGATGGCAGGTCCTGCAGTTGATATCAGGAACCTCTACACGCCACACGCGGCTACGGAAGACCAAGGTGTTGATAACACCATCTTGGCAGGCCATAATGAATCCCTCGGTCTCCGACTTAAGCCCTGCTGACCTTAGAAAGGCGAAGGTCAGCCTGGTCGATAAACCCAGTGTTTCTATGTTCTTATAGAAGACACCATGCTGGGGTTTATCGACGTGCTGCCGAAACAGATTTTCCTGTTCGGCAGCTCTAATTCGGGCTTTCAGACGATTTGGCTGAAGTTCGTAGACTGACGCAACATCAGCACCTCGCCGGCCTCCTCGCCTGATGTCAAATGCGAGGCCGAGTTCATCTGCGGCTCTTTTTGCTGCCTTGAACAATCCTGCTCCCACTCCTACAGTTTCGTGATGTTTTACGAACCGCAAGAGGGGATCTGAGCTCCTGAGTATGTTACATGCCATACTCAGTACTACTCTGCCATGCGTACACTCCAGGCTCAAGAGTCCTCGGCCCCCCCGTTGACGTGGGAGGTACACACGAGGAACGGACGATCTAGGATGAATACTTCTGTGAATATTCATCATCTTGCGGGTATCTCTGTCTAATTGGCGCAGCTCATCTACCCTCCACTTTACTACTCCGAAGGAGTAGAGCAGAATCGGAACGGCAAGCATATTAGTAGCAGACACCTTGTTCTTCCCCGAAAGTTCGGAAGACCAAATCTTTCGGAGGCGGTGTCTGTACTTGCCGCGGAGAGAATCCTTTATTTGTATTACATCTTGGATGTGCCTTTGTGCACACCCAGGTATGTATAGGTCTCTCCGGCATCCAGATGTCTTAGGATGCTTCCGTCTGCGAGCTGCGCATTTTCAGAGAATTCCCCGCATCGTCCTCTCTTGAGGTGGACGACTGCACATTTGTCCAACCCGAACTCCATACCAATTGCCCGCGTATATTCTTCGACCACCCTAAGAGCGTTTTGTAGTTCGCGCTCTCCGGAGGCATAAAGTTTAAGATCATCCATATAAAACAGATGGGTGACCTTATGCCTCCGGTCGCTGGGTGGTCCACATTGATACCCGCGGGTTTGGCGGAGCCCAGCAGACAACGGTAGCAGTGAGATGCAGAAGAGGAGAGGACTCAGGGAGTCGCCCTGGAAAACTCCCCTCCTAAATGCCACCTGCTCTGTCGTGACCCGCTGTGCACCTGATGTTATGGTGAAGCGAGTCTTCCAGAGTGGCAGCAGCTGTTCTATGCATCTCACTAGTGGTGCTGGTACCGCAAGACATTCGAGCAAGTGCAACAATAGCTCGTGCGATGTTGTATCAAATGCCTTGCGGTAGTCAATCCAGGCCATCGATAGATTCCGCTTGTATTGCACAGAATCCTGTGTAATACAGCGGTCTATCAGCAGGCTGTCCTTGCAACCTGCCATGCCCTTCTTGGCACCACGCTGTTCATGTATCTGCTGGAAGACCGGATCAACAGACCTCAGTGTCCTTGCATACAAGATACGTGTAAATATCTTGTAGCAGGAGTTGAGGCAAGTGATCGGCCTATAATTCCTCGGGTCGGAAAGATCCCCCTTTTTGGGGATAAGCACAGTACGTCCCTCGACAAACCAGTCCGGAATCTGCTGCCCCTCGTTCAACCATGAGTTGAAAACTCGCGCCAGACGGCGGTGAGTGGACGGAAATTTCTTCCACCACCAGTTGTTAATGCCGTCTGGGCCCGGGGCAGCGAAGTTCTTGGTGCCAACAAGTGCTTGCTGGACTTCCTCCGTACTGATTGCCGGGCACACTTCATCTGACTCTTCACGATGTCTGTGACACAGAGCCTCGAAGTGTGCAATTGCTGGAGTGTCGCTATTGAATGGACGCGTCGTTTCGTAGATTCCCTTCCAGAAGGTTTCGACATCTTCTACAGTCGGCGGATTATCTACAACACGCTGTGGCTCTTGAAATAGGCGGGAAGGATTCGTACGGAACAAATTGTTTTGTTCCATACTCCTCACCCGCCTCTTCAATGTTTTCTTTATCGCCATTCGTATTATTATTATTTTTATTATTATTTTGGTTTCTACCCTCTGTTTTCTTAGTCCATTATCAGCAAAACGTTGATAAAATTTAACAAAAATGCTTGGATGTGGTTCCCTTCTGTTTGGATATCGTCTTTGATATTTCCTTGCTGCAGATGCCGAATTTCCATTTGCAAATGGCATTTTCAAACATAAGAATCATTAATAGATACAATATACACACACTTAATGTCACAATGAACCATGGTCGTTGATTTTAAATCAAAGTAATAGCTGTTTTTGACATTTCAGTTGATATATTGTTTCATGGCAACCACAGTTTCTTGGTATCTTAATTTTGAATAAAATACAGCACTTGTTAACTTGATGACGTCACTGAAAAATTGGAAGACTACTTTTTTCTTCTAATTCGTACAGGCAATTGGAAAAATTATGTACTAAATTTTTCTGAAAAATCCATTGGCGTACAAGTTCTACACAGGTTCTACGCCTCTGGATATTGAGGCAAATGTTGACAAAAAGGTAGGTATTAAAGCAAAAAACATGTGCCAAATTTCAAATTAAAAGTTTGTGTAGTTTCTTAATAACCGCCGAAAAGCTTTTTTTTTAACTTTGTCTTGAAAACGAAGAACTTTTCGACACATATTAAATCGAACTGTTTTACCTTAAGGCGCCGTTTGCACTCTCATGTCGAGGTCATGTTTAAACAATAAACTAAATGGATATCGGCAAAGCAGCAATAACACGCCGCAACCGACTGAAACATTTTGTTCAGTACCGTTTTGCACTATTTTTGATTTATTTCAGCAAAGAAAAAATCGCACTTTATTCATTTCACAGATATTGTTTATAGTGTATTTACATCTATGCAATACGTATTCTTTTGTGTCGCCTTATTCCAAGAAAATACTGGGAATTGGTATAAATGTGGCACATAAATTTCATGGATACAATTATTGATACAATCGTATTCAAGGAAGTTATCCACCAAATTAATTTAATGGGAGATGGAAAACTGGCCCTTAGGAAATAAAATTTTAAATACCCCTTTTAAATAAAACAAAAATTTACTATGATTGGTTAGATTATGATTACAAGTACATATAAATAGAGTTGTCATTAAATAATATTAAATATAATAATTACAAGAATCACAAATGTATGAGCAAAACTTTGTGATAATTTAGAATTATGTAACATAATTTTATTTTCACACATCACATATCTAAAAATAAAATTGAATACAAATTTACCTGTTTTATTCATGGTTTATATTATTGAGTCCCACTTACACTGAAATTGCACTTTCTAAATTAGAATAACTACTAAGTTGAAAGGCAAGTTTAAATAAAAATTTATCTGATGAGTTTAAAAGATTATTAATCTGTATATAGCAAATATGATAAAGTAAATATTAACACTTTAAAGTGTCACGTAAATTTATTGTCTGTTCTTTTTTATCTTTGAATATTGTCGTTCTACTGGATGCGCATTATTTATGTTCCTTTTTTGTGGTTAAATAAAATCTATGCCATTTTAACGTAAAATTGAGCCAAATTATAATTACCATTTACAAATGGAAATACCATGAAGGACCATTGACAGTTGACAGTTGTTAAGCAAATTACAATACAAGGCGCACTTGTCACGTGGTCTCATTATCGCTGAATTTTCGTAGGTGCATGAGGACAAAGGAAAAGATAACAGATATTTCAAATGAAACAGATATTTTAGCTGGATATTTGTTCGAATTTTGAAAAATATTGGTATAAAAATTTTTAATACATTTTGGATCGAGGTATAAATTTTGAGCAAAATAATTAAGAAAAATTTGTGCTTTTTTTTAATTATTAATATTTATATTCTATGAAATAGTTGCTCTACGTCACAATTTACGCTTTAAAGAATACTTTAACTGCAATAAAAAAATAAAAAATAAATAAAATTAAAAAAACGGATATTTTGTTTTGGTCAAAATTTACATATCGGTTCAAAATGTAGTTAGGTTAGGTTAGGTTAGCCAAGGTTTTTGTAAATGAGTCTTCATGGGGCGCCCCACTGCAACCATCAGCAGGCCCAATTATATTTCACCCACTATGTTCTGTCTCTTAATGGAACTCATAACTTTATTGGGTGAGAGTGTATCCAGATCCTCTGGCAGCAGCCTTTATGCAGGTGATAGTTTAGTCGGCAGTGCCCAGTCTGTAGGCCTGTTAGGGTTTTCTTAGCTCTTGATTTCAGAGGGTATTTCATAAACGCCTTTGAATGAACTAATCCTGGTAACTCTTACCAGTACTGGAGAGTTTTCCTTTCAGCCCAGAATAGAACAGCCGTCTTGGTAGTACTTCAGGATATGACAAGTATTGGTTCGGGTTCGATGATTCGTGATCCTGCTTCTTCTCTGGCTAAGGAATCGGCTATTTCGTTACCGTTCAGACCAGAATGGCCAGGTATACAGACCAGAGTCACTTTATTGTTTTTGCTCAAATGATATAGAGCCTTCTAACAGTTCCTTACCGTTTTTGAATTACACCGGTAAGAGCAAAGAGCTTTTAGAGCTGCTTGGCTGTCTGAGAACATTTTCATTGATCTTCGTGCAAGATGCATATATTCCAGCCTTTGCACACACAGTTCAGTGACATGAACCTCGGCGTGAAATGTAGTTGCATTAGTACCTAGGCTTGAAGATATCCTCACCCTTGCTTTGTAACTATGTACTCCAGCTCCAGGTCCCTCGGGAGTTTTGGAGCCGTCTGTAAACCAACAGCTTTGTCCTTAGTAGGTCGGCCTTATTCCGATCCCACTCATTTCTTTCCAGAAAAGGATGTTGAAAGTCAGCTCGTATTTGGTCATGGTAGGCATAGTATCCGTGATCATTCCCAAATACTGTAACTTTCTATGTTATACAGCAGCCTGTTTCGCTCCATGATACTAGTCTGCAGCATATTAATGGTCGCTTGTTGCAGTCTATACGTTGCCTACCTCGCCTCTCTCTCTCCAAATATCTATGAAGAGGGGGTAAGTCATGGAGGATTTCCATTGCAGCTAACGGTGTGGTGCTAATTGCCCCCCGTTATGGTCAATCATGATAATCTTTGTAAACCAGAGAGTTTGTAATCCGTTCGACCACTAAACGATGGATCCGTATGTTATCTTTGGTCTGATGACCGTGACATAGATCCAGTAAATTTGTTGGGGACACATGCCCCAGGATGTACCACAAAGACGACATGTCCATAAGGACAGTTTTGCTTCGTGGATTATCTTTTCCAGATGGGAGTTCCAATTAAGTGATAATAGAGTGATTCCTAGATATTTCTCCTCTGTAACAAACAATTTTTCTTAAGGACGTTTTTCAACATTCAAATCAATAAGTCGTTTTCGGGTATTTTATAAAAATAATAAAATGTTATTTTGGCAATACCGAATGTAACGTTACCATTTTGTTTGGGAAAAACTTTTTTTAATCATGTTTAATCGAAATATATCGTAAACTATATTTTATTTTTACGTGGACTAACTTCTTCAATATTTGTAGAAGTTAATTTCATTTTAATTTCAAAAATGACACGCAATGTTCTAAGCATTTTTGCAAGCTTACCAATGCTTATATTGTGGAAATAAAGCACGAGAAAAATATGTAAAACGCTATATTATATGTACATTGTAGTGTCCTCAAAAAAAAGTTTTCACACCTAAGTGTGAAAATATACCTTCATACATATATACAAAGGAATGAGTTGGTGCATTTTCCAGTTCAAATTAGAAACCTTTTAGTTTAGATTTCAACATAGGTTTCAAAAAGATTTCATTGTGTATGATAGTATTTAACCGAAACTGAGTATTTTCAGATCATGCTATTGACATTTCTCTGTATTATTATTGCATTGGTTCACGCCGTCAGTTCTTCATATTTCTTACAACTTCAGCTTAGGCCATATTTAGTTCAATTATCACTACAATTATTGTTAAAAAAAATATATGTATTATAAAGCAAATTAACTGATATTTCACTCACTGCGTAAATATAATATAGTTCATTTTGAAAAATATTTGTGTAGCCTTAATTCAACTACCTGACATTCCTCTATGACATTAATAATATTTGTACAGATTTGAGTTATTTGCCTTGTTTACACCAAGGAAAATATTTACGTTTATTATAGTTAGATAGATATTTCTGTAAACGTCAGATTTATACCACCGTTATGTGTATAAGAAAGTTTTATATTTATAGCCATGCTTACAAAAACAAATTTCCATGGAATCGTGAAAAGTGGTGAAAAGAATGATTGGTAAATAAAACTGTAATATTTTATTTCGGGTAGATCATTTATTTTATCTCTCCACATTTTTGTAATAACCGTGCAGATTTTCAGTGGAGCCATGCGAGATAGACTCTGGATAATGATTATTTGTGTAGATAGTTCCGAAATGTTACAAGTGCAAATTTTAATTGCTGATGGCATAATATACCTAATTAGGTAGATACATCTTCTACAATTGTTTCGTTATAAAATTCTAATATACAGTTTGTCCCAAAAGTCGCGCACCACCTTGAAAGTAACGTATAGCGTGTTTGAAAAGTGTTAAAAAAATTCTTTATCCCTCACTTAAGGAACTATAAGTAATTTAAAAGTAGAAAAAAGGCAACAGTGTTTAATAAATATTCGACACACTTTAACAACAATAATATTTAATACTTTATTATAATCAATGTTCAAAATTCTACCCATTTGCACTTAGTCAGACGTTGGCTCTTCTTAGGAAGTTTTCGTGCACACACTGGAGTGAGTATTTCAGAACTCACGGACCACGGTAGCAGTCATGTCTTAAATTGTTGAAATTAAACTATTTATGATTTTTAACTTTCAAAGCGATAATTCTCTCTAATCATTTTTTTCATTTCAAACTTTTTTATGCAATGCAATACATACAAAACAATCCAACATGACAAAAATGTTTTTAATTTTATAATAGCAGGTTCAATGTAAACATGTAACGAAGTGTTTTTCCGTTAATAGATTTCTATTGTAACCAGACCGAAATGGGTTTTTTTCGTTCACTTTGGTACACCCTGTATACGATAATTTGTGTTAATACTTCTTTTAAAACAGTTTTGAACGAAAATTAAATTTTGCAAATCCAGTATTTGGAATAACAATTATTTCTCAAATATAATTGTTTCAAAACGGTTTCTTTCCAGACTAATCTTAGTTTGGTTATTATGCTAATGATAAATCGTTTATTGTGTTTGTACTCAATCAAGTAAGAGGAAAGTAGTGTAATTTTAATTAGTTTGATTTCAAAGCAAGTTGAAATCATTGATTCATAGTAAATAAATATGTTTCTATTTGTTTAATAATTTACCAAATAAGTTATTAGTTGATTTATTTTAAATATTAGTACTTGGCTGTTTTAAATTATTTCTTTTCGGAAATATAGTTTAAAAAACCATTGCCAATTAATTGGGGATCAGAACTTCCTCACCGTAGTAAAACTCGACGTGTGGTCGAGTTTATAATAAAAGTAATTTTTTGCCGTTTAAATAAAGTCACATTTTGACGTTTCAAAAAAAGTCACATTTTGACGTTTCAAAAAAGTCACATTGGTGGAATGTCACCAATATTTTTTTAGACCGATTTTGCTCATTAACGAACTCAATCTCTTCCTTGACCTCTACAATGTGTGTACCAAATTTGAAAGCTTTATCTCAAAAACTGTAGCTGCTATCGCGAACACACACACAGACAGAAAATTTTTTCTGTCTGAAATTTTGTGTGTCGTCGTAATTCGTCGAGATTCGTCCAGAAATGCAATAAAAATTGCAAAATTTTTTTCACGAATACATAACTTCCTCACTTTGAGGAGTGAGGAAGTAATTATGAGAAAGGGATTCCCAGCCTGTTTATATTAATTCACGTAGGGAATTTATTTAAATATGATGCGCCGAGATAAGCTGAAATAACGTTTGCCACGGACTGCGAACTACTCGCTTTCTGTCGCACAGATCCACGCCATTCTGCGGTCGGCGTTTGTGTATAAATTGAATGACACGGCTTGAAAGAATAACTTCTACTCAGGTAGGTGCTCAAGTATTAAGCACTCGGCTCCTGATCTCCAGTGTATTCCGCATCTAAGTTGTGGTAAGAATAAATTTGACCGTTTTACTGTTTTTATTTGTATTTCCGCCATTTTACTGTTTGTGCCCGAATTTACTACCATATTGTGTTGTCCGAAGTACCTACTTTCCGAATAAGTCAAAGATATACGGGACATTCCGCGATTTATTTATAAAGTTGAGTTATCCATTCAACGACATGCATCGAAACTTATCGGTTGTCATTTTATTGTGTATTGACGTAAAGATAGGACTTTTATACCTCGATCTCTGAAAAGGATTCCATCATATGGACGCGCAGTGACACCAATGAGGTTTTCATGCCTCGATCTCTGTAAAGAATCTCACTAGGTGCCCCGGGAGGTAATGCATAAACCATTTCGTCCGATACTCGGGATCATTATAACTAATTTGTACAGGAAATAAGCTTTAAGTTGATTTGATAACCAATTACTCTAAGCTATCAGTAGCCACCACTGGTTAACCTCGAATATCTCCAGTCATTCACGCATATCTCTGGTTTAGTAAGTTTAAGGGACAGTTATGCAATTCAACCCGAGTTAGTAAAACTGAACTGCTGTGATATATAGTTAAACAAGCATTGGGATTCGGTAGTGATATTTATTTGGTATTGACGTAAAGATAGGGCTTTTATACCTTGATCTCTGAAAAGAGTCCCATCTGTCGTAGTTGCATTAAAGCTCCGGTGAAACCTTTATGCCTCGATTTCTAAAAAGGATTTCATTGGATGCACACGAAGTGACACCAGTGAGGTTTTTATACCTCGATCTCTGAAAAGAATCTCACTAGGTGCCCAGGGCTGTAATATACAAACAGTTCCGTTCGCAATATGTTGTGTATATATTTATTTTCTTAATCTTTTGTGAAGCAGTCTTAAATAAATATAGTAAGTGAAGTTGAGCTTCTGCCTTTTATTTAAAGCAAAGATATAAGTAAGTAAATCTATTTATACACCGAAAGTCATTTTCGGCAGATAAGGTGAAGTTGTCCATTGCTACGCGAACGACAACCACACACACACAGACCGCCTGGCATTCCGTTTATTCACTGAGTTACCCTAGCTTCTATCACACCGCTGCTGATAGAATAAAGTGGTGTTACTACATTTTAAAACAGAAACTGGCTCGAGACCGTTGCTATAATAAAAGTTCAAAGTACCGTTGCTGTACTGAAGGGTGCCAAAATGGACACCACACACACGCACGCACGCACACACTCACGCACGCACACACGCACACACACACAAAATAAGTATTTTGGTGGTTAGCACGTCACAAACAAAAAAAAAACTAAAATACTTTGGTTATGAAAAGAAGACAAATCAATATATCAAAACAATAACGCTAAAATCAGTCTTTCTTGAATAAAACCGTGAAAAATATTAATATTGTAGGTAACATAAAATTAATATTTAACAAAATAAGTGTGTCCCTTTCAAGTCTGACCACCATCATATATTCGTTGTTATAATTGGAATGTGATTAAAATTTTAGTGACGTGTATAATGTCACAAAACGGAACTGTTCGTATCGACGATGTGTTTTTTTTGTAATTTATTCAATTATCCTATGCATTAAAAAAATAAAATAAAAATGTAATTTTTTTATGTAACTTAGTATAAACGAGTTTTTACTACGGAACATACATGATTCTGAAACCCTATTTACCGAATTTTTATCGCTAATATATTTTTTTATCGTAGTTGACGCGTGTTTTGAGAGAATTTGTTTTCAGCAGTACAAATGAAGCCGTTTTGTAACATTATATAGGTCACTAAAATTTGATTCATATCCCTATTAAAATACGATGGATCGTACTTGAAACGTGACACACTGCATAACTTAAAATGAGCTTCTACTCACATTGAACTAGATCAACATATTTATCTTTTTTCCTTAAAATTTCCTTAAATAATAGTTGGATTCCTGGATTTTTGCCGAACCCGCCGATAACACTGTTTATAAAACAACCGTTTATAGTGGGAATTTTAAATTTTAAACTTGAAACTTCTAACTAAATTTGCATATTTTAAACATATGAATAAAAATAAACATTTGAAATTTCCAGGTAGGTAAAATAACTGGTTTGACCTCCTGCGGACGCCCATGCTAGCGCATTCAGATAAGAATGACAGTACTAAAGATAAAAAACTGTAGGTATTTATTATAATTATCATGTTAGGTTTGACAGAATGCTTATGTGATACCAACTAATTATTTTATTATTTTTTTCTAGAAATTGTCTTCATATTTTCATGATATTAGAGGGTTTTCAAGAATAAAATATATAATAAGACTATATATCAAAGAATACACAAAAATAGTGTCAGAAGTTTTCGAGCAATTTAAATTAGTGAATCCTCCCTAAAAATTTTGATTTTTCCCAAAACCGAGTCTTAGGAATAGACGGTCCCTCAGCCCTTACGAGTGCACTTACCTCTTTTTTTATTAATATTTCCACGGAGATTGCTCGCAAATTCCACGCAGAAGTTGCATTTCTAATGCGATCACTAGCAACTTATACCCGTATTATTAGATGGAGCGTAACAATTCACCTATTTGCTCCCACAGTTGTCACTTTTCTAAGAACAACAAAGTTCTGGAATTCATTGTCCAATCATTTTTCCCTGAAACCTATTCACCTCAAATCGTTAATGTCAGTAGGTATCTCCTCAAATCTTCCCGCACTCACGGCACCACGTGGTGTAATAGGTCTCTCCTTTTTAAGGTG
The DNA here is from genome assembly GCA_029963845.1 of Rhamnusium bicolor. NCBI lineage: Eukaryota > Metazoa > Arthropoda > Insecta > Coleoptera > Cerambycidae > Rhamnusium > Rhamnusium bicolor. The sequence goes on from JANEYF010001313.1 coordinate 1,423,563, forward strand.
CTGTTCAACAAAATAAATTTGGAATTTGCTATATATTAGGATCCATAAACTTTTTATTTTACCAAAGGAATTTATAAATAAAAATGTAACCAAAAAATTGTATTATTGGTTTCTGTTTACTGTAACTTGCAGCATTAATGTTTTAATTAATAATTATCAATCAGAAACCAAGTTTCGAAGGCCCTGGGTAACTCCCTGTATCCATTCATTATTTGATACATATTTATTGAATTTTTTCTATTAATTTCACGAGGAATCACTGAAATTATTCCAATACCTCATAAATCACCATGTACATATCGCTAGATATTTTTAATCCATAAAACAATACATATTTCATATACAATTAATTCACTGAACTGATTCTTCGGTTGGCTAAATATTTAAAATATATAAAGGAAATTTGCGTTTTAATATTTCAAAAAAATGTTTATTAGAAACTCTACACGTGTTTCGGCTATTTAGACCTTTGTCAACAATACTGAGTTCCCTGTACTCTTAACAAATGCCTAAAAAGCCCAAGCACTTGTAGAGTTTTTAATAAACAAATGTTTGAAACATTAAAAAGCAAATTTCCTTCATATATTTGAAATACAATTAATTTTACCTACAACCGCGATAGTCAGAAATTAATATAAATGGATATTATTTAACATAATATATATATATATATATATATATATATATATATATATATATATATATATATATATATATATATATATACATATATATATACATATATATATATATATATACATATATATATATATATATATATATATATATATACATATATATATATATATACATATATATATATATATACATATATATATATATATATATACATATATATATATATATATATATACATATATATACATATATATACATATATATATATATATATATATATATATATATATATATATATATATATATATATATATATATATATATATATATATATATATACAAAAAATATATATATATATACATAAATATATACATAATAATAATATATACAATTAAATATGATTTGAAGGAAAAACTACTCAGCGGGCAAATACCCCGACCTGTTAATTACACCTTCAAATATGATAGATGATAGCCAATATCATTTGTAATTCCTAACAGACATAGATGTTTCGAACTTATTGTTCTCTTCAGTATGCAGTTATGAAAACAAATATATGCACCTGCAGTTATATACCAACTAAGGTGAAGTGAATAGTGGTAGAGGTATGAAACTTCTCATATGGTCCGAATGCTACTATCCGACCGACATCCTAGATGTCTCTGTGGCGGATAGCGACTTGCATCACAGCAAGTACCGAGAGCGGCGACCCCTAGCCCAGGTGGACTAAACTAATGTGATTAAATATGATTTGAAGGAAACAACTACTCAGCGGCAAATACCCCGACCTGCATTGAATTACACCTTCAAATCATGATAGATCGATAGCTAATATCATTTGTCAATTCCTAACCAGACATAGATCGATTTCGAACTTATTTGTTCTCTTCAGTATGCCATAGGTTATGGAACAGACAAATGATAGTGGCCAACCTGCTAGTTATATACCAACTAAGGTGAAGTGAATAGTGGTGAGAGGTATGAAACTTCTCATATGGTCTGAATGCTACTATCCGACCGACATCCTAGATGTCTCTGTGGCGGATAGCGACTGCATCACAGCAAGTACCGAGAGCGGCGACCCCTAGCCCAGGTGGACTAAACTAATGTGATTAAATATGATTTGAAGGAAACAACTACTCAGCGGGCAAATACCCCGACCTGCATTGAATTACACCTTCAAATCATGATAGATCGATAGTTAATATCATTTGTCAATTCCTAACCAGACATAGATCGATTTCGAACTTATTTGTTCTCTTCAGTATGCCATAGGTTATGGAACAGACAAATGATAGTGGCCAACCTGCTAGTTATATACCAACTAAGGTGAAGTGAATAGTGGTGAGAGGTATGAAACTTCTCATATGGTCTGAATGCTACTATCCGACCGACATCCTAGATGTCTCTGTGGCGGATAGCGACTTGCATCACAGCAAGTACCGAGAGCGGCGACCCCTAGCCCAGGTGGACTAAACTAATGTGATTAAATATGATTTGAAGGAAAACAACTACTCAGCGGGCAAATACCCTGACCTGCATTGAATTACACCTTCAAATCATGATAGATCGATAGCCAATATCACTTTGTCAATTCCTAACCAGACATAGATCGATTTCGAACTTATTTGTTCTCTTCAGTATGCCATAGGTTATGGAACAGACAAATGATAGTGGCCAACCTGCTAGTTATATACCAACTAAGGTGAAGTGAATAGTGGTGAGAGGTATGAATATATATATATATATATATATATATATATATATATATATATATATATATATATATATATATATATATATATATATATATATATATATATATATATATATCAATAAAGATATTATTATAAATAACAATTAGTTTACGCATAAACGTCTATGTTCTTATTCCAAAATTAAGAAATTGTATAGAAACAAAAACACAATAAAAGGAGTTTATCCAATACCTCCATGTAAAAAGGTGTTTATCTTGATGTTTTTAAGTAATCAGAGTTGACGCTTATTCACCAGAGTGACAATTAATTTTCACTAACTAGTGAGTTCAAAATTTTCTAGTACAATAGTTAAATCGAATTGACCGACACTAATTTATTAGTGTAATAAACTTTAGACCTTTAATAGAATGTATTTGAGAAAAAAGTAAGGTATATCTTATTATTAGAGTGAACATACAAATTAACAACTTCAACATTGCCCTGAAAATGAATTACACTTGATTGTTTACATATCGGGTGTAACAGGATCATGGTACACCCCCTTTTCTCCTTTAGTTTTGAAGATAATTGAGTGAAATTTGGCATATCCATGACCCGTGTAATGCTAGAAAAATCAAAATCTCGTCTAAAATACTAAATTACGTGATTTATGAGCAAATAAAGTTCATCAAAAATAATGGTTTATGGGGAAAAACTCAATTTTTTCAAACGGAACCATATTGGTACCGTGGTATCATTTATTAGTACTATTAATAAGGAATTTATTCATATGTTGTATTAAAATGTGCGATAAATACAAACAAAGTTATAGCTAAAAAATAAGAAAATACAATTTTGTTCTAATTACCTTGTTATACATAAGGTGACTTTGGAACACAAAAAATGAACACAAAACATTACAACAGTTGTTCAAAATGCTGTCCATTAACGTCAATGCACTTCTGGACTCACATAGCTATTTTTCGAAGAACGTTCGCCAATTGTTGGGCCGTTATGCTATTAATTGCGCGTCTTACTCGTAGCTTCAGGTCTTCACGGGTTGTAACGGCGGTTGCGTAGACAATATTTTTTAAATTACCCCAAACAAATAAATCAAGGGGTGTTAAATCAGGTGACCTTGGAGGCCACCTCACAGTACCATTCATCGAAATTACGTTTTCTCCGAATCTCCGTTGAAGGTAGGTAATCAATTATTATCCTTGAATTATGGGGAGGAACGCCATCTTGTTGTAAATACATTCCCTGTCGTAAATGGAAAGGTAATTCAGCTAAACTATCCTCAATTTGATTTTGCAGAAATCGCAAGTATCTGGCACCAGTCAGGGTACCTTCAAATATTATTGGACCAATGATTCTACTACCGATTATTCCAAGCCAAACATTGAAACCGAACCGCACTTGAAAATTATCCTCCCGTAATAAATTTTGATTTTGTGACCAATATTTTGTATTTTGTCGGTTAAATAATCCCAAATTTGTAAACCTAGACTCGTCCGAAAATAAAATCATTCCCAAAAAATCATTGTTGGCTGAACATTATTCTGCAAAATCCAATTGCAATATTCCATCCTACGTTCGTAATCATTTTCGTACAAGTGCTGGTACAATTGGTATTTGAAAGATTTATAGTGGTATTTGTGCAAAATTCGGCTCACTGTTTGGTTACTGATTTCCGATTCAAACCCATTTTGCCTTAAAGAAACAGTCTTATCAACTGCTACTCGAGCCAAAACATTAATTTTGCGTTCCTTCGTCAAGAACGAAATTTTCTTCGGGATCATTGTTGGGCTCACTTCGAAATCGATTTTCAAGACGATTAAAATAATTTCTCGCTGGACATTGTCTATCAGGATATCGTTCGGCATAAAGGTGTCTAGCTGCAACGGCATTTTTTCTACATTCCCCATAAATAATTTGCGATATTTTGAACACAATTAACAAGAATTTTAAACAATTTTTAAAGACACAATAAAAAACACCGGTAAACCCACAAATGTTTAACAAGCTAAATATTTCATTGTTTTCAAAAGTTAGTTACTTAACATTTAATTAGAACAAAATTGTATTTTCTTATTTTCTTTTAGCTGTAATTTTGTTTGTATTTATCGCACATTTTAATACGACATATGAATAAATTCCTTATTAATAGTACTAATAAATGGTACCACGGTACCAATATGGCTCCATTTGAAAAAATTAAGTTTTACCCCAAAAAACCATTTTGCTGAACTTTATTTGCTCATAAATCACGTAATTTAGTATTTTTGATGGGATTTCAATTTTTCTAGCATTATACGGGTCATTTAGAATAAATCGGAACCGTCAAGGCACACTTAAATGGAAAACTAAAAATTATATTAAGTATAAAAAATATTGACATTTGAAATGTCACTTATTTAGTATCGTTGGATTCAGAAAATTATGCAGAATTCGAAAATGTAATAATATACAGGGTGTTCCATTTAAAATTCAAAAGTTAGTGTTACTTCCGGTAAAACCGGAAGTGAAAAAAAATCACTTGTATGTCAAAAAGTGCCGCTTATTATGTATATAGGACATTGCAAATTTCAATCAATTATCTGCGAAACTAAAGGAGAAAAGGGGGGTGTACCATGATCCTGTTACACCCGGAATAGAATCATTAATTGTAGCATTCTCAAAATAGTTTTTCAAGGGATTAATATTAAGAAAAGTTATCCATTGCTGCACAAAACAAAATAGTAGGTTATGGAAAATCAACAAGTTTTTGTAAAGTTCTTTTTTAAGCGCAATCTGAAAAACGAAAAATCCAATCAGATATCTCGAAAACAAAAGAATAGCGAACATTTGTTTCTACACCAAAATTTTAGTCTTCAAAAAGTGTCCTAATAATGTAAAGGTCTAAAACCTGTCTGACCAAGGATTATTTGGCTACAGCCAAAAAGAGAAATCACAAAATTTTCGTTTTTTGAAAAATCCCATAAACGATCAGTTAGCCGTGATTTCTTAACGGATTTGGAATCAGCATAAAATTTGTTAAAACTTATCACATTTAACCAACCTTGTAGCTCTTATAGTTTCTGAGATCGCAATGGTGAGCATTGAATTTGGGACACACGGTATGTAGTATTTTAAGTACTCAATATGCTAAAGTCGTTTCGGTGATATTTAAAAAAAGAATGAAAAAAAATAATAAAACTTTAACACCATGTATCTCAGGAACGAATCAAAAGTGGACCCAGACCTATGTTGATAAGAATTATTTGTCTTTATTTTGGGTGAAGAATCTCCGCTTAAGCGATGACACATGTTTTTTCAAAACATTATACAATTTAAGGGATTAAATGCTGTAAAATTTAATAATTCAATGTAACTATTCAATCTGAATTCAATAATGAAATAAAATTAATTTAAAACGTTGACATTTAGAAATGATAATTATCGTTAATGAACCCACTTTAAACTAATTACTTCACCCACTGCGTTAGGCAGGAGAAAGTAAACATAATTAATGTAGCAAAATCAGTAGAAAGTGGTAGGGTAATAGGCAATTATGTTTGTATTTGATGTATTTTTGTTTTATTATGGGATCACATTAAATAAAACATCTCCTTTCTGCAATGTTTGGATAATTGTATACAAGAAATATATTTTGTTTTCTAAAATATATTAAGTGAATACTAACTTGTGCAAGATCTAAGTGATCCTAATGAGCGATTCTCCATGAGTAAATTGGAGTTTGGAATCATCGATTCAAATATACATTTATTTGGAATTTGCTTTCTGCTAGTGAACATTACGAGTGTTGTATAGATTATAATCCTATCAATACATAAGGAGAAGTTCGAATTCCTTTAAAAAGACTGTAAGCCTCCGTCTAAACCAATCCTAGGTTTTAAAAGGTTACTTAAGTGACAGATGATGGTAAAAAAAACATTTTTCATATCGAGGTCGAGTAGATTTTACAGTCGATTTTTATATAATTAACTTCTTTAAATCTCAACGTTTATCGCAATTGTAAGAAAAATTATAGATTATCAAAATGTGTTCGTAAAAGGATTGTGAAAAGTTACATTTTTTGGATAATAATCTGTCAATATAATACATACGCAATAGCGAACATTTTTTCTTTAATAATTTCTCATAAAATTTTATTTTAGAGACAAGTTGGTGCATGGTCTCAAATTTGTATTAGTCCTGGTGCTTATGCCAGAAACATCTAATTATTTGAAATTGACTCAAGAGTAAACTACCCTTATTATTTAAAATACTAAAAAAATTTTATTTTAAAAAATTGGCTCTATTTCCAAGTTATGCCAAAATGTAAAATTTAGTTGACCAATTCGAAAAAATTAAAAATTTCGTATTTTTTGCTTTTTGCTCCCAAACTAAATTGTTCTCCTGAGAGAAATATTTTCAATTCAACAACATCTACTAGAAAAATCAACAGCAATTAACTTTGTTACAATTTTAGTGGTGATTATTTACCCATATATTTGGAAAAAAGGCATCGATTTTGTTTCCATTGGTTCCTTAATATTTGAGAAATATTTTTCGACACTGTATAAATCTATAAAAGTCTTTGCAATATTTGCACATTATTTATCGAATAGGTCAATATACATATGTACTACGAGAATAGGATAGTCAATTTAAAATATGTTGATTTTCTGGCATAAGCACCTGGATTAAAACAAATTTGTGTTACCAGCATTTAATTTAAAACTATGCACCAACTTTTCTGAAGAATAAAATTTTCTGGGAAATTATTAATGAAAAAGTTTTCCATTTGCGTCAAACCTTTTGGACCACGTTGTATATTAATTTTTTTATTAAATTAGTACTCAGAAACTTTCAATTTATTTAATTAAAGCTACTAGAAGAATAGTTGGTAATAGAATTATAGTTACTAGATGTAATGAATTTCATTTAGAAATTAATGAGGTGTGGATATAATGATATTACAAACTTTACAAATATATTCATTAAAATGATCATTTTGTAATTTCGAAATTAATGGACCGGATATAAAAGCCAGTCGAAATTTACGACTGGGATTGGCATATGCAAAAGAGTTTAATAATAATAAAGCTTAATGAAATTTTAGCAATTATGCTATATGGATTTATCGTAAAGTTTTGCAGTAAACAGAATACTGAATGAAATTTTATCAAATGCTGTTTTTTATTAATTGACTTGCAATTTTATATTTCAGTAAATTTAGTAAATACAGTAAATGTAATAAATGATAATTGAAGACCAGGAACTACAAAACCTTTGCATTTTAAATTCACGATTTCCATCATCTAAAGCAAAAGTTTTAATTTTTCTGTAACAACCAGTAAAAGTTTCTGTTGTTTTCTCTATCATAAAAATCAAGAAATTCACTCGAATTCACCATAACTCACTCACTCTTGTACTAAACTTTATTGACAACAAAAAGAGGTACTGCAAATAATTAAATGTAATAAATTCTGGAACGTGTGTAAATTTGAAAATGCAGAAAAATTCTTCCAGAATCATATTCGTTAAAAGTAAATTAAAATTATTAATTTAAAAAATGGTATAAAATTAAAAACTTTTGTTGGCTTATTTCGACAGTATAACATTTTGACCTCAAAACTATAAATTCCAGATGAAGACTTTCCCTATTTCTGGTTTGATGTGAACCGCTAATCGGGTATATTTCGTTCCGCACACTACAGTTTTTACTCTAACTTAGAATTTGTGGTATTCTCTATAATTTTGTGCGCTACTACAACATAAAACAAAGAAAAAATCAGACTAACTTTAGTTTTAAAACACTTTTATAGAAACATTCAACACGTATTCGGGCGAGAAGTTCATTGTTACTAACATTAAGCTTAAAACAACCTTATACAGAAATTGAAATTGTGTCTCCAGTCAAGAAAACCTACCTTAGTAAATGGAAGGTATAAAATCGATTAGTTTTGATTCTTGAAATTGTTTTGTTCTTGAAATTCGTTATTATAATAAATATCCACTAAAACCATATTTTAACCTGTTCGAAAAATTCGTGAATAAATTTAAGCTAATTGGCAGCTTATAGAGCAAATCCTTCAGTCATGTGACTTTTCCTGAGTAAAAATAAAAAAAAAATTATTACATGCAAAATACAGAAATTTAAAATTGTGTAAATTATTTTGTGACTTTTTTCTGAAAAATACGCTATACAATTAGCGACATATACAGGGTGTTTTAAAATATAAGTACCATCGTTTAAGCGGAGACTCTTCGTTTTAAAGTTTTCTTATTTTTTAGTTTTTTCCAAAATATCTCCGAAACGACATTGATTTGAATAATATTTAAAATGCGATTTCAGTTTCGTATAGGAGATAATTGCAATTTTTAATCTCGGTTAAATATTGAGCGTCACATAAACTTTAAAAAATTTTTAGATAACTTTTTTTAGGTTTTTACCTGTTTACGTAACTGGGCAATCAAGAAGTAAGGAAGTCAGTGCATACATATTTTTTTAACAAAATTTATTAATAGCAATTCTGTATGCACATCACCGATAAAGCTATCCACACTATTTTAATACTAAAATCTGTGGTATTTTAAGTACTTTTTACAATCTAAATATTCAATTTGTTTCAGAAATATTTTGAAAAAAGTTTAAAAATAAGAAAAACTTTACCACTGTGTGAAAGAAAGACGCAAAGAGTGGTCCCATGTTGGTAGGAACTATTTGTCTTAATTTCGGGTGAGGAATCTTTGCTTAAGGGAAGGCACATGTTTTTTGAAACACTGTATAAGTTCATGCGTAAACAGTACTGGTATTGGCAAAGATAATACTGTCTTTGTGTATTGATAAATGGATGATGTGTAATCAGTAATCACTTTTTTCAATTTATATAGAGAAAGTATTGGCGTCGTGAGAAAAAACCAAATTCCAGATTATGATGAAAACGAACGTTTTGATACCGGAAACTAGAAAATTTTTCCGAATTAGCATGCCGTTTGTGTGTCTGTGTCGCTGGTCATTTGTTGTGACTGCATTTTCCCAAACACGTCTCAACATGGAAATCTGAAATTTTAGATATAATATCTGTGACATCCAAAGATGAATCAGTGCAATTTGTGCACCAGGTGCAAAATTTTGTTGGCGTCAAATTAAAAAATGCTTCAAATAAAAAATTGTTCATAATGAGGAAATGTGCCTAAAAGCACTTTTGAAAATTTCTCGTAAGCTTAACCGTTACTGAAAAAAAAAAAAAAGATTTAAAAATCAATTAATAAAAAAAAATAAATAAAAATTTTTTTTTTCGTTTATTTCGTTTATCTCATTTGTCTCATTTATCTCATTCACTTCTTATCCTACTTATCATGTCTCTTATTTATTTTGTTTATTTTGTTCATTTTAATTATATTATATAAATAAATAAAATAAATGGAAACGATATTTTCAATTAAAGTAATTTATTTCCTTCATATCAAATTGAATATGATGATGAGAAAGTACTGCCGAGGAGCACCTAGCCGCGACTGATTTTTTACACAGCGACATGTAACGATGTTGTTTATTTTCAGGTATAGTTGTCTAATAGTTTCTAAACTTTCAAGTTTATTTTGTTGATACGCATATATTATACACTATTAGTAAGACATCCTTTATTTTTAACTTGTGGCCTTTGGGACCTAGTTTATTTTAATATTAAAATGGATTAAATTATTTGAAGGTATTATATGCAGGACATGCTTTTCGTTGCAGGCGTAAAGTTAATGTTATTGGAATAGACCTTTACTGAAATAAAATTAGGGAATCTATCAGTAGAGGTACTATATCCAGATATAGTGTTCTGTATCCAGATATGTACATAATACATTGTTCTAGTGTTATATTTACACAAAAATGCATCATCATTTACTTTAGTTTTTACCAACCTGAAATAAAATAACCAGAACATATCCGACCCAAATCCCAAGTGTATTATCTTTTCTGTTAGATCAACACTTTTATGTACGTTGTTCATAGTTTTCTTCTTTCAGTCAATATTCTTGTTTAAAAACTGAGGAAAATATAAAATACAAACTATCACATATAAAAATATGTTTTTATTTCAGCACAGTACCAATGTGAAATTATAATTTTTTAACAATTTTTTGTTTTAGTTTAATCATAGTCAGTGTATCTTAATTGTAGTCTTACAACGTATTTGTTTTTTTTTAAGAGTGGAAACATCTCAAGAAACATTTTTTAAACTAACAGTAAAATAAGTTTTTATTATAGCAAGTTTTTTAAGGTTAAAATCCAAGATATAAGAACGTAGGGACGAGAAGTCAGACAACTTGAGCCAGGAAAGTAGTTGTTTGAATAAAAAAGTATTGTAACTTATGTACCTCGCCATCTTAATGATAGGTCTATTGTAAACACATGAATTTATTTTTAAAGCAAATACAGAGAAAACTTGAATATATTTCGAAATAAAATATGCCGGGTAATATTTCATAATGTGGTAAACATATTTTCTCAAATTCTTCCATTTAACCTTTCCTTCTATATAGGATGTAAAAGTTTTGTGGTTTAGGAGATAATAAAATCATTATGGGTGATACAGTTCTCATTGATTTTCCATTTTCTTTCAATTCAGAAAGGCACCACTATTTATATTGTGCGTTTTAAATTATATACTGAATGAGATGTCGACTCTGCAGGGAATGGAATGGTGTGAATTTGCTTTAAATTTATAGTGTCAATCTAGTCCACTATATTCATTGCAATATTGAATCTAAGTTCAATCAAAGTATTTAATCTCAACTAAAAATAAATCGGGTACAAATTTTACAGAAACAAGAAAATGTTAATTCAACTGTAAATATTAATGAAATCTAATATTTTTTCTTGTTTTTAAAAACAAAAATTATTGCTTATTTTGAATTTTCAACTGTTAGTTTATAAATTAAAAAATATCTTTACATGTTCTTGGAATCAGCATATTGTACGAATTTGCAAAACGAACAATTTCCAAAAAAAAAAAAAAATGCAATTGCAATTTTCCCAAGTAGTTGTTATACGCCGATTCTGTGAGACCATGCATTTGTTATGGGACTACGTTGACAAGTCAAATTGTAAATCGGTTTCGATGAACCTAGACACAGAGGGGAGGGAGTAGGTGCGGTGGCTCCAAGGGGTTAGTACATGGGCGGTCCTAGAACCTGGGACCTCGATGTTTGTATCGGGGGAGGGGGAGCTTTTAAGCTAATGCCAAAGGACTTAGATTTTATTATCGGGGTGAGGAGGAGATTTTGGCCAATACTATAGACTTATAGCTAAAATTGTAGCTAAAAGGGAGGAGCTAAGAGACTGATGGCATAGATCTGGGGTTAAAATGGATGTTCGTAGTAAGCACGACCAATGGGAGCGTTTAATAAAATTAATTAATTATATGTCAAACATAGCCGCTGTAGGTGTAGCTATTGGATGTTTATACAAGCCCTGACCAATAGGAACGTTTAAAAAAAGTAATTTTATGTCAAAGATGGCTGCCTAAGGTGTAGCTATTGGATGTGTATACAAGTCTCGACCAATGACAGCGTTTAAAAAGTAATTAATTATATGTTTTAAAGCAATAAGATGGCTGCTATTTTCTTAAATCTTCAGGTTAAGACTTGTCATTTTAAATGTAAATTATATGATGACGTCATGTCTTTCTAATTAAAATTATTTTATATAAGTTTCCAGGAATTTGTTAAAATTGTTCGCAAAACATTACAATCTCTGCCAATGAGAGCAATTAATTATACGTCTAGGTAATAAGTAATAAGAGAAAGATGGTCGCAGTGTCTGTAGGCTATTTAAAAAAAATTAAAGTAATTAATTAAAGACCACATGTCTTTATGATATAAAATCCAATATATGAGAGCAATGTAATATGCAGTAATATGTATAATGTTAAAGACGGCTACTTCAGCCACATGTATTTTTGATCTAAAATCTAATATATGAATGTGATACACCCTGTATAGGTAATAAAAATTAAACATGGTTATTTGTTTTCCAGTTACTACAATTAAAGCACATATTTTTAATAAAAGTTCTTATTGTTAACAAAAGCGTGTAGTAATCATATGTTTTAAATGAATACGATGACCTAAATGATAATTTATTTATTGCTGAAAACGCATATAATAAAATCGGTCTTCAATCGATCGAAGCAAATTTTACACACAAACCGCATCATCAAAATGCATTATTAATTATAATTTTTTATTTTCACAATTATAATACAAAATATTTTAAATAGGAAACAACATTATTTCAGTATGACTTGATTTTAAAGTTACCTAATTTTTAAAGCCTCTCTTTAAATTAAAATAAAAAGCAAATAGGTATAGTATAAAATAATATGGCAATTATAAAAAAATGTAATATAAAAAAGTTAATAAGTTATTAATTTTGTGAACTGTGCTACAAATAATTGTTAACATAGGTTACCATTTTTTTTTATTTGCATCAAATCAAATTTTACTACTTTTTATTGTTTTTTATGCACCCTATTTTCTTACGACTAAATCCGTACTGAAAGTGCGAAGGCAGCCATCATAGTAGTAAGCATTAATAAAGGGTCTTTTAAATGAAAGTTCAGGAAACAATGCGGCAAATCTCTTCACCAACTGACTTGAATTATAAACAGCGATTCAAAGCCAGAGACTTATTCATTTTCAGAGTATTAGGGCTTTGTGCTTAGGGAGTAGTTGTTCATTTCGTTTTCTCCAAAGTACATGGACGGGACCAGGAGATTACAGAGTGAAACCAGACACACAAAACATAATGTGTAGCAATTTTTACGTTATAAATACACCTTAACTGACGTCACATCGCACTTGTGTCAATATCGATACCTCTTAGAGCAGGGCTAGATCTTCAGTTTATTTGGTCTATTTTGTTTCATAAATTGGGAAATAGTATTTAGTTATAATAAATATTTATAATGCCTAATCAATAAATGAAAAGAAATATAGTCAAACACATAAAACTCAACAGATATTTACAGAAGGAAATAAAATTATTCGTAAATAGAATAATACCACATATATTTTTTTTAGTCTCAGAAAATAAATACATATGTATTATATACACTTCCAATTGCAGCGGTTGAATTCAGTATATGGTGTGTTTTGGTATTTTGGTGTTCTGGAAACCCACGTCAGTGTTAGCTTCACATCAAAAACTTCGACCCACTTCAGGATATTAATGCAATAATATAACAATAATAATAATAAAACATTTATTGAAAAAATTTAAGGTTTTACAAAAGAAACTATGGAACTGCAATATAAAAGAATCGATGTTCCACTTTTAATATATGCAAAGAGTTAAAATATAGAGTACTATACTCTCTGCGTGCTATTTTATATGAATATCGTAGACATGTATTTTGTAATAATCATTGCTATGCTACTGTAATCCAAATTATTAAGCACAAGTGAATTTACAATATTCCATTTTACTTTTGATGGTAACATATTTAAATTGGTTTAAAGTTTTAAATTTTGCATATCCTAAACTATATGTTTTTGTCACATGTGACTGAAAACTAAGGTTGGGATCAGTATAAAATTTGTGTACACTCTGTTAACTGTATTTCATGATTATCAATCACTACACTGACATTTAATGATGAGATTGCTTTTTCACGCATTACAACTGAGCCGAAACACATTAACACAGGTTTAGAAGGATTTATTAATAGACATTAACTCTTGACCAAGAAGAAATTGCTGCCAGATTTCCGTTAAGCTTTTCAGCTCTTGTATTAATGTCTTCTGCACTACATGATACGCATATTTACGTGTCATCGGCATACATGTATAAAAACAGTCATTTGATAAACACAATTTAATGTCTGCTGAAAACAGAATAAACAAGAGAGGACCTAAGATGCTTCCCTGGGGTTCTCCCTTAGTTACTTGTAATTTACTGGATGTGAAATTATTAAATTCTACAGTTTGCGTCCTATTATACAGAATGGACCATTAATAATGGCCCATAGTTCAACGGTAGGTTCTTTGGACCAAAATATGAGGATGTGATCAAATATGTTTCCGTAAAATGTTGCTGTGGAAAAAGATACAGGGTGTCAAAGTTGAAATTATTTTTTTTGTTTTTTTTTGCAATAACTTCTGACTAGAAAATCTTATGAGGGCGTAATTTCCACGTAAAAAAAGGTACACTTTGTAGAACTTGATATCGCCAACCGTTTTCGAGGAAACTGCCGTTAAAGATTTCAATAATTTTTTGACAGACATTCAAATTTAATAAAACAAAATGTATTTATTGAAAAGGGTACTTTGGTTATGTCTTAGTTCTGTCATGTACGTCATTTAGTCATTTCATTTTGTTCTTGTGTTCCTCGTGTTAATTTATCAAGTTCTTTAACTTCTTTATGTAAAATGCCTCGACATAATAATTTTTCAAAAATGAGGAAATGAGGGATATGCTATGTGTTTACGCACAAAATAATTTTACCGGGCGTACCGCAGCTAGGAGATACTCAGTGCAATATTCAAATAGAAGGCAGCCAAATCATAAGATTTTCCAACATCTGTTTCGTCGTTTGGGGAAAACGGGTTCACTTCACCATAAAAATGATGTAGGACGACCGAAACGAATTACTCCAAATCAAGATCTACAGATTTTAGTTCGTGTGGTTGAAGATCCTCAAGTGAGCTCAAGTCGTTTATCAACGGCAACAGGAGTGAGTAAACAATCGGTTCTAAGAGTCTTACGCAAAGAGCGCTTCTACCCAAATTACTTTACTCCTGTACAAAATTTACTTCCAAGAGATCTTCCACGATTGTTAGAATTTTGCCAATTTCTTCTCAATAAATACAACAGAGATCGAAATTTTGTTAAGAGCATTTTATTTATCGATGAAGCAACTGTAACTCGTCGAGGCGTTTTTAACTGGAGAATTAGCCAATACTGGGAAATAGAAAGTCCTCATGCCGTTAAAGAAAGACATTTTTAGCACGAATTTAAGATTAACGTTTAGTGTGGTATTATCGGCGAACAGTTATTGGGACCATTTGTCCTTCCTCCAAATTTAAATGGGCAGTCATCTGTTTCTTCGTCGAAATACTCTTGCTGATATATTAGATGATTTCATGCTAGACATAAGGGACAGAATGTGGTTTATGCAAAATGGAACTCCCCTCATTTCTCCATTGCAGTCAGAAATCATCTTGATGTGACTTTCCCTCACAGATGGATCGGTCGAGGAAGTGAATTTGCTTGGCCACTAAGGAGTCCTAATTATAATCCTTTGGATTTTTATGTGTGGAGACATATGAAGTCCTCTGTCTATGCAAATACTAATTCAAGAGAAGAACTGTGGGACCAAATATAAAACGCAGCCAATTTTATTAGAGAACAGCAAAATGTATTTTTCTATGTAAGAAAATCTTTTATCAAAAGAATTAGAAAAGGCATAGAAGTATGTAGAAACTATATCGAACATTTACTCTAAGTTACAACAATTAGTTTCATAAGAAAGTGAGAGAGAGCTTACGCTGTTGTTACTCTTTTGTTTTATGTACTTTTTTGTACTTTTTTTCAATAAACACAATTTGTTTCATTAAATTTGAATTTGAATTAGTCTCAAAAAATTATTGAAATCTTTAACGACAGTTTCCTCGAAAACGGTTGGAGTTATCGAGTTCTACCGAGTGTACCTTTTTCACGTGGAAATGACGCCCTCATCTGCTTTTCTAGTCAGAAGTACCATAACGTTTCGTCAAAAAAAAATTAAAATAATTCATCATCAGATACAGCTCCTGCGGCACCCTCTATGGTCTAACCTGATGTGATATAAATTATTGTTTCTTAGATTAAAGAATGTTCCTTTACCAAATTTGGTGAAGATCGGTCAAGAGATTGTTGAGTGCAAAAAAAAACGAAAAAAATAATTTCAAATTTGACACCCTGTATCTTTTTCCACAGCAACATTTTACTAAAGCATATTTGGTTATATCCTCATATTTTGGTCCAAAGAATCCACACTTGAACTATGGCCCATTACTAATAGCCCACACTGTACAAATAACTGGCAAACCATGACAATACAGCATCACTGCAGCCATAGAAATGCAATTTAGCTTGTAGTTGATGGTCAATGCAATCAAATGCTTTACTGAAGCCTAAAAAAGGCGAGCAGCGTTACTTGAGATTTATCAATTGCTGTTGTGATATCATTAGTTACTTTTAATAGAACAGTAGTTGTACTTCTTCCAGAGCGAAAACCTGATGGAATATCTGGCAAGATGTTAAAAATGTATATATGTTTTAATAGTTGGCTATACACTATTTTTTCAATAACATTAGATAACGTTGATAGAATATTGATAGGTCTCAGCTCCAGCAACTCTGTTGCTTTTGGTACTTTAGCGATAGGTCTTACTATTGCTTTCTTCCATATTGCAGATACAGATCCGGTGATAAGGGAAAATTAATAATATTCACAAGAGCATTTTTGCAAAACGGGAATACAAACATTCGTAAAAGGCCCAAAAATGGGGGTGGGATATTTGGATGAATGTTATCAGCGAAATATGACACAGTATATGTACTCTGAATTCAAAAAATACAATCGTCAACCAGATTGTTAGACATTTTATTTCTTACACTTACAACTCACAAGAGATGGACATAAAACGAATTGTGATTAATTTTATGAGGTTTTGTCACTGTCACGTTCATTTTATTGTTTATTAAATGATGAATTTACGACATGTACACTTGGCTCCAAAGAAACAAAAACCTTGATGAAGTTTGAATCGAATAGTCAGTTATAGTGGGTAGACATTCCCACCTAGTGATATGAAATTTCGGATATTTACTTTAAAGGCGAAAAACCTGAATAACTTAATAAATAATTAATAAAAATATTACCGTTGCCAATATCATAACTAAGTAGTTCTTAAAACCGTTTGAAAACATATCTGTCTGTTTAGAGATACAAGTACCTGTAAGTACCAAAGTATCTGTTTGAAAATCAGAAAAATATTCTTCGTCAAACTAGATTCAGTTTCAGTATCGCTGAAAGAAATTTCTTCGCGAGATTAAGATAAATCGAATTCTTTCTTTGGAGTTTTATCACGTAACACTGTATAGATATCACTGGTATCAACATTTTTCTAGTGTTGCATTATCCAAAATGGTCGTTGTCGAATCTTTTTTTTATTTCGGTTTTTTGCAAAACCAACCACCAAGAAATTGCATCTAAGTATACATAAATAGTTACCAATTATGTTGCACAAATTCGAGTAGGAATTTTAAAATCATATTATTCACATGAAATAAATATTCACTCGAAAATGTGCTAGCATCAATAGTACAGCTACCGCAACATAAAGGTTTCCAAGTCATTTGTGATTACTGATTTGAAAGAGAACATGTATCGTTTCTCTCTTCTGTAACGAATAAAATCTATAGATAAATAAATTACTTTCCTTCGCATAGCCCGTGCCGTGCATTCATTCAAGTAAACTTAAATAGTCCAGCAGCCAAGCTACCAAAAAAATTATTTAAAATTTTAAATTGGAAACCTTTATGTTGCGGCAGCTGTACATTTTCCTTATGCCGATTTTTCCAAAATAATCACAATTATGCAGATATTCGCTCAAATTAATCAGTAGTTATATCATCAGAGGTGATTATTTTCTTAAATATACTTTTGACATTTTTATAAAGTTTATCTGAAAATATTTGAGGTCAAATTGCATACAGTTATGCTTGAGACCAAGGAGTCCCGGCTTCGAATTCTGGCTAGAGTATGGATGTATAGTGGCGTTTTTAAATACCGAGACGGTAGCACAGATGGCTATAGAACTTTGTTGTGTGGCATAACAAGACTAGAACGCCGCCAGAACATTAACGTAAATAAGACAAAAAAAAGTTCGAGGACATTTTTAAAAAGGAGCTTGGTCGAGAACACTTATTTAAAAAAAAAGGTGGCAAAAGTATATTCTATCGTTTCGAAATCACGCTCGGCCTCGACACTTTTATTCCATAAGGATCTTTTAAATCTCTGGTCATCCTGTTTGAAATTGGTTTTCAAAATGTCATTCATCGTTTCTTAATTTCGTTTAAAATGAAGTTATCGTGAATAGGTACAAAAAATGGTTGTCCGTCCTTAGTGCACTACAGTAATGATTAATTAATAGAGTTCTGATATCGGCGAATCATGATGTCAAAGACAGGGTCAGCGCAAGGTCACTTTTGGGTTATCTTCTTAATTATGTTATAATTTATCAAGCTTGTATAAATTGTTGATTTAAGTTTGTTTGAACACTTTTTATTATCACCTTCCAAGTCACCTAAGTAACTCTGAAATTATGAAATTTAGATTTTTTCGAGTAAATGGAACAGTGCGAAGGTGCGAAGACAGATCCTTGAGCTAGCATGTTAGTTAATTTGTACTGAGAAAGTTGTTAACAAAATTTACGGTTCTCTTGCAGGAAATGACTTTTAATAATTTGTCCCTTTCCCAAACGGTATCATAGGCAGCCGTAAAATCGATAGATGCCGCCGATGTTTTGAGCTTATTTTGAAAAACAGTTTCGGTAAAGGTGGTTAAAGCAAGAACCTAATCCTCACAGTAGTTGCGTCCTGGTCTGAATCCAATCTGTTCTATAGGAAGGTGTTTCATTATCTTTGAATACGAAAATTTATTCTTTTCACTTTTTGTATTCCTGACTAAAGACAGATGTCTGCATTGTTAAGTTGGTTGGATAAAAAATCCCTTCTTAATTACAAACTGGTCTCAGTATCAGTCCTATTTTTTTTATGTCATGCTGTTAATGAAATCATTACTTAACCTAAAAAATAATTGCCAACTTAACAACGCGAAAATCAATTTTTAGTTCGGACAATAGAAAGTGAGTCAACTTTTATGTATATTTATTTACTAGGTTGCAAAAATAAAAACCTTTGATTTTTGCTTCATAAAAAATGAGTTTCTTATGTGAAATATTGCTACATCATTTTTCATAGAAAATATATGACATCGTTTCCTTTATTGCATATCATCAATAGGGATAAATGAACGGCGACATCGCCAAGAGATTTTCTATACTTTCCGCCTTTCATTTATTTTCTTCGCAAACGCTGTTATTATGTATTTCAGACGGCTCGTCCAGGCAATATATTTTATAAGCTAAATGGTAAATGTTTGGGACAAATAAATATCTCAACCAAAGCAAACCTAATCTAAAGGGTAAACGAGTGCAAATAACATAACTGTTTTCTCTTTTGTTTTTGCTTTTCTTTGCTTTCCTTTGTTTTGTATGATATTGGTTTAATCTTACCATCGTTCGTAACACTATTGTGTTACGAATCTATTGATTCTGCAATAAATATTGTCATTTATTTTTAAAATTACTAACAATTGAGTTTGTCAAAATAATATGAAATTAAAATTATTTAGACCGAGTTAGTGAATGCCGAATACTATAATAACAATATAATATTTTAAGTAGAGATCGGGAGGTAGCGATAAATGACGTCATTTCAAGGGTTGGCGCTAAGGTGATGATATGTCACCGCGTAAATATATTCATGCAGATATAATAAAATATTTTACCTTGTGGTGAGTACGGTAACATCCAAAGTTAATACGAAGAGGGCTGAGAGTATTGGTGAAGGTAACACTAACACACACGTTACCACTCACATACTGTCTGAGGAAATGTGTATCTTAATGTTTGCCTTGACGTTGCATGAAAGCACTTTTTTTGCAATATAATTCTGTGCCGTTAAATTGTCAATTCCAGGAAATCACTAATCCACTAGTTCACTTTATCCTCTGAATGAATGAACATGACATTTTAAAAAAGTTAACTACCGTTGTCTTTCATTTTGCACTGTTTACGTATCTATTAATAAATCACATAGATGTTTTACAAATACTACGTGTATTTAGAATGTATCCAACATGGGGCAGTGGGAGTAAACGTGATAGCCAAGGCGGATCCGCCTATATCTATGCATTCGCATTGCTATTGGTCATTCGACAATAACAAGTAACCCCGTCAAGTTGACGATCAGTAGATAATTGTTTTTTGTAGCTGCAAGCTATCCAATTCCCTGATAAAAATTTTAATTTTCTGTTCCCATTTTTATAATGAAAACAGATTTATTGCTTAGTACATAAGAATATATTATCATTTCATATTCTTTGGAAATGTTTCTAGAGTGTGGCAAATCAGACGGCTCTCAGTAGCGTCCCATGTGGATACCTACGTTCCAGATAATAATGGAAGGTGATTAAATAAATTGTATTACTTTTTACGTGTTAACGACCGAGTACATAATGACTGAGATTGCGCATCAACGAATATTCTCATTAGTAACATTATATGTTTTCTGCTGAAAAAGATCTCCATTATGGGGCAAACACATGTGTGTTATGAATAAACGCGGACACTCAACCATTCCTACAGACATTGTCAGTGCCGGTTTCCAGATTCGAACGCGCAATTACGATGGAGAGATTATCTACTTATACGTGCCATGCCGAGCTCTAATTATCTACTCCACCGAGCCAGTATTGTTAGGAATAAACCCTAGCTAGGCTTTGTCATTCATGAATAAGGTAATTAACCTCCACTGTGATTAAAACTTCTGTTTGAGATATACGTACACCCTTTAATATTTTTGACTCTTTATAACAATAAATACAAATGCATAAAATCTTTACATCGATTATTTTTCGTTCTAATGACAGTCAGCTCCAAAATCAATTACAATTCAAAAAAATGTCAATGTCAAACATAAAACAATAATTGAATACTTACAGACTGCATACATGTATAATGTAGATATCATAAATGATAATAGGTTTGTTCCAACAGCAGTCTCGAACTAATTTGAAACTGTCAGGAATATTCGATTAGTTAATTATAACATACAATGAATGTAGTGTACAGAGGCAACTGAGCGACTATTTCTGACTGTTTACAACTAATCCACGACTTCTGCTGGAATAAACCTAAATGTAAAAAAATAAATATTGTTCAAATTGGCTGCCCTTCTCAGCATTCTTTGTCTACAGAAATTATGAAATGCAGTGAGTCGTTTTGTGTAAAAAAAATCCTAATAACAATCGTTAAGTAACCATATAGTCTATCCCAAATATTTAGGTTCTGTTTGATTACAATTTAGTTTAAACTGTCTACTTTTTTTATTGCTTTTACCTTTTTTAGAAATGCAAATAGCAATTGCAGCCATGTGGTTATTCAAATATGTTTTGCGGCAAGGTTATAACAGTAAAAATATTTGTAATTAAATGTTGTAAAATTTCAAAGCCAAATTAAAACTAAACGGCGATCATCCCAACGTTTTGTACAAACTTTTCAGATACACCCTGTACTTTTTGTTATATTATTATGAAAACTCGATACCTATAAATTGTTTACAATCTAACAGCATAATTAATAATTTCAAGATACACAGAAATTTTTAGGAAGAATAATTTTTTTCGCTAACAAAAATATGAACTTAGATAACTCTCTTTTAACCCCATCACGAAGCTCGCTGAAAAAACGAAAAATTACGTTTATAGAATCTGCATAACTTTTGTTGATTTCCCTTTTATTTTACCTCAGATTTTCTTGAAGGGCATTCAGTATAGAGACTGATAAATCAAACTTTGTTTATCTCTATCTCCCTTGATCTTTTAATATATTTTGTGCAATATAATATAAACCTTTATTATTTTTGCACCCTCTCATTAATTACTTTTTAATACAAATAACGTCAGTTCATAATCATTTGTTTTGTTTTAGGAACCCATGGCAGACCCTTCCATGAACGCGGCCGAACTAAGAAAAGCCTTAGAATGGGAATTATCCTTAGACAGCAGGGACCTTCGATCTCACGCATGGTATCATGGCGCCATTCCACGGGCCAGAGCAGAGGATATTGTGCGAGAAGAAGGCGGTTTCTTGGTCCGCGACTGCACCTCCCAACCTGGAAACTATGTCCTCACTTGTCGAACGAAAACCCACCCGCTTCACTTCGTCATAAACAAAATAATACTTCAACCAGACACCGTATACGAACGAGTACAATACCAGTTCGAAGAAGACGCCTTTGACACCGTTCCCGACCTAATAACATTCTACGTGGGATCGGGGAAACCTATAACGATTGCTTCCGGAGCTCGAATACAGTTTCCTAAAAACCGAATGTATCCTCTCTCATTTTACGCCTCGAAGTACCCCACTCCTTTGCCGCAAAGCAGACTTACATCACCAGCCACAACGCCTGTAGGGCAATATCGACATAGCCCTTTACAGCCCTACAGGCCATCCAGTTCACCCACACGTCCTTCTAGGGACGGACCGCCGCGACTGCCTTCAAAAAAACAGAGATCCCAATCGCTTACCCCTAACGAAGTTAATAGAATTTCACAGGAAAAGTGTAATAGTGCTGATGGGGTAATTCAGTCTCCCTTAATGACGCGATCTGCCGGTGCGGACTCCATAAACGCTGGCTTAAAATTTTCAACACATTCTCTTCCACGAAATCCTCATAATAAACTTTCTTTGTCCAGTAGTTCAAATACACTTGGAAGGAATTGTAGAATCACTAGTGATTCGACTCTGTCTCCGTGTGCCGAACGTAGGTTTTTCAACGAAAACGATTCCGGGCTTTCGGAATCACCGCCTCCTAAACCGTCAAGAGTTCCCAGCTTAGTAAGAACTGAGTCCAAAGATTCAGATGTAACAGATGGTAGGCATAGCTTAGACAGCGGCTTTTTGACTCACGGTAGTTTACAACGAGTTACTTCCTATCATGCTTCTGGTTCCGATTCCGGAAATGGATCCGGAGATTCGGCACTTAGTTCGGCAGCTGGGGATCCAGTTGAAGTTCAAAAAAAACTCAGGTGTAATTATAAAAAACCCAAGATATAACATTTCCACTTCAGAATCCTCGACAACTCTCAAAAATTTCGACATTGACTGGTTGGCTGCTGAAGAAAAACTGCTACAGCTGCGGCAGCCGGAACTCGACCTTTCGAGCAGATTCGATATTGAGAATTTTCAAACCTTATTACTTCCTGTTAACGAAAACAAGCCACTAGATGCCCAAGCCTTGCGAAGAATTAAAATGACTTTATTCGAATCTGGGCCTAGGATTTTAGCGAATCATTTAACGCGGACTGATTTAGATTTAATTTTTTGTAAAAGTGAAAAGGATTCGATTAAGTCGAGATTGACTAGTGGAGTCGTCATGTGTGCGATGCCGTATGGGCATCAATTTAGGCTGGATCTCATCGAAAGGTAGGTTTAAAAAATATATTTACATTAAAGCTTTGCCACAATAAATATAATTTTACCAGGTCACTTTTTCTATTTGAGGCTGAGTACAACTCACCCTTAAACAGCAACTTTGATAATGGCTTAAATACCATAAAAATAATTGTTATAACTAGAGACCGCATCTCAGGTAGTCATTTCGCGAATATCAGGGACGAAATTAGCTCGTGTGCGAAAACATCAATATTTTCATGTGCAAAAATAATGTACAATAGAAAATAGACAATATCTTATACTTTTGACGGATGATTTTTGTAATGTTCAAAATTAGATGAATGCTGAACATCTAGCAAAAAGGCACTATTGCACTATAACAATTATTTTGTGGCACTAGAATAGAAGTATATTATTAATAATTGTTTTAAATGATCTGGAGTTAGATTCCGGCGACTGTCATAAAAAAATCCATTTATAGTCTGAAAACGACCATTTGGTTCCATGTACAGACGTAACTGTAGCGTATTTAGAACACTGAAAATTCCTGAAGCAAAATTTATATTAGGATCAGAAAAGTCTACTTCTTTGCCTGTAAAAAGATCCGCTATATGACAGATAATATTAAATCACGGATTATTATACAAAACTGTTTGAAACGTTTGCTTCATATGGTCGCATTGGTTCCTGGAAAATAAATTGGCGTAGATCGAATAAACAAAAAAGCAGCCTGGCACGAAATTTCTTCGGAGTTGAATTGTGATGTCATTGAAGTAAAAAAAAAGATTAATTCGCATCTTGCCTCATTTTATAGGTCCAATCAAATTAGGTAATCAAATTAAACAAAAATTCAAAATCTGCCATAGACATTCTACCGAAATTTGTTATTTGACCCAAATTATCAGTTGTTAAATCCGTTAACAAAGCTTCACCCCCCGTTTTGTTCCTTTTTTTTACAAATTAGAATACCACACTCTTCTTTCCTTTTTTCTTTTCTGGAAAATCCCGTCATAACTATAAAACTATCATCATCTGTATCCGACATCATTAATTTTACAGACGAATCAACGAATGCGAATGTTCGCATGAAAATGTGCAGAGTACAAACGAACTAGCGAATACCTACGAATTCGTTCGTTTGCTTCTGTTCATTCTAATTTAAATGCACCTTAAGATTGCACAGCTTCTGCGTTTTAAGCTTATATACAAGCCGCTAGAAGATGGGTGAAACTGCTGTGTTCTACTGGATGTCACAAATAGAACAAGGCTTTGTTTGTGTTTTTGAAGACCTGTGTTTTTATTTCTCCCTAGCTGGGTTATTATTCTTTTATTAAGTTGGGCGCCACGTGACTTGCTGCCACGAAAAATAATCTTAGTTTTATTGCCTTGGTATTTGATCGTAGGAATGGAATTTTCCCAAGGTCGATTTTGATTATACGGAGAGGTAAGGTAGCCTGTTCTTATCCTCATTGAAATTTTTGTGTGCCTTTGGCTACGCTAGCAGAGCTGAACAAGACTTCAGCAACTCCTGTTCGGCGGTCCTGGCCTGAGGGACTGGTTTCTATCTCAGAATTTGTAGCTGAAGGATTTAATCAAATGGCGTATGCTTTTTATTTATTTATTAGGGCTAAAACAATGTGCATAGGGGGTCCCTGGCAATTTGGCTATTTTCTAGCCTGAAAATGATTTTTTTGGAATACTGAAAATATTTTTTTCAGTAAGTTTTTTTTGTAAAAATAAAATTAAACAGAGGAGGTCTGTGCAAAAACGTCTTTTTACTTCCCTGCAAAGGCTTCTAGAATTATGAAATGTATTCTTTCAAAATCACTGAAGGCCAAAAATACAGTTTACTAAAAACCGAATGTATCCTCTCTCGTTTTACGCCTCGAGGTACCCCACTCCTTTGCCGCAAAGCAGACTTACATCACCAGCCACAACGCCTGCAGGGCAATATCGACGTAGCCCTGTACAGTCCTTTACAGCCCTACAGGCCATCCAGTTTACCCACACGTCCTTCTAGGGACGGACCGCCGCGACTGCCTTCAAAAAAGTAAGTTCCTTACAAAATTGAATTTTACTAACGAGATCAGGTGATTTGTGAAAGTGTAAAATTTTTTGACCAAGTCGTTAAGACTAAAAATAAAATTGGCAATGGGGTCCTTTAGATGAACATAAAATTTACAATCACAAAGCACTTTCAAAAATTTCTTGAAAAATATTTGAAATTCACCAGACTGGACAGCAAGTTGACCTACAACTCGGATACTAACTAGCCTGCCTAAAAGGTCGCGCAAGACTTCACAACTTTTCTTAATAATAAGTGATTTGTAAAACCAAAAAGAAAAAATTCCTTTTTGGTTTTACAAATCACTCATTATTATTATTAAAAATTTAAGTCGGATTCGAACAAAAATTTGTTTGAGCAGTGTATATTTTTATGCTTGATATTATTTTATTAGAATGAAAATAAATTTAAAAATTTATTTTCAAACGACCAAGTCGACAGTTATTGAAAACTTAAAAATTAATTTTTCTATGTCCTGGTGGACTAATAAAATAGTTTGGATGAATTTTATTTTTTGTAAAAATTTTGGCCGTTGATCCTTAAAACTCAAAAAAATTTCAATAAATTCTAAAACTTTTATGGCAGCCTAGTAAACACCGGGGAAAATTAGAATTAACCAAATTTTTTTGGATAAATAAATTTTAATTCGAGTGAAGCTTTAATTTTAAAGCAAGTTAAATTTTTTTTATATAAAAATGAGGTTCGAGAATTTTAACTTAAAACTCTAGCCTCGTGAAAAAATAATTTTGAAAAATAATTCCTAAGTACGTAAATCACTTTTTTACCTTGTCCTCGGAGATCTCAGACAATGATGTTCTTTTTCAAAAACATTTAGATTTTTATTGTTAGACAGCTTACGTCCATAGGAGCCTGCTTGTAGTTTTTTAAGTTTAATAAATAAAAAACAACATAGAGTTTTACAGTAAAACCTGATGACGAACGCCTCCTCAAGCCAAAATCCACGAATGAAAAAAGCTGTCGAGGAAGTGCTTCTGGTTTTCTGCGGTGAATGTTATAAAAATATTTTATAGGTGGTGGACGCCTTATAAACCAAAAAATAACCCAGCCTAGTGCGTGGAGAAATTTCTTAGTACCTATCTTACAACTTCTGGGGCTCGTTGAGATCTATTATCTGTAAACGAAAGACTGTCGTAAGAGGTGTAGATCAGTTGGTGTTTGATAGTGGGGTTCACAACCACAGTCTATATTAATGCAAAAAGTGAAAAGTTTTACTCAAAAATTGAATTTAGAATCACGATGCTTGCTCGTCAGTGTGGAGTGGTCGAGTTTTTATCGTTTTAAAATGAATGTATTATTTAAAAACTTATCACCATGACGTTCTCGCGTCGGTGTCGAGTGGTAGAATTGTCTCAACTTGTTTGAAATTTTATATTTATAGGGGTTGTGTCGTCATCTATTGCGATGTTAGCAGATGTAGATGTCATGTTTTTACAAACGCGTAATAGGAACAAAAGCTACCCCGTTCTAAAAGCTCCCGATTTGGTGAAAGCTCCGATACACGGCTTGTCTATCTGAATGGTCTACACGGTGTACCAAACTCCAATTTTACAAGTTTAAGCCTGGTATAGATAAATCTGGCGGTTGATTAGGCGCTGTGGAAACAATGATTGTTGCCTGAAATTATTATTGTTAATTTGTCTTAAACTATTTTACTTTAATATTAATTATTATTTGTTTAATTGATTTTAGTAAAAAGTAATTTTTTAGGTGTGTGCGACCATCTTTTAAAATTTATATATTGAAATGCAAAGGTTTAGCTTTTGTTATTTTATGATGGCTTTGGCCTCTGAAAATTATTTGCTTTTGTCAACCACTGAAATTAAAATTTTGTAGGGCCTCAGTACCCGTTGCTTCATTTTTCGTATTGAGTTCGGCACGATTTAAAATCCGTGCTACTGATTAGAACACTAAATGTTTAAATATTTTTTTCTATGCTTTACCACGTGAGAAAATTCTCCTACTGTGTGAACGTATCGTTCCAAATCCGCTTCCGACCAGATCAGTGTGGCTTTATAGTATCAAGACGGGAAGCATGACCTTCTTCAGCAACCAATGGTCTTCAGTTTTTTTTTTTGCAGAACACCATCAACTTCATTTCAGTATGCTTTATTTATTCCGGTTTCATTAAAGAAGCTATAGGCACCCAGGGTTTAGCTAGTGTTTAGACCATGATACAAAGACGATTGTAACTGAACCAATAATAGCTAGACTGGACAAAAGCACATCTGTAGTGGAGGGGCTCTATATTTTTTTCACGACAATTATTGTTGTGTAATGTGGATGTTTACTGCCACTAGGAATATTATATATCAGTGAAATTAGTGCACTAGGGAGGGCACGTCAAATTGCGTCAAATCAAAAAAATGTTTTAAATAAAAGTTGTTCAAAATGAGGAAATGTGCCAAAATTAAATCTTTAAAATTTCTCGTAAGGTTAACCGTTACTGAGAAAAAAAGTTTAAAATTAATTTTATTCATTAAAAAAAAAAATAGTCATGTCATATCCTATTTGAAATGAATAAAAAATAAATTATATTTTTCGTTTTATTTCATTCATTTTGTTTCTCGTTTGTCTAATTTATCTCATTTATTTTATTTATTTTGTTTATTTTATTCATTTTAATTATGTTATATAAATAAATGAAATAAATGGAAATGGTATTTTCATTTAAAGTAATTTATTTCTTTCATGTCAAATTGAATCTAACTGTCGAGGAGCAACTAGTCGCGACCGATTATTTTCACTTCTCTCTGGTATCTACAGTGGAATGATTTATTTTGTTAATTTTATTTTTAAAAATAGTTTTTTTCAAGTTATACTTAAAAAAGGGGCCAAAATTAAATATTATAAGCATACACCGGCTCGGTGACAGTTGGCAGGAGCGCTGGATGGCAAGAGTAACTAGAAATTTATCTATCATAGTTGCGGATTCGAATCCGCCATCGGTACTGGCAATGTCGGTGGAAATGGTTATTCTAAGTTCCCTTCTAGGGTTGTCTAATTTCTGTGGTGTGTATTAGTATACACCTTTGAATTTAATATAAAGTTTTTGTTAATGACAATTTTTTTTCCAAAAATTTCTTGTAAGAAGAAAAAGACAAATTTATTTAACAAATTAAATAACACAACATTTCGGCCTCCCCGGACATCCGTCTCCGTCACCAGCCGAACATCCGCGCGCCGAAAATGCTAAACGAAAATTGAGCGGCTGGCAGAAGGTGGGAGGCGGTTCAGACTTAAAAACTAATTTATGTGAACAATAACAACTTCTAATACAAGTTTTTGTTAATGACAATTTTTTTTCCAAAAATTTCTTGTAAGAAGAAAAAGACAAATTTATTTAACAAATTAAATAACACAACATTTCGGCCTCCCCGGACATCCGTCTCCGTCACCAGCCGAACATCCGCTCGCCGAAAATGCTAAACGAAAATTGAGCGGCTGGCGGAAGGTGGGGGGCGGTTCAGACTTAAAAACTAATTTATGTGAACAATAACAACTTCTAATACAATGTATATATTTGTAAGTAAAATTAAAAGATCTATACATTATACATATTAAAAAAATAATATGCATATAAAGCAACTTAAACTAATGTATACTCTGTTCACTTAAACTTTGCAGCGTTAGCCAGGATAGAGAACAAAATGCGCGCTAATTCTTAGTGCAGACGGCAGGCAGATGTACAGAAGTGCAAAGTTCATATAGCGGTTCATTTTCATGTTCATTTTATTTCATAAGCCTCGGTCGTAATTGGATGTTTCACTCACTTAAGTCCAACCCAACACTGCAAAGTTTAAGTGAATAGAGTTCTTTTAGGTATGTATAATAGTAAAATTAGTAAATAAGCATAAAAAAGTTTAGATTACTGAACAGACGGGAAAATAAAGAACTCATAAACACCAGATAAAAATAACTCCGAAAACGAACGGAATGTCAGCTCCGCTTATTTTATAGTAGGAAATGTTTATTAGTTTCCTAATATTTGAATTTAAAGGGTGTATGATATAAATTTGGAAAATAATTTAGATAAATAAAATATAACAAAAAGGAACGAAGGAAGGATAAATTTAGAATTTTATACTACGTATAATAAGGGCGAGGCCTAAAGGGATTGGCGAAATATCGGTAACGCCTTGTATGGTAGTTTGTGTGTGTTGCGAAAAGACGCGTTATATTCCCGATCTGAGTGATGTTCGCTGTTAGCGGATTATCCAACGGTTTGAATTGGTAAAACTTTTGTGATATGTTCCGAATATAATTCCGCTCTGGGTTCTTTGTCGTCACAGAGTTGGTGTAATTCCCTTAAGGGGGTATGTCTAGTTGAGTTACTTATGAGGCAAAGAAATTTATTTTCAAATACTTTCAATTTGAGTAACGTCGTCGCGCACGCGGAATACCACACCGGTGCAGCGTACACCATGGCCGGTCGCACAATGCTCGTATAAATTAATTTATTTGTCCTATTTAGTCTACTATTTCTTGCTATGAGCAGATAAAGACTCCTGGAAAAAAGAATATAATTTACATATTGTCTTGTTAACATGTTTCAGTGTTATCTATATAAAAAACCGCAAATATTTAAAGTCCGTCTTCGTCTGAATTTTGGTTCCCCTGATCGAAAATATCGTAAAGACGTTCGCCTCCGATTTCTCCACATTAGCCTACAACTTCCACCGGTCATAATGCTCCATGCACGGACCATTAATATGTGCTTTCAGCAGCTGATTCGCAGCCTGCGCGTTATGGCTGTGGCTATATATCGCGGTGTCATCGGCGTACATGGCTAGTTTCGTGTTAGGAAATTGGGGAAAACCGAGGACATATGTATGTGTGTACTGTATTATACAATTTAGGTCCGAACACCGACCCTTGAGATACTCCTGTACCGATGTTTCGGGATGTAGTGGATATTATTCACCCATCTGCAATGTTCTATCGCTCGAGTAGGAGTGAATTAGTTTAATAAGAAAATCAGGAAAGTCGTACCGGTGTAGTTTATAAATGCTGCCGAGTATCC
The DNA here is from genome assembly GCA_029963845.1 of Rhamnusium bicolor. Taxonomy (NCBI): domain Eukaryota; kingdom Metazoa; phylum Arthropoda; class Insecta; order Coleoptera; family Cerambycidae; genus Rhamnusium; species Rhamnusium bicolor. Next base: position 1,454,285 of record JANEYF010001313.1, read on the forward strand.
AGACAGTATCACGAGCTTTTTCAATATCTAAAAGTACCATACTGCTACTCTTTCCGAGGTTGTATTGCACTTTGATATCATTGGCGATTCGTACAACCCACTGGGTCGTGTTGTGGAGACACACTGTATATACAAAATAAAAAAAATCTAAATGGCGACCAATAAGTAACTAAACCATATATTTTTTTTATTAATGACATTTGTTTTAATTCATGTATCTTCCTAATAATGGAATATGAGATTGAGAATTTAAGATTTGCTTAATTATAAAATTGCCAAAACATTTTTTATAATTCAAACTTTTAATTTTCGGAAAGTTAATTTGAACAAAATGCTATAATTTTTTTACAGAGTTTAAATCCAATTTATGGATAATACAAAAATTGGCAAGAAAAATGTAAATATGCATGTTTGCCAAATACAATAAGTTCTCTTTTTTTCAGAACCGAATGCCTGAAATTATTAGTAGCTGTAACAATTCTAACATGTGCCGATGAATCTGAAAGAACAGAAACCCTAAATAAATGGATTGAAATTGCAATAGATACAAAAACAGCCTTAGGAAATTTATTTGGTTTCTGTGGAATTATGTTAGGATTATGTTTACCGCAGGTAAGACTCTATTCTGTATTTTATCAACAGGATATGATCCATTCATCTATCTGTTCATAATTTTAAAAAACATCATTCGCATAGCATTATATATACAGGGTGGACCACCGAGAACGAAACAGACACGTTTTTTGCATTTAAGCCCATTTTTCCGAGAAATGCTCGGACCCTTCGATTTTATTTTCAAGCGGGACGCTTACGCTGGGTATTTTCGATCGCACCACTTCATCCCTTAAGCGGTGGTGGAAAATCTAAAATCTTAAATGGTAAGGGGGGTCAAGTAGCACATTGTTTTAAAATTCGTTAAATACTTTTTACGACGGTATTCTATTTTTAAATTTGGACTAATTGCAAGAAATTGCGTTCTAAAAGTACTAGCAGTAGAACGATACATGCACCATTTGCCCGTCCGGTTCGCGCGACCTACTACAGTAGGATACGTGTGACATAGAAACTCATTGAAAAAGTGAGTGGGCAACCCATTTTATATGATTTGTCTCACACTGAATACAAAAAATATAAAAACGAAAGACAAATTATGGAACGAAATTGCTACAAAAAATTCACATTTTTTTTGTAGCAATTTTATTTTTTTTTAACAATGAAAAATATTTACTTTAGTGTCTAATTACAGTAGAACCCCGATTATCCGGAAGAAGGTGGACCGGCACGAGTAGGATAAGCGCAATTTCCAAATAAACTCAACCCAATTGTTTGGTTTGTCTTTAAAAATAAATTAAAACTGTTTAACGTAGGTTATAGTATTTTTTTCCAAGCATTTCGAAAATTTCAATAAAAAAAAACAATTGAAAGTCAAATAAAAGTGGGAAAAAACAAAGCAATATTTTTAAATTTACAATTTTGAAAAACGATTCTCATTCAAAAATATAACATATATATTTATTAAAATACTGATGATAAAAATTGAAATAATTTATAAGAATAAATTAAATTTAACAAAGGAAGTAACATCAAATCAAGCAAGTAACATCAAATATCTTAACGAACAAATAACAATTAAAAGAACTATTCTTAAATTCTGAAATTTAAGAGTCTCTAGAGCTAATTGAGTGCATGGTGAAAGAAAAGTAGTGAGCAGAGATAAGTAGGTAAAAAATCAAATTTGACATATTGTACAAATTTACCTGCAGATTAGGCAAGTCACAATACGTGAATGTATTCGTGATTGAGGACACACATATTTTTACATACTTAACTATTACACTATTAAAAAAAAGTATAAAGTCATGAAACATCATTTCCGGTCAAACCGGAAATGATATAAAAAACTGAATATACGGAATGTGTTCCAATAATACCCTATAAAAGAAAACATAATAATCCGCCATTTTGATTTTTTGAAAAATTCTGTTTTTCGGCCATAACTTTTTTTGTTTAATGTTCAGTTGTTTCTTTTAAATCCGATTCCTCGGTAAAAACTACATCACATCAGTTTTGTAACTATGAATTTGTCTTGAAAATTATCGAAAAAATCGCGAGTGACATCTTAGCTGGGACACCCTGTACATGCAAAAAGGTTAAAAAATGATGTTATTTACGTCATCAAATCCAAATTGGTGAATATACCTAAAACTATACACCATTTATTCATACATTTCCTTTTTCCAGATTGAGAAATTGGACTCCACATGGCATATGTTAAGGCAAAAATACACCGATTCGGCCTTTAACTTCGAAGCAAAACTCCGCCCAACATTGAAAAATATGAACAGTTGCTCAAATCCACAAGCACCAAACACAACAATTCCACATTTACTGCCGCTTATATTATTATTAGAACGTAATTTAGAAGATTTCTTAATGCCTAACGAACAAAGTCAACTTTCACAAAGCTGCTTAGGCTTATGGGAATCAAATAGTCAAGATTTTGGCCTTAGTACTTTATTAAGTCACATGGAAACTGCCAGGAAGTACATGGAATTAAGTCCAACTTATCAACGAAATGCTGAGATAGTGCTAGGAGAAGCAAGGGTAGATGAACTCACTTTGGATATATTTAAAACAGAGTTTCAATTGAAATTTTTGTGGGGTAGTAGGGGGGCTTTTGCTAGTGCCAATGAACGACATACAAAATTTGAACAAGTACTGACGGTTATGGCTGAGAAGTATTGTGACTTAAAATGTGAGACTGAAGTGTGAAAATTTAAATGTGATCATGTGTACATAATTGTTTAATAAATTTTTAAATATTAACCTTAAAAATCACAAAAGAGTTTATAGAAAATTATTTATTATGTAAAAAATAAACGAGTATACTATAAGAAATAATAAAAATTTAGATTAAATAATTCTTTTGTGATATGTTAAGGGAACAAGTCAAACAAAAATTAAGCATTCATTTTAATTTTTTTTTTAAAGTTAAAAATAATTTATAACTTTATATGTAAAGCTCCATTGCCTACCTTACAGAAAATGATAGAATGTCACTTTGGAAGCCACGTTTTAAACATGCTTCCTGATCTGTTTTACTGTATTTCTCTAAGAATACCTTAAGATTTATATTGTGAAAATTTATCAGCTTAAGAAATACATTTTTCCAAAAATATGTAAATAAAATATATATTTTTTTAGTGTCAATTTTCCTCCTGTTTACGTACATGAAATCTATATCCAATTCCACATATAATACATTTTTATAACTGTTTTATATCGTATACTTATACATACATGCAAACTAATATCAAACACAAAACCTTATTGTAAGTCTCTCTTATTTGTGGGTATGTCAAAAAATACACTCTCTCCTTAATTGATTTGTCCCTCACTTTTTTTTTTTTTGATAAATTTTAATTCTGTAAGACCTCAGTGAAACTCAGGTCCCTGGCGCCTGATGGATATGCCGTTACTATAGGTCATCGCTGTCACGCTATCATACATTATCATTTATTAATATATTATTTATTATTTTTTTCAGTTGTACCAAATATAATCAATTTCTTAGCCAAAATGTAGCCTGTTTAGATTTATGGTAAAATAAATAATGGTCCTGTATATACAAAAAAACTTGTCCACTCCGTTCCCGCTCCCACCTGTCATATTTATCAGTTTACTCACTTTGAACTAAATTTGCATGTAGTATATCTTTAATCTTTGTTCTATTTGAAGCCAGCAAATGTCAAAAATCTACATGAACACTACCAGATGGCGACACTGCTTTCTTGCTTTCTTCATTAATAGTACTCATCCAAATTATTTGACACATTTATTGAAACAAGTATAATGGATTATTACCTACCTAATAAAATGTTAAAGAATAATATCGACAAAAAGGCGTAAGTGGCAATAATCTGAAAATGAGATTATTGTGGAAAACATATCGTAAGAGTCAAACCTTTTCGTGTAACACTACGGTTGGATCCATCAAAAATTCAAGAATAGTTAAAATTAAAGTTGAGAAGGCATAATTGATAATTTCAGTTGTGAATAAAGTGAGATTATAAATTAGTAAAGGCTGAAATCTCATAATGGCACTGGCTGACATCTTCAGCTGCGATTATTTCGACACCCCCACAAAGTCTTTTTTAACTATTTTTAATTGTATTAAAAAAATACTAGAATAACACATTTTACATGTTTATGAATTTTTGGTTCTCCTGTAAAATTTGGTAAAAGCCGCTTTTTGTCGAAACACCGTCGATATCAATGCAGTAAGAGGGATATTTTAATATTGCCCCCTGGTATTGTCCATCCTCATTCTTGACATTTGCTGGCACAATTAGAACAAAGAGATTATTCGTCTTATTATAAAAAACGACACTGGTACTAGTAAACTATTCCAAATCTAATGGGAAAAAAAGATAGCTGTGACCAGATTTAGCCACTGAATTTATATAGAAAAAAATTGCCAATAGTTTGCTAAATTGTATTACCATCGAGTGGAAGTGCAAGTTTTGTAGATTATTGTTATATACTACTTATTCATGTATTTAATGTTTAAGTTTATCATTTTGGCAAATACAAATTACATTAACCTTTGGTTAATTATATAGTACAAATAAAATTGTTGAGTTGTTTACAATTTACGCATAACTTTTATATAAAAATTAATAAATAATACAAATATTTCGAAATTGTATAGTAAGATTTCATAATCAGCCCAAATTTATATTAGGACCTGATACAGAAATTAAAAATGAATATGTTGTTGTTAATTTGTACTCTTTTTATCTATTTTCAAAATAACATGTTTAAGAGTAAAAAAATGAATGACGTCTAATTTTTGTTTGATTGAAAATAATTATATTAATGGATTTAATTTTTACATATCAAAATTGTTATATTATTTCGAAATTTCGCTAAAACAACCAAAAATAACCTCTTTATAACACCAGTCAGCTTGGTTAAACGAAATTTAGGTCATGTAAAAAAATAAGCTTTAAATTGTAATTAGTAGAATTAGAATTTTATAAAAGGTGCTCATTTATTATAATAATGTAAGAAATAATCAGATTATTTATCGTCTATAAATCAAAATGAATTGAAACATTTTGTTAATTATCTTTACATTTCTGACAATACAATATAAAGACTGCAGCTATTGTTATTTCATTATTAATGGAATTTTGGCAAAAAGAATTAAATGCATCAAACTTCCAAAAACATTTTTATAATTTATATACACAGGAATTGTTTTTTCCAAATATTTCTCTCATTTCTTCTGCATTATGTATAAAAAGGTTGTTTTAAAAAATCTCTGAATTTTTTATATTTCAACAGCATCAAAGTTTTGTGGCCAGTAAATATCTACTACATCGGTTTTGAAGAAACATGTATGGTATCAGCAAACAATATAGTAGATGACGGCCGTGGTGAGACGTGGACGAGAGCGAGCTCTCTTTCTTAGTTTCGCACTCCTTAAACGCTAGACATAAAAATTTGTTTGACGCATTAAAACATCTTGATTTTTGCAGTTAAATGTAACTTCTTGCAACTTTACTCACTGCCATACACTTAGACCGACGGGATCCTGGATGACCGCGCGTCTCGCCACATTTCTTTCTTCTACTATAATGTTTGTCACGATACTTATGTATGATAGATATCATGATCTGTTATACAAAAATTATGCAGAGTTAAACATATCCAGATACAAACTTATTTCATTAATGGGATTTTTTAAAATAGCCAGCCTTAGGGTATTTTAAAAAAATTTATCAATATTTCTAGGGTAGGTAGTACATAAAAAAATAAGTGGTTTGTTTAATAAACATATGTCCTAATATGAACAGATTTTGAGATACTGAATGTTGAAGTTTAATTTTTTTAACGCATTTTACGCATCTAATGTAGATAATCAGGTAGTAAGTAGCATTAAGATTACACGTTTATTATTAATGTTTTTTAGTTAATGTACTGTAAAACAAATTAATGTAAAAAATTTAAAAACCCAGTTATCATTTGTTGCTCATCGAGTGTGACTTGCCATTTTTAAACGGGCATATCAGCTGTCTGTAAATATTCAACTTTAACTAAGTTTTTCGATACTGCCTCTCTAATAAAATGATGTCACAGATCTATGTGCTTAGATCTTTTGTGAAACATAGGATTTACAGACAACTTTTGTGCACTCTGACTATCATGTCACGCAATTTGAATTCCCTGTTAACTCAACCATTAAATGCTTTAGGTAAATGGCTTCTTTTGAAGCCTCTGAGACTGCCATATATTCAGCCTCAGTGCTAGACAAAGCAACAGTTTTCTGTTTTCTGCTTTGCCATGATACTGCAGAACCACAAAGTTTAAAGCAAAATTCAGTATAAGATTTTCTATCATTAGTATTACTTGCCCTATCGGCATCTACAAAACCTTGTTCTGGACTATCTTTTTGAAACCTTAAATCATAATGCTTAGTACTTTGTAAATATTTCAATATACGCTTAGTTTGATTCCAGAGACTTTGATGAAAGCAGTTGTTAAATTGACAAATATAGAGATGTCAAAAAAGTATCAATTCATTACATGAGTACTCTTTACTCGATAGGATCCGAAGTAATGAATAGTCACCAGCAAAAGCATTCATTACTATTGTTTATTTGATTATTTTATGGATACATCTACTCATATTCATACTAATAATCCATATTCAAATAAATTCATATATATTTACGAAACAAGTAATTTTATTGAGATTTGGAATTCATAAACTGCAAACTTTCGACTAGTTGTCTTATTTGAATAAATTTATCCTTCTTTTTATATTCTATTTTACATTTGGCTAATATATTGAGCATAATTACTTATATTATCTACCTGCATAACACTATATAAATAATGTTCCTAGTATTTTCCTCTTTTATATTTTATGTTTGTTTATTTTAAAATAAAATACATTTATATACAAAACATATATTTTATATCATTGATCAGCTCTTTGTATATGAATTATTTCCGAATGAAATAAACTGTCAGTTTGGTTTTTCGTACCTTCGTCCTGCACCTATAACTAGTAAAATATATTTATTAAATTTATATAATATGTTTTAAATATTAACGATAACGATTTCTTTCAGAGAAATTAGGGTTAAATTATATTTGTACTAGAAATTATAATATTAGTCATATTGATTACTGATTACTATACATATAGTTTAGAATCATTACTCATTATTAGTAATCAAAATAATGAATACAAAGTACCGATTACTAAAACTGAAAGTAATCAGTACTCTTGACTACTCAAAAGTAATCATACTTGATATCTCTACTTAAGTAACTTACTGAAAATGCTATATCAGGTCTGGTTAAGAAAACCAGATAAATTAAACTGCCAATTAGCTTCTGATATGGCAATTTGGTATTACAAACATTTTCGCCTTTGCCAAGATTTACATTGACTTCAATAGGTGTTGATACCGTTTTTGCGATCTGACATATTAAATCTTTTTATTATCTGATTAATATATTGCTCTTGATCTAATGATATTGTATTACATTTGTTTATCAATATTTACTATCATGCCACATCTGTTTCGGCTTTATCATTAGAAAAAAATAAAAAAGTTATATACATACATAGTTACAATAGTTAAGCAATTTTCCCTACCTTTAGTAATAAACATGGTTCTAAATCAGATTTTTGTTAACCTACATTTTTAAGAAAAATATCAACCATAAGATTGCTTAAGACCGTAAATGGCTCTTTTTTAATTTTAGTACCTTATTTTTACAGTTAGATATTTCCAATCCTTAAGGCAACATCATATGAACGTTTTCTTCTAAAATGCCGTTAAGAAAAGTAGTTGGAACATCTAAATGTGATTATATCTTAATCTAATTTTACTGATAAGGCTATTAACATTCTTAACGTACAATGAGTGTAACAGATGAAAATGCTTCATCAAAATCAATACTTGGTTTTTGCGTAAATCCCTTCGCTACTAACCTGGCTCTAATGCGCACTTTATTTTCACTGTCACTTTTTCTTTTAAACACCCACTTACATGGTATAATCATACCTCCTTAAGGAACATCTACCAGCTCCCAGGCTTGGTTTTCCTTAAAGGATCTTAATTCTTCTTCCATAGCCTGTTTCCATTTTTCTTTGTCTGGCCTTGACAATGCATCTTTTACAGTCATTGAATCACTATCTACACCAGAACTTTCTATACAAAAACAACTGTTTTCTTGGTTTTGCTGTTCTCTCTGATCTTCCTGACACACTAGGAACTTCTTCAGAGAAAGAATCACTATCATTACTTTCACTATTTTTCCAGAGTTCTCCTGAGCTATCAGACATCATCTCCTGTCCTTCTATTACTCTGTTTTTATCTCTGCCTCTCACTGAAACTGATATTTCATCGCTATTATCTATATCTGTATTTACTTCACTGTCTACCATGATGCTTACTTCTTTTCCAATATTTTCCAAGATGGTTAATGTCTCTGCTAGTAAACACTGTATTCCTTCTTGGATCATATACTCTATAACCCTTAACATGGTTTTCATAACCCACTAGAATACATTTGACTGTCTTTTTGTCCCATTTTAATCATTTTTCTTTTGGGACTTGCACCGTAACCGAGCTGCCAAAAATTCTTAGATTATTAACATCTGCCTTACGACTTGTCCATGGCTCATATGGAGTTTTGTTCAATCCAGAAACTATTGATCTATTTCGCAAGTAGATTGCAGTATTGACGCCTCGCCCAAAACTATTTTGTTAAGCAACAGCAAACCCTTAGATTTTTCTATGACTGTTCTGTTCATTCTTTCAGATATCCCACTCTGTTCAGGCGTGTATGGGTTATTGTTTTTTAGGAATTTTTCGAATTCGTTACTATAAAATTCTCCACCATTGTCTGATACGAATTTATTTATCTTTTTATTCTTTTGATTCCACCATACTTTTAAATTTCTTAATACAGTCAAAAGCTTCATATTTTGTTTTTAAAAAAATATACAAATACCATGTGACTAAAATCATTCTAGTATCAGAAAATATTTAGACCACCAATAGAAATATTTTCCATGGGACCACATACATCTGCTTGTATCACCTCCAATAAATCTCTGGCTCGGGTACCTTTATGTTTAAATGGTAATTTTGTTTGCTTACCTTCACGACAAACCTCACAATTCTGCTGCCTTTTTTTCACCACACCTGGGTAGGTAAGTTCGTCCACAAGTCCATTTTCATCTTGTTCAGGTAACCACAGTTTATATGACCAAACCAAATTTCACCTGTGGTTAATGCTGACACTGTCAATAAACATTTCTCAGGCTTATAATGTTTAGTCTGTAAACGCCATCTATTAAATCAGCTGTACTAATTAACTCACTTTCTTTATTGTACATTTTTTTTACAACAATTCGCCTCAAAATTGACTACATTACCATTTTTTATTAGTTAGCTTACTGATAACAAATTTGTTGTCAAATCTGGAACACATAAAACATTTTTTACTGTTACAACATACTTTTGATGCCCACCAATTATTGTTGTTAGATTTGCATCGCCCGAACTTTTCACAGGGACCTTTGTCTTATTTGCAAGCATTATTTCTTGGATTTCCAGTGGACTATTAGTATATTCTAGCGCCTCCTCATTAGCTAATAAATGAGCACTTGCACCAGTCCAATTTGCTGAATGTACCATTTAAAAATCTGCACTAAACGCATGTGACGTTTTCGGCTTATCATTGTTTTTTTTTTTATATTCGGACATTATTCTGAAAATGTCCCAGTTGTTTACACTTGTAACACCTTATCTTCTTAACAGCAGCATCTGATTTCGGCTTATAGCCGATATTGTTTTTCATGCCAACTTGGTTGCTGGCGAATGCACTTCCAGTGTTGCCAATGTCGACCTCCATGACTAGCAGCTTGGTTTTTTTCAAGTCCTTCGTAATAGCAATACCAGAATGTTCAATTGCCATAATCATTGGTGAAAATTTATCTGGCAATCCAGACAATAATAATGAACCGATCCACTTTTCATTTATGCTGCTAAATCCTGTACCTTGTAACTTCTGACCAGTCCCTACAATCTAATTTGCATAACTTTTCATTGAACCATAATTTTTCAAACAGGTAGAAATTAGACTTCTTAATAGGCTAGATCGCAAATCTTTTGTCATCGAACAATGATTTTAACTTGTTCCATAGCTCAACTGCCATTGTGGCATCTTTTATATGGATATATAAAGATGTATCGATTGTTAAAATCAACTTTGCTTTCGCCTCAGCGTCACAACTTCTGATATATAATTGGACAAACCTGCCAAAATCAGGAAGTTCTCTACTGCGAACGCCCAATCACAATAGTTTTCCCGTCCTTTTAATTTTTGAATATTAACTTATGTAATTTGCAGCCATACTTGTGCAATCACTCGAAAATTATTCTAACAAATGCAAATTTTTAGCACAGGCCACCTGTCTTTATTTCAATAAAATCTGCAATAGTTACAATATTGCCGACAAGCAGTTGCTACATGTATCATTATGTTACATACTAAATTTAACTGTATAATATTTTGGGCTATTTCAACAATTTCAACCCTCAACATCTGTTCATATTAGGATATGTGTTTATTAAGCAAACCAATTATTTTTTTAATACCTGTCATAGAAATGTTGGTATATTTTTTTAAACACCCTGTACATATACCAAATCATCAGTGTAACAAAAATATATCACAGAATAAATAATTTTTTCTGTTATGAAAGTTTTTTAATCATTATCTTTTTATACAAAGTATAGTGAAGCTTCTTATGGACTGAATTTTTAAATAAATACCATTTTAGTTTTCTTACATACTTTATATGTGATGTTATTGTACATTAAACAAATAAGTTAAGAAATATATGCATATATTACTACCTAAATATAAGTAACATGTGTGTTGAATAAAAGTGTAGATTTAATAATTTATTAACGGGTCTATTAGATATCAGTTATAGGTAGAGAAAAATTGTAAGCAAGTATATATAGTAGACTTCTGTGTATTTCACAGTATTAAAAAAAATATTCAAATATATATAAAGAAATAAAATAAAATGTAATAATTCTACATAGTTGTTTTATTTTCCAACATTAATTCTCTTACATGTTTTGGTATTTTAATTCTTTTCCGCTTTTTCTTTTCTATTTCCGGTTTGCCCTCTTTCTTCACAATATGGCTCCTTATGTTGGCTTTTACCTTCTTTTTCTTGCAAGACAAAGGATTTGGTCCTTTCTTCGTTTTTTTCTTTGGTTTTTCTTCATCATTTTTTAGTAAGCCACTTTCTACTTTTAACTGTTCCAAAGCTGTTATCTCTGATTTGCACAAAACAGTCAACTTATTTTTTGCTGCTTTCACTGAAGCTTCTGCAGGTTTTTCTAACACTGGAGTTTTCATATGAAGATATAGTAAAGGTACCCCTGGTTTATCTCTAATTCTGTCTTGTAAATCTCTATCTTGTGTTGCTATAATGTAATGATTATCATTATTTTTTCCCAACATAGATAATAAACACTTGGAGCCCAATATGGGCTTGCCTTCGTGACCGCATTTGTGTACGGCATACTTTTTCAAAATTAGCAACGCTCCATTAAGTTTTGGTCCTAAATTTTCCATTTCTATAATAGCACATTGTGTAGTCAACAATTTTACATCATCTTGTATATATCTTGGGATATTATCCGCAATATTGATTTTATTCTGTATTAACAACAAAAATATATTACTCTTAAATCTAAAGTAGAAATTAGAAAGATCTAATTTAAAATAACCTGTCTAATTTTGACTAATACACAGGACATAGTATGCCCCCAAAATTTTTAACGATATAATGTTTGCGATTCCGTTGGGACTAAAATTTGCCTATATAACCACTTTTTAAAATTTAAAATCGACTTATGACCAATTTTCTCTTTTACACAAAGACGGCTATCAAATAATATTTTAACTTACAAATTTTGCAAGGTAAGCAATCAATAATGCGGATGTCTCACTATATTAAAAGTTGGATTTCTTTTTATTGTATGATTCTACACTATTTATGAAATCAGTATTAAGTGGTTGGATTTAAAAAAAATCTAACTTCACTCTGTGATATGACCGAACCTGTGTTGCCATATTTTCTTTATTGTTTTGGTGGCTGAAAACTATATGAGAATATTTATGATTTTGAACGATTTCGTTAATTTGTATATTAATTTTTATGTTATGTCAAATATTTTCAAGACTATTTTAATTTGGATACCAAATAAAAGGTAAGTATTTACGTATTTCTGAACTTAATGTATATGTTACGGTCAATGTACGTAATTGGTAAATGTATACATTTTCCGGTGAATGTTTACATTTACCAAGCTGAATGGTTAATGTAGAAAGAAATTTAAAAATTAGGCGCTCTACCCACTTTAACCGGAAAATGTGCACAATTACCTATGCGCTTTGGGAAAACTAAATATAAAGTATGAAAATAACATAGCCATAATTTAACATATCGTATATCTTCATTTGATATGGCACATAACTGAAACAGTTTTAATTTGTTTTCTATTATTATTATATTATTAAACAAATTTTAGGAAACATTTTCTTTCAATTTTTATTATTACATGGTCCGCTGTCATGGCATAATTATGACTTTTTATTTTTCATTATATCTATTAAACTTTTTTAAAAACTTTTCCCTCATTGTCTTTCTTTTTAATTTAATTATTATTCCAATATTAAACAACTGCTGGTACTTAAAAAAGAACTACAAGCAAATAATATACTTAACCTCACTTGTCATAGTAGAACAAAAGTTTGTACTTTTGCTGCGACTTGCTGGTTAATGTGCACATTTCCCAATTTAATTGGCGAATGTGTATAAAATATTAGTTAAAGTGGATTATATCTACATTTACCAACTGAGTAGGAAATTGTGTACATTTACCGGATTACGTACACATATACCAATCTTTTTACATTTACCATAACATATATATTATATACATACATATATAGGTATTTTTAATAACTGTGCATTTTTTTGGTAGTTTTTATTAAGATTTATATTCCATTCAATGAATTGCGAAGAAAATGATTTTATTGATTTACTATTGCTATTCATTACTTACAATTTAAATTCTTTTTAAAACAAGAAGATCTTTTACGATTTTTTAATAAAATAAACGCACCAATACTATTCAAATAAAATCATCATAATCAGGTGAAAATTAAAAATAAATAAGAATGATTATAGTAATTACTTAATATTTGTTTTCAATTGTCAATTCTATAACAGCAACGTAGAATAAATCTATAATATAACTTAACTTATTGAATTTCTGATTTTTCTTTTTTTAATATTTAAATGTCAAAGTTTTAAAACAGGTACAAATAAAATTTTCTCTTCGTACTAAGGTAAAAAAAATTCTATGTGAATGAATTTATAGTTGTATTTACAACTGAATAAGTAATTACCCATAACACTTTCAACCATTATGTAAAACTGGCAATACTGCGTTACTGTCTTCTCATTCACTCACTGGCTACTTGTGTTTGGCGCCAAGTCTAGTCGGATGATGTCATAAGACTAAAATTCAAAATTTTATTTTTTTTTAACCCCTTTCCGGGCCTCAAAAAAATTCTATGAACTTATAAATACTATCGATAAGCAAATAAAAAAAATATGTGGGAAATGCCCATTATGAAACACAATAAAGTAAATTCTGTGCTCAAAACTGCTGCTACTATAATATATGTAGTATGTCATTTAATAAATAAATATTCTATAAAAATCAAATAAATTAAAGTCATAGGAAAAATGTCGTTTAAGCGACTTATTTAAATGCGAGCACCCTTTATTTTGTCTTTTATTTTGAGGGTCTTTATCAGACTTTTTAGTTAAAATACAAATTTTATTATAGCTAACATAAAAATGAAATTGTTTAAATTTATCATTTATACCGAGATTTATACATTAAATTTTGTAAATATTTACAAAATTTATGAACTGAAATTTCATTTGGAAAGCTTTTTTTTATTTGATATTTTTGAAATATTGTAATATTGGCTGTTAAATTTTAGAAATAGGCAAAAAAACAGCAAATGTTTCTACACATTTGCTTATTATCATAATTTTAATTAAATTTATATTATACAAAATGGAATAAAACTCTTACATTATATTTTATAGAATATTTATTAAGTAACATACCAAGATAACAAGAAGTGGCAGCGGTTTTGAGTACAGAATTTATTTTCTCTGCAACTAATTTAGAATATAAGCAATCTGATACAATTTTTAATTAAGGAATAGTGCAACTTTTCCATAATTAAAAATTGTAGCATATTTTTATAGAATTAATACACTTGTTATAGAATAAGTACTAGTGTCGACATCTATTATCTATTAAACTAAGTCTGGAATGTTAACTAATTAATAATAAACACTGCATTTCAGTAATAAATATTTAATAACTAGTTGATATTCTAATTTTATCTTAAAATGAGACATTTTTATTATTTAAATTAAACAAATCTTTTTTTAAAAACCAATTATTTATATGACGACGGCACCTATTATCAAATAATTTAACTGAGTAATAAAGGTTGCATATTTCGTCTTTTAATTGTTTTTTGTGTTGTTGAAAGTTACAAACAAAGTGTATTTTAGTACAAACTATTCACAATTATTAAAATTTAATGGCCCAAATAATTTATTATCATAGAAAAAAGCATAGTCTGTAACATGTTTGGATTAGCTATACCGCACTCATAGACCCTCCTTTCGGCTTGGATAACAAACTTTCCACTTGTATGGAATATTCCTTATATTTCAAACTTGTTACAGAATACTATTGTGTTTCGTAATTATTCCACAGCTTGCCTTGTAACTTTGTATTTATTTCATGGTTATCTTTGTGTAAAGAGAAAATCGATCATGTCAGCCATTTTTCAACCGATGTTAAATTTGAAAAATGATTGTAAATGCAATTTATAGCTTCATCTAAATTATAAATAAAAAAATGGGTGATATTTAAGAAATAAAAGATTATAAGTATCACTTCCAGTAAAACTGGAAGAACAAAAATTGCATCAAAACATGTGTTTCTATTTCTTACTAACAATTCCCAAATTTCAGATTTATATCTTTAAAAATACGGAAAATTTTGGGAGTGTACCCATGTATTGTGATCACTCGGTATAGAACGATTTTATCAAACTTTTAAATTAGTGCCTAGGTTTTTTAATAAACATATATTTATAAAAGTTACAATACCAGTGACTGGCCACTCTTTACCCCACAAATATTTAATATGCTGTTTGTTTATTATTATAAATAAATACGTAGCTATATGAAAGTCTTATCTATCATTAGAAAATGAATTGTAGTGTCTAATTCAAATATTACATACACAGCTTATAAATTTATAAAAATAAACCTACTCTGGTCCAGAGGCGGCTGGTGGATTTAGGTAATGCTATATCTCAGTATTGGGGCATGGAACTCAAGCAATAATTTAAGGCAGGACTGAATGAAGAAGTTTTGCAGAAAAAAAAAATTGAAAGAGAAAATTGAGAAAAAAAAGTTACAAAAATGTGCTGCCGACCCCAGATTACTTCTAGACCATTAGTAAAACATTTGCAAACTATTTTTTTTTGTTTCGTAATCAGAAGGAAAATTTATCAACCTGTTTTTTTTTATTTTCGAAAATTTTGATTTTTTATAGTTATGACATTTTGAAATTTACACAATGAAGAACTTAAATTTCAAAATGTCATAACATTACAAAAAAATCTAAATTTTCGAAAACCAAAAAAAAATGGGTGATAAATTTTCCTTCTGATTATGAAAAAAAATTGTTTGCAAATATTTTACTAATGGTCTAGAAGTAATCTGTGTCTGCAGCGCATTTTTGTAACTTTTTTTTCTCAACCACAGTTTCAATTTTTTTTCTGCAAAACCTTTTCATTCAGTACTGATAGTTGTGCCTTAAAAAACTGTTTGGATTCCACACTCCAATAATGAGATATGTATAGCCTAAATCCACCAGCCGCCACTGCTCTGGCCTCTGCGAACAACAAAAAAAATCATATTCATAACACTAATAAAAAAGGTTGTTTTGAAATAATCAACATATCTACAAAAGTGCTCTCTCTGTATAAGCACTCTTATCAGTGTAATGTAATACTTAATAGGTATACAAGTTTGCTACTAAAATTATGGTACGGACAGGAATGTAGGTACTATTTCATAATAGTATGAAGCAGCAGCTTTGAATACTGCAATGCAATCATTATTCTAAAGTGTATTCTGCTATCACTGAATGGATCCAATCGTACATTCCTTAGACATATCGTACTCTTTTAGTAACAAGAACATGCTTACATATGGGAATTTACAAATACAAAGTATAAGCATAAACACAGAAGTGAATAAAAGTTCCTATTTCTTCTAAATTAAACATGAAATATAAAGAAAACTTACGTTTAATGCAGCATAGCAAAAAGTTCCATCCACTAATAATTGATAGGGTTGTCTAAAACCAAAATTATGTATAAAAAAACCGAGGTGTTTATTAACTTTTTTTATATCTCCGTATCTTCATTTTATTACAGCATTTCAATTATAAGACTTATCAAGAACAATTTTCAGATAACATAACCTTACTCTGACAGCTCCATATATTTATCTATGGACAACTGAGACCCATAGACATTAAAGAGAATGTCTATGCTGAGACCACGGTTCATAAACAACCGTGAACTAAGACGACAAAATTCTGAATTCTGTGACAAACCGGTTAAAGACGATTTGATTGAAAGTGGTTTTTTAACGCCAGTTTTTAGTAATTTTTATAAAAAATCATTAGATTTGATTCTACAGTATTATTCCTAGTATTTTATTTGCACCGATGGTCAGTTCAGTTGATCACATTAGATCTGGTTAGAAGTGACCAGCACAAGTCGCAAATAAAACGTGGAGCAGCCTCGGATGTCGGGCGCACATGCATATTTTTATGTTTATGTTTTATCGGTTTTACCCTTCGATCATTCGAAGATTAAGGGTACATTTACAACCAATTTCGTACAGGCACATTCTGCTGGTCAATTATAAATTGGGTTTTAAACATATTTGGTGGAATGCATTTGTTTACAATAAAATTTTAGGTCGGCACGACCTTGAATTACAATTCAGTTTTGAATTTGATGCTTGCAAATAGTAAATATTCACTTCAATGAGGGTTAACGCGCTTGAATTCATCACGAGAGGCGCTAGCGTAAGGAAAGGTCAATGTCACTGAACGTCAATGTTTACTATGGCTTTTTTAACGCTAGTTTTTAGTAATTTTTATAAAAATTAGCTAAAAAAACATTTAACACAATGATGGCAGAAGGGGAAAGTAGTAATTTACTTGCTCAATAGGGAAATTATTGTACTTATCAGAAGTGTCTTATGTCATTAAATTTAGGTTATATCAACAATGAATATGATGAAAACAACGAATATACGTGATTATTACTCACGATTTTCTGTAGTAGACTCCTTTGGTAACGCATAATCGTCAGGATTAAAATGTTTCTTACAAACACATGAATGTTTCGATGGAGTAAAATTATCTCTATCAACCACTGTTTTAGGCGAGTTTTGTCTCTCGGAAGCATATGTCCGCCTTTTGTTTCCGAACAAAATGGAACTGCACAACACTGAGGCATAATTAACAGGGTTTTTTATTTGATAGTATACGAAATAATTATAATAAAACACTATAAACTTTTCCCGCGTCTAACAATAACTTTTGACACGACCTTACTCGACCAGTGGCGCCAACTGGTGAGCCTGAAAACGTTAGCCCTCATTGTGCCTGTAGTGAATTGGTTGTAAATGTACCTTAAGTGTAAAATGCGTCTCTGGTTTTACGTAGGTTCTTATAAAAAAATCCTAAAAAAAGAATGAGAATAGATGATCCAGAAACCAACTTGACATTTTCCTTTCCTAAGACCTTGATTATTTTTATGTTATGAAATACAGTAATTGCAAAAACGATATTTTTTATGAAAAATATGCAAATTTATTGTTGCGACATGCAAAACCTGTTTATACGGTCAACCGTTTGCTTCTATTCTAACCCCACTGCATTCCTGATCTAAAGATCACATGTGATTCTTTCATCCGTGGAGGAGCAGAATCGGCAAGGGGGGAACTGACTTGATCACTCTTGATTTCAGATCAGTTGTAAATAATACATACATGTAAACAGCCGACTTAATTGATCTAGATCAGATATGACTTGATCCACAGTGCAAATAAAATATTACTATTATATGTATATGCACTGTGGATCAGGTCACTTCTCATCTAGATCAATTACGCCAGTTATTTACATGTTTTATTTACAACTCACAGAACAGTAAATTTACAACTAATCTGAAATCAAAAGTGACCAAGTCAGTTCCTCCTTGCCGATTCTGTTCCACCACGGATGAAAGAATCACATCTGATCTTTACATCAGTAGTGTAGTGAGGTAAAAGCGGTGAACGGTTGACCGTACAATCAGACTTTGTATGTCGAACAATAAATTTGCAAATATTTCATAAACAAAATATCGTTTTGGCAACTACTGTATTTCATAATATAAAAATAATCGATATCTTAGGAAAGGTAAAAAGGAAAATGTCAAGTTGGTATCTGCATCATCTATTTTCATTCTTTTTAGGATTTTTTTATAAGAACCTACGTAAAACCAGAGACGCATTTTACACTTAAGGTACATTTACAACCAATTCACTACAGGCACAATGAGGGCTAACGTTTTCAGGCTCACCAGTTGGCGCCACTGGTCGAGTAAGGTCGTGTCAAAAGTTATTGTTAGACGCGGGAAAAGTTTATAGTGTTTTATTATAATTATTTCGTATACTATCAAATAAAAAACCCTGTTAATTATGCCTCAGTGTTGTGCAGTTCCATTTTGTTCGGAAACAAAAGGCGGACATATGCTTCCGAGAGACAAAACTCGCCTAAAACAGTGGTTGATAGAGATAATTTTACTCCATCGAAACATTCATGTGTTTGTAAGAAACATTTTAATCCTGACGATTATGCGTTACCAAAGGAGTCTACTACAGAAAATCGTGAGTAATAATCACGTATATTCGTTGTTTTCATCATATTCATTGTTGATATAACCTTGCCGATTCTGTTCCACCACGGATGAAAGAATCACATCTGATCTTTACATCAGTAGTGTAGTGAGGTAAAAGCGGTGAACGGTTGACCGTACAATCAGACTTTGTATGTCGAACAATAAATTTGCAAATATTTCATAAACAAAATATCGTTTTGGCAACTACTGTATTTCATAATATAAAAATAATCGATATCTTAGGAAAGGTAAAAGGAAAATGTCAAGTTGGTATCTGCATCATCTGTTTCCATTTGTTTTTCAGGATTTTTTATAAGAACCTACATAAAACCGATGTAACATAAACATATAAAATAAACGAGGCTGCTGCAGTTTTATTTGCGACTCGTGCAGGTCACTTCTAACTAGATCAAATGTGATCAAGTGAAGTGACAATCGCTGAAAATAAAATACTATACTATATGTTGGTAACACACCTCAACAGACCTGACCTAATTTGGTTATAGATTAATACAATATTAACTTATGGAGTGTAGAGAAGGAGGAACGTCTCTTATGGACGGTACGTTCAAAATGTGGTCTGAATTCTGTAAGGTATGAGATGTGGCGCTGATCGTATTATGGGATTGAGTCTGAAGTTAAACACTTACTATATCTCTGAAACTAGCTTCAGATTCTATAAACTAACGAAAACATAATATTATGTAGGTGTTGAAAAGAATTATACAGCGTAAAAAAATAATAAAAATAGTAAAAACAAAATCACGTAGAATACCTCCTCTAAATCAGCGCCACCTATTCTTCCATCGAAAATCCGATCACATTTTTTAACACGGAGACGTTTCTCCTTCTCTACACTCCATAATATTAACTGCTCGACTACAGCTCCAGGGCTCAGAGTATAGTTCTTTTTACCGAGAGCGTTAAACACTGGTGCTACCCAATTCCAGTTTTCCTTTCCCCTCATACACCATATTTTACTTGATGCATAGAGACCTTTGAAGTTAGGTTTCTGTTGTCACTTATTTTAACGATCTTTTACAACTAAAACAAGCGAGCATTAATTCAACGCGCGGTCGACGCGGTTTTTAACCCTTCTTTTCTTTACTATTTTTGCACTTAAATAAACAAAAACAGCAGTCTCTATTTCAATCATGGCTGAATCATAGAAAATATATTATAATATGCTATATTATAATATTTTATCTATGGGCTGAATATACAATAGTAACGCGGGTATTACGCTTATTACTTTCACTAGGGTGGATGGCCAAGCACCACGCGTTCATTTCAACGCGCGTTGAATTAACGCTCGTGTGTTTTAGCTCTTAGAGGAGCAAATCGAAAACGGCCTATTATTGCGTCATTACACCGCGAAAAAAAATCTGTAAGAAAAGTGATGTTCAGTGACCCGAACTCAAAGAAGCTTTCTTGTAGGATTTTGTAGTGGGAATTTGTTTTGTGGTTTGATTTTGTTTGAGTTATAGAACTTATAATAAATGTCAGCGACTTTTGCGCAACGTGGGGGCCCTAGACCACCACCTGATCCGAAGCAAATACAGAGATTACTTGATGAAAATGGACACTTAATTCAAACAATACAGGAATATCAAAGTAAAGGAAAATCGCAAGAAGTTATGCAATATCAGACTCAACTGCATAGGAATTTGGTCTTTCTAGCTACCGTAGCCGATTCTGCACAAAATGTGAATTCACTCTTACCTGTAAGTATGATGCTTTTCTACCTTAAATGTTACACCATGAAATTATACCCACGACGATTTAAGTTATTATTGTTCAGTAGTATTCTTAAATATTTATTTAATTCTCAGTTTTATGATGAATTACAATAATTACTCCCATCCATATTTACATACCTAGGTATAATACAAAGTAAAAAGAATATAAAATGTATGTTAAATACCTATCTAGAGATGGTGCTGGACCTGAACTCTATTCCTGTTACCAAGCATATCCGGCTAATTTACTGGATATCTGCATGGTAAGACCAGATCTATGCCAAATTTAATGGGATCCTTTAAAATCATTTCAGTAATACAGTAGCAAATAAAGTAGTAGGTATATTTATTTCTGAAGAAAAATAGTTTGTGAAATAAAAGCAGTAATAATACACAGTGAATACATAATTAAAAATATCCTACATTTTGAAAATATAATCGATTAATTGCTACTTTATTTGGGAGCGGTTGGCATTGTTGTCATAGCCCCAGAAGACATATATTTCTGTTATTTGCTACAGTTCTGTGCATGTATAATAAAATAATAACCCCTACACATGTGCCAATTTGTAGGGGACCAATTTGCAGAGACCCTGCAGATTGCCTCGTGTGTATGTTAATTGTCACAATTTTTTAACATACACACATGAAGCAATCCTCTGCACATTCCTTTCAGATTGGTTCCTGCAGAATGCCTCATGTGTAAGAGGCTTTAAACTGATAGAAAATCGCATGCCTTTGAAATGTTCATAAATTGAACGCCAACGTTCATGATATGAACTCTAAGTATTATAGCAAAGCAAACAGAAAATATACTGGGTCAAATTTATCAAAACTAAATTTAAGTATTGTTATAATGAACAATGGCATTGTGCTAAAGTAATAAATTGTGTTAATTATGTAGATTTATAATTCAAACCTTACTATCCTTATTGCACTCTCAGATTTCTGATTGTCTCAAATAAGTACCTTCTTTTTTATCGATATTTAACCATAGGAGGAAGCCTTTCTGATGTATTTGAGACCAAATGGAAGAAATTTTTAACTTTATAAACGTTTAAATTTTGTATAAGAACAAAACTATCGGTTATTTAAAATAAACATCAGATATGAAAATATGATAATAAAATGTCCTACCTCTACCATTGACAGAGAACATAGATCTAAACAACACAGTATTGTTGTTTAGATCTTTATGCTATGTCACAGTTACAAGCTGTATTAAGTAAATAAATAATTGAAGCTCGACTTTACTTTTGATCAGAGGTGTGTACTGGAGAACAATATTTTTTATATATTCCAACACTGAGATAGGGCATTAAATTTCACTGGCCACCACTGAGTACTTGTCAATGCTCAAAGGTAATCAAGTTATGTGATTTATACAGCTACTAATATAATGTCAAAAATATTAAGACAGTGCTGAATCAAGTGACAAACAAGCTGGTTAATAAGGCCGAGACATAGGTTCATAATCGTGTCTTTATTTCACCAGTTATTAACTCAGATGTCTTAAACTGCCTAGGATATATGTATCTTTATAAATGCATTGCTGCGGACGGAGGTCATAACTAATTTGATGCATACACGCAGTGATCCAAACAACAAAGTATAGCTTTAGTGAAATACTCCTTTGAGTTGGTATCAACAGGGAAAGTACATGGAAAGCAAACTCAGCATAGCATAGTTAAACTTTAAAAATCATTGCCAACTAGTGAAATTTTTTTACACAATTAAAAATACATAGTATATTTATATATAAAAAGTTGATTTATTTTCTATTGTCCTAACTAAAAATTGATTTTCGCATTATGTTGGCAGTTATTTTTTTAGGTTAAGTAATATCATTAACACATGTAACGCATGTAAAAATACCAGGACTGGCACTGACAGTAGTTTGTAATTAAAAACAAATTTTTTTGTCCAACTTAACGCAAAAATCAATTTTTAGTTGGGACAATTGAAAGTGAATCAACTTTATACTAGGTTTCTTATTATGATGAGATGTATAGTGTAATCAGCTAATTTAAATTTACTCTGGTAAACTAAATTTTAGATGATACAGCCTCCAGGACCAGGTGGTGGACCACCACAGCCAAATCATGGACCCCAACCACCCCCTACGGATCAACAGCATATGAACAACTTCAACCATCAGCAACAACCTCCAGGCCCAGGAGGACCGTACAGGTATACATTTAACAAAAATTAAATATGATGCAATTTTTAAGTTTATTAACACTAACGTAGTTTTCCACGCCGCACCAAAACACTATATACGCATCATCTGGAGATGATTAAAACGCGCGTCTAGTGCAGTATACTGGGTGTAACAAAATCATGGTACACCCCTTTTCTCCTTTAGTTTTGAAGATAATTGATTGAAATTTGGGATATCCTATATACATAATAAGCAGCACTTTTTGACATAAAAGTGATTTTTTTTCACTTTCGATTTCGCCTGAATGACACTAACTTTCGATTTTTAAATGGAACGCTCTGTATATTATTGCATTTTTGAATTTTGCATAATTTTCTGAATCCAACGATACCAAATAAGTGACATTTCAAACGTCAAAATTTTTTATAATATAATTTTTAGTTTTCCCTTTAAGTGTGCCATGACGGTTCTGATTTATTCTAAATGATCCGTGTAATGCTAGAAAAATCGAAATCCCGTCAAAAATATTAAATTACGTGATTTATGAGCAAATAAAGTTCATAAAAATGTTTTTTGGGTAAAAACTCAATTTTTTCAAATGGAACCATATTGGTACCGTGGTACCATTTATTAGTACTATTAATAAGGAAATTATTCATATGTCATATTAAAATGTGCGATAAATACAATAATATATTATATACATAGGTTGAGAAGTGAGCTGTTATTTACCGAGCACTTTTATATCCTGAGGCGCATAGCGCCAAAGCATATAATGTGCGAGGTCTATAATGGCCTTCTCAACCGATGTATATCTAGAATTTTTTTACTACTAACGACTTATTACCATATTTGATTTGATTAGATTTTGATAGTAGTCATTTCCCATTTATTTTCAAATATTTCGAAATATCAAGTGGTAAGTATGGGAGTTTAGTTGTCAAACTGACAAAATGAAATTAATGGAATATAATTTTAGATGTCATTTTCCAGAAAATGGACGATACCTAAAAGTTCCATGTAAAACGTGTGAATAAAATTGTAAAATGGGTGAAAATTTTAGTGAGTGATTTAGAGATGGAAGTGTGTACCTCGCCTGAACTTAGAGAGGTGGCAACTAGTGTAAGTAGCGATTTGTTGCCAGAAAAATCAAAAAGATTGTACATGAACGCATACACTCAATTAAAAATATGGTGTGAAAAAAGGGAGCTGTTAAAATCACAGAAAATATAGAAAATAATTTCATTATTTACCTAGGTGGTTTTTTATTATAATTTTTACCTAGGGAGAGAAATACTACTTCTCATTAGAGGAATGGAGTAAATAATGGTGATTTCTCAGGTTAGTAGTAAAAAAACAAATTTACAGCTAAAAGAAAATAAGAAAATACAATTTTGTTCTTATTAAATGTTAAGAAGTAACTAAGGTGGCTTTGAAGACAATGATATATTTAGCTTGTCAAACATTTGTTGGTTTACCGGTGTTTTTATTGTCTTTAAAAATTGTTTAAAATTCTTCTTAATTGTGTTCAAAATGCCACAAATTTATACAAGGGATGAAAAAAGTGGGGAATGTAGAAAAAAATGCCGTTGCGGCATTGCCGAATGATATGATAGACAATGTCCAGCGAAAAATTATTTTAATCGTCTTGAAAATCAATTCTGAAGTGAGCCCAACAATGATCCCGGAGAAAATTTCATTCTTAACGAAGGAACGGAAATTAATGTTTTGGCTCAAGTAAAAGTTAATAAGACTGTTTCTTTAAGGCAAAATAGGTTTGAATTGGAAATCAGTCACCAAACAGTAAGCTGAATTTTGCACAAATACCACTATAAATCTTTTAAATACCAAGTACACCAGCACTTGTACGAAAATGATTAC
The DNA here is from genome assembly GCA_029963845.1 of Rhamnusium bicolor. Taxonomy (NCBI): domain Eukaryota; kingdom Metazoa; phylum Arthropoda; class Insecta; order Coleoptera; family Cerambycidae; genus Rhamnusium; species Rhamnusium bicolor. Next base: position 1,479,263 of record JANEYF010001313.1, read on the forward strand.
GAATGTTGAATGGAATATTGCAATTGGATTTTGCAGAATAATGTGCAGCCAAACAATGATTTTTTGGGAATAATTTTATTTAGGTTTACAAATTTGGGATTATTTAACCTACAAAATACAAAATATTGGTCACAAGAAAATCAAAATTTATTACAGGAGGGTGACTTTCAAGTGCGGTTCGGTTTCAACATTTCAACGGTAGTAGAATCGTTGGTCCAATAATATTTGAGGGGCCCCTGACTGGTGCCAGATACTTGGGATTTCTGCAAAATGAAATTGAGGACAGTTTAGCTGAATTACCTTTTCATTTATGACAGGAAATGTGTTTCCAACAAGATGGCGCTCCTCCCCATAATTCAAGGATAGTAACTGATTATCTTGAACGGAGATTAGAGAAAATGTAATTTCGACGAATGGTCCTGTAAGGTCACCTGATTTAACACCTCTTGATTTCTTTGTTTGGAGTCATTTAAAAAATATTGTCTACGCAACCGCTGTTACAACCCGTGAAGATATGGAGCTACAAGTAAGACGCACAACAGCCCAGCAATTGGCGATCGTTCTTGAGAAACAGCTATGCGAGTTCAGAAGTGCATTGCCGTTAATGGACAGCATTTTGAACAACTGTTGTAATGTTTTGTGTTCATTTTTTTGTATTCCAAAGCCACCTTATGTATAACAAAGTAATTAGAACAAAATTGTATTTTATTATTTTCTTTTAGCTGTAATTTTGTTTGTATTTATCGCACATTTTAGTACGACATATGAATAAATTCCTTGTCAATAGTAACTAATAAATGGTACCACGGTACCAATATGGTTCCATTTGAAAAAATTGAGTTTCCCCAAAAACCATTTTGATGAACTATATTTGCTCATAAATCATATTTAGTATTTTTGACGCGATTTCGAATTTTCTAGCATTACACGTGTCATTTAGAATAAATCGGAACCGTCATGGCACACTTAAATGGAAAACTAAAAATTATATAAAAAATATTGCCATTTGAAATGTCAGTTATTTGGTATCGATTTAGAAAATTATGCAGAATTCAAAAAATGCAATAATATACAGGGTGTTCCATTTAAAAATCGAAAGTTTTACTTCCGGCAAAACCGGCAGTAAAAAAAATCACTTGTATGTCAAAAAGTGCTGCTTATTATGTATATATGATATCCCAAATTTCAATCAATTATCTTCAAAACTAAAGGAAAAAAATGGGGTGTACCATGATCCTGTTACACCCGGTATAGTGTTTTGGTGTTTCGTGAAAAACTACGTAAGTGTTATTTTCACATCAAAGGTTCCAACCCACTCCAGGATTAAGTTTATTGTTTATTCCAAGGGTTTAAAGGCTAAATTCAGGTGTACACTTGCTGTATATTCGAGTACATATTCATTTATAAACATGAACTTGTGTTATCTAAATGTAATCAAATATATTCATGTATTCTGAATTCTTTATGTATTCTTGCTGTATTTAATTGTCATCACTAACAGTGATTGAGTCAATAGTATGTCTTCTATTCTATTTCTTATGCCAGGCATCTGACTTTGACGTTCCATCAAGTCTAATCGGAAATAATATACAGTATGTCCCCGGAGGTGTTTACAAGAGGTGAAATTGCTAAAATATTCAATATTTCGACAAAAACTTATTCTACATAAAAATTGTTACTTTCCAAAAACAATACGATTCACGTTGAGAAACTTTGTTTTTTATACAGGATGTTCAAAAATTACAAAAACTTTAAATTCGCTTAAGAGTAAATTGGCCTTGTTTTTAATTATGGAATAATATTTTCAATTGACTTATCCTATAACTATGTAAGTTCTCTGGATCAATAAATTATTATTATTATTATTATTATTATTATTAAAATATTGAAAATAAGAGTTGTTTCAAATTTTGTGTCCAGTCGAAATCCAAAATTTCGTTTGAATATTATTATTTTTGTAAATTACGAGTTATAACTAGAGTTTTGATCCGAATGTTAGATTGATAATATTATCGTGGAAAATTTTGAAAATATCGCGTCCATGTCTCAGGAAGTACTATAAAACGATGGATAAACGATTTCCCAGAGTTAGAATTCGATAGCCAGAAGTTCGGTATAATATTTGTGAGAAAATATTTGGATCTGGGCTTTAGTTATAACACAACGCATGTTTTTGAAACATACCATTTCGTTGATAGGTATTTTAGAAATTCACAATTGTTTATCTGATACTTATTCACCTAGTTCGATGCAATTAGCTAAATAGAAAAGATGGCCAAAACTAACTAACGGTATTTTAGTACAAATTTTCTTATTTCACAAATATTCCAATACTCAATTGAAACTTTGGATTTTGACTGGGTATAAAATTTTAAACAACTTTTTTATTTAACATTTTGTCCCAAAATTAAAGCTAAAGTCAATTTTTTCTTAAGCGAATTTCAAGCACCCTGTAAAAAAAAAATATGAAGTCTCTCAACTGGAATTTTTTTAGAAAAGTACAAACTTTTATGTAGAATAAATTTTTTCTCGAAAAGTTGAATATATTAGCAATTTCCCCTTTTGTAAATCACATCCGCGGACATACTGTATATACGGTAGTCTTTGGTTGGGGCGATTTGTGAGAGATAATTGTAAAAATACGTGTAATAAAATTTAGAAAAGTTGTTGCTCCAAATGTAATGTAAGTGTATACTTATTTATATTGAACTGAATGTTTTTGCGAGATTTTCTGTATCTAAATGATACCATCTAGCACTGGTTCGACAAATCTGTCATAAAGTGCAATTAAGTCAATCAATTTGGGTTAGAAGACTATCTGAATGAATACAATTTGTTTTATAAGTAACTTATATAATTTCCAAAATATTACGTTATAATAATATATTCACATATAATGTGATTTAAACAGGGTGGATTTATATAAATATGTAACTTTTTTGTATAATGAAATTCCATTTCCAGTTCTCTATGTCCGATCATGTGATATTAATCTCAAAATATTAAATTAAAAAAAAAAACATGAATTAAAATGATGCTCGATGTCAACAGTTTAATGTCAGGTTGTGATTCGTGAAAGTTGTATTGATGTTTTGAATGTTAATTGTTAAGAGTGGAAATCAATTTGAACATTAAGATCATTTGTTTATTAATAGATTTTTGTGCTTCTTTTGTTGCTTTCTGTTCAATTTTGCGCATAAAATAATTGTTATATAACATTGTGCTTTTGAAATATCTTTTATTTTTCTTATATATATATCTCTTATTTCTCTTCTACATTGCGACCATTTTATTTTCATATACTCCCAAACTATCCATAACAGAGCTAATAAAATATAATATAGCAGGAGGATATTTATTTTCCTGAGTGTATTCATTGAATCATGCCCGAATTCATCTGTATTCTAAAGAATTCCAATGCAGTCTAATAAATTCAATGTATGTATTTAATTTGTATTCTAATGAATTTGTGTATTTAACTAATCTTAAGTATTCAATCTATAATCTTTATTCGGTGTATGGAATATTTGTATTTTGTTAACCCCTCAGTTTATTCTTTTTGTATGCATTAATTTTTTTCAGTTTGACGCAGGAGCCATTTGACAATTTGAGATTTATGTGAACTCAATTTAAGTTTTTAATTAAATCAATTGTTAAAAAGTTTAAATGTAAAATTTGACAACATGTCAGAGTCGTAACGAATATTTCCTAGTTATTCAGATTTTTACTTTAACTTTATACTGGTCAGTAATATGAATATAAGGTGTATTATGTACCATTTAAGTAGCAATTAACTGGCCTGGCTCCTTCCAGTAATTTTAAAATGTCCCCCAAAAATGACAATAAAAAATAGTCACTACCATCATCACTATCCACTAATTTTAATATTGTGAAATAATTGTGCAACACAAAAGCTGTTGCACTTACCCTGGTATTATTAACATTTTAAAAGGACCTTTAACATAAAGGGAGTTTTAGTGGCAAGAAAACAAACAAAATATAAATATCAGATAACAATCCTATAATTTAAATAAAAAATTAGGTTTAATTGCTATCGTATATCTCAATTTATATTTTGCTCGGATAGCTGGTAATACATTTTCCTGTCATTAAAACTAGCTTTAAGTTAAGGGTCCCATTAAAATGTTGATAATATCGGCCGCCAATTATTTGTATTCATATTTAATCTGTTATAAAGGCAACAACCAGTACCTCAGCGTCCAGGCCTTCCTGGTCCCCATCAGTACCCTCAAAGAGGATATCCTCAAGGACAATATCCCAATCAGTATCCACCTCAAGGACAAGGATATCCGCAAGGCCAGTATCCTCCACCAAACCAGCCACCAGGCTATCCTGCTAACAGTCCACAAGGAAATTATGGACAACCACCAACAACAGCTGCCCATAATAATTATCAACAACCAGGTAATATATTTGATTCTACTAAATAAGTAATTTTATTAGTTTTTAATTCAGAAATGGAAAGAAACTGTATCTGTTAATTATTAATTTTGTTCAGGTTATGGCACACCACCACCAAATGGTGCTCCACCACAACCAAATGCTGCACCGGGACCATATCCTCCACCTGGTGGTCCTCCCCAAAATCAACCTGGTCAATATGGAGGCCCTCCTCCGAATGGCGCCCCTTACCCTAACAGCACACCTCAAAACTATCCTCCACAGCAAGGTTATCCCCCTCAACAAGGTTATGCCCCACCTTCTGCGAGCCAACCTCAAGTAACTCAAGCTCCTTATTCTAACCAACCCAACTCTGCCCCTCAGAATTATGTAACAAATAATGCTCAGTCCCCTCCTTTTCAGGGCCTCCAACAAATAACCCCAGTCCTACCATAACATCGTCTACAGCCCCTGTGCCACCTGCCACATCTCAGCCTTATCAGTCACAGTACCCCCCTAACTCTCAACCATCTAACCCCAATACTGGGTACACTTCTCCTCCAAATCAGGGCTATCCTCCTGGTCCAGCTGGACCACCGGGTGGTTATGGGTACCCTCCTCAACCAGCTGGTTATCCTCCTCAGCCCCAATATGGACAGCAGCCCCAAGGTTATCAATATAGACCCCCACCAGGACAAGGACCACCTGGCCCACCCCCCCAAGGACAATATGGGTATAATTATCCACCACAGCCCAATCCTCAATAAGTAGATCCTTATTATTATTTTCGTGAATTTTAAAAATTTTATTACACAAATTATATTAAGATTACTGTCTCATTTAAGAGGATTCATATATTCCAAGGAAGAATGTGTCGGTAAATTCTTAGTGACACGACAAACACAGAATACAATGTGAAAATGATGAAAACCTTTGGTAAATCTATTCTGTCTAGTTATAACACAGCAATCTGAGTGTAGATTGGTTCGTTGTGCGTAATGTATGTGTAATTTACAATCTGTGTTCGCTCTAACAACTGTTATTAGATGTATCATGGTAAAAAACTTGTACTTAGAGATATTATTCTTGTATTGTTTGACTATTATTTTTATAATTTAGTTATATATTCTATAATTTAATACAATGTAGAAGTAAATATCCAGTTTTATTTATTATTATTATTTTTTTTTTTTGAGAAAGTTAATTTCTTCAGCCAATTACCAATCACATGCTCTGAGAATGTTTAAAACCAACTGCCTATCTTGTGGAAATTTATTCAGAACAAATTATGAAAGACTTAGATAGTGTGGCCATTTAATGTAGTAGGACATTGATCTTGGTTGGCAAAACATTTTGGTTTTTTATCCGTCAAAGTTGTGCAAAGGTAACTTTTTGAATCTAATTTGTCTTTAGCAAAACTTGATGTAAAGTATATCCTGTGTCACTATTTAACTGCCTTACCTACAACAATTTGTTCCTTTTGCATTACAAATTATATTGTAGGTCTGGTCTTGGCTGACAATATAAATTTGTATCAAGGGAAGAAAAACTAATTTTCATTAATCTGTTTTTAGTTTGGAGCAACCCTGTAACTAGAATTACCATAACTAGAATTTTTCATAGGAGTTTTATCCGTCAGTGCAGAATCTTTGTAACGGTCCATTTTTAAATATAATTAACTTGCGTTTCAATTAATGCTAATTGCATAAATTGGTTTGAGGTCAACCTTAAAAATTCTAGAACCGATTTAAATAAATTGTAAATCCTAGATATAATCCAAGCAACCACTGGACCTTTAGTGCACCGGCGAGAACACTGCGGTGTGTGGGGACAAGGGGGAACGCTGTTACTAGGACGGCTAGGTTTTTGAAAGCAGACGCTCGGAAGCCACGGTACCGAGCAGGTGTGTCTTGGGCAGACAAGAATTGTGCTTCGAGGGGAGTTAGTTGTGTGTACGTTGTTGGCATTACGTTCGAGATTTTGTCTGGCTGAGCTGTTATGGTTAAGAAGTTCTGAAGTATGTAACTTAAGAAAGCTATGTGAGGTGTTAAGGTTATCTTCCTTCCAATTATTGTTCCCATAGGTACATACCTATTAAGTAATAAACAGCCGAGGGCGAGCTGGAAATTTGAAAAATAAATTTGCATCAACGGGCTGATTTGCCTGTCTAATGAACTAGAGGTGGAAAAAGCCCCCTAGACTTTGTTTGCTATTGAACTGTACGAGACAATTTAATGAAAACTAACCGTTCTTTCCCCCTTTCAATGGCACTAGTGTGTGTAACTTTTTTTAGACGTATAAATATTAAAAACGAAAAAAAGAACGGCGGGTGGCGCCCTAATAAAAAAAAAGCTCTTTAAGTGAACTTAAATATAATTTCGGTGGTTTTAGTTTTAAGTTGTTGAAGGGTTTATTACTTGTTTACCACGCCCTGAATGAGCATTTTTTGTATGTAAATTATAAGTATATGTATTTTGCTATTTTGTCCTTTCATTTGGGAACTACAGTAAAGTTAATTAAAAAAGGGAGGGCAAACCCTAGCGAGGCGTTATATCTTAAATGTGAATTTATGGTATGGTATATTTTTGTGCGAATATACAGTGTTTCAAATAAACATACCCAACACCCCTGGGGACAGTAGTACATCAAACAATAAGAGGAGTTTGCTTAAACATGTCCTAATTGAACAGTTTTCGGGACACAGTGTTTAAAGTTAATTTTTTTTAACATTTATTATTACAAAATCAAAACTACAACAGATATCGGAGTGAAAATAGATATAGATATGTTTTAGAGGTCGTTAAATATAATTAAGATAGTTCTATTGTGATATCTCATAGAGGGCGCCACTGACAACACAACCAATGGTCATTTTTTTGATATGAAGTATCTTTTAATTTTACAAAAAAAGAAAAGTAGGATGCGCGTGCGCATAAATGTCGTAAATAGCAGTTGTAAAATTTGAGCCGAGTTGCCAAAAGATGCAATTTATAGCCACATTCAAAGAAATGTATACCTTTTTTAACGATCAAACTAAAAGAATTATTGGATAAATATATGATGATATGATAACCAACTGTAACAATAATTGTGATTACTGATTAATAAGTTAAAAGAGTTATGTTATTAAAAAAAAACACCAACATTAATAATAAAAATATCACCTGAAAGATGTTAGCCACTTATGAAAATCTGGCAACACCTGTATAAATTTCAAACTTAAGATTAAAGAGCACTAAGAGCAGCAACATATTTGTTGAAACTGTAATAAAGTAAAAGTCAAAATCATGACACGAAAATCGACAGTGTGAAAATATTTTTGCCGGAAAGGAAATAAGAGGAATTATAATGGTTGGTTTATCATAACCTTTTCAGTTTACCTTTAAATGTATTTGTATTAAAATTGTTCAAATCTGTCTAATTAGTTCTACAAATTGCTGTCTCCAATACATATTTTTTTATTGTTAGGTCTAACTTTACCGACTTGACCAGACTAGTCCAACCACATCTTTAGAAATAATTAAATTTCAACATTTGGTAACTCAAAAACTGTACATACATTTATAAAGCCTTTTTTAATGTACTGGATTTACCACTTGAGATGTGTCCAAATAAAATATTTATTATCTTGAATTCAAAAAAAGTTGTATATGAATGTTATTGTACATCAATTGGACTACAAATTAATGTCTTCAAAACTTATACAGGATGTTCAATTTTGCCTGAGTTGAAGTGATATTTTCATTTACTAAAATTCTTTGGAAAATTACCAAACAGTATTTTGAGGTAGTATTTTTATTAAAATGAAGTTTTCCTGTTTGTTTTGGTACCAAACTAATCAATCATCTCAATGATCTGTGTTAGAAATAATTTTATTAATAAAATTGCTGGTCACATTATAGTAATGTTGCCAATAAACAAACATCCTAACAGAAAATTAAATTTGCAGACAAGACATTTTTTTATATATTTATAACAGCAATATGAATATACCAAAAGCTAAAAATTTAGAAATTCTTCTTTGTACAAGTCATGTTCACTTATTTTAAATTGTGTGCTTTCGAACGGATCAAAATTAGTAGTATCACTAGTTGATTTAATTGTAGGTTTAAAAGGTGGTTCAACTTGACGGTTATAAACAGCCAACCAATCAGTATCTTTAAACCATTTGTGGTTCTTTAGGTCTTGAATACCATTTCTTAAATTACCAAATCTAAGGGAAAAGAATTATAACATTAGATACCTAGCGATGAAAAGTAACCGAATTGTTGTTGACTTTGAAAGAAAATTTAGATGAATATTTTCTGGTGTTGGCAGTCACTTACTAAAAGCGACTATCTTTATTTTTGAATGTTTAAATTGACCAAAAACGACTGGACAATCCATCTCTATTTTCATACTTATGAAAAAGTGGAGCCAACAGACCATAATATGGCACATACAAAGATCTGTTGCAAATTGCGCGTGACTAGTAAATGAGTCATTGTGCAAAAAAATAATTTCGCACTAAATACGGAATTATGGTACATTGAAAAGACCAATAACGTGTGTTTAAGGCGTGTCATGTGTTGTAATAATTTTAAAATTTCCGCCCTTACAGCAGACTGGCACGCCCAGGCCTTAAAATTTTTATTTCAAAGCAAACAACAGTTCATTTACATCACACAATGCAAGCTTAATCTTAAAAATATTTAATTTTCTTAATACAAGGGAAGCCAGAATAGGTGATATGTAATTGCCCACCTCAGTCCTGTAGTAACGAGTAATGACTATGAGGGTAGCCCTCATTACGTTTTTAGGCTCACCAGTTGGCGCCACTGGCGAGTAAGGTAGCTGTCAAAAGTTATATTGTTAGGCAGGGAACAAGTTTGTAGGGTTTTATTATAATTATTTCATACACCAGTAAATAAAAAAGCTTGTTAATTATGCCTCAGTGGTGTGCAGTTCCATTTTGTTCGGAAACAATAGGCTGACATATATTTCCGAGAAACAAAACTCGCCTAAAACAGTGGATGGTAGCGATTTGCAGGGATAACTTTACTCCTTTAAAACATTCGTTTGTTTATAAGACACATTTTAATTCCGACGATTATGCGTTACCAAAGGAGCCTACTACAGAAAATCGTAAGTAATAATCATGCACATTCGTTGTTTTCATCATGATCATGCTTGATAAACCTAACTTTAATGACATAACACCTCTGATAGGTACAATTTCCATATTGAACAAGTAAATTACTACTTTCCCCTTCTGTCATCATTGTGTTAAATGTTTTTCAGCTAATTTTAATAAGAATCACTAAAAACCCGCATTAAAAAGCCATAATAAACATTAACATTCAGTGACGATTACCTTACCCTACATTAGCGCCTCTCGTGGTGAATTCAAGCGCGGTAGCCCTCATTTTTTTTCAATGAACATGTTTAAAAAATGTCCCCAAACAAATAACTGGCCCCACTACCAAATATGGAGGGCACTTTGTAAAAAAAATCAATCCAGTAACTCGATAACAGATAAAGGTACAAAAATTGTTTAAATAGGAAATGATCTACATGAAATCATGTCCAACTTTGTTTCTATATCATTTTTGGTGTACAGGGACGGATGGGAAGGCTGGGCATTCGGGCAAATGCCCGAAAAGCCGGTTCGGTCGGTTTATCAAGCACCCCAGAACTCCGCTATTTTCTATTACACTTACCTGTCCAACGTTCGTGCACTGCGCCGCTGACCGCGCAATATTTGCGACGATTGGGTATTCGTTCGCGGTTGTGTTCGCAGAACAGCCTCAAATGTCAGTGTGTTTATACTCAAGGAGCCCGTTCGAAAATAACCAAAGTTTAACCCAGAGTGTCATTGTATCCTTGTCTACATTAATTCTTTAGAAAGGAAAGAAGTCATACTCCAGTAAAAATTATATCATTTTCGAACTTAGCCAAGGATTATAATATAATTATAAATGAAGAGGATAGATTAGTGCCATAAGAACAACATTGTCCTGTGTACGGACGGAGCAGTGAACGGTTGTGACGTATCCATCAGTGCATAATTGCTGTTATTAATGAAAGCCTATGTTTACGTTGTGATATTGTGTTTTCTTTTTAGTTTCTTGTGACCATTTTTTAATTTTTAAACGTTTTAGAGTGATAATAAACTTTTAAAGACATCGTACAATCAATATATTGCATCTTAATCTTTATTTTCTGTTTTTTCGTCTTTACACAGACTCAATTTGTGATTAGTATTTGAACATTTTTGCATTGTAATCAGTTTTTTGTTAACAGTTTTGGTAAGTTTTCTCTTAAAACTGGGCCCTAGAGTTGTGAAAAAATTAGCAAATAAAATAAAGAAAAGGAAGATACCATTAAAGTTATTTATGACTTTTGTAAATTAAGAATTATAAGTCGAATTAATTACAATAATATTCAAGTCCAGTTTAAAAATGATTTGAAAAGAAAGCCGATAGTCCAAAGAGGCAAAATTCGTAATTAAAAAAATAGTAAATTAAAAAACTGTAATCTCTCTTAAGATTTTATAAGATTTTAAGTAATAACAGATTTTACCACTTATAATTAAAAAACAAATTTTGAAAAATTGTAATATTCAATAGTAATTTAAAACAAAAAATTTGTCGTTTGAACATCAGTAACTTTTAATATGTTACATAAATAATTAAAATAAGTAAATCTTTTTTTATGTTTTAATATCTGTTGTGAAAGAAAGTAAAACCTTTTTATATTAAAACATAATTATTTCTCATGAACATAGGTATCCTCTTATTTTCTTAATATTAATAATTATCATCTGTTACATATTTATAAATAAAAATATTTGCAATCGCTATTACGTGTGTTTATAGACTTGTTTTTAAAAAGTGAATATAAGTGACATATTTTCAAGCAATAAAAGCAACTTTTTTCACTTAGCACCTTTATACAATAATTAAGTACCTTCCTTCAAGGGGGTGATGAAAGAATAAGTTGCGTTTTTTATACAAATATTTGCCTTAAAACAGTTCATAAGGGGAGCTACAACCCCATAAAAGGGATAAGTACAACATAGTTATTTGCCAATAAATTCGAAATGTCTCAAGTTGCAAAAATTAAATTTCGACCATTTATTAATTTCATAATGTTACATATTTAGTCAAATTTTTATCTAAATATCATGATTTGTTGCTGTAGTTACAGGGGGGGGATGAATTTTTGCTATATTTTTTATTTTATTTTTTTACATTTAAAACGGAAAAAGGCACCAGTGTTAAAAACTTAACAAAAAAGGTGCTCTTACTAAATTATGATAGAAACCATCGTTTTGGAGTTATTTGAATTTTAATATTGCAATACAGTAAGTGTGCAATAATAGAAGATAACTATACATACCTCTACAAACATAATTCCACAATATTTTCAACTATTGCTTAATGGAGCAATTTAAAATATCGCTTTACGCAATAACGCATGTAATTTAAGGAAAAAAATATTTAATTTATAATAATTTTCTAATTACTTAATATTATTTTAAGTTTCTGTCTTAAGTTCAGAAGACGATCAAGAATAAAAAAAGAATAAATTGGTTATTTATAAAAATTTGTTAAATTACATACCTCATTATGTGAAGCAATATTTTAAATTGCTCTACAAAACAGTAATTGATAATATTGTAGAATTATTTTTGTAGAGGTATGTAATTACCTTTCACTATTGTATACATATCCTGTATTGCAATTTTAATATAGATAACTCCAAAACGATGGCTCTTATAGAAATTTAGTAAGAGCACCTTTCTTTATACAGTTTTTAACACTTGTTTTTCCGTTTTAAATATTTAAAAACAATAAAAGAAAAATTATAGCGAAAATTCACTACCACCCCCCCCCTAACTACACCAACAAATCATGAAATTTAGATAAAAATTTGACAAAAATGTAAAATTATGAAATTAATAGTTTAAATTACATTTTTACAACGTTTCGAATTTATTAACAAATAACTATGTTGCACTTACTCCCTTTAAGGGGTTGGAGCTCCCTTATGAACTCATTTAAGGCAAATGTTTATTTACAAAACTCAACTTATTTTGTCTAATTTTATCACCTCCTTGAAGGAAGGTACTTAATTATAGGACACCCTGTATATTAAAAAAATATACATTTAAACTTATTTTTATAAAACTAATAATTTTTCAAATATACGTTTCATTTAATAAATAAGACGTTCATAATAGTCATCTGCCTGGAAACTAAAATTATATTAATTTATTACTGTATTTATATTACTCGTACAAACTTCAGATGTGTTTAATTTTCTTTACTGGTTAAATGCTCATTTGAAAAAATCTAATACACTTTTAGTTTAAAAATAAAATAAGAGTTAAACAGAGTAATTTGAAAAAAAGACGATGTATCGCTGTACATTTTAAATAAGGTGCATCTGAAAAAGTACTGATGGTGACGTCAGGACTTGCGACCGCTACGGCTAAGAAATCAGGTTAACTCGGCTATCCTCTTCGTTTATAGTCGTTGGTTTATACTAGCGCAGCACAAGATTTTTATGAATCTTGAGCGCAGCTTAATGTCAGATCAAGTATTTTTAAGGTCATCAGTGACGTCAATGACCAATAATGGACGTGATAATCGCATCATAAAATATGACGATTCTATGACGTCACAAAAGGATGTCTATGACATACATTGACAATATATTTTTAGGTTTATTGTTAATGTTTTAGTAAAGCATTATTTTTTAGTTTTTCTTTACTCTATTGGTTTTAATAATATATCATGCATATTTTATGATTCTTTAATCCAATACTTTTAATTTTGTCTCTTGGAGTGGGGTCGCTTGCACATAATTTCCCGGATCGGTATTCCTTGCCCCATCAGTCCCTGTTGGGGTAGTATGGTTTTAGAGAACAACTCGCTCTTAAATTCTAAAAATGCCTATTAGAGTTCTATTAAAATAAATTGTTTGATTTACCTCCTACTTAAGTCTGTCTGTAATAAATTTTTGATTATATCTTGAAGGTCTGTTGAGAAAATTCTAGGCATTTTATATCTAGCAACTATGATTTTTTCGTAAATTCTCATAGGATCAGAAGAGGAGAAAGGCGGAAATCCAGCATTCATTTCAAACAGTAACACTCCAAATGACCACCAGTCAACTGCCTTGCCATAACCTTTACTTAAAATTATTTCTGGTGCAATGTAATCAGGTGTTCCACATAGAGTCCACGTACGACCTTTACGATCTACCTCAAATGTTTTAAATAAATCAGATATTACGAAATTAGTGCAAATAATTATTTTCAAACATCAAAGAGAAATGAGGCTTATTAAAAATGTTGATAATGTCACCACAATCATATTGACATTTCAATTAACAAAAATCGATACAAAGAATGAGCAAATATAATTTTGGAACATGTTGGAGGTCATTCTGTCCAAGCTTTACTGTAGAATCAAACATTCTATATCAAATTTCATTTCTCTTTTAATTTGCTAATTGCACATTAAAGTTCATTCAGGTGGGCAGAGCTGAGTAAAACCTGGGTATTGTAATATTACGTTTCATATCCCACATTTTTATGTAAAATGCCATTATACAGCTTACTCGCACAAGAGGGTCATCTTTTAGAGTTAATTTATTTTGTACATTATGAATTATATGTAGGGAATGAAGAATTTTCTAATAGTTAAATACCTTCCAATACCACTATATAATTGTTGTGAATTACATGTATTGCTACTTCTCCTTCAGGATTTTTGTAATAGTTTTGGGTCTCGGGTGATGGCTTTTGATTCACTAGGATTTAACTGTAGATGAAATCCTTTACTCGTTGAAAATACTCATGCTAGTATAGAACTGCTGCTAGCCATGCCCAACATGTTCAAATAGGTTGCGGTGGAAGTCGTAAGTTAGGACAAGCTAACTTAAAACTCAGTAACTCGCTTAGAGGCTTTCATGAATATTTGTATGGTATTTGCAATTAATGCATTAATTTCGAGATAATTTCATTAAAATTCTTCGGATATCAAATGAAGCGTATGAACATGGTAAGTTACGTGTATTAAATTTAGGTATATATTTTTCAGCAATCGCCCAGTTTTACCCATATATCGTCCTGCATCAGTGACTAACATCCATAACTGTGATCTAATCTACACCCATTATGTTAAGCGTTTGTGGAACAAGTTCTTATACAGTTTCTGCATTTACTTTGTAATCTTTTGCAAACGAGTAAATATGGCGATATGGGCTCCCAGGTTCTAAAACACGTGCTACAGAAGATTTGTTCATATGATTTCCTTTTGGGTCTGTCATCTCATACACTGTTATCCAATTTTTTTTTTTGCCTTTTATTAAGCTTTTATATATGGTTCAGTTTATGAACATCTGATCTTCCTGATGGTAATCCAGTTTGTAAATGTGTTGCAGATTTTATGTATATTTTCCAGTTAGAAGGATTTGTTGATACCAGCGTTACATTGCATACACGACAAGAGATTGATATGCTATTATATTTTAGATCTTGATATTTGTCTATATATGTTTAAAAATGTAAGACAAATCTTTGGCACACCATGGCGTTGTTATTTTTATCAGTTTATATGGTCACAACAACATAGTTGCTCACTGCACACTAGAATACGGCTTGCAGAGATTTCAGTTATATTATTATTTTATGTAAATCTTTGACCTGCATAATGATTATTTGTATCAAAAACACCAATAAATTTTATTCTACCTGTGACCAGCTAATTATGATCTGTTGGTGATAATTTCCATTCCACCTAATATAATATTATTATGTATAAAAAGCACTCAGTCGAAAATTGTACCCAGATACAGTATCCATGCTACTTTTCAAATTTAAATGTATCCAAAACCCCTAAATGTAAGTTTACAATTGCATCCGATACCCGGGTACCTTTATCTGTACCCAAACCCTGCTCTGCAATTGAGTTAATATTTTAAATATTACCTTACAGAAACCTAAATCTGCTATCTTTATATATCCTTTCTGATCAATCAAAATATTTTCTGGCTTCAAATCTCTATAAAGTATATCACAATGATGAAGAAATTCTAATGCTAATATAACCTGGGCTCCATAAAACTTTGATAAAACCTCTGTAAACCTATGCATCCTAAAAGTATATAAATCATTAAAAAACCTATTCCAATTGTTTCATTTTGTTTTACTGGTGAAAATGTAACAGTTCATAATATTATGTTAAATATGGAGAGTATTTCAAACAATTATTTGTTTAAATAAAAAGGCAACATTTCAAATGGTAAATTTTTCATAAAAATTGCACAAATATTTGAAATACATTAAAATTGTTTTCCAAATTAAAGTTTAAAATGTTTAGTTTAATAATGCAGTTTCATATTTTAATGTAACAAATTTAACAGGAGCATTGAACTGCTAATTTAATATTTAATAAACATAAAACAAACAAAACAATAATATAATGATCACTGATCGGAAATATATTTTCCGTTTTCCAGAGATGGCAGTTATATAAAAAAAATCATATTTTTTAAAGAGCCTTTATATAATTAATTGATATGTATGCATTTATTTATATACCTGTAATATTTGTTGCATATATTGCAGGTCGGGCAACCAGGATCTTTAAGGGAACTCTGGATTTGTCCTATATAATTTATAGGCAACTAAGCACGTATTCTGCAGCTCCGCAGTTGGCCTTACCTTATGACTACATATTAGAGTGGGACGAAAAAACACTTTATTTTTTTTTCTATCGCTATACCTCAAAAAAGTTGCATATTGCCTAAGCTAAGCAAAATGAAAAAAAAAATTCTAAATAAAAGAATATCTTCCGCTCGCGCATGGCGCTCAAAGTTTTAAAAATTTCGAAATTTCGGTTTTTTTAATTAATTTTTTATAATTGTTAAACTCAATACTAACTAAGCGCTATAGGTACTAATGTGAAGTTTTGGGTATAGGGAATATGAAAAAAAAATTTAAACCCTTAAATTTAAAAATATTTAGTGTTTGCGCAAAATGCTGAAAAAACTGGATTTTTTTCTAAAAACGACTGTATTTCGTAGCTTATCTGTTTTATGTTCAGTCCATATAAATGATGAACATATTTTTATTTTCAACTTCTTTATTCAATAATCATTAATCCATCACTTTAAAGTTTGATTTTTGGGAAAATTCGGGCATATATACTTCGCGGACAGGAGGGTAGTTCGTATTAATCCGTCTCTTGTGTCAGCGCCACACACTTTTTTGAGATACTTCAGTCACAAGTTTGACACACCGCCAAAAAACCGCCTGGGTATGACAAGAGAAACTTTAAAATCTTGTTACGGCGATGTGTCTGTCATTATCATTTTTATATGTCCTCATCCGTGATTTTTCTTAGTAGTGGAGGAGGAAAAGATTTTCAAACTATCCCACCAAATTATATCGACGTAGTATGTTGCTTCAAAGTTTAGTTTTGGCGTGGTGAAATTTCGAATGGTATTTCCCTTGTAAAGTGATCAAGTTTTCAGTAGTCTGCGTAGTCCCAGTTCTCTGATAGTTCTTCTCTCATCCACTGTCATTGCAAGAATCAAATTTGTTACATGCCTCTATGGTTCAAAATCAAAACCAGCAAACATCTCACAGATAGTCCAAGGATACTTTTTGAAGCTATCAGAATATCACGGTACCTAAATCAAAATTTATTGCAAGTTATCAAGCCAGTAATGGAGCGAAACGCTTTCTTTGCTCATCCTGAAGATTTGATTCTTGCAATGACAGTGGATGAAAGAAGAACTATCAGAGAACTGGGAGTACGCAGACTACTGAGAGCTGGATCACTTTAGAAGGGAAAGACCATTCGAAATTTCACCATGCCAAAACTAAACTTTGAAGCAACAGACTACGTCGATATGATTTGGTGGGATAGTTTGAAAATCTCTCCTCCTCAACTACTAAGGAAAATCAAGGATAAGGACATCATAAAAATGATAAAGACAAACCCGCAACCAGATTTCCAAAGTTTCTCTTGTCATACCCAGGCGGTTTGAACGAGTGTCAAACTTGTGACTGAAATATCTCAAAAAAGTGTGTGGCGCTGACGCAAGAGACGGATTAATACGAACTACCCTCCTGTCACGAAGTATTATGCCCGAATTTTCCCAAAAATCAAACTTTAAAGTGATGGATTAATGATTATTGAATAAAGAAGTTGAAATAAAAATATGTTTATCATTTATATAGACTGAACATAAAATAGCTAAGCTACGAAATACAGTCGTTTTTAGAAAAAATCCAGTTTTTTGAGCATTTTGCGCAAACACTAAATATTTTCAATTTAGGGGTTTTAATTTTTTTTTCGTATTCCCTATACCCCAAACTTCACATTAGGACCTATAGTGCTTAGTTAGTATTGAGTTTAGCAATTATAAAAAAAATAATTAAAAAAAAACGAAATTTCGAAATTTTTTAAAACTGAGCGCCATGCGCGAACGGAAGATATTTTTTTATTTGATTTTTTTTTTTCATTTTGCTTAGCTAGGCCATATGCAACTTTTTTTGAGGTATAGCGATAGAAAAAAAAAATAAAGTGTTTTTTCGGCCCACTCTACTACATATGGTTGTCTCTGGTAGAGTTAGTTGCTTTCCCCAAAGTTTACTAAATTGCTTTCGCGGAACGGTGTGCATAAGTAAATAATATTAAATCATTTTAACACTCGCCAATGTGTGTATAGTTCACAGTGCTCAGTGTTATGTTTGTTTTTGTGATATTAGGAAAGGTAATTTAACACAATAAATATTACATATTAACCAAATTTATGAGAATTATAAGAAATTTATGATACAATACAGAAAAAAATTAACATGTACCTAATGTTGCTTTAGGGCCTACCCAAGAGACTCTACTTCTTTTTTCACTTATATTAATGTACATTTTTAACATCACAATTTGTAAACTGACATTTAAATTACATATATATTTTTTTTTCAAATAATTTAGTTAATACAACTTACATTGTGTTACCATTAGAAGACTGAATTTTTGCTAAAAAATCACATAATATTAAGAGAGGATTACAGGATTAAAAGATTCAAAAACCAAGTTTTGTATCTACCAAGTTTTGCGAATAAAATGTTGAAATATGAGGAAAACAGTAAAACAATTTTAATTAACTATTTGATTAATAAAAAAGTGCCCAAAAGTGTGTCGCAATATGTTGCACACTTTTGCTACTTTGTAACACACTTGGAAAATATTTAATATTAAAAACCACGTAATTTAGGAAGTTGTAAAATTCCAAGAGCTGTAATAGAAAAAAATATTTACTATAATATAATCATTTCATATAAACACATAAAAAATTCTAGCACAGGCGCGGTATTATATAAATACATTTTGTGTAATTATATAATGCTAGAGAATGCACCTATGCTAGAGAACTGCATGACTGAAGGTCGACAAAGGGTCACTCTGCGAGCCCAGATAAACAATTTTTGATGTGCTCATATCAAATGAATGGAGTATAGTTATTTAAAAACATTTTATTTATTAAAAAACATTTAAATTCATTCAATTCAAATTTATCAAGACCTTATTGATTCTAAATTCAGTACACACTAACAGCAGTTCTGGCAGCAAACATATGTTGGCCCACGTGGTACATAAAACTGCACCATGATTAGTAATAGCAAATACCCAGTTATGGATCTGACCGAAGCAAACAAACATCAAGTTTTGCATCTGAATTAGATTCTAAAACCTACTTTACCATGTAAAATACTAACTATGCACCTTATTGGCTAAATAGTCTTGTAAACAATGCATTTTTATATTTGAATAACATAAAACCCGAGTTTTTTAAATGTTTGCAAAAACCGAGTTTTGCATCTAGGGTACATATATGTACAGACCAAACCGCTCAAATTTAACAGCCACAAATGCAGTGGCGGCTGGTGAAATTTAGGCTATGTCATATCTTAATATTGGAGTATGGGACCCATGCGATACTTTAGGCGTAACTATCAAGACTAAATGAAGAAGTTTTACAAAAAAAATTGCGATTGAAATTTGCGAAAAAAGTTGGAAAAATTGTGAGCCTCAAAGGTTATTTTTTAAACGATTTGTAAATTATTTGCAAAACATTTTTTTCCAGAATCAGGTGGAAAATATAACGACAGATTTTAAATTTCATAAAAAAAATATTAGTTTTCTATAAAGTTACACCGTTTTGAAATTTTGTTTGGATTCATTTTTCACAGAGCAAATTTCAAAAAGGTGCAACTTTGTAAAAAATCAATATTTTTTTATATTTTCCATGATTCTGAAAAAAAATGTTTTGCAAATATTTTACAAATCGTTTAAAAAAGAACCTTTGAGACTCACAATTTTTCCAACTTTTTTTTGCAAATTTCAATCGCATTGTTTTTCTGCAAAACTTCTTCATTTAGACTTGATAGTTACGCTTTAAAGTATCGCTTGGGTCCCATGCTCCAATACTAAGATATGAGAGCCTAAATTTCACCAGCCGCCACTGAATATCAGTTGAATGACTTCAGTAATTTTGAATAATACATTTTATCAAATGGTATATATTTGATCATCCATTTTATACTTTTGTCAACCACATGAGGCAGTTGTAGCTACCAGTCCTGGACTCCAGTCTAAATTACTGTCCCTGATAATGATTAATGGCACTATTGGAATGCTAGGCATACCTCCCACAAAATGTAATTTTGGTAAAACCCTCTCTTATATTGTACTGAATTTTGTTTATATTTTATTTGATACTGATCCATGTTTGTTGTGGGAAATAAGTTATATTTTTTTTAATTGTAATTAGTCTCGTTTAATTTGGTAGGATTGAACCTCTTGCAAGTCAAGCACCCCAGTCGGGACTGCCCTAAGAGCAATCATTAATATGAACAAGCGCTGGAAAGAGCTATCTGAAAATTAAAATGAACTATATTTTTAGGCCCATGGGGCTAACCTAATGAGAAATGTGCACTTTTTTGAAAAACCATTGGGCATATCTCTAATTTCTAAAAATACATTTTATGAGCACATCGCTACATGAAATTCGTGAAGAGTAGGAAAAAAGTAATTAATAATGCTTATCATTATTAATATAAATAATATAAATATAAACAGATAGTGCCAAAAATATTACTACCTCGATTGACCAGTCTAGTCCTAGTACAGGTAGTGCCTACTAGATGTTTATGAAAATTTACTAAAAATAACCTGTAAACTACCTAAGTCCTTAGTTTTCTAAACTTTGTTAAATTAAAACCATTAAATAAGTAAATAAAAACACTTATTATTTAGAAACTTTAGTACCTTCTTAGGTGCGTAAACATTTCTCCCCCATTTACAAATGGCATAACAAAATAAATATTACTATTATCCTTGAAACAACATATCATAGAAATAATAAAGGGAAATTTCATAGCTAACAAAATTTTTTTTCATACATAGTATGTTCAACTTGCTTTAACTTCATTATTAACGTTTTCTCTATAACTTTTATAGCATAGAAATTATCAGCGTCATGTTCTTTATGTTTTGCCAATACCTAGAAGGCCAAAAAAATAGTAATTAAATAAATATTTCTAAAATAACATCTAACTATTATCTAATATGAATCAGTAATAAGTATTATTATGGACAGAAGATTTTTCAACAACTACAGGAATACAAATTATAAATTTACATATCTTATATCATCGATGCGTTCCAATTATACATTTATTTTATATCTCAATGTATCAGAAAAGGTTATGTAGAATATAATATTGCCCTTGACTAGGTCTTCCAAGTCAATTCTCAGACAATAACAGATTTTTTGCAAATTTTAGTGCATTAAGGTCGATATAAAAAAATCAATTAATATACGAACAATATGAAATTCAATTTTTGAAATAAGAAGCCAAATATGGAACTAAAAAAAATCATTTAAAATTGTCATGGCATACATAGTCAACTAATCCAGCAGCCTTCGTAATACTAGACTTTCGAATTGTCCTGTGTCAGCATTCACGTTCCACTGGTTAATTTAAATTTTATTTGATTGTATAAATTTCTTTTTCTTACAACAACATGAATAATTCTTTATTATCTAAAAAATGTAATTAGTTACCCAGTATATTAGAATAAACCTCTGCGCTTGTGACTTTACGTCAAAAGATTGGTCAGAGGGTGTTTTTTTGTCAACTAATATGAGACACAAAAATAATAACATAATTCCCTAATGTTTCGGAAAACTAATCTGTTTCCTTTTTCAAAGTTATTTAACTTTTTTTTAAGAATATGTCAAGTGTTTATTATTGTTGTATATTGGTCTTTAGGTTTTTGTTGTACCGGATTATAAAGTCTTTTCTCAATATTTATTAGACTCCTATCAACAAAATATGTACCAATATACAACAATTCCTTATACCTATACAAGGTTTATCAGAAAAACTACGTCGTGTCGGAGATAAGTTTCATGTTAGAACAGTATTTCAAAAGAGTAATACTTTGACATCCATTTTAACAAAAACAAAACCAGTAAATTGGGAGTAAAATTCAAAAAACTGTATTTACAGTGTTCCGTGTGAGTGTAATAAACATTATGTGGGAGAGTCATCCAGACCCCTCAATGTAATGTTAGGTGAGCATAAAACTATATTAGAAAGGGTGAAATTGAAAAATCGAAAATTTGCGAACATGCTTGGGAAAATGGACATAGAATAAACTGGGATTCGCCAACAATTTTAATGAAAGAAGCAGATAGCAAAAATAGAAAAATTAAGGAATCGGCAATAATATTATTGAATGAAGAAAAATGTTTATCTCGTTGCTCTGTATATTTTGGTACAACATGGTTACCGATGTTAAAAGAAGAATGGAACAAAATCAATATTGTATAATTTCTAACTATCAACAGTTCTATGTAAGTATCTATGGATATTAGGTTAGGTTAGGTTATTATGAGTGGGTCCTTGTGGACCCTCCACTGCGGCCATTAGCAGGCCTATTGTGGCTCACTCCTAATTATATTTCACCCAATAATCTCAGTCTTTTAATGAAACTGATAATTTATTGGGTGAGAATGTGTGCAGATCCTCTGGCAGCAGTTCTGCCGTGTTAATTGAAAAGGCTATCTGAAGTAGCTCGTTAATATTCGTTTTTAATTTATTACTAAGCACCCGTGTTACCTCTTCCAAAATTATTTGTATTTTACAACAAATATTTGCAGTAAACTTGTGTGAGTAACGAAAATGTAGCTTAACTCTCAACTTAAAGATTCATAAAACCATCAAAAATTACCAAATTGCGCAGATACGCCCTTTTTAATTAACACGGCAGAGTTGCCCTTTGCCAAATATTGAGAATCGAATCCTCTCCACAGCTTGACAAGTGCATAGGAAGTGGTCTGCCTTCTCATCATCCTCCAGGCACAGACGGCACTCAGCGTTTTCCGCTAGACCGAGTTTATGCAGATGATAGTTTAGTCGGCAGTGCCCAGTATATAGGCCTGTTAGAGTTTTCAGGTTTATCCTGTTTAACTCTAAAAGTCTCTTAGTTCTTGATTTCAAGGGGTATTTTATAAACGCCTTAGAATGAACTAATCCTGGTAATTCTTGAAAATACTGGAGAGTTTTCCTCTCAGTCCAGGTTAAGATGGCAATCTTAGCAGTACTTGAAGATATACCAAGTATTGGTTCTGGTCCGATGATTCGTGATCCTGCTCCTTCTTTGGCCAAGGAGTCTGCTATTTCGTTACCTTCCATACCAGAGTGGCCGGGTATCCAGACCAGTCACTTTGTTGTTTTTTGCTCAAATGATTTAGAGCCTTCTGACAGTTCCATACCGTTTTGGAATTACAGCGGTAGGAGCCAAGAACTTTATAGCTGCTTGGCTATCTGAAAAAATTTTAATTGATCTGCGTGTAAGATGCATATATTCCAGCCTTCGTACACACAGTTCAATGGCATGAACCTCGGCCTGAAAAATAGTTGCATTAGTACTTAGGTTTGAGGATCTCCTCACCTTGGCCTATAGCTATGTACTCCGGCTCCTGTTCCCTCAGGAGTTTTGGAGCCGTCTGTAAACCAGCAACTATCTGCCCTCAGTAGGTCGGTTTTATTCGATCATCCCACTCATCTTTCTGGAAAAAGGATGTTGAAGGTTAGCTCATAGTTGGTCATGGTAGGCATAGTATCCGAGGGCATTGCCAGGATGCTGTGACCTATGTCATCCAGCAACCTGTTCCTCTCCATGATACTAGCCTGCGGCATATTAATGGCCGCTTGTTTGCAGTCTACCGTATGGGGACTATAAAGTAAATGGGAAAGAAGTATTATAAGGGAGAATAAAAAATAAGATAACAAAATTGTATTTTCTAACATAGATATATGAGAGAATATGCCTTGTTCTACACATTTGTTGCAGTACGGTATATGTTGCCCACCTGGCCTCTCTCTCAAAGTATATATGAAGAGGGGGTAAGTCCAGGAGGATTTCCATTGCAGCTGACGGTGTGGTGCTAATTGCCCCCATTACAGTCAAGCATGCTAATCTTTGTAATCCAGGGAGTTTGGCTTTGGCCGTCCATTGTGATCCTTCGGCCACCAAACGATGGATCCGTATGTTATCATTGGTCTGATGACCGTGACATAGATCCAGTAACTTTGTTGGGGACCCATGCCCCAAGATTTGCCACAAATATGACGGCATGTCCATAAGGAGGCTTTGTGGATTACCTTTTCCAGATGGGAGTTCCAATTAAGTGATTTATCTAGAGTGATTCCTAGATATTTCACCTCCTCCGCAAATGGAATAGTTTCACCCATTAAGGAGGGCGGTCTGAAGTCCTCTAGCTTCCTTTTCCGGGTGAATGGTACTATTACTGTTTTTTGAGGGTCACAGACATCTGTTCCCTGTCACACCAGTTACCCACTGCATCCAGTGTCTCTTGAAGGGTATTAGATATTACTCCTTCAGAGTTTCCTCTGACTAGTATGACTAAATCATCTGCATATGCTAGAACCTCAACCTCCCACAGTGTGAGAATAGCCAGTAAGTCATCCACAAGAAGTGACCACAAAAGGGGGAAAAAACCCCACCCTGTGGGCAATCTCTTGTGGCTCTAAAACTGACTGTTTCTCCCTGTAGAGACGTCGTTATAGTTCTATTTGATAGCATGAATCCAGTCTCCTACAGTCGGATCAACTCCTCTGTCGGCTACTGCTGCATATAAGGAGTCGGGCAGTGCATTGTTAAATGCTCCCTCAATGTCGAGAAAAGCTCCCACCGCAATTTCCTTCATTTGAAGGGATTGGGTGATCTCGACTAGGTTGTTGAGTGCTAGTTCTGTTGATTTTCCTGTCTGATAGGCATACTGATGGGTATTGAGGGGGTGATGGTTCAGGATGTTCTCTCTGATATATCCGTCCAGCACCTTCTCCAAGCCTTTCAACAGAAAAGATGTCAGGCTAATTGCTCTAAACGATTTAGGGCTTGGTTCTTTCCTACCCATTTTTGGTATATACATGACTACCTTAACCGCCGACCAACTGAATGGGATATAGTTCCATACCAGATTAGCTCTGAATAATTTAATGAGGAATGGGAGCAATATTTCCAGTCCGTTTTGTAGTAGAGCTGGAAAAACTCCATCCTCTCCTGGCGATTTGAATGGTTGGAAGGATTTGATGGCCCACTCAATTGCCGGTAGTCTGATAAACTTTTTAGCAGTCGGCCAGTCATTTTTATCAGGTCATTTTAATCGTCCTTCTGACGGTGATAGCTGTTGGTCATTCAGATTCAAGCACCCTGGGAAGTGGTTCTGTGCTAAGAGCTGTAAGGTTTCCTTTCCAGAGTCCGTATATGAGCCATCCGGTCGCCTTAACGAGCCGAATTTCCACGTCGGTTCTCTGGAAAGAATCTTGTGAATTTTAGTACTGTGAGGTAGGTCAATTATATTCTCAAAGAATTTCCTCCAAGACCCCCTTTTTGCTTTCCTTATTTCTTTATTATAGTCCGTTAGAGCGGATATATATTGGTCCCAGTCGCCCGAAACTTTAGCTCGATTAAAAAGGCGTCGAACTTCTTTTCTCATTTTATCCAAATTTTTGTTCCACCAAGACGCGCCTCTATTGTCCTTTTTTGTCTTCAGTGGACAGTTTTCGTGATAAGCTGAAACAATTGCGTTTCGGATCTGCTCCGCCGCAATTTCGGTTTCATCATCTATGGATATATTACATAAACAAATAATGTTTGTAAAAAAAAAAAATGATAGTATAAAAACTGTAGGCAAAGGTGGAATGGTTATTAACTGTCCTACAAAAGAAGATGCACACAAGTTCAAAAAACATAATAAACGAGAAGCTGGCGGACCTGTATGATGTCAACCCTGTGAATAATGTTCAACCACGAATTCGCATAGCAGAAATAACAGAGAAGCATGAAAACGAGACCTTACTGAAACTTATTAGAAACTAAAATAAAATAGTTGTTCAAGAAGATGATTACATAAAGCTTATTAGTTTCAAGTCAATTAAAAACAAAAGTCAAGTGTTTCAATGTGTGCTAGGAGTGAATCTGGTTACCTACAAGTTAATCATGGAGAGGGGATATTTTTTCATTGGATCACTGTCAAGTATTCGATGCTTTTGAAATTAAAAGATGTTTTAGATGTTGTGGTTTTCATCATGTAGTAAATAAATGTGATAATAGGAAAGTGTGCCCATGTGTTTTAATCTTAAAACTAATAATAAGATAGACACAGGTGCTACATGGGACAATAGGTGTTACTGTTATCAACATAATCTTGAAGAATTTAAATCTCAACTTTTTAAATAGCCACCAAAGCAAGACACAGGATCATTAAAAAATAATGTATATACCTCGCATGTAAACATAAGGTCACTAATACCATCATTTGATGACTTTAAGGATATAATTTTAAAAGAACAATTCCACTTTGCAGCTATAACGGAAACATGGTTACTTCCAGACTACCCAAGTCCTTTGGTAAATATTCCGGGTTATACCTTTCACCGTGCAGATAGAACAACCAGAGGTGAGGCTAGTGAAATAGATCTAGAAATAGAACAATTATGTCAGAAGCTGCTTGCTTAGTTTTGCTAGACTACAGCAGGGCTTTTGACTTGCTAAATCATAAATTACTCATTGCTAAACTAAGTTGTTATGGTATCTCCGAGGCCGCCCGCTTATGGTTCATAAATTATTTATCGGGACGGATTCAGATTGTAGAGATAGATGGAGTGAGGTCAGCACCTACCATTATAAACTGTAGTGAACCACAAGGCACTATATTAGGCCCAGTATTATTTAGTTTGTACACCTCAGATCTGCCTGTCTTAGTTTCGGACCAGTCAGGTCATCTCTATGCAGATAACACACAATTAATAAAAACATTTGATCGTCACAAGCAATTCGTGATCTCCAGAAGGTTAATTTTGATTTGAGCAGAATATTACATTGGTCACATGGGCTAAGTTTAAATGCAAAAAAAAATTTGTTACACGATAATAGGAACAAACTCGATTAAAAATAAAGTCTGTATGTACAACTATACGACAGTAAATATCAGTGGAGAAATAATACCGCAAAACTAGTTTGCCAGGAACCTAGGTGTAATTTTTGACTCTTAACTTAAATTTTGATTATCACGTTACTAAGAAATTGGGACTCCTTTATATGAACTTGAAAACATTATATAAATTTAAAAAAGTAAAGTATAAAATTAAGTATATGTTGGTGGAATCTCTTCTTTACCCTGAGATAGATTATTGTCTCACAGTATAATATAAATTCCTCACCCTTGAATACAAAATAAATTACAGTTAGCACAAAACTCTTGTATTAGATTCGAATATTGTGTAGGCAAATTTAAGCATATAACACCAATATATAGGCAAAATTCTTATCTAAAGATTGAATTTCGATTCAAGTTGCTGGGATATTTTTATTAGTAAGTTTATAGAAATAGGATACCCGAGTACATGTGGGACTATATAGTCTACAGGCAGGAATTACATAATTTAAATTTAAGAAATTTGGTAAGATTTGATATTCCTCAGCATAGTACAAAAAAAATTTGTGAGTTGTTTTGCATATTCCGCGTCAAAGCTACTAAATTCTGATAGCTATTTCAGTATGATACAAGGAGTCTTTAGTAAGCTTTAGAATAGCTTATAAGAAATATTTGTTAGAGTTGCAGAATAACTTAAATTAGTTTCCTTTATATTCTACATTATTGTAATTTGGTACCTGATTATTTATTTTCCGTATTTTTTTTTTTTTATCCTGTGTAAGTGTAAGTGTAAACAGGTAACATGGAAGAACGCTCATGTGAATGCTATCTTTTGTGTATATGTAATTTTATTTTTATATAGCACAATAAATATTTTTTCTTATCTATTCTAAATAATATCAAGTGTCATGCTCGAAATATTCTAAAAAAAGATAAATAACTTTGAAAATGGAAACAGATTCGTTTTCTGAAATGTTAGGGAATTATATTATTATTTTTGTCTTTCATATTGTCAAAAATCACCCTCTGACTAATGTTTCGGCGTAAAGTCATAAGCGCAGAGGTTTATTTTTCCAGTAACATATTGGGTAACTAACTATATTTGTGGAATAAAAAATAATATTAACTGAAAATTTTTGTTAATTATTATTTACTAACTTTTACAAATCTTATCACAGATAAGTATAACATATATCTTTTTAAACAATTATTTTCCCGGCTATTTGCCAAAACACTGAAACTTGGATTACAAAAAAGATAATATGCAACATTATGTTCAGTACTACTGACTCAATAATGTTATTTTTAATTTCAACTATTCTGTCTAATAAAACCAAAAATAAATAAAACACAAGGTACTCACCAGTTGACACTCACTTTAAAAAACATTTTCAGTTAATATTATTTTTTATTCCACTCTATATTTTAACTTTTATCAAGAAGAGGAACTTAATTTGTTTTTAAATTAACTATATTTTTTAGATAACGAAGAATTATTCATGTGGTAGTGTCCCAAAAACGAAAAAGAAAATTTAGAGAATGCCACAAATAATCTACAATATGTACTTTAATTGTTCCATACAAATGATTGTCATTGTCTTTTACCTTATGTGCCGCCCCCTACGCACGGAAATTGTCCAGTGTCTAATTATGGCTTACTGAATTTAGTCGACTATAGTATTGCTAAAAGAATTGGTAGTCAAATTCTAATATTAAGTTAAAGCACAAGCTAGCGTATATAGGATTTTACGCATTATTTTTGCCCAAGATAAAGCAGAACATAAAAAACGAATTTATTTAAATAACTAAATGTATGCCATGGTGTTTAATTTTAATTTTTGACAAATTTATATAACGATCGTTTTCGAAAAAAAAAAAAAATTACCACACGTCCAAAAGAACCAGTTCCTAACGTCTTAATATGAATAAACTCATCTAATCCTTGACTGGAAGAAACACTTATTTTCTCCCAACGTTCATAAAACTCTTTCTTTAGCTTATCTAAAACTTCTGAATAAACTGACCGGTTACGATTTCTCTAAATAAAAATGAACAATTTAATTATATCAAGATGAAATAGAAGTAGATACTCACTGACAAAGCAGAAGTAGCACCTCCAGTATTTATTACAGAAAAATCTTTCTTCAGGCTTATTTCCTCTTCTTCTTTTTTTCTCTTTGTACATCTTATAACTTTTACAAGGAAAATTAAGACAGTTTATTACTTAAATAAATGAACTCAACAAGATTACTTTACCAACAACTTGATTTTCTAAAATTATGACAGTCTTCAATCCTTTGACAACTTTTCAAAATTGGCAATTTTAAGTTGGTGTAAAATTAAATTTATAAAATGGCTCATATTGAACTAAAAGCACAGCAGCTTAGAGAAGAGGCTGAGAAAAAAATGAATTCTGGAGGCTTTTTCAAAACTTTATTCACAAAAAATTCATCTCGAATAGAAGAATCCATCGAGTATTATACTAGAGCTGGAAATCTTTTTAAAATGGCTAAAAATTGGTCTCAGGCAGGTTTTGCATTTGCGGATGCGGCAGATCTAAATTTCCGCAATGATAATTATGTGGAAGCAGCTATAAATTTCGTTGAAGCTGCAAACTGTTTTAAAAGGTGTGATATCAATAAAGCGATAGATTATTATTTAAAAGCCATAGCCATATATTCTGAGAAAGGAAAATTTGTAATGGCCGCCAAATATCATCAACTGATAGCC
Source organism: Rhamnusium bicolor (assembly GCA_029963845.1). Classification (NCBI taxonomy): domain Eukaryota; kingdom Metazoa; phylum Arthropoda; class Insecta; order Coleoptera; family Cerambycidae; genus Rhamnusium; species Rhamnusium bicolor. The sequence continues at coordinate 1,508,933 of JANEYF010001313.1, forward strand.
GAATTACTAGAAGATGAATCTGATATTGACGAAGCCACTGTACATTACGAAAAAGCTGCCGATTTTTTTAAACAAGAATGTAATTTTTCTTCAGCAAACAAATGCCTTGAAAAAATTGCAGAATATGCAGCATTATCAGCAGACTATCACAAAGCTATAACTATTTTTCAAGAAATTGCTTGTTTCGACTTGGCAAGTTCTGTATTAAAATACTGTGCAAAACAGTATTTATTCCGAGCCGCAATTTGCCTTTTTGGCTTCAGAGGCTGATATTAGAGCAAAGTTACAAACTTACGTCAATATGCATCCTGCTTTTGAAGATTCTAGAGAATATCAGCTGATTGTTTGTCTTCTAGAGTGCATGGAACATGGAGATAGTGAAGGTTATACAAATGCTATTACAAAATATGATTCTGTAACAAAGTTGAATCAGTGGCATGTTACCATGTTGCTTCGTGTAAAAAAACCAAATGACAGGTTATCCTGATTTAAGATAATAAAACATTATACTTAAGTTCTGTACTTCAGAAAGTTATAAATTTTTTTTGCAAAGAAAAGTTTTTATTTTTAACTCAAAGTTATTAATAACAGTTCCTGGTTTATAAAGACTATTTCTTAAAATTCAAGCGTCATGATGTGATGTCTTGATTTTATAATCCTCATCCTCATGTAATTAATACATGAAAACAAAATAAAATTTAATAATTTAATAAATATTCTTTAGCAGAAATACAGTAAATTCATTTTATTATTGCAACTTTATATTAAAATAACAATATGTAACTATAATCATGAAAAACAAAAAATATATATCGTCCCTTACCTCACAAATTGACGTATCTCAGTTTTGACAACTTCACTGGAGATGCATATTTAAATTTTTGATGATATCAGAAGTCAATGCAATAAAGTAAATCAATTTAATAATTAATTTACAGCACAGCATAATACTTTAACATACACTGTGTCTCAAGAAATTCTGCAATATGTATTTTGTATATGTATATGCCCACATTCCTACGCAGCTCAACCCACCAGTCTTATGAGCGAGTCAGATGGGCACATGAATAACATAAGGGCGGCTATTATATTACAACACATGAAACGCCTTAAACACGGGTTATTGCTCTTTTCAATGTACAATAATTCTATATTTAGTGCAAAATTACTTTATTGCATGCCCAGTTTGCAAAAGGTCTTGAGACGCGGTGTATATTCTACAATATTAAAGTGGAAAATAAACAAAACGGTGCATATTTATGCTAAAAATTTGAAAAATAATCAGTTAGGTCAGACCGTGATATAATATTTTCCTTAAATATAAGTTTCAGATGCCACATAAGTCACATACATGTACTTACCTACATCGGGTAGATTTTACTTTTCAAGTCGCAACAAAATTAGAGTAGTAGTGTTGTTTAATATTATTACTTATTAAAATTGTACCAGTAAAATAATTATCTATCAACTTTAGAGATGTAGATTTCGTGGAAAAGTAAAATGTTTCCATGGACATGTCCAGAAGAGTTAAACCTAACCTCAAAAATAAAAATATATTTATGACATAGCAATTGATACAACCAATAATTAGATAATTTGAAAAATTTTAACCCAAATAAATTTAAAGCAAAATGATAAATTTAGATAAATCCACCATTTTTATTCCAATAATGTATTATTTCCTTCTCGGCAAAAATATTTCCACACTGTTGAGTTTCTTGTCATAATTTTGACTTCTACTTTATTACACTCAACAAATGTTCAAAAAATATATTGCTGCTCGTAGTAGTCTTAAGTTGGAAATGTAAACAAGTGTTGCCAGATTGTCATAAGTAGAGTTAGGATATCAATGAGTGATTCTATTGCCACCGCCTGCAGGAACCTTGATAAGAAATTCAAGTTTATGTCGTATGAATTTGTTTACATTGTATAAATTTTTATATAACCATATAAAAACTAATTCGTTAATGCATTTTATTAATCATGTAATTGAAAAAAACATTCTATGTATCTAAAAGAATTCGATTATAAATCAAATATTGTTTAAGTGTTTGTGAATTATGTAGTTGCAGTCATTCGAATATCCCCTAAAAAATTATATATTTACCTAATTCAAAAATGTGAATTGGCATTTGCATTATTCTCGCAGCCAGAATATTATTCAATACTTCCCCGTAGGTGCTGTGCTGCGTACATATGTATGCAATTTTTTGATTTATTACAGAAACTTTGACAATATAAAGGATGTTATACTACAACTGGATGCTAAAGCAGTTGCTATTATAAATGTTTAAGTTATTGTCGATCCCAGTATCCAAAAAGATTTAGAATTTATACACTCAAGCTTATCACGATTCCCTCTCACTATAGAACAACTAGAACAGCAACCAAAAACAAGAGAATTTACCATAATAATTGCGATGAATGTAGTGTTTGATCATAGACAATATATAAATGAATTTTTGCAGACAGGCGGCGGATTTTAACAGCATAACATATGGAGCATCTTTTAGTAATATACTTCGCTTGTAAGAAATAATACCGCAGCAATAACTGTGAATAAGTGTGCAGCAAAAATAAATTGTTGGTCTATACTGCTAGTGCCAATATGCTTTCACTTTACTACCTCCACTAGTAATTTTTAGAAGTTCTACACTACAAGGTGAGCCAATGAAAGATACTACTTTGCAGTAAATTTAAAAAATATTTTGTTTTAATTAGTATATAAATTAATAACAATATTCCCATGCACTTTTGATGTCATGACTCACCGATATCCGAACTAGTTATAAGTGGCTAACCTCTTTTTAGGATTTCATTTTTATTATTAATGGTAATGTCTTTTTATATTAAATAACATATCTTTAACTTATTAATTACAATTATTGTTACAGTACTCCATATTTTGTGGTAAAATCTTGTAAACGTTCTGGTGCTGAACTAACTTTATAACAGATGTTTCTCCTCTACACAGAATGGACATATCCAAATACTTCTCTTTGGTTATTTTGTTCGGTTCAGAATTCAGATAAATTACTAAATTAAGAACACCACCGAAATGCAAAGCATGAAATACAAATGCACTAACCTCAATGCAGTGTGGACTAGTAGGTTTGATTCTGTATAAATTAGATACGTCATATCAATATTCACTGCAGTAAGTGCAGAAATCTCACGAACTCATGATACGTCTGTTCCTCTATTTTGAGATACGCCATGCATTTCAACTGTATTATATCAGAACACTACTATCAGATTAGATGTGTTGTTTGTAAAATCATAATCCTTCAATACATAAAGCTGTAATTCAATTTTTTGACTGAAGTCAATTCATGAGATAGGGGACGACATGTTAATATAATTTTTATTTAGAAGTAGGTACATCATTCTGCACTGTTCCTGTCAAATTCCTCCAACCAGACATCATCGTCATCTTCATATTCCACCTGAAGTATTATATTATTCGACTTCTTTTTAATTTGTAAACGATCACCATCAACCCATTCAAAACTACTCTTATACTTTCCTGATACCAAACTTTTCACCATGTAAGGACCTTCCAGTTCATAACCTAATTTTCTATAGTAATTTCTGGTTCCCACTCCAGAAATTACAGCAATTTTTACCGATTCATGCTCTTTGATGGCAATTTTCTCAGCCCAGTTCATAAGTAGAACACCAAAACCTTGATGCTGGAACTTGTTGTCATCTCTACCACTCACAGGAACAACACTTCCATAAACGTGTAATTCGCGGATAATGGAACAGCCACCTAATAGTTCTGATCGGTATGTGGTTTCCTCCGAACATTTACGCAACCTAAAAAAATGTATACTTGCTTATTTCTTCAGAAATAGATAATTTTTAACCCAAATAAAAAATTTCAAAAATATTAGATAATAATTTTTCAAATTAAGAAATATAAAAATGCACACAATACATGAACAAACCTAAGTAGCCCCACAAGAATATCTTGTTCAGGATCTTCATAGCTTAAGAAGGTTTCCCAACCTCCATTAGCAACATAGTCTCTTCTTACTGGCTCAATATCATTTGGACGAACTTTTTCATGTATTTCAGTTATACCGACTTCTCTAGTTCGCACATCTCTGCACTTCAAACCTAAATCCTTCATCCTATTAAGTGCTAATTCACGAAGGTTTCCATGTTCCACACCAGAACTAAGACAACATTATGACTATAAATTAATTAAAGTGCAAAATGAAAATATTGCTCTATTACCTGACTAGAGGCATAGGAATATCTCTCTGAACTCTGTACACTCTGGTCCATGGAGGAACTAAAGCTAAAATTTTTGCTATCAGATCAACAAGTACAGAAGGTGGATAACTCTTATAACGGCCAGTTTTCCATAATTCATAAAGACCTGTTCCTCTTATGACTAGTGTTGGATAAATCTTTAATCCGTCAGCTCTAAAATCTGGATTTTCAAAAAATTCCTACAACACAATACATTTAATGTTGCTTTAGAGCAACCCCTTATCACTTACGATAAATTGTTCAATATCCCTTTCCAAATCAACATTGGGTAGATCTGGCATCATATGCGCTACAACTTTAAACCCTGCATCTTTCGCTAGATTAAATGTATCACAGACTGCTCGGACAGTATGTCCCCTATTGGTATCTAAAGCTACATCTTCATATATAGACTGAACTCCTACAATTATAATTCAGTGATTATTTGTATATAGTATACCTACCAGTGGCAGCTGGTGAAATTTAGCCTATGTCATACCTTAGTATTGGAGCGTGGGGCCCAAACAATACTATAAGGCATAACTATCAAGTATAAATGAAGAAGTTTTGCATAAAAAAAATTACGATTGAAATTTGCGAAAAAAAAGTTGAAAAAATTATGTGCCTCACCAAGTTATTTTTTAAACAATTTGTAAAATATTTGCGAAACATTTTTTTTTTCAGAGCGTCTGAAAATAATGACGGACTTCAAATTTCATAAAAAAAAATATAAAGATTTTACAAAATTGCACCTTTTTGAAATGTGCATATTAAAAAATGAATATAAAATAAAATTTCAAAACTTTATAGAAAAGTAATATTTTCTGATGATATTTGAAATCTGTCGATATACTTTACAAATTGTTTAAAATATAACCTGGTGAGGCACACAATTTTTTCAAATTCTTTTTGCAAATTACAATCGCAATTTTCTTTATGCAAAACTTCTTCATTTAGTCAAAATTAAGATATGACAGCCTAAATTTCACCAGCCGCCACTGATACCTACATAATATATAGTATAATAGTATACATAATGTAGATATTAAAAAAAATTAACAATAATTATTTTTGATTTGTTACTTTTAAAAATAGTACAAGATTTAACATAATCTATATAATAAATAAATTAATGAGCAAAAAATGAAGTAAGATTCCTTTTCAATTTCAACCTACTAATCCAATTTTTTTAACATACCAATTTCAAGCCTAGTACAACCGTACTTCAACATATCTGACAAATGCCTTTCTAAACAATAATCTGGTCTTGTTTCGATTGTAATTCCAATGCATTTTGTGTTGGACCTCTCTGAATATTTTACAGCTTCCTCAACTGAACTACTCTTATGCCCCGATAATGCATCATGCAAGTTTCTAATAAAATAATCACGATAATCTTCTGGAAGGCTCATAAAGGTACCACCCATAACAATAAATTCAACTTTGTCAACTGAATGTCCTAGCTGTTTTAGCTGCTCCACTCGATGCCTTGTCTGTAAGTAAGGGTCATAGCGAGCTCTTATGGCCCTCATTGACGTAGGTTCATATCCAGTATAACTCTGCGTCGAGTATTCAAAATCTGAGTCTGGACCACCCGGGCAATACACACAGATATTTCCCGTCATGTTTATATGTGGACACCTATGAGGTTTACACATTACAGCTACTACGGCAATCTATAAAAATAACTCATTAAACACATTATCAAAAGTTTTTCTTATCTGCATGTACTAATGTATCAAATATATATTCATATAAATTAAATTTAACTTTAACTTACGCCACTAGCTGTTCTAATAGGTTTAGCCAATAGTTTTGGCACAAGAATTTTCTTATAATCAATGGGTACAGCTGCGATAATATCGACCAATCGAGGTGAAGTTTCTAATCCATATTTCGAGGCGATTTTATGTTTCAAAGCATTTAAATTAACGTCTTTTTTATTTTGCTGTGCTTTAATTAGCTCCTGAACAACTTCTGCCACTGTAATAACTTTACGCTCCTCAAAAGTGAGGTGTGCAAATTCTAAAGAAAACAAAAATAAGAAAAAATAACTTTTTAAAGTCAATGATTTAATTGCCATCCAAATGTAATCCTAATGCAAATTATGCATTATTCTACTTGCTAGGATGTTAGTAGAATACTCAAATTTTTATGATTTATTTTAATTCTTAATTTCATTTTAATAACTTGGTTGTTAAATGAGCGTCGTGTGAAATGTCAAATGTTTGGCGTTTATGAAAACTACTAGTGTTAGTGTTGTCACATCCAAGGTTCCAACCTTCTTCCAGATTTAGTTTTTTTTGTTATTTTAAAATTTAACAAATTTAAAGGGAATATTATGTTACTACTAGTTTTTTATGGCATTATGGCAACTAACCCATATATAGCTGATACTTATTATTTATGTTAATATTCCTAATTCTAATTTATACCATAAGATATAAAGCATTTAAAATGATTACAAGAGGATAAAAACAGAGACAAATACTTTTTTGCTCGGAGGTCAATCAGTGCATTTCATTATTTAGGTAACACAAATGATCAAGTCACAAAACAACTGAAAGACATGTAAGCGGTAAAACAACCTTTAGATACGAATTATTAATTATTATTCACCTCCAAATAAAACATACCAAAGTTCCACTTTCAATATTAATTGCAACATTTCATTCCAAACCATGTGCTTAAATGTTATTAATATATTTTTCCACATGGCCAATTTCATTACATGAAATTAGTTCATTCATACAACTCTACCGCTTCCGGAGAACTACCATTATTTTGCATTTACATACATCAGTTTTTAAATATGTGCAATTATGTAGCGAGGTCAAAATTGCATGTATTAGAAGATGCTCTAACTTTATGTAACAAAACTATACAGGGTGAGTCAGTTTTTTGTAGACAAACTTTAATAGGAGATAGAACACATGTTTTTAAAAAGAAAAGTCCCTATAAACATATGTCGTAGAACGCTTCGTTTCCGAGATACAGGGTGTTGAATATAATTTTTTTTCTCGAATTTTTTCAGTATGTATTTGTATGTATTGTATTTGAGTATGGCTTGATATAACAAATATTTATTTTGACTACATTGAAAAGAGATAAAGAATAAGAGATTTCGGCTTTTTAGAATCCTTAACAAACCATATTTAGGTAGGTTTCGTTGAAAGAATTAAATATTTAGCCGATAATTGATAATAAATAAATTACTTAATTTAGTACCACATCAAACACTAAAAATCAAAATAACTCGAAACGCACAGGAATTTCGAAACAGAAGAAGGAACATTATTTTTGTTAAACTGTATGTAGATAATGAAAGTAACAGTTTTTTTAAAAAATAATCATTGGTGTAGAAGTTGTGTTTAAAAAAGGGGTTGAGCACCCCCTCCACTCCGCCACTGTACTAGTTTTTGAACATTCTTATCGCTTGTTTTATGCCCCTTAATTAATAGGCATTATCCCCCAAACATGGAAAAAATCTAAGCATTCGTTTATAACTTATAATGAAAATTCGAGAAAAAAAAATTATATTCAACACCCTGTATCTCGGAAACGAAACGTTCTACGACATATGTTTATAGGAACTTTTCTTTTTAAAAACATGTGTTCTATCTCCTATTAAAGTTTGTCTACAAAAAAATTGACTCTCCCTGTATACATGGAAAATATGCTTTTATATGAAATATAAAATCAAATGTTCAATTCCCCAACTGACATAGCCATCTACCTTATAGATATCGATATATTATTACATTTCCATAAAAATATCTACAAACTATCTAGAAAGTAATATTTTCCTCACTCAAATGCGGGTAGAAAATAGTACTTTCTCTGCACAGGGGAGCAGGGGTTGGAAAAAATCATTTTTTTAAAAAAATCAAAAATCAATGATTTTTATTAAAAAAAATCAAAAAAATTTTTTGATTTTTTTGATTTTTTTTCAGTTCTACTCTAATTTTTTGAAAACCATTAATTTCATAAATGCCGAAGCGACGCGCAACTGAAGTGTAAAATAAAAATGAGTGGAAGGAAGAAAGACGAAATTTGGGATTATTTTATAAAAAAAAAAAACAGAAAAAGGAAAAACCAGTAACAGAGCGGTGTGTAAAAATTGTAAAAAAGAAATGCAAGGACTTGTTTAAAGATTAAAAGGCCATCATGAAAAGTGCAGGAAGTTGATTTAATTGCAGGTATTCTAAATCTAAATAACTGTTTAAGGTAAGTAATTTCATTGTAAGGTGTTATGTTTTATTCATTTTAAACGATACAGCTCATTTTAGAAATATAATTATAATTAATATTTCAATTTTTATTATGATTTACAATATTTTGTCACTACAACAACCATCTTTGAAACTGTTATTTTAATATTCTACGATTTCCATGGCTTACTATTCAAATTACTATTAAAACAGTCATAATGCCAATATACATTTTTTTCATCCGTTTTTTATGTTAGAGGTCGTAGAAAAAGTCATATGTATAACATGGGAGTAAAGTGTCATTTCATCCCTTGGATGATTACTGCCCTCCGCTTCGCGTCGGACATTAAACTTCATCCCCGGGATGAAATGTTACTTTTCTCCCTTGTTATACAAATATGCAGAATAGTAACAAATTCATTTTGCAATCATTTTTATGTATCGTAAGAATGTATATTAATAAAAAAAAAATCAAGATACATACCATTCTTTTTTCCCATTGGGGCAATGGTATGTGACTTCTTATATAGGTACTCACAACAGTTTACCCGACATTTTCAACGGTTTCAATTTAAAACTGAAGTACTAATATAGTGGAAAGAAGAAATATGAAAATCAGAAAATTTTTCTTTAAAAACAATATGCACAAATTAGAGGTTAGGCTCATTAACGTCATCTGGTGAAACAAATGTCAAATGTCAGTTTTTGCGCAGTTTGCTTTAATTGTTAGTTTCAAAATTCCTCACACCGATTATGTGGCGTCATTCCCGATTGTTTTTGGCATTTTTCTCAGTTAGCAAATGGCGTCCCAGGTGGAGGTTTACTAAATTTTTTTTACGTAGATGATGACTGAATGTTGTTACGTGTTTTAAAACTTAAAATTTTTATGAAAATAAACTGTGCAAGGTACGTTTTTTAAACTAAAATTAATGTATAGTTAACTGAAAGTTAATCAACGCTGAATTTGCGTTAAATCACTCCATAACAATAAAGCTTATAAGAAAAATAAACAATGAACGAAGAAGTGGATGTTAAAGTGGAGGAACGGCCAGTGTGGCCTCCTCTTGACAGTGGTGCAGTACAGATACCCCCTCAACACATAAATATGCCTATGCCCACAACCCCCCAAGGGGCACCCTTAAATCAAGGTCTAGAATTTGAACTTCCCTTTGAATTACAACAACAGGGTTGGAAAAGGTTTTGGTCTAAGAGGGAAAATCGACCTTATTTTTGGAATAAGTTGACTGGAGAAAGTTTGTGGGAAATGCCTATGATCAAACCACAGTTTGATCCAATAACGGATCCCCTTGGAATTTGTGCACCACCACCTCCCACACCGCTTCCTATGGTTCATATGCCCAGTACTCCTCTCCCTGTAGTTAAACGAAGAGCTTCAGAAGAAATAGGAGGACCACAAGTAAAGAAGTTCGTTTTGGCAGGACCATGGGATTTAGATGTACCAACGAATATTATTATAATTGAACGAGCTCCATGTTCTTACATGCATTCACATCCAGAAGTTGAGGCTTATCGATGCAGTCTGCTTTCCAAGTTACGGCAGTGTTATCAAGAATTATGCCATTCTAGAGAGTCCATCGATGCTCCAAAAGACTCTTTTAACAGGTGGCTTATGGAAAGAAAAGTTATCGATACAGGTCAGATTTATACATATGTATATATATATAATAAAAAAATTCATTTTTATTCGATAGTATTGAAAAGTGGTGTTTTTTGGATCGAATATGTGAATGAAAAGATCACCTAGGTATTATTTTTTGTTTTGTTGCTAGGCGACTACTTTCCCAGTCGAAAAGTACTTTTTATGCAACAAGCTAGAAAGTTAACTGTTTTTGGTGAATTTTTTTAGTCAAAAGTACATCTTTACTGGTCTAGCCTGGTAAAGTGACATAAGGGACCCCCGATCCCTTATGTCACTTTTGGTTGACAATAATAGGGAAGGTACCTAATTAAGCACTCTAGACAACAGCGTCTGACATTTGTCAGCTGAATTTTGTTAACGAAATATTTCAAGTTAAAAAGTAGCAAAAATGGTTGCAGAGAAAACATTGTACGTAACAGACCCGGAAAATATCTTTAATGAACTCGCTGGCACTCGCCCTGGAAAAGGCCTGCTCGCCCAGTATATAGTCATTTTCCGGTCTTGTTATATAAATAAATATTTCGTACTAAGATGAAAAGTACTTATCGGACGGTGAATAATTATGAACAAAATAATGGATACCATAATCAAATGAAACAAACTGTCATCAGTATTCTTAATAGATCGTCTAAGTCACGATAAGTCAATTTTTTCGATTAAATATGATAGGCAAATAAAAATTTATTATTTTCTTCTTACAATCAATAAAAAAATAGTGTATGACACATGGGCCAAAATGTCTTTCGTACTTATACGGTTGCGGAACTCTGCTACGTTTCGTGCGGTAATTTTCTGTAATCGTATGAAAAACTGCATTTTTCATCCTTGTGTCATAAATAATTATAGTGAATTAAATTTATTATATATTTACTATTAAGTGAGTTGTTAATAGGAACAGATAAATAAAAGTAAAAACCCAGTACCGGTTAAAATTATATCTGGTATTCATTATCATCAGCATGCCCACTTTAATTTAAATCATTGTAAATATTGAGATAAAAATGTAAAATTATGAACCAAAATAATTCGTAGTGAAAAATAACTTTATATTGCTGCGTCTTAATGGATGCAATCATCACCGTCCAACAGTTTAATGAGCTTTAAATATATTTATGTATAACGCTTGGTCTGATACTTTCCTTTGTGTCAGTATTTTGACCAGCCTAATCAATAACTATAATAATAACTAAATTTATAACTATCATTATTACATTTGACATATTGGATCAGATGTACAATTGGTAATAAAAAAAAACAGCGAAAACAATTCCCAAAGAGAATTTATTAATTAAATAATTGCCTATATCAGATTAGGCAGCAAGTGTAGTCCATAACAGTCTTCTCTACAAAATTAAACTGTTTGATGCATTTTATTTTATTTTTCGTATAATACGATTGTATTTATATGGGGTTTGTACTACTATTAATTTTGTTTCAGTTTGAAAAATAAGGGACTTGCCCTGATATTTAGCCTTTTTGCCATTAACAGAAGCAAAATCTTTATAATTTATTTTTGTTAAATATCTAAAAGTATAAAGATAAACTAATTTTTCCAGGCCATGACCCTCTCTTACCAAGCAACTGCTATCCTGAAATCTCGTTATCAATGTATAAAGAAATAATGAACGATATACCAATAAAATTAGTTAGACCAAAATTTACTGGGGATGCCAGAAAACAACTTTCCAGGTATGCCGAGGCAGCTAAGAAAATTATGGAGTCTCGCAATGCAGAGGCAGAAAGTAGAAAAGTTGTAAAATGGAATGTTGATGAAACTTTTCAATGGTTGAGGAAAACAGTTGGAGCAACTTATGATGATTTTCAGGATAGATTAGCCCATTTGAAGCAACAGTGTCAGCCTCACCTTACAGAAACAGTAAGCATTTTTTTTTTTTGATAAACTCATTTCCCATCTTATACTAAAAAATGGAACATATAGTCATGATAAATTATGTTCTTTAGGTAAAACTATCAGTTGAAGGAATTTGTCTGAAAATTTATAACCTATCTGTTGAATATGCGAAAAAAGTAAAAGAAAAAATCCAATGGTATATTAAAAGAACATGGAATGGAGCTGCCACCACCTATGTCCATGCATACTACTAGGAAAGTCTGGTGCTATCCTGTCCAGTTTGCAATTGGTTGCCCTCGGTTGCCAGTGGTTGAGTATCTCCCTGATAGAGACCAAGCTTTACTTAGATTTCAGGGTGATACTCTTGCCATTAACAGCACACATCTACAAAAGTTGGTAAGTAATGCTTTTAATTTGTTAGTTCTTTAATTCTCACTACTTACAAACCTATATGTACAGGGTTTGTGTGAAATTTGTAGCATAATTTTTTTTTATACAAGCCAGAAATAGGATAATTTATTCACATTGTTATATAGTGGAAGTATTAATTTTTTTGTTTCATAAAATTTGGTAGTTGGTTGACTAGAATATTGACAGAATTGAACTTTTTTTCTCCATTTTGGAAGTTTAAAAATAATTTTTCTTTAATATAAGAAATAACAATTAAAAAATAAACATTGCTTTTAAAAACAACCACAAAACTGGTAGAGATGCTTCTATACACCACAATGTCCTGCAGACTACATACATCCGGGCCATTGCTGAGATTTACTAACAACCACTTTCCCTTGTCAGTGCTGGAAGAATTAAGTAAGTGCAAGAATTTTGTGTTACATTCTGTAGGAGGATAAGAAGGAAAGAAGTCATCATTATGCTCTATTGTTTCTGACAAAATGCTTGTGCTCTTGTACCATCAAAAAGACAGTAACTAAAATATTTTTCATGTGCTAAGTAATCCTTGACATTTTCAAAGTGCGTAAAAAATTATCCAGGCTATTCGAATATTGAACATATGCAATTTGCTGCAAATATAGCAGGTAACTTTTATAATAACTTATTTTATCTACCATTTTAACTTTTTTTTTTTAGGAATTAGGAATTGATATCATTTACTACATAATGTTATGAAAGTATACTCCAAAATTAAAATATTTTAAGAAAATAATGATGCAGGAAAAAGTTCTGAGACGAAATAGTCCAATATAACAAGTCTTCGACCCATATCAAAAAAAAATATTGACAGCTAGTGAAGCCATTTCTTTGGATGTACTACCAATGAAGTTTATTTTCACTGTTATAATCTTTTATGAATAAAATTTCCTGTAATAAATTTATCGAGATATATTATGTTTCATATACTTAGTCCTTCCACTATTTGCTGAATTTTTTAAAGTTTTAATTGTAATTTTGGGATGGTGTTGGTCTGAATAAGCCCCTCAATAGCAGGGCTATTAAGTAAGAATGTGTTTTTATTTTTTACCTAGCCCTATCAAAAAGAAATCTGTTTCAATACTTATACATAAAGTTCAAATGAAATGTCAATTTGGCATTGATTTTAAATAAGTATAATAAATTTTGTGTTTGTTTCAGGAACATTTATACAGACATAGTTGTTTCGATGATAGAAAGTTTGAACTATTTATTCCAAGAGTTTGGGTTATGCTTAAAAGAAATGCGACATTTCTTGGAATAAACCCTTCTTCGAATAATGCTAATTCAGATGTTCAGGACACTCAGCAGTCCCTACCCGTCACAGTATTTGAGTGTCTCAACCGCACTTTTGGTGTTACTTTTGAATGTTTTGCTTCTCCACTCAATTGTTATTTTAAACAATATTGTTCAGCATTTGCTGATTGTGATTCATATTTTGGAAGCAGAGGGTAATATTAAAAATTAAAATTATCAAAAAGAATTAAGTTATAATTTTTTATTTTATAGGTCATTTTTGCAATTAAAAGCAGTATCCGGATCATTTGAAGCCCATCCACCATACAGTGAGGAATTAATGGAGGCCTCTGTGAATCATATGGAGCGATTACTTAATGATAGTCCTGAACCTCTGAGTTTTATAGTGTTGATGCCCGATTATAGAGAACCTACACCTAATGCACTTGTGAGGCTTGAAGCAAGTCAGTTTAAGAGAAAACAAGTCACTATACCTGCCTTTGAACATGAATTCAGACATGGATTTCAGCATGTTCTAAACAAGTAAGTAAATAGTTACACAATATATTGTTTCAATACAACATTTATGCCATGTTGACAAAATGTCACCCACATTGGACAACACTTAATGCCTGGATTCTCAATAGGGTGTTTTCCATGTATGAAAATTCACATCAAAATGCACATTAATATTAATAAAACATATATACAGTGTGTCCACGAATGTGCTAGCAGATCTAGAAGGGAAGGAGCCGGAGCTTACACACACAAAAAATCGAAGACGAAAAATCTTTAGTTTTCAAAAAATTAATAACCAGTTCAGCTGAAACTTTCACAGCACCTAACATTTAAGTCTGACATAACAGTGAAATCACAGTATTAATAATCTAATCAGACATGCATTGGAAAATTCATAGAAGCCCTCGATCTTGTTTTTTGTTCTTTTGGTATGGCGTAAGTATCTTCTCTTTTTTTGACTTTTAAAAAATGTGAAAATACCCTATTGCTAATTAACTTCTTCAATGATAGTTGTTGATTAACCTGGGGGCCAATTCTTGACCTTCGTTTATTGCACATTCACTATAAAACGAATGGCATTTAACAAAGATTTTGGAATTTTGCAATTCTTAACTCATATTCGTTATCGAGTTGGTAATGCGTTATAATGGCGATTCGTAAATATGGCAACATCATAAATTTGTGTACAATCTAATTTTAGGGCGTAAATAATTTTTACATTTTTGTCACTTGTCAGTTTCTTTATTAAATGCGAGTATTTTAAATTGAAAAAAATTAAGGAAAATTGAATTGGGAAGGCAACGAAAATGTTAATAGAGTACCTACTTAAAGAAAAAACGGATTTATTAAATGGTTTTCTAGACAATCAGAATACCTTTATGAAAACCATCTCGGTAATACACATATTTAATAAAGTGAATCGAGGGGATTTCTAGGAACTCTAAAATTATTTAATTATATTTCATTAACTATAATTTTTTGAATTAACATGATTATGGTGGCTTTGTTGCCGAGTGATGAAGACACGTCGTATTAGCCCAGAGTCGCACGTTTTATCCCCAGTCGAGAGGTTGGGATTTTTTCTAAAACAGGAATTAATTCTAGCATATTTGATATTGAGTGTGTCTATTGTCTCGAAATGTGTAGTCTTCTCCCATACAAAGTACATCAAAGTATCTTTCGGGATGAAGGGAGCTGTAATAGGTACCTTTATTTAATTTAATAATTTAATTCAAAGTAATTCATCTTTGGTACCAGTGTAACGTGCTTTACATTCACTGATTTCAATTTCTTTAAAAATAAATCTGGTTCTGCTACACCTGTATCATTTTGTGAGTCACAACACCACTCACTGCGAAGTTATTACATTTTAGCGTGTGCACAAATTAACGATTAACTTATTACGATATTTGCTAACAAACGAATAACTTTGGTCTTAACGAATGGTCCATAATTGGTCCCCAGTATCTTTATCATTATATAAATCGATGGTACCATACTACAGAACAATTAACTCAAACATTTATAATATTTATAACAACACTGCCGGACATCTATTCATGCAAAACCTGAGTTTAATGTAACAGACATTGATGGTATAATAGACAATTGATAGATGACAAAGACAGTTGCTCTGCGCTACTGCCACATGGCTAAATTCGACATTCCCTTGCACATTGTATTATGTCGACACACCTTACTGATAACGAAGCAGTATATATCAACTTTCTCCCGCATATTGAAACCCTAATTCTCTTATTTTTTATCTCATTAAGTGCAGGTTTGGCTTAAAAAAGTGTCCGATAGTGTATAATCACAAAAGAATATGTGTAATTTAAGCAGGGGCGGTTTTACTGGAGGTCCTAAGGGGACCCACATTCCCCATAACTTCTTGAGTTACATTTATAAATTAAATAAATAAATTGTGCAGCAACAAGAAACTGTCAGGAACTAGAATGTACGAACAAGACGATTTTATGTATAGGGTGACTGGTAAGTTGCCATATTCCTTTGAGCTCATTTGCATTTGATTTAACCGTCATATCCATTATGCGAAACCCGATAGTTTTTGAGATATTTTAGTTTAATTGTTTACAAGTGTAGGTTTTAATTTGTATATTTTTCGTATTGTCATTTAGTTTATTTAGGTTATCCTGGTCACGGCACCAGCGTGACAACCCAAGCCCCCCTCGTATATTTAATATTTAATTTATTCCCCTTTTACTAAGTCTCACCTGTCGTGAAGCGACAGGTGAGACTTAGTTAATATATATATATAGACTTAATTAATTAATTGGCCTTTTTCATGATCGTCTAGTTTTAATGGTAGGACCCCAGATTTGTTGTGTTATGGTAACCTTACAGGTACGTTTATAAAGTTTGGTATTACTTTATTTCATTTATGAGATTTAATTTGCTTTAATTTGATTACATAATTTTCTCCAATTATTATGAACACTAATCTGCACTGCACTGATATATGTTTTAAAGAATGACTAGTATGAGTAAGATTTGGCTTTAGATTTATGATTACTGATTTACTAAGAATTCACTGTTGTATCTAAAAGTAGAAGTAAGTCAAGGAAACTCAAATAACGTTTTCACACCTTTTATTTCTATGCTTAGACAACTGTCTATAAGAAAACATGGATATTTAGCTAGTTGAACCTGCAAAGCTACCAAACCTGGTTACCTGCGCGGAAACTTCCGCCTCGTAGTTTAAATAACATATGTAAAACCTTACATATGGTTGCAAGAGAAATTTCCCTTGTATGAGGTACCAGAACGTCCTCTGCTAAAGAAGATGGACAGGTGCAGACACCATGCTTTAATTTAATCCGCGGACTCGTCACCGTATAACAGTACCATAAATACAACTAACGCTGCCAATTAATATTCGTTGGGACAACTGTCAATTTATTTGTGGGCCTCGTCGAGTGCACCCCGCCTTTTCGGCTTAAACCAAGATGAAACGAACTACCCCGTAGAGTTTTGTGTCATGGTTGGCAGGCGCTAACTGCATTTATGCCATGCGTACGATAGCTATGGTCATAAAACATTTTCGATACTCACTGGATGCCGATCACTGGGCCCCCCTGTCGAGAGACAAGACTCACTGGTCAAAACACTCAGAGAGTTCAAAAGACTGCATGTGGTGGTATCGGCACCTGGCCATACTAATCTGCCAGCTGCTCGCTCAAGATCCTCGCACAGGAGGTGAAATTTGATAAAGTTACAGATATTGCAGATTCAACTGGACACTAATTATTTTGTACATTATCTTATTTTGACCTAACTTGATTTGGAAAAATGAATGAAAGTTCCAACTACTATTACTGATCCTATCAGAATTAATATAGACTGTACTAATTATTAATAAACATGTAATGAGCAGTGCATTATAACAGAAAAACCCTATCTGTAAATCATTTGGTACCACCGGTCAGATATTGTAAAAAACCCGCGAAACCCAAGCATATAGAGTCGTACTTTGATTAGCGTTGCCATTTCACCCGGAACAAAGAAATTGAATAAGTTTGATGAATTTTAGTGAGCTCGAGTACGTAGGAAATGGCAATGCAGTATAAAAAATTATTTAAATGGTCGTCCTTACCAATTCTGGTATACACGGAGAGTTCTGCGGGGCCCACTCCCCCGGATTCTTGAGTAACGCCTGAGTTACTCGCCTCCATGTCGACGGTGGCGTCGGTGACTAGTGCACGCTAATGAAGCGCGGCTCCCAATGCTGGTGGGCAGCTATAACTCCGAGACAGGGCCACTCTCTTATTTCCCGATCCCAAAGAACCAAAGCATAAAGCTTGGGGCTGTCAGAGAGTTGACCTGGAGCACAACTATATTACAGAGAGTCGTACAATATTTTCATACCCGATTCCTTAGAACCAAAGCGTAAAGCTTGGGGTTGTCAAAGATGTGGCACGACTCTGCCATGGAGAACTTGACAATCTCTTCGTACCCGATTCTTTAGAACCAAAGCGTATAGCTTGGGGCTGTCAGAGATGTAACCTAGATCGTATGCCGCCTCGCGTATTTATATGATTTCCCGTGAGTGAGTTCGTTATTCAAGCCTCCAAACTTGACGGAGATAGCCAAATGCTAACTTGTGTTCTTTAAACTAAAATTTAACTCAAGATGCTTTAGGTAAAAAGTGATATAATGCCTATATTTATTAGCTGTTGACCCTATTCTTAGTAAAAACTCTTACAACCCCGCGTGTTTACGTCGGTTTGTTTATGTTATCATTCTCGGCTGGAGAATACTTTGAGATTTTGTACAGTTTTGTCAACGTTTTAAAATATTAAATGAATACTGTGTGTTCTTTTACTTAGCTGAATAATTTAGACTCTATAGTTTGAATTCATACGTTATCTGCCAAAATTGTAAGAAAATGGTTTAACCTTTTCATGTAATAATTAATTTGGACTTTAATGATATAAATGCTTGGAAATAATTTAGTAAAATTTATAGGAAATTTATTCGCGATGAAGCAGCCCAGGGCTGGGGTGCTTCAGTATTAAAGTATTTAACATAATGTTTGTTACCTAACTTGTGTTACTGTGTAAACTAACGCAAGAAACTGAAATATTAAAAAAAGTTTTATTATTTTTGTTTATTTTAAATAATTAAAAAAAAAACATTAAAATGTCTCAAACTATTGTTTTGCATAATGGATATTATGGTTAACTCAATTGCAAATTAACTCTCTAATTCGCCTTCAAAGGAATTCGTCGACCTGCCAATCACCCTATATAGTGTGCGACAAAGTGTGAGGTTCTTGTGAAATCCAAAGTAAACTGCTAAAAAAAAAATAATATTTGGAGGGTATAAGTTAGGTACATTTATGCATCATTTTGAAATTTATATCACAGTTATCCGCAAAAGATGTGTGGTCAAAGTAATTATTTGTTAATGGCAGGTAGTTTTTGGTATTTTCTGAAAGGGATTATTTTTCTGATTACAAAAATGTTATGTAAGTCTGGGGTTGATTGAGAAAAATGTTGAGAAAATAATTATTGCAAATCTATTTCTTGGGCCCCTCCATGTCTTTGGGGTCTAGAACCGCCCCTGAATATAAAAAAATATGGATAGGTAATCAATGATTGAGGAATCAAAATAAGTCAAATTGAAAATTATTTGTATTTTAGATCAGAACTAAATGTACGGTCAGTACATGGTACAGTAATTGTTTGGTTACAAAATACTGCAGGTCACCAAAGGTGGGAGCCCTCCGAAGACAGAGTTCAAGCTCTTCTAGAAGCTTTTAGACCTGGCAGGGAAAGAGAACGTGATAGACAGGAATTGTTAAGTCCAACAAGGCAAGGCAGCACATCTGATACTAAAGATGTTCTTGTACACTAGGCACTTCATACTGAATTTGACTGTCATTATTATTATTATTTTTTATATCTTGTTATTGTAACCCTGGTATAATCTGAAAACTGTCCATTTGTGACATAGTTAGCTTCGTTTTTATATTATCATCAAGGAAAATCTAGGACTATCTTATTTTTATATGCTAATTAACAGAAATATTCTGATATAAAGTATTTAACAGTAACTCAAAAAAAGAGGATAACAAACATATCAGTAGAGAAGCAAGAGGGTTTTTACGAGTTTTTAATAAAGTTAAAAAGTGTTACTGATGGAAATACATTACAATAATGTAAAAAAAATGGTGAGGTGTATTTAAAATTCTCTTCATTAAAAAAAAATTATCTGACGATAATTATATATAAGAGAATAGAAGTATCATCACTGAAAATCCAAACGACAATAACTTCTCCGCTTGAACGAACACAAATTTTTTGATGAAAATTAAATACATATGTGTTTCAATACTATAATATATTATTAGAAGTGATCAATGCTGATAATGACCTGATAAAATTATTTAATGTACAGTTAAAATGTATTGAGCCCACATTTTAACTGTGAATATTTTAAAATTGGCAAAGCAGAACAAAATTATGTAATCATTAAATGATGTGTCAATTGTGAACCACTCGCTGATATTTAAATATCTTGTGTTGAACAGTTTTGAAGATTGGCTAATTTATATTTTAAAACTGATATTTTATTATTTGATTTTATGTATAGATAAAGAATAGTTATTTATACAATTTTTCGTACCATTACGGCAACCATATGAGTACGAAAAACATTTTCGTCTCTATGTCATGCACTATTTTTTAAATCGATTGTAAGAAGAAAATAATGAATTTTCAACAGTGGTGTATTTAGGGGAAGTAGTAGTAATAACCCAAGCCACAATTTTGCGACCTCTGCCTACATCTGCACAGAAATTAACGTTGTATTAGGTGTTACCTACGATCTCTGACCAGTGACTGACTAGGCGATATCACTTATCAGTTGTTTATCACTAAAGTAAAATAGACACGTTTTAACTACATCTGGCCGACTTCAATACATGGCTGTGAACGTTGGCGTATGTTTTGGGTTTTTTATTGATGTTGCGGAAAGTCATAAAGACTGAATTGTCAACATATAAATTAGTCATACTTTAACGTTGTATGTGCTGTGATGCGTGCATGATAAAGAGGGTAAGAGAAGAAGAACTAAAATAAACAACACAACCTATACATTTTCTTTGTGTTATTCACAACATAACCTATACATTTTCTTTGTGTTATTCTATTATTCTCCTGATTTTCTTTGTAGGGTTCATTTCTCAATAGAGAATCGTTTAACAATTAAACAATCACTTTTTACAACTAAGCAGTCAGATATGATGCATATTTTAGAAGGATTCATACATAAACATGGTCGAGGTTGCTCTACACAACTCCGCCATTTTTTCAATACCAGCTAGGAACGTACATACTGTTGTCCGCCATTGAGATGATTTTTTTTTCTAAAAACATCAGTGTGTGAGCGTGCTTGATTTTTCATCCTACAATGTCCATATTTTACCATGAAATGGTCCGCTTAAAAACTTAAAATCCACTGAAAACGTCACAGTAAATCACAGAAATAGATGCTCTACTTTTCATGATTAGGTGAGAACAGCTAGCAGTGGTGTTGATTCCAGTAAACACAAATGGTCCAAAGGTCTAACAGTAATGTTTTTAGTTAGTAATTTGGTCGTGTGACCAAATTACAACTAGAAATGTTTATTAGGTTATTACGACATTATCTAGCAATGTCAGAACACGTCAAATGGCGTTGATGCAACGTTAAAGTGCTGCTTGGGAAAACATAAATTATTTTCTTTCTTTCTAGGGTTGACCCCCGAAACTAAATCCTTGTTACCAATGGGCCGCAAAATTTGGATTTTTGGATAATAAAACTAAATTTTCATTTATGGTGAATTAAAACGACCATGCATATATTTCCTAATTTATTAAGTGTAGAAAATCAAACGCTAGGGTGGGGGGCTGCGCTCCCCTAGATCCATCACTGAGTTAACCCGGGATCTGTCGCGTTCTATTTCGTCGCGTCATTAGTCGCGTGTTAGATTTTTTCATTGCGAATTTGGATAAAATAGTTTTCAGTTTGATTGCTTTACTTGTGTACAAAATGCGATATTGTGATAAAATAACAACACATTTATTGTCACATGTGTCCGACTGCTCAGTGTCCGATTTGTGCTCATCAGAAATTGAGTCATCAATGTCACGATTGCCATTCAAGAGTTCATCGTCGGAATTTCCTTGTACCACTTGCTACAGTTGCTGTCCAGTTTTTTCATCTATATTTTAAAACAAATACTAATATAATATAGTTGTTAGATGCAAACCTAGATTAAACTACAAAATTAAACCACTAGCATAATCAGTGGTGAGTTAGATTAAATCTAAGATAGACCTTCTGCTCGCCGAACTTACACTGTTGGACTGTGAAACGCCACTGATTCATTTGTACACCCCTACCCGAGGCATTTACAGAAGCAGAAGAATTTTACAACATTATTTGAAAAGTTATGCGCGAAAATAAGAAAACGTTAGATTTTTTTCTAACTACCCGACCTATCCCGGGTTAAACATTGGTAACGTTTAGAAGGTACTTAAATATAAATAAATCATGACAGAAATTAAAAACGAATATCAAAATTAAAAACTAATTCTCATTGAATTAAGGAATAGATATGTATATACCGTTGCGGACAATAAAAATGGGACAACTGTGTACAGATTTTTTGTTAAAATTTAGTTGTTTATATTGAGATTATTATTATTGTGCATTTTGACAACAATAGTATCTGACATGTAAATTTGTCAAAAAATTACAGATAAAAATTATGTCTTAAAAATGTTTTCTTAAAATGTTTTCTTAAAATGTTTTCTTAACCGCCTCTCAAGTCACCGAGGTAACTCCCAGAAAATCCTAGGATTTTGTGTTGAATAAAGAGAGACGAGGCCCTACAGTTTATTGTCGAATCCGAACCACATCTAGGGCATCGACAGTTCTCTTCCATCTTAATCCGAAACAAATTATAAATAAAATTACTTGCTCCGGGATGGATTCGAACCATCGATATTCGGTACCGAGTAAATAGCTATAAGGCTTTACCCACTCGGCTACCATGCCTCATAAGAGACATTTACGAAAAGTCACCCTGTGCTCTTCAAGTTCAAAAAATCCTTCCGAAAAGGAACTCCGAGTAATTTTTACTGCTTTCGAATAGTCAGTCTGCATGCCCTGATTAATAAAACCTTTTCGCCTTTTTGACTCCAACAATTTTGTCAGAGCATTAAGGTTAATTTCTTCTACCACCGTTAACGTGCCTGAGAACAGGTTTGAAAACGTAAATTTTTCACCAAACCTATAATAAATCTGACTTTAAAATGAGTTATGAGCTTCTTTGTCAATGCACGCAATATAGTGTTGTAGGAAATGAAAAAGAAATAGACATCATACTTTATTCCACACTTTCAGTATAAATGGAAACTTTCATCGGTATCCACAAAAACATACGCTTATACAGCAAATTGCAGCAGGTTCAATTGAATTTTTCATTCTTTCATAGATAATAACAAGGCTTGTTAAAACACAAACTTGAAAGCTAAAAGTTTTGATATTTCGAATTGACAAAGATAGAAATTTAGGTTAGATTTTGTCATAGAAATATACAAATATGTTCGGAAAGTACCGAACGCTTGGAGAAAACTGTTCAGAACTAGGACTGACAGCTCCTTCGGAATTCCGTTTCATAAACGCCCATTAATGAAATAATAAATTTGAAAAGTCACTTTTACACTACACAAAAAGAGCTGTCCCATTTTTTTTGTCCGCAAACGTACATTTAAAATTGGAACAAATGTAGAAATGATATCATGATTAACAATCCGTCTATAAATTAAACAAAAACAAAGTTCTAACCGGATCAGCTGAGTCTTTGGCTAAGGCAAGTAAGACTAGATAATCTCTGCTTTGTGCTGTGAGTTCGATAGTTTGAATTTCGCCACTGGCACTGGCAATGTTGGTGGGAATAGTTGCGTGTCCGCATTTTTCCACAAGGATGCCCTTTTGGATTCAGGGGTTGTCTAGTTTTTTTGTGGTGTGTTTATGTTCACTTATCTAAGGACCAACTAGTAACTCAATACCTATTTAATATAATTTGTCAAAAGGTCTAAAAAAAATAAACATAATTCAAGTCAATTCATCCTAACTGACCAGACAACAATAAGAGGAAAACAAATGGCACTCGATGCGAGCGAGCAGCGACGAATACAAGCTTTGAGCTGAGCTTTATTTACACGATTGATGGCCCTATTTAAGAATCGAAGCAGTATTAAAAACATTTATATTTTCAATGCTGAAGAACCTCGGTCAATGGCCAGTTGAATTGTAATTGTTATGATTCAATAAAGCACTTTTATTATTGTTATTATTATATTTTTGAAACAAGATCAATGTGACTAGTTACATTTTCCAAAAGTAATGTAATTACCATCTTCAAGAAATTTTTTTTGACAACCCAAGCAATGGGTGTATTTACCCCCCCTCTTGGAACTGCGCTTGTTCAGGTATTTCTTAAAGTATTTAAAAAATCTTTCTAATGACTTGCTCGATAGCATAGTTGGCTAGAGTTCACAATGGCAGGTGTGACTAGAAATCTCTATCGTAGTGATGGGTTCGAATCCTGTCACCGGCACTGGCAGTGCTTGTGGGTATGATTGTATGTCCACGTATAACCCTTTTCTAGACAGTCTCAGTTTTAGATTTGGGTATTGAATTTCTGTGGTGTTTATTTATTAGGGAACCGTTGTAATGCAGCTTCAATGTACAGTTATAATGTACATAGTAGAGTGGCATGCGCCGAGAACTTCGCATATCAACAGGTTTCCACACCAGTGACCAGTCAAACACTGACGCTGTTGAGGTACGAGAATATGTACATGCGAACAGAGATAATAATAATATTTTTGCAAGTGTATACAATGTCGTGAAACGTTCTTTACTGGTTATCTTGAAAAAAAAAATTGGTTTTTTAAAATGTTTTCTTAACCGTCTCGCAAGTCACCGATGTAACTCCCAGAAAATCTTAGGATTTTGTGTTGAGTAAAGAGAGACAAAGCCCTACAGTTTATTGTGGACTCCGAACCACATCTAGGGTATTGACAATTTCCTCTCCCATCTTAATCTGAAACAAATTAGAAATAAAATTTCTAACTTGCTCCGGGATGGATTCGAACCATCGATATTCGGTACCGAGTAAATAGCTCTTAATCCAAATCTTTTGAAGTAGTGAACAATGTAAATATGATAGATGACTCTGGTGTTCGTGTTGCCGAGAAATTGAAAGGCGTTTTAAGTGTGTGTTTTCACCAAGCCTCCAACTTAAATCTATAAATCTCCAATACAATTTTGCTGTTAATGATATTAAAAAACAAAAACAAATGACTCATCCTAAATACCATAGGTCTAATATATAAAATTACAGGCAATACTGATGTATATCTTTCTTTATTACTACACGCCAGTCAATTTGTTATAATGGTTCGTCTTTATTGATTGCATATAAAATGTAGACATTTTCAGAAGAAAGTTTCAGAAATATCAAATATTATTCGAGTTTTCAAGCACAATAGGTAATATAAATATTTCTTTCTTTATTTATTTGTTTGAAAAGCTGTAATTAATTAATCATTCATATATATTTTAAGTATTTTCGGATTAATTGTTTATCTGATTATAAGTTAATGTTGTGAAAAGAATTTTCACTATATCTTCAAAGATTAGTAAACAAGCACGGTGGCAAATTTTGATAAATAATTACAAAAGTTTTTTACAAGAAAATTCCAAAAAATTACCACATAAAAAGGTATTTCTTCAATCACTACAAATTTCACATAAAACTAATGTGGGTTCCGCAAAATGACCACTTAAATTTTCATGTGACTAAAGTTCTGTTAAAAATGGATAAAGTTTTCGGTATAAATTAAAAAATCTCCATAACGCTTTAACCTAAGTCGAGCAAATTTTAATGATGATGGTTTACAATAGGCACATAATATACATAATTTTTTTTAAATTTTTTTTCTGCTGTCATTTTTAAGATATTCTCAGTTAAGGTGAGGGCTCAGTACATTTGAATGATATAGTAGATAGATATTTTTTCCTTCATCAAATTTATATGGTAATTTCTTTAACCATATTTTTTCTTAAGCAATTTTCAGATTTACAAAATATTTCAGGTGTTTTCTCTTTTGAAATATGAAGATTGATTGTTGCATATATTTATTTTAATTTCAAGTAATATCTGTGATATTTTATTTTACTGTCTTTTTGTACATAGAAATCTATCTCTTTATTTTTTCTTAACAAGATTGGCGCAACAGATTGTATTAGTCAAAGTGAGAAAATCCTCTCAGAAATTTTTTAATGTTAATTATAAATCATTGTAAAATATTTATTGTATGTGAAAGTAGGTTAAAATATATAGACATATTTTTATTATAAACGCGTTATATTATGTATAAATTAATCATGTGCAATCTGAATTTTATTTTATTAGTTTATTAAACATTAGCCTATTTATATTACCAAAACCAAACCTTATAATGTCTGTGTAAGTGCCCGATCTACCCTATTTAGAATTTTAATGATTTCTAATTTTTTATGATGATCCTTACAAAAGCTCGTCATAGCTATTCAGATTGAAAATTTTATGTCTTCTAAAATATAGTGTTTCACAACATCTGCAACACCTTGCCAAAGTCAAAGTGAATCCTATGACTGAGTGTGTTCCAATATTGCACTAACTTTTGCAATGGTTTATCATTTTTAAATATGTGAGGTGATATTTCAAGAGAAAATAAGTGATTTGTAAATACATTTAAAGTTTTCGGATTTTATACAGGGTGAAAAAAAGGTTTTATATTTTTATATAAATTTTTATTTATACATTATTAATTATCAATCATTGTAATTTGATTAATTTGTGCAAATTCAATATTATAAGTTGTGACTTTAGAATTGAGAAGAAAGAAACATCACTTATTGTCGAAGTACCTGAAATTTTTTTCTCTTTTTCAATATTTAAATTATATTTTATTTAATTGTCAAGTCTCTAAAGTCGATTTTTATATCTCATGTAAATAGATTTTATATATATATATTATAAATAGATGAATTTATTATTATTGAATAAGTTTATGTTTTATAGAGTAAAATTATTTTATATTTTGCTTTGTAAAACGATTTTAACATCATAGGTTTATTTGTTGTGTAATTTTACTGCTTGTTTTATATTTTAAATAAGATAATATATGATTTTGTAAACAGGTTTTAGTATTGATATATTAAATATATTAAGATATACATTACAAGAAAGTATTGTTTTATTAACCTTTTTACTGTGAAGAGCTCAAATGAACCGGCTTGTCAAAATCGATATTTTTCTATCGCTTGCGAACATATTTGTTTAGAGCAGTGTGATCCGTTTTACTATACATTTACTACATATTTATAAGTTTTTTTATTTTGTTTTATATGAGAATAAAACATAATCAAAGTATTATTCGATTTATTTATAAAAGTTGCATGCCAGAAAAAATCTCAAAAAGTTAACTAACAAATAATTTCTAGGAAAACAAAGATCCAAACAGTAATTTAAAAGTGTTTTTTTTAGTATTGATTCTGCAGCGGTGCCCGTGTTGAGCACACCTTTTAGTTGGACACAGAAAATGATGCGAGTGAGTTTGTTCGACTAGAGCAGCCTAATCTTATTTTTTGGATCGATGCGAGTATAGTCGTCTAGAGTAATTTACTCTATGGCGAATTTATTCCTCAGGAGCAGGGAAAGGATTGATAGAGGTTTTATAATTTTAAAAATGTGGTATTTTTCCTCATCCATTATTTGTATATTAAATCTATATGGCATTTAAGATGAATCAAGTGTTTTCATTTTTCATTCTCATCAATAGAAAAATTTTAACAGTGATTTAAAGTGTTATGGCGACGAGGGTGTGCTAATGCGTTATATGTACATCCTATTTTAATTTTATACCAATTAGATAAGGTATTTTGAAAAAGTTTTAGTTTATTTTATGTATCGTAGTATTTTAGTGTGCTTAAAAAGAATTTTGAATACCTATTTTGTCTAAACATATTTTATGGTAATATAAAAGTGCATGGTTCTTGCGATCACCCTATTGGTCTAATTTTAGTGGATCTTTTAGTGTGACGTCACATAATTATTCAACCTACATACTACTGTTATGACACATTGGTTGCCTATACGTCGCACTGGAACTTGACCCTTAATGCAAATTTCTATAAAGATGACATTTTCGCGGGTTGGACACAGCGTCGAATTTTATTTTATTTCTCCCTTGTAAGAAATATTCTAGAACATTCAATTACGATTTACCGTGCACAAAGCATGTGAAAATATGTGCAATTATAACACATTATAGAAACTTTTATTACTAATATAATTCATTAATATTAAAACCGGATAAAATATCCTCCAAAGTTAAAAGTTAATAGCAGCTAACTTCATCCTTTCACGGTCTTATAGACCGAGTTATGGCAGTCAATGTATTAAAGAGATTGCATTCTTTATATATTTGTTTTTTATTTGTCTTAATGTAAAATACCTTACTGTTAATAAAATATTTTAAACATGAAGTTTCAATAATAATTTCTGCATAGAAAGAAAGAAATAATAAATAATATAATCTCAGTAACCACTAAAGTATGGGCCTTTATCGGGCTTTTATTCAGCTAGCATCTCCAGTAAAGGTCCGATAAACAACCAGCATTTGGTGTTTACTGGGATATAACTAAAATCATTTATTTAACTGCTAAATAAACTACTTATTAAAATTTGTTACTAGTCAATTAGAAGAAGAATAAGTGTAATATGTTTATGGTTAATATTTTAATTATATTGATTTCTAAACTATTTAGATATTTTATGTATTGCTATATAAATTATTTTGGTAATATTTCCTAAATATTTAATTGGTGAAATAGGATATAGGTCCATTTAGTTTTCCATTTCCCTCCTTCTGCATAATATTTATAAAGGACTATGGGTTATTTACAAAACTGAAATCAGTGCTTGGTTACAGGACAAGGTGACCCTTATAAGTACATCGAAAAAATGTAAATGATGTTTTGCCCATAACTGCTTCATTTTGGAGATAGTGTATTGATTAAAAAAAAAAAAAACTGTAGATCTTTTAAATGCTTGAAGATTTTTTTTATCAAATTTGCTGTGCATAAAGAGTCCTTTTAGAGACTTCTTTGTTGTAAACATTTAGAGCATTTTTTTAAAATGCACTGTATCTCCGAAATAAATTTATTGACAAAACATCATTTGGGCTTTTCATTTCAATATAGGTTTGAGAATCATTTCCTGAATTTTCTCGATGCATGTACTTAAGGATCACCCTGTGAAAATCTCCGTTTTATCGGAAATCATAATCAACTGGAACATGCCAGAAATATTATAAATTATAACATTTTTGAACTGGTTGGTCGGCATTCTTATACCACCTTGTATAAACGTAATTTTGTATTTTCGTCTTTGCTCAAAACGATATGCAAAATATCATTAAAATCTCTTTGGCCTTTAAAGAGATCAAGTGGGGAGTAAATAGTCATCAAATAACAGACAAACATACGTATTTTAAAAACCATGCCGAAACATTATATGTTGTAACGTGAAGATTTGTTAAAGAAAATGGTTAAATTTTGTGATAATTTATAATCGACAACATAAAATTTAATGAGAATAGTAATTTTTATTTTGATCATACACAAAACATGTAACGCCAAGAAAATAGGTGTACGAGTTATGATACAACAAAACCCTTACATCAGCTAACCGTGATATCCAGATAAGTCTATAAATAAGAGCGCCTCGAGCACTCTTAGAGTTTTTTCGTCCTAGACATTGACTAGCATAGTTCGTGTGTAAATTGTTCATAAACGTAAACTGTTAATAAACGATCCAAATAAATAAATTTTCTTAAGAATCTTTTACTTTTGTTTTTAAAAAACCAATCGCTCGTCTACGATTCTTAAGTTACGCAAGTTTATTCAATGATTAGTAGTTCTATTCCTATTTATTTTCATTATGAGTCATTTATAGTGTTCTTTTAATTATAAAACACATGTTAAATTAAATGATAAACATATATATGTATATAAAATTAACATAAGTCATAAACTTTAGAGTTCTAAACAAAAGCATACCAATGTACACTATTTCAAATCTGGCATACATTAATTCTACTGGTCAAAAGTTAAGACGTAACCTACTCCTTTACAGACCTCGCTCTCAATTGGCTGTTTGCCTGTGAGTTCGAATCAATCTTCTTGCCTCGCTCTGGCTGATTCTGCCATTGGCTGTTTGCCTGCGAGTTTGAATCACATAGGTACTGTTCGAATCGTCCTAAATCAGGGATTTTATGTTCGTAATCAGTCCAGTGCTGCCATTGTAGTACAATTGTACCATTTACAGTACATTTTTGCTTGAAAAGTACGACAGTACATTTACGTGAAAATAATATAATTTCTAGTACATTTGATAAAATTTCCCTAAGATAGTACTTCTATGGTACATTACAGAACTTTTTAAAATATGAGCTTTAAAAGTATCAATTTATTTATCGTTCGAGAATCCATGGATGGATGGCACCACACAAAGTTAGCTCGAAGCATCGCATTCGAAATATATAAAATTTGATTCACATGTATCTCTACACTTACACATTCCTGTTAGAAACCACCGTTCCTTCGGTATATGGAGTGTAGAGAAGGAGGAACGTCTCTTATGGACGGTACGTTCAAAATGTGGTCTGAATTCTGTAAGGTACGAGATGTGGCGCTGATCGTATTATGGGATTGAGTCTGAAGTTAAACACTTACTATATCTCTGAAACTAGCTTCAGATTCTATAAACTAACGAAAACATAATACTATGTAGGTGTTGAAAAGAATTATACAGCGTAAAAAAATAATAAAAATAGTAAAAACAAAATCACGTAGAATACCTCCTCTAAATCAGCGCCACCTATTCTTCCATCGAAAATCCGATCAAATTTTTTAACACGGAGACGTTTCTCCTTCTCTACACTCCATACTTCGGTATTAGAATCACCGCAGAAATAATAATCGGATATGCAAAATTCATTTAACATTCTAGTGAATAAGAGAATAATAATACGTTCTTTATCTCCATCTCTTTCCACTCATGTAATTAAAAAGAGACGGTGAATAAATTAATGATTATAGTACATTACAGTACATTTTCACTGACATAAATAGTACACTCGAATGAAAGCTCGCGGCAGCACTGAATCAGTCACCTCGGAAAACATGGAGGTAAAATATGTATTGAACTTTCATAATGCCACTGTATGTTCTACTTGCTCAATTTATTGAACAATTTTATTTGACCGAGATTTTCTTGCATTACACACACCAATAAATTGAAGGTCAATTTATTGGATCGTGTAATACAGCTATAAAAGAAACTAATTTTTGTATAGTCGGCGTTTCGATTTATAATTTAATCATCCTCAGGACTATTTAAAATATATTCTCCGTTTTATTGTATAACTAACGGTTTGAACAGTTATTATATATGAAACGAAAAAATCCACATCACAGATACAGAATGTAATTTTTAATTATTTATCAAGAAAATAAGTCTCCATTTTTGTTGTTTTTATATCCGTACTTTAACGTATATGATATAGTAGATGGCATCCGCATTTATTTTCCTATATTGTAAAACAAATGTAGCACAAAGATTGCACCAGAAAAAGAAAAAGTATTGTTTCTGCATTGAATCGATTCAGTTTCTTTTTGAAAAATGACGTTTGTATCTATCTTGTCATAAAAATTTTGAGTACAAAGACAGTTATAATTGATTTGGATTGAGAAGACTCCGTAAAAGTTACCCGATCTTAAGCTGAATGCTCTACAATATTTCCGTCACACCGTCCTCTGGTCCTGATTTATGAAGTTTTAAGAGGACAAGGGTAGATTTAGTACAGTTTAGGATCGAGTAAGAACTTATAACATTTACGAAAGTGCCCTTTTGGGAGAATTTTCCTAAAATAATATTGTGTAATATCAAAATATTTACTATAGTGTCTTGTATTAGTTTTATAATAGCTCATGTAATTAATTACAATCAAATATAGGACATAGCTTTGGCAGTGCTTTTTAGATACATGGCACAGGTATCGTTATTATACAAAGTAATTTGAAAAATATACAATAATAATAAATTAAAGTCTTATTAGTAGAGTTGACAAAAATGCGCCGCAGGACATAGGCGTACGCACCATAATAAGTATAAGAAAAGAAATTAACTAGTATAAAAGCAATAAACTGTTACAATGAGGGCTAACGTTTTCAAGCTCACCAGTTGGCGCCACTGGTCGAGTAAGGTCGTGTCAAACGTTATTGTAAGGCGCGGGAAAAGTTTATAGTGTTTTATTATAATTATTTCGTACACCAGCAAATAAAAATCCTTGTTAATTGTGCCTCAGTGTTGTGCAGTTCCATTTTATTCGGAAACAAAAGGCGACATGCTTCCGAGAGACAAAACTCGCCTAAAACAGTGGTTGACAGAGATAACTTGACTCCTTCGAAACATTCGTGTGTTTGTAAGAAATATTTTAATCCTGACGATAATGCGTTACCAAAGGAGTCTACTACATAAAATCGTGAGTAATAATCACGTACATTCGTTATTTTCATCATGCTCATTCATAATATAACCTAACTTTAATGACTTAGGACACTTCTGATAAGTACAATAATTTCCCTACTAAGCAAGTAAATTACTACTTTCCGCTTCTGCCATCATTGTGTTAAATGTTTTCAGCTAATTTTTATAAAAATTACTAAAAACTATCGTTAAAGAGCCATAGTAAACATAAACGGTCAGTGACATTTCCGTACACTAGCACCTCTCGTGGTGAATTCAAACGCGCTAACCCTCATTTATAACAATGTATGCACAACTTACCCTCTTAACCAGCTTGATTATCACAAACTGTAAAAGATGTGTAAAAATTTTGCAGCATCATGTATGTTTCTATGGTTGTCTCCGAGAGTAATGTTCGACGTGGTGAAAAAATATACTTATATTTTGAGAACGACCGTTCGACATCTATTGATGTAATACAAGTATACTTAAAATAATCTTGAACTCACTTAACGGATCTGCAAATGCACCATCAGTACCATCACAAATTTGTCTTTATCTGGTAAAACCGGTGTCTTGCTTTAACACACATACGAACTTTTCTCCAACGGGCTCATTTTTTGCGTCACCTATAGAATGTAGCAGTCGATTTACTTCGTCCACTATTTGCAGTGACTCCGTTAACGACAACGCACTATTTTGTAAGATTTGTATGGCGTCATGTAATCCTTTATAGTTCTTGTGAATAGTTTTAAAGCTATTTCAACAGAAACATCTTCGAATTTTGTCTGGCTTTCCTTAAGAGCTGCAGCCTCGTTTGGATTGAATTTTAGTATCACAGCTTTTATTTGTTGTAAATATTCTGCATAATAAAATGCTGCCTCCAACCATGTTCCCCAACGTGTAAGAATCGGCTGTGGTGGTTCGGGAATACCAGGACACTTGCTATGAAATGCGCGAAGACGTTTAGGACATCTAAGAAACCCTTTTTTAGTATTTGCATCTACCTCTGGAAAACCTTGTCGAATAGTTTCTGCCACAAGGTGTAAAACTAAACGCACTGTTACGGCACCATCGGTCACAAACATCAACACGACTTTTTTGGCAGGTCAAATTTTTCTAACGTCTCCAGCACCACCCGCGTAATTGTTTGGCCAGTACACTCAGTTAGTCTTTTACTAGCTAGTAACAGTGGAAATGTTGATTTAAGAGGGTCCAGTACACGTACTATAACATTTACATAGAATTTTTTTTACAATCTGTCGTCTCGTCAACACATAACCACAGCCGTGAATTTTTTAATCACATTTGATCTTATTTACAATGTCTTCGCTTACAGTTGGTACATAGTTACGCAACGTTGTACGACTGCTAACGTCACCTTGGAATTGTATTTATTCCAGAACTCCTGAAATGGTTGTTTATCGAGTATGTGAAGCGGAACATCACAGGCAACCAGCATTAAGAGTAAATCGAACATAAACTGTGTTGTCGAAAGCACGCCATTTTTCTTTAGTTTTATGTTGCACAGAATTTACGTGACGTTTACAATCACGTTTGTCCCAACACATCAGGTCAGTCTCGCACACCTTACAAATTATTATAGCACCATTGTAGAATAAATCCGGAATTTCACTGATAAATTTATTCACTTTGTCAGCGTATGGCCGTTTTTTACCCTTGAGCAGATCTGACGTACTTTATTATTAAATTAATATCAGAATATTGATAGTTTTTTTTGTGGGATTTCGGTCATAAAATAAATTTTTTCTAACGTTTCGTAACCATCATCAGACACAATTAATATAAATGGTTATTATCATTAAAATTTACTACACTATTTATTAGAATTTGCTTTAAAAAATATTTTATTACATGCATTTGTATGTCTGTTTTACGCAACGAGATATTTTAACCTAGTTTGTGTGCTAAAGTTTTGTTTATGTTACAGAGATAACGTTGATGATATGGTTTACAGGGTTTTGTTAAATAGTAATATATAATAAGATATTTTATTACAAAAATTATTATTTTGTATCGGTAGATGATTTTTGTAATAAAATATCTTATTATATATTCACTATTTAAGCAAAACACCCACAGTAAACCATATACATTCCAACGTTATCTCTGTAACATAAACAAAACTTTAAGAGCACACAAACTAGTTAAAATATCTCAGTTGTTAAACAGACATACAAATAGCATGTAATAGAATTTTTTAAAGAAATTAAAAATAATAGTTAAGTAAATTTTAATGTATAATAACAAACGTTTTAAAATATTATATTAATTGTAGTTTATGATGGGTAATAAAGAAATAAAAAAAATTTAATTAGTTGCACTGACCGAAATCCCCACAAAAAAAACTATCAATATTAATTGATAATAACGGTCAAAAAAAGAAAAAAATATATATATATTAATATCAAGAATAAGATACAAAAAATAAAATTATCAACAATACAACGGAGCGAAATAAATTACATTTCGACGCATAATATTAGACTAAAATAGTAAACAAGTCTCGCTTACGTACTTGGGTATTTCTCTACCTGGCACCGCCCATGATTTGCGGATCGAAATGCCAACTCTACTTATTAGGTTTTTCACCTCCTAAGTAAACTCTAACTCTATTGATGGAAAAGGCTTATTTATTGACATGTATATTTTCTATAAATTTTAACAGCGACCTAATACACCTATTAGGTCGCTGAATTTTAATAATATTCGCTTTGGCCACCTAGTGGTTGAAGACAATTTATAGCGATCACTTGACACTAATACTACCCGTCAACAGAGGGCGGTAGTTGGATTTGTTATGAATAATTTGAACATATTTAATTTAAATTTATAAGATCATAAATCATAATCATATAATCTATTATAATTATAAAACTAAATCAGATCGATAAAATATCAGTATACATGAGGGCGTAACATTTTTTTTTTCAGTAGTATACCTTAATATGTCATAAAATATTTAGAAATAAAGCTTCTCTAATTATTGTGCAACAACAATAATATACCAGTATAAGGAAATGTTACTTCTTAATGGACCCGAAACATTTTTATGAAAAGTCTAGGGCAAGTAGTAATTAATACAAGTAAAATAAAGAGTACAAATTAACAGAGATTTTCGTAAATGTTATTCATTCCAAACCCCATCCTAACATGAACTATATCTGTTTCCATTCTTCTAAACTTTTTAAGACGGGACGGAAATATCACTAGAAACGGTTCAGATTAGGATCGGGTAACATTTATGGAAATCCCCCAGATTTGTAAATATAAACCCCGTTTAAATATATACGGTGTGCCAGAAAACATCGATACAAAATTAATCAGAAGCGGCTAAAAAAAAAGGAACATGTCCCTCTAACAGCGCATGCGCCAAAATTATGTTAGTTTCTTGTCAATATATTTTTGAAATGTGTACATGGGCCACGCCTTTCTTGTCATTTGCAGCCAGTGTACTCTATACCATACGTACCTAGAGTTCACTGTTTGCAGCTCATTTACCTATCTCTTTCTCGTTTCAATATAGATGCACTTGCGCAAAGGAAATTTTAACGTGTCTGCTGTTGTTCTATGTAGCCAGCGGCCGTCATTACGTTTGTTTCGTTTTATTTACATTTATGCGGTGTTCATACTTGATTCAAGTGTTTAAATATAATTTTTATGATGGTGAAATTATGTAGTGAACAGAGACTTTTCACGTTAGTTATAGATTTAAGACAGTTCCTAGTGATGAATATTGAATTGTGCCAATTTTGATTTCGTTTTGACTCGGTGTTGTGTTTGTGATGCGACATAAAAAAAAGTAGTAATTACAAAATTAATTAATTAAAATTAAAAGTGTATGTTACATCACATTCATAATAAATTGTAAAAGATAGTGTAAAAGTAGCCTTCTATTTCAAGAAAATAACAATCACAATTTTTCTTAAAATCACTATATGACAAAGTTACAAAAAGTGAGATGTGCCTTTTTGTTTTAAATGGTATGATACCTATGTATGTGTATATTCATACATACATATATATTTTTTAACACTCTTGGCAACTTTTTTATTTATAACCTTAGGTTAATAAACTATTATTTCCCACGCACAAATGTCAATTTTTGATATTTACTGTTGTATTATTGGGATGCTTATTAAATAAATATTATTATTATATTGCAGTTTTTTTTATACTAAAATAAACACTATTATACAGTTATACTGTAACCCACCCCATCCATGGCTCCTTTTTTATAAATTTGCTCATCTCATATAAAATTTATAAAAAAAAGTAAAAAAAAGACGCCTGATCGAGAAATCGAACCATAACATTTCCATTTTAACAGATTTATTCAACGTTAATAATTTCACAATATATGGACCTTATGCTAAGTACTTCAATATTTGATGAACCAGGATGCTTTTCATCAGTCAAATTAAAATTCAACACTTCGACCGCAGGAGCTACGAGCTCTCATTGCAATTTTGAAGTAAACACACATAAGCTTTGTTTTGGTTCAGAATTTTCACGGTTCTAGGACAGTGCCCGTCATGCGGAAATTAGAAATATTTCTATTTTGGTGTATTGCTCATGACGGGAACTTATTTGCGCATAACAAGAACAGTTCTAGAATAGTAATAAACGGAACCAGAACAAAGCTATAATATACTGAAACTGCATTTCTCCTACTTTGTTGACAGAAAAAAAGAGAGAGAGATAACGTTAACGATGATGTGATCGAATAGAAAGAAAGCAATATAATAAATTATGTCGTGTTATGTTCCGGACGCCAGTAAACCGTTGTCACTTCGTCTATATATCTAAGGTCTGTGGAGTCAAATACTTCGAGAGCACAGACTGTGTTCGAGAGCCTCGAAGTTGGGCATCGTATAACAGTCATGTCATTACTCATTACTATAATATGTAATGCTGGTTGTATCATATATAATGAAAAGCTTATTTTGATCTGGATTTAAAAAGTTGGTTATGTTATGGCACAGTTGTTATGGTTATGATGATTTATGAATAAATAAAACAATATGCGTTTTAAAGTGAAAGAATGGCATAATATGTGAGTCTAATTAATTAAATATATTATACCGTACACCAACTACTAAACATGTTATAAACCCCATCCATACTAACATTTTGCCACAGGTTAAAGCAGAGACGTTGTCTCTGGGTTAAAGGGAAAACTGATTTTGCCAACCTTATCCACCTGATGATTTTTTTTTTTCAAATTGAACTGAAATTAACTAATTTTATTTACATATGCCAGTTCACAACATATATACAGGGTGGGACAATAGTGCGTCAGATTTCAATATCTTGAAGCTAGAAAGTTGATTTAAAAACAAAAGTAAACTAGACAAAAAAGTCTATAACCGGAAATTGTGTTCGAATATACAGGGTGAGCCAAGACGATTCTACAGGGTCAAGTAATGTATATCAGAACATTTTTTAAAACCTCTTGTGGTCTCCTTTCACTCCTGTATTATTATTGACTTTCTCCCAACCACTTGGATGTAATGATTTTTTTTGTTGTTGAAATTATACCATTTACACGTGTATATTAAAAATATCACTACAATTACAATTGTCGATTTTAAGAAAAAATATGTTGGTACCAGTTATGAGACATCTGCGTGATGACAATCAGCCATTTTCACTTCCTAAAAGTGTACAGGGTGGCCAAAAATGATTTTTAAATTTACAACTTTTTGAACTGAATTTTCTCAATTTTTTCAAATGGAATACCCTGTATATTTTTGCATCATGTGATGTAGAATTGAAAAACGAACATTTTTTTGTACATACATTCCTCTATTTGTGATCATTTTCAATTTATAGAACAATAACTGCAAAATTCAGCAATAAAAATTAAAAATGAGGGTTTTTTCCAAATAAATCAAGAGAAGGTATTATAATAAGAGTGTTACATGGTGCCCATAAAAACATCACACCAACAACAATCCAAAACTTGAAGGAAAGGATAATAAGTGCTTTTAGAAGTGTCACTCGGGCAATTTTATGAACAGTAGAAACCTCATTCCAAATACGCATAGTAACGTGTCATTCAAAATTGGCAACATGTGGAGCACTTTTTATAATATCTTCTCTTGATTTACAAAAAAATATATATTCTTAATTTTTATTGCTGAATTTTGCAGTTGTTCAATAAATCGTAAATGGTTACAAATAGCCATAGGGATGTACGTACAAAAAATGTTCGTTTTTCTATTCTACATCACTTCGTCGAAAAATATGTTCCATTTGAAAAAATTGAGGTCAGTTCAAATAGTTGTAAATTCAAAAATTATTTTTGGCCACTCTGTATACTTTTAGGAAGTGAAAATTGCTGAGTCATCAAACAGATGTCTCATAACTGGCACTAACATATTTTTTCTAAAATTGACAATTGTAATTGTAGTGATATTTTTAACACGTGCAAATGGCATAATTTCAACAAAAAAAATCATTACATCCAAGTGGTTGGGAGAGTCAATAATAATACAGGAGTGGGAGGCCACAAAGATGTTTCAAAAAATGTTATATATTCCATTTAAAAAAATGTTGGTTAACCTTGTAGAATCATCTTGGCTCACACTGTATATTCGAAAATAAATTCCTATACACTTTTTTGTCTAGTTTATTTGCTTTTATATCAAGTTTCTAGCTATCATATAACTCAAAATATCGAAGTCGGACGCACTATTGCCCCACCCTGTATATGCGGTATCAAAAATTATCCCACTGAAAACAATATTTTGTTAGGAAAGTTTGTGTAATTATATTAAGTTTGGATTTCTGGTACTCTTACAAAAAAATTCAAATATTTAATATAAGCATATTATGTTTACAAAAATTACTAAAATCAAAATTAACACCTACCAGATATATTTCCATAAGAAAAAATGCAAAACAATTAGAAATGTGAAAAATACTACCTACTAGCCCTTGGACAAGATGGCAAAATTTAATATTTGAATAAGATTTATATTTTTATAAAGTTTACATGCACATATTTGCAGCACTTTTCCTAGTAAATATTTTATAATTAATTTGTATTCATGTTTGTAGAAGTATTCATTTTAATACCAGAAGAGTAATTAACTTATTTTTTTCTCTTGGAAAAAGTTGTTTTGCAACTCTAAAATCGTTTATTTAGAATGTGTTAAACTGATACTTATTTTATTTAAAATAAAACTCGTAAGATTTAGTTAATATACATACATTTTATTATTTATGTGATTCAAATATCCATATACAGCTACACTGATTGATAAAGGAATACAATAATTTACAC
This sequence comes from Rhamnusium bicolor, assembly GCA_029963845.1. Taxonomy (NCBI): domain Eukaryota; kingdom Metazoa; phylum Arthropoda; class Insecta; order Coleoptera; family Cerambycidae; genus Rhamnusium; species Rhamnusium bicolor. The sequence continues at coordinate 1,548,569 of JANEYF010001313.1, forward strand.
CACTGGTTTTAAAAACCCCTGGCTCAGACTTAGAAATACAGTACACTTTTACATAATACAAAATAAACATTAAAAAAACAATAGAAAAACACGACTACATTTTACGCTATTCTCCAATTACATTGAAAAATAGAATAAAAATACTAACATTACATAAAAGTAAAAAATATGAGATGGATGTCACCTGTATGCACACAGAGTAACATAATATTGCAAAGGCCAAAGCCCTAGGCACTGCCATGAGGTAAAACGTTGATTCCTTACAGTCTTATCACAGAAAAAAACAAAAGTCCATTTTGTTGTTCAACAACAAAATTCACTGTCCATTAATTAAAGTCTGTAAATTAACCATATCAACAAAAAATATAAAGCTTATTTATAGTACGATCAATATTTGGTTAGTTTAAATAAACAGTTAAGATGCTCGGGCATATTGTATAACAGAACTATACCGCACTGGAGATAGGTCTATGCTTGCCTCCATAGATTTTAAGATCATTTTTGATCTTTTTTCTGGGTGGTAAACTTAATTCTGGATCAGGAACTGGCGATACAGGGGGGGTAACTGAGGGTGCAGGTGAAACAGGGTTAGAACTTGGAGGAGTCATGATCTGTTCCTCTTCAGAGTGATTCTCTTCAACTGCTAGCGCCGCTTCAACTCGTCTCCTTATATCATCACCAGCATTCAGTGGTGTATATTGCACAGTAGGGGAAGGGAAGTAAGGATGACGCAAAGCAGCCACTACTTCTTGTGGATTTTTTATTAAGTTAAATACAACATCTTGGGAGTGTCTAAATCTGTCATCTCTTTCGGTAACAGTTGCAGCGGCTGCCAATAGCTCAACACCAGTTGAGGGTATCAAGAATAATTGCAAGGAGAGTAAGTTGGTGACGAGCGATCTCTCGTGTAAAGATAGTAGCGAATGTCGGAATCATAACTGGTTGGAGTGGGTTCTTGCATCATCGGCATTGGAGAATCTTTGAGATTTTCTTTATCGCTACTGCTTGAACAAGATGATTCTGATGTAGATGATGCTGGAGGAGTGGGGGGTTGTGGAGGTGCATTTTCTGAATGACTCTTAATATGAGCCTCCATACTTTTTTTTTGAGTTAAAAGTATCATTACAGATGGTACACTTGTATACCTTTTCTCCATAATGAGCAACCTGGTGAAGTTTCAAGACATGATTATAACCAAAAGATTTTCCACAGATCTCACACGAATAGGGTTTTTCACCTGTGTGTGTTCTCGAATGTACTTTTAGTTGTTTGCTGCATGTAAAGCCCTTCAGGCAAACGGTACAAACATAAGGCTTTTCTCCAGTATGAGTTCTCATGTGGATCACCAGCTGTCCAGACTGAATGAATGTCTTAGAACAAACCGAGCATTTGTGTGGACGTTCACCAGTGTGAATCCTCATATGTCGATGAAGCTTTCCAGAATGTTCAAAAGCTCTTGAACAAACCTCACATTTGTAGGGACGTTCTTTTGTATGTATTCTTCTGTGTACACTCAAGTTTTCCTTAACACTGAAGCTCTTAGTGCAAAACTCACATCGGAAGGGTTTTTCCCCAGTGTGCGTGCGATAATGTCGGGTTAATCGCGCGGGAACTGCGAAAGTTTTCGAGCAAATATTGCAACGGTAAGGATCCTCAGTCTCTTTAGCATGGGTGCGTTGGTGGGCTTGGAAAGCTGCCTTTGAGGTGTACATTTTGTTGCAGATTTGACACTGGATACTTTCTTGATTAGGCTGTTTTCCTGGAAATTCAGCTATGGGGAAATCAGGACTGCACACTAACTTTTTAACTGTGAGCATTTCTTCTGTACTCCGAACTTGAGCTACAGGAAGAGATGTTTCGCTGTAATATCCAACCATTTCCTGCATTGGCCAAGTTTCTTCTGGAATAAAAAATAAAATTTAAAAATCACTTTTAAATAACATGTAGCGTGTAAAAATGTGAGAATTAAGTAATGTTGTCTGGAAATATATGCCATTTTAAAATAGTACAAAAATAAACAAGTCTGCCAATTTTGGAAAATATACAGTGTGATAAGAAAAAACCAGTATGGAAGGTCATTTTTATATAGTGTGTGTGGATATATCAATAACGTTTGTGATTTTCGAAGAATGGGAATTTTTTTCGACAGACTGGTGTACATCGGGCGGATACACGGGCATTATTGAGAAAGGAGTCATGCCTAGATCGACAATACGCCTCTATCGCATAGTCGTGTACCCGATATGAGTACACCAACCTATATATAAGGCTTGTAAAGCTTTATTAAATAAGTAAACTACATTTTATTTTCAGTAAAAAAGCTAAAAATAAACGCAAAAAATGCAAATTTGTCAAAACATTTCATTAAGAAAAGTTGTGCAGAATCATCCCAACAGATCAATTTCTAAAATTAGAGGTAATTACATTTTACTTATGATTACAAAATCATTTACCCTCTTCAAATAAAAAGATACGGTAATTCTTTACAACAGCCACTTCTATATTTTTCGTTTTTTTTTGTACACACGCGTAAAGTGTCTCTATAGAAGACATTTGCTGCAAAGGAAATGTTGCGCAAATATATTTCGTATTTTCGCACTGTTTTGGGGCAAGGGAAATAAGTGACAATAGTTAATTGTACCGGCGCTGTCAACCCATAAGGAGTCATATAAAGCAGATATAGAATGTATATGTGTAAGTTAAACGCGCCGTATGAGGGTTATCATAAATTCCACCAAACGCATTGAAAAATTTTATTATTTTTTTTGTGGCATTTCCCATCATAAGCGCAACATATAATTATGTGGGATGTATTCCTAACATGACGGAGCATCGTACTGTGTATTTGTTTTTTTCGTCAGGCAGAAGTGGCTGTTGTAAAGAATGACCAAAGACCAAAGATACAATAAAAAAAATATTAAGAAAAAGTTGTTCAGAATCATACTGAACGAAAGCCAAAATTTTGTTAACAAAAAAAAAGAGTTGAAAAAAATAAAAAATATACCTACCAATATTTTTTCCACCAGTTTTAGAAAATGACATACTGTGATGATTGTCAACATCATTTCTTAATAAAAATTTTATCAAAAACAAAAAAAAAATATTTTTGCAACCTTTTTTTTTTTTTTTTTTAATAAAATTTTGGATTTGGCCTTTTGGGATGATTGTGAACAACTTTTCTTAATACACATATATTTTTTTTATATATAAAAAATGAGTTTTTCTTTTAATGGAATGATGTATATTATCATTATATTCAGCATACACTTTTCAGAATTTTCCTTATATGAATGTTACTCAAATTCTAGAAATTTCCGTTTCGTCAAATGCGGCAGTTTTCCTTTTTTAGGGGTGAAATATAATTTATAACTTTTTGAATAAAATAAATTTTAAATAATCAATAAATAAGATGTATTGTGTAATGTTTTAAGAAACATTTTGTAGTTAAATTTTAATAATGATGCCGTGCAAGTGTATGATTTGATTAAAACGCTACATTTTATAGTATTGGAAATCTATATTTCGATATATTGAGATTTATTATTTTCTAAAATATTACAAAATCATTAGAAACCACCAAAAAATACGTTAAATTGAAAACTGGCGATACTCCGAGTCTAAAATATTTTAATACAAATAATTTATTAATTAATCTATAAATATTAACGAAATGATTTTTTTCTTAATTTTTTTACATTTTTTTCCCTCACAAAATAATTTTATTAATTTTTTTTGCACCTAAAATCACAAAAAATATTTGTGCTTCGCCCGTGCGCACATTCCAGCAATTAAAATTAATTTATGATACCTATTGATTGGGTAAACAGATTTTTAAAAAATTATATAGAAAATCAAAAGTAAAAAATAATACTTTTTCCATACAAATGGCACAATTTTCTGCATTCCAACACTTAAAAAATAAAAAACGCACCGGTTCTGGGTTCAGTCTTACATTTCACAATCAGACTTTTGATAAAATTTTCTTGAGCCTCTGTGATTTTGTCACAGCTCTTTTGAGCCATCGCGATCAAACTGCTCTGGCAGCGGACAAAAAGGCACTAACTGAAAGTTGCGTAAAGTTCGTACACTAAAATGCAACACGATGCAAGAAAATGACAAGTTTGAGAGTGCGTTGCGTTAGTTGAAGCCCCGCCTCCTGCGTGTGCATTTCGTAGGTGGGGATGGATCTGTGGGCCGGTTTTTGACCCCACAACCAAAAAATGAAGGAACCGAAAGTCATTGCACCCTAACTTTCGACGTCACTTGCAGAGATAAAAATGTATATTCATGTGGGATACTATTTCCAGTTGAATCGAATATTTATTTGATTACACCACGAGTCAAACTAAGATTTAGATTTTTTCGTTAAAACTAGTGTCAAAACCAAAATAGAAACGACACGATTATTGATCTGGCGAAAATACGTACAAGTACCTACCTATGCCAGGTTTTTTTATAATTTATATTTATTCGAAAATAGGCAAAATATCTATTTCTAAAATTCCGAAACAAAAAAAATTGCGAGTTTTTCAGCGATAATCATATAAATCGAGTCTAACCTATACCATTTATGTTTATATTATAAATACACACAAGAAAAATCTTTACAAAATCATACAACACATTTTTGTTTTTTCTTTTTTTCTAAATTAAACGTATAAGTATTTATAAAAATGTCCCTAAACTTTTCTTGTGGGAAAATAAAAGAAATTATTGTATGTTTTCTTTCTAAATCAATTCAGAACAGAAAGACGTATAATTATAAAAATTTCCCTAGACTATACTTGTGAATATATAAGAAATGTATTTATTACGTTGCAATTACTTTATCATACTTGTTATGCGTTTATCAGTTTGTTTACAGATAAAAAAAATAAATCTTTAAAATTGTCATTAAATAAATTTAAATTTGTTATATCATTTTTATAAACGACAACGTTAAATGATATGTCGTTTGTTAACTGATTCTTACAAAGGTCATGGAACTTTAAAAGATTACACTGCATTTTTATCTCCAGTTTTATTAATCTGTCGTTATGTAGATAGGTACATATGTAGGTTCTAAGCAACATATCTTTACTTATACGGAAGGGTTATATTTAAAAAAATTTTAAAAAATGAATTTTTATTTCTAGTGACCACTGGGTCATTACTACAACTTCATCGAAAAAAAATAGAATTGTTCTAATGCCGAATTATTTGTTACCTAGGTTACTAACTAGAGCTATGGCTAGGAGAAGTGTCTTTTTGTTTATCTAAGTTAACATTATTTATTCGAAATAATATACCTAGTATATCTATCTAATGGTTAGATGTGATTGTTTAATGATAAACAAAATTTAAATGAGAAAAGAGTTATCGTTTGTTTAATTTCTATTTTTCGTTCAAAATTTAACCAACATATAGTACCCAAACAATTGCTTGGTACGTGCTCAGACGATTGTCCTACTTTAAAATAGAAAATTAAAATCCTCATTGAAATGTCTGCAGGTCGGTCTAGTCGTTTCACTGCGAAACACATTGCGTAAATTGGCCAACGAATATTATACGACTTAACTAAGGTCATGAAAAAATAAATTACCATTCTGAAAAATCCCACTGATAGTGATAAATACGATAAATAATAGCGTTTCGCATTATTACAGTATATCAATTGTTTACGACAAGCGAGCGATTGTCTATTTTTAAACCATTTATGATTTCCAACTGAAAAACAAAGCTACACGAGGCGGCGATGCATTGAGGCGAATGACTGGTTGATTTCATTTGTGAGCTTTGGCATTTTACGAAGTCTCCCATTGAGGATACACGAGCGCGCCCGCCCTAGTCATTCGCCTCCACGTGGAGTTCCTCGCTGCTTTTTTACAACGATCACCGACCTCGACAACTCACAGAGACGTAGGTCGTGCTTTAGGCCATCCCTTCGCCCCGCCATCACCCGCGCAGACCCTAATATAAGTCATTTTATTTACTTAATGGCATTTTAAATTAATTATTTTGTTATTTGTGAACTGCTGCAGCGCATTGTTGCAAAATGTAAATTATGGTGAAATATTAACATGTATAACTGTATTTTTTCTATAAATATTTAATAAACATATCAACACTATTTTTACACATTTCATTAAATTTGTCAATTTTCATGTAGTTATTTATTATTAAAAACAATATGCAACAAAAAAATTTGCAAGTCAAGTACATAGGCCGACATGACCTACTTCATTATTTCAAATGAAGATTTGCCGTTTTCTTGAATTTCAAATTTAAAATGACATTCCAAACATATACATATATTAAATTAGACTAAAACAAAGGTGACAGGCTAAGCACCTAGATGCAACAAATAGGAGGTAAAATATGTAGGTACTCTCTCTTATCAATATGACGAAATAAATCGAGAAAATATTAATTACATTCCACCAGTTGGATATAACAATTAGTAATGAATATCTATATTAATATATGTACCAAATAAAACATGCACTTTTCCACTTACCTTAATATTTTTGTATTGGTGTAGGACCACTTTTTCAAAATCTCATCTTTTCAGTAAAATTTCAAATCAAACTAAATTACTGTCTAGTTTCAAGCACTATTCTATTTTTCCCTAAGATATATTATATTAAAAGTTTATATTTGCGTATAGTTTGTAAAATATGTTGATATTTTGTAACAAATTTTATTTAGGACCACACTTACGATAGGCTAAAATCAAACTAAATGTTTACCTCCTCTTCGTTCGGTTGGTTCCCGAGCGCTGACGATAAGCTATATAATGCCCCTTTCCTCTCTGCCCTCTCATCCACAGCCCAAGAGTCTGGCTCGTGTAAAGAGGCACGTGGAGGCGAATGACTTGGTCGTTTCATTTGCGAATAAATGTTTTTTTATGTTAAAGCATTTTTGTAATTAATTATTAATGTGATAAAGAGTTTTAATTATATGCTTCTTTTATCTTTGTTTGTGCAAAACTCAAAAATAATAGACCTTGAAATAGTTATGATTTTCCTAGCCATCTTTGTTATCTAAATAAAAAACGCCAACTGATTTGATAGCCAATTTTCTCATGGCCTGGGTCAAGATTTCATTAGTTTGTTAGGTTTAGGTACCGGGAGTATTTTATAAATTATTTTATTTCGGTGTTTCGAATTTTCCTCCACGACAATGGATAAAACAAAGGAGCGTTCATGCAATAATCTGGTTCTACACAGGAAATATGTTTATTTGCAATACCTTCAGTACTGCAGTATACACCTACATGTACATACGTAAGTCCTATAGGTAAATTATAAAATTATTATGAGATACATCTGATAAAGAGGTAGCAACAAGTATAGTATGCCATGTCATAAGCCGCAATACATAACGTACATATATATGTATATATAAATTTATCTCTATAACCGCCTGTTCTGAAACCAGAAAGCAAAAACAGTGGAACCTCCCATCAAAATAAAAGAGAAATATGATTTAAACTCGGATTTTAAAGCCAATTTAAAGTTTCCACGGACTTACCACCTACATTTATTATAAAGATACCATAATAAATGCCACCTATATTAGCACAGAGAATTTGTGGTTTCAAATAGTAAATACCTAGGTATTGAGGAAAAAATATATAATGCTGATCTCTATTGTATTTTCTTAAATTAATAAAATTTACCTAGCCTATTTATAGTGATTCTTTTTATAATTTGTTTGAACTTTGTTGAAATTTGTTTGCCTGTTACTGTCAGTAACACTACCACTCATACACTTTTTATGCCTGTCTGAAGAAATGTCTTAATGTTTGCTTTGACATTGCAAGAAAGCACTTTTTTACAGCTTGTGCAATATCTGTGCCGTTAAATTGCAACTCAGGCCCGGGAAACTAATCCACAAGTTTACTTTATCCTGTGAAGGAACTGAACAAGACATTTTTACGAAAGTTGTCTAATTTTGCACTGTTTACTTATCTATGTACGTGTTATCCACATAGGCGTTTCATAAACACAATTTTTTAAGAGGTATTTATTTATTTTCTACATCGGGCAGTGAACGTAAACGTGATAGTCAAGCGCCTGCTATTGGATTGGGTGAAACCAATCCTTTTCCCCCCTCAAGATGAAGTCAATAAGTAATTGTTTTTTATAGCAGTAAGCCGTCCAATTACCTAATAAAAACCCTTAATGTTTTGTTCCCATTTTTATAAAGAAAACAGATTTATTGCATAACACCTACATATGTAAGAATATTTTATCATTTAATATTGTTTGAGAATGTTTCATTAGGTGTTTACAATATAATATTTTATCTGCATACATACGTAAGTAAAAGTCGTCTCTGGGATTTGTCGCTACCTCCCGATCTCTAAATATTATTCTGTAAGGATGAACATGAACATGAGCGCATTAAGATATGACTATGACGGACTGTATGTCGGTCGTACAGATGAGAAACGTCAATAGGTGTATTTCTTTTACCACCAGTCTCAGCTAATCTAAATAATTTTACGATAAGGAGTCTATATGCTTTTATTTATTCAATTTAACCGTAAAATAATGTTACGCCACTGGACTGTGTAGACTGGTTAGATGAGACTGGAATTGTACGCTAACGGCCGGGAATATTCTGGAATGCTCTAAACCGTGTGAATGGATGTATAAATAAGACGCACGGTGGACCGAGTTTCAGTCTTAAGTCGAACGTGAACGAGTAAAGAAGAAATAAGAAAGAGACTTATACGTGTTCAAGTGTGATTATAGTTAAGACAGTAATTAATCTATTGTTGTTAATTGTTAATTAGTAAATAAAAGTAGTGAATAAGTGTTACCTGAACTTTCATTCAACGAATCTACGTGTAGAGGTGTTTGTGTGGATAGCAAACACGTAACAATTTGGTGTCGGAAGTGGATTGGAAGAGAAATTTCTGGAATATTCGAAAAGGTTCTACAGTGTTCTTCTCAGAAATTAGTGGTAACACGGAGAACTAAGCTACTGGACAGTGTTTGGAGGACTATTTCTGGACTAAATAGTGACTTTAAAGTGGATTTTCGAGAAGTTTCTAGAACATTCGATTTAGAAGTAGTTGCAAATACGTGAGTGCCGCTAGTAATAACGTGTTGTAGACTGAGAAAAAGGACTACTAGTGCAATTTCGGGAAAATTCTAGAACATTCTATTTGGAAACTACAGGAGATCCGTGAATTGTGTCGACGGGAACGTGTTGTAGACTTAAAAACAAGATTATAAGTGAGTTTTAGTAATAATTCTAGAACATTCGATTTGGAAACTACAGAAGATACGTAAACTGTGTTAACGGAAACGTGTTATAGACCCAAAACAAGACTTATTAGTGATATTTTGTGAAAATTCTCGAACATTCTATTGCACAATTAGTGGATATAAGTGAATGTTGGTAACACAAAAGTAACATAAACTCTAAATAAGACTTTCTAGTGCTGTTTCGAGATTTTTCTGGTACATTCCATTATTCAAATAAACGTGATAGATACATATTATGGACATTATAGCGTAATCAACTTTATTTTGAACTGATTTACGTGTCATGAGTTAATGCCAACAAAAAGAAGCATGGCGGAGAAACAAACACAAGACTTACTTGCAGCATTGGTGCAACAAATGGAAGAACAGAAAAGAGAACGCCAGGAAGAATTAAGAAAGATTATGGAAGATCAAGAGAGAAGACGACAGGAAGAAAAAGAAGAACAAGAGAGAATACGACAAGAAGAGAAAAACGAACAGAGAAAAATTATGGAAGATCAAGAAAGAAAAAGACAGGAAGAAAAAGATGACTTAAGAAAAATGATGGAAAGCCTGGAAATAAGACGACAGAAAAAAATTGAGACAAATCATAGAGGGACAGCATCAAGTCATGCTCTCCGTCACTGAACAATTGAAGGAAGATGTACAGGCTGACGTCATGAAAGTTAAAGAAGAAGTCAGTGAATTTAGAGGAAAGTTTGAAGGAGAAATAACTGAAGTTAAGGAAGAAGTAGCCCGACTCAAACAACAATTAAGAGAGAAGGGTGGCCAATTAGTACTGTCGTCTGGTGCTAGGTTACAACCACCTTCCTTCGACGGTTAAAGTTCATGGTCAACTTATAAGAGACAATTTGAGGCAGCTGCACGATCAAATAACTGGAACGATGATGAAAAAACAACAGCATTGGTATTAGCACTAAGGGGCCAAGCATTAGACCTGCTCCAAATAATTCCTGCCGCACAGCAACAAAACTTTAGCATTTTGGAGGTAGCGTTAGAACTAAGAACGAGTAAAGAAGAAATAAGAAAGAGACTTATAAGTGTTCAAATGTGATTATAGTTACACATACGTAAAATAGTCTTTGAACACACTTAACTGATCTGGGGCTGCACCATCACATGTTTGTCTTAATTTGGTAAAACCGGTGTCTTTATTTAAGACACTTGCGAACATTTCCTTTAACGCGCTCATTTGTTTCGTCACCTATAGCGTGTAGCAGTTGATTTACTTCGTCCACTATTTGTAGTGACTCCGCTAACGACAACGCACTGTTTTCTAATTTTTTTATGCTTTCATGTAATGGTTTATAGTTCTTCGCAATATTTTTTAAAGCTGTTTCAACGGAAATATCTTCGAATTTTGTCTGGCTTTCCTTAATAGCTGCAGCCTCATCTGGATTGAATTGTAGTATCACAGCTTTTATTTGTTGGAAATATTCAGCATAATAAAAAGCTGCCTGCAACCATGTTCCCCAACGTGTAAGAATCGGCTGTGGTGGTTCAGGGATACCAGGACACTTGCTATGAAATGCACGGAGACGTTTAGGAGATTTGAGAAATACTTTTTTTGTACTTGCTATTAATGCATCCACCTCTGGAAAACCTTTTCGAATAGTTTCTGCTACAAGATGTAAAGCATGCACTTTACACGAAACATGTATAAACGTACAACCTTGTTCTTGCAAAGAACGGCCTACCGAACGCATTGTCACGGCGCCATCAGTCACAAACATCAACACTTGACTTTTTGACAGTTCAAATTTTTCAAACGTCTCCAGCACCACCTTGGTAATTATTTCGCTAGTACACTGACTTAGTCTTTTGCTAGCTAGTAACAGTGGAACTGTCGGTTTAAGAGGGTCCAGTACTCGTACTATAACATTTAAAATAGAATTTTTTTTACAATCTGTTGTCTCATCAACAGATAACCACAGCCGTGCATTTTTTAATTCACATTTCATCTTATTTACCATGTCTACGTGTACAGTTGGTAGATAGTTATATAACGTTGCGCGACTTGATAACTTCATCTGGGCATTGTATTTATTCCAGAACTCTCGAAATGGTTGTTTATCGAGTATGTGCAGCGGAACATCACAGGCAATCAGCATTAATATTAAATCAAACATAAACTGTGTTGTCGAAGGCACGCCATTTTTTTTTATTTTTATGGTGTACACTATTTACGTGAAGTCCACAATCACGCTTATCCCAGCACATCAAATCTTTCTCGCATACTTTACAAATTATTTCAGCACCATCATAGAATAAATCCGGGAATTCACCTATGAATTTATTCATTTGTCAGCAAATGGCAGTTTTCTACCCCTGCGTACGTCTGCCATGCTTTATTATTAAATCAATATCAAGAATACAGTACAACAAATAAAATAAAAACAAAAAACAATATGCAATACGCCCAAGTGACTTAACGTGTACACAACTCGAAAGCTAATAATAGACTGGACTAGAGAAAGAGTTTTGCGGTCAAGGTGAATGCCGGCGACAGTAAGTACATCAGTACTCTACGACCACGATACACAGAAACGATTTGCATCTTTACTTATAAGTGTTCAATTGTGATTATAATTAGGACAGTAATTAATTTATTGTTGTTAATTGTTAATTAGTAAATAAAGTAGTGAGTAAGTGTTATCTGAACTTTCAATCAACGAATTTACGGGTATAGGTGTTTGTTTGGATAGCAAACATGTAACAATTTGGTGTCGGAAGAGAAATTTCTGGAATATTTGAAAAGGTTCTAGTGTTCTTCTCAGGAATTAGTGGTGATACGAAGAATTTAACTACTGGACAGTATTTGACTATTTCTGGACCGATTAGTGACTTTAATGTAGCTTTTCGAGAAGTTTCTAGAACATTCGATTTAGAAACCGCCGCAGATACACGAGTGCCTCTAATAATAACGTGTTATAGACTTAAAAATAAGACTAAGTGACTTTTCGTGAAAATTCTACAACCTCGATTTGGAAACCACAGAAGATACGTGAACTGTGTTAACGGGAACGTGTTATAGACTCAAAACAAGACTTAATAGTGACATTTCGTGAAAGTTCTAGAACATTCCATTGCACAATTAGTGAAGTTAAGTGAATTTTGTCAACACAAAGTAGTATAGACTCTAAATAAGACTCGCTATAGTTGTTTCGAAATTTTTCTGGAACATTCCTTTATTAAAATAGACATGATAGATACATTTTATGGACATTATAGCGTAGTCAACTTTATTTTGAACTGATTTACGTGTCGTGAGTTAATGCCAATAACCAGAAGTATGGCGAAGAAACAAACACAGAACTTGCTAGCAGCGTTGTTAGAACGGATGAACGATCAAGAGAGAATACGACAAGAAGAGAAAGACGAACAAAGGAAAATTATGGAAGCGCAAGAATGAAAACGAAAAGAAGAAAGAGAAGAACAAGAGAGAAGACGACAGGAAGAAAAAGAAGGACCAAGAGAGAAGACGCCAGGAAGAAAAAGAAGAACGAGAGAAAACGTCAGTAAGAAAAAGAAGACATAATAAAAATGATGGAAGGCCTGGAAATAAGACGACAGGAAGAAATTGAAGAACAAGAAAGAAACGTCAGGAAAAATTAAGAAAAAATGTTTGAAGATCAAGAAAAGTGGCGAGTCGAGGAAAGAGAATATTTCAAAAGAAGCCTAGATGAATAGCAGGCAGCTATTTTCTCCCTCACTGAAAAATTTAAAGGAGATGTTATCAAAAAAAATCACTGAAGTAGCAGGGAAAGTCTGTGAAGTCGAACGACAAGTTAATGAAGTTAAAGAAGAAGTTAGTGAAGTTAGAGGAGAAGTCAGTGAAGTCAGAGGAGAAGTAGCCCGACTCAAACAACAGTTAAGAGAAAAGGGTGGCCAGTTGGTACTGGCGTCTGGTACTAGGTTACAACCACCTTCCTTCGACGGTCAAAGTTCATGGTCAACGTATAAGAGACAGTTCGAAGCAGCTGCGCGTTCAAACAACTGGAACGATGACGAAAAGGCAACAGCACTAGTATTAGCACTGAGGGGCCAAGCATTAGACCTACTCCAGACAATTCCTGCAGCACAGCAGTAAAACTTTAACATTCTGGAGGCAGCATTAGAACTAAGATATGGTGACAAACATCTCGCCCAAGTATATCAGGCTCACCTTAAAACACGCAGACAACAGGGTGGACAACGCCTACAGGAGTTCGAGACTGCCGTGGAGAGATTAGCCCATTTAGCCTATCCTGATGCACCAATAGAGTTTCAATAATAATTAGCAGTTGGTGCATTTATTGATGGAATAAGAGACCAGGAGGTTAAGCGAATCCTTAAGTTAGCCAGGCACAAACGAAGTAATGAGGTTTTAGTACATGTCCTTGAGATTGAGGCTACCTATAAGGATACCACACAATCAAACCATAGAGTGCGGGTCGTGGCTGTGGAAGAGACTCTGGCAGATAAAACTCTGGAGGATATATTGTCCGAAATACAAAAAGGAATCACACAAATACTGACAAAAACAGATTCCCAACCGAGACATGACCAACAACAAAGTGGGAGGCCGAATGGAGGTATTTGTTGTTATAAGTGTGGCAAAGTGGGTCATATTAGGAGGAAATGTCGTCAGCGTAGCCCAGAAAGAGTAAACACTGCTGTGGTTGAGGAGTCGCAGGAAAACTAAAGATGGCTGGTACTTTGAGGGCTGCGCTGGTCAGGAAATATGATGACCCCGAGAAATAAAAGTATCCCAGCTTCGGATAGTCCAAAGTAGTCTGCTGTTGGAGGGTTATGTAAACAAGAGGAAATGTGTTTTCACAATTGACACAGGAGCTACCTCATCTATAGTACGTTCAGGATTCATAACGAGTTTCAAAGTAAGTAAAGAACAAAACGGATTAGTCGTTCGGACAGCTATGGGAGATAGGGCAGTGGTTCATGGGGAAATCGACTAGGAGTTGCAGATTGGCCGTTTATGTTTTAAACATCAAGTTATCGTAGCTGACAAGACAGATGACTTCATGGTGGGATTAGACGTTATGGAAAATTACGGATTTATACTGGACGTGGGAGAACGAGTTCTAAAGATTGGAAATGAAGAAATTGTTCTTTCAACGGCAGATGAAAAATTCCATAATATCAGGCTACTATCTTTGAAGACACTAAAAATTCCTGCACACACGGAGAAAATAATTGAGGCAGTCCTGGAGGGAAACTCTACCATTGGCCTCGTTGAAATGGATGACTCAATTAAAACGACCGATAATGTTATTCTGGCAAGGACTTTAACACAGACTAAAGACAAAATACCGATTAGAGTGGTTAACCTATATTCTCACTCAGTGACATTCAAAGAAGGCGAAGCAATTGGCAACTATTAGTACTATAAAAAATGTAAGTGTTAAATGTTAAGTTATTTATTAAACCGTCGTCGGTTCCAGTGAAGAGGAATAAGTCAAAAATGAGACAAGAACAAATTTAATACATAACACCTTTTACACAAGCATATGCATGAAAAATTGAACCGTTGAGTTTTGACATCCTTCTGCACAAGCACAAACAAAGACTGGGTTATTTCAAAGTTAGCGGCATATTAGTTGTGTAGGTATCTCATTTTTGCGATTTTATGGCTATCACGTCCTATTTTTTACTGACACCAGCGAAATTGTAAGAAATAAACAAAAGTTGTTAATTTAAAAATATCTAAAGCAGTAAAGACACGCGTATCGGCGCTAAAAGCCATAGGAGCGTACCGGAACTGCTTTTTTACGACTACACCATTGATATTAAGATGATGGACCTAGTTTCAGACCTACAAGATAACCATCCATAAATAACAACTGAGATAACGAGACAACAACATATTGTACTGCCACTGCCTATTAACTAATTCTAATTATATCATTTATCGATAAAATTTGTCGTTCCTAAATTGTTAAAAATCAAGGATTTAAAAAGGTCATGGGTTTTCAGCTGACTATAGATAAGTTATTTGCTTAAAGACAGTAAAAAAAAGTGTTGCAAAATAAGCTCACCTCGACAAATTAATGCGAAATATTTTATTAACGGAATGTTTTACAGTTTCAGCACAGATAATTAAGCGGGCAAAACTTAATCATTTGAAATAAATTGGATATTATGTTAAATCAAATCCGTCAAATCACTGAAATCAGTGAAATCACTAAAGCAATAAATATATTTTTGTGGGCTTTAAGTTGTAACATTTTTGTCATCTACATAGACATTTTCGTTATACCTATTATAATTAACAACCTAGAATGAGAATATATGTGGATATGTTTTTTCACCTCTTAGCTATAAAATACCAACTAATACATATCTACATGCCAAAGCTTATACACTACTGGTCTCGGTTTCAAGCAAAACCTGCGCTTAATGCGATAAAAAATAAGAGAATTAAAATTGAAATATGCGTGACGAGAGTTGACTGTATATAGTTTGTTGTTTGGATCTTTGCGTGTGTATCAAATTATATAGAGAGACGTACGTATGTCTAGGCAGGCTAAGACATCTGACCGATAAATTAATAATTGGTAAAGCCAAAGACACGATTATGAACTTATGTCTCAGCTTCATTGATCAAATTGTTTGTCACTTGATTCAGCGGCATCGTAATATTTTTGACATTATATTATAGTTTAGTAGCTATATGAATCACATAACTTGAAAATTACCTTTGAGAATTGACAAGTACTCACTGGTAGTCGGTGAAATTTAGGGTATGCCATATCTCAGTGTTGGAATATATCAAAGATATTGTTCTCCAGTACACGCCATTGCTCAAAAGTAAAATTGACCTTCAATTTATTTATTTCATACAGCGTGTAATTGTGACGTACGCGCAAAGATCCAAACAACAAAGTATACTGCTGCGTTGCCACTAAGGGCGGCCGTGGTGCGATATAATGCGCAAGCAAATGTCGAATTCAGCCTGGCTGACCGGAGGTGCCGCAATAGATTATATAGGTGTATTATTTTCACAGCTATAAAATGAATTTACTCAGTTATTTTTTTTTATTTGTGATTGGTGTAGGCAGTTTATAGTAACTTGTTAAACCAACCACAAATGAGAATACCTCAGTTAACTCATTTAGAACTGTGAAAAGAGTACACCTAAAGACAACATAACATTCATTCTCGTTATTCTGTCCCGATATGGCAGGAGCATAGAGCAACTGTAGTCTACTCACTAGTTTTCTATTATTCCATCATTGTCTGCTACATTAAACACAGGTTTTGTATAAATTAGTGACCAGCAGTACATATTATTTTTGCACATACTAAAGCCCCCATCCAAATGCACATTTTTTTACGTTTTACTTGTGTAGTTCAAAATGTTGCAGTCAAGTCGTCGTGTATGGACAAGAAAACTGTGCAGTTTTGTGAACTGTGCAAGCACTGAACGCGGAGTCAAAAAACTGAGACAGGCGCTTCCGTTTTGGGTGAACTGCATGTATTCATCGGTGCGTGTGGACACAAATCTATCTTATTTGCTCAGTTTTTTGCAGACAATCACCAGGAGAATACATATTCACTTTTTTCTGGCAAGACAAATTGCAAAAATTGCTAGACAAGAAGTTCCTCCATGACTACTACGTGTAAACTGTGTTAATAATTTCGTAAAAACTGTATTGTGTGGATGTCAGTCGAGAACTGCAACGTTTTGATCTGTACAAGACAAATGTTGTAAAAACTCTGCGTCTGAACCGGCCTGAACATCACATAACTGTAGGGTTACTACAACCTCTTTTCAGCTTTAACATAATATACCAGGATAACAATTTCCATTTTTATTTTTGTATCACATCTTGAAAGCATCACCTCACAAAATTTCGTCAAAGAGAAAAATCTACAAAATTTAAATGATTGTGCATAGAAATGGCCCTTATTTGAAATTTTATCTGCACTCTAATTGTGAATGCGTCTATACATATACGCATGCGCCCAACCTTTGGTAAGTCGATGAAGTCGATAAAGCCTAAAACCTTAAAAGAGCGCCATATCACATCATAGATGGATTGTACTGTTGGAAATTCGTTATATAGAAGGCATTTAATATAAATATTTTTTCACAAAGGGCAATATTTTACAGTTCTACCAGAAAATCGACCAGATAATTACTCAAATCATTAAAAATTCTACTAACCTAGTAAATCAAATTTTTACTTACTAGATGGACTCTATTCTACTAGATTTAGTAGAAATTCTACTGAGATAGCAACACTGTTAAGATAACATAAAGTTTTTTTTCGATTCGTGCGGTGCGATCAGTCTGCGCTTACCTTTAATCAAGATAAACACACTTTTGGGTAAATACCGAGCATGATGGACTATTAAATATCATTGTATTTTATATTCCCATTAGTCACAGTTGGTAACTAATCAGTCATCACTCATCAGTCATCAACATCATCATCATTATCATCATCATCGTTAACACGGAAAATACAAATTGTTCAAGCTTATAATAGAAAATAGTTATCCAGATAACACAATAATTATAATTCTTTTACAAAAATTCAGCAGATATGTGATAAGTGTTAAAAAATAAAAACCGAATATACATGTTCATAAATATAAAGTAATCCAAATAGGATATAATAGGATGTATAATAAGATACGGTGAAGAAATTTGGATGTATAGAAATTATTAAACTTTATAGTATAAAGCTTGCAAGTTTTTTTTTTTTTTAATGATTCTTGAAACTTGTTTTATCGGCGGAAGATACAACAGATTCTGAGTTTGGATAAACATCTAAAACAAAGCACTTATTGTATTGGAAAACCGAGATCATGAACTACGAAATTTAATACACATAGCCTGAGAAAAATCTGATGGGGCCATGTCAGTTACAATGTGGAGTCCCACTTGGAATGTCATACAACAAATACGTAGAGTCCCAGGATTTCATGTCAATAATTCAGAAGCTTAGATGGTGTCAAAACGATACCAATTAATAATTCATATAAAAAAAATTCTTACGACTCTCCTTTTACTGAGTTATGGGCACTAAGTTACGGTTTGCAAGTTTTTTATTAATAACTTTTGAAGTTATTGAGTTCAAATTTCATAGTGGTTCATTGTATCTAGAAACAACAATTGACTAGGAATTTTCAACATTACGATTAATGATCGATTACTTTCCTTCAAACAATGGTAGTCGGTTTTTCCAAATGAAAGAGCATTTTTTCTCGAAATCAGTTGATTTTATCGAAATCAAATCAAAGCATTTTTTTAGAAAAATGTTTAGGAAATTTAATTCCGTTACTTTCAGTTCAAAAATATCACCCCTCCCAAAATGTTGGAGTGTCATCCCTTAGGGATAGTCCGTTTCTGACTTCCTAGAAGGTAAATTACGGAGCAGAATTAAAGACATTTGTGTACTATGTAAACAATCAAAATTTAGTTTAATTTCAAATTGTTGTTAAAAAGTTATTAATACAAAACCATTTTTAGCCGATAAATTTAAGGGCCAGTAAAAAAGGGCCGTATAAATACTTGTACTGTTGACCTCATCTACAAGGCTTCTGAATTCTTCTTCTGAATTGACATGACGTCCTGGGGCATCCTGTAGGAAAAAATCGTACAAAAAAAATATTGTTCGGCAATTTTTTTTATTATCGTTGAAACATCCATGACTGTTTGCGCAAAACCAGAATTTAGCCCATAGCATTTTTTAACTCTGTGGATCAAATAAACATGTTCACTCTTGATAATGCTAAGAGAAGAAAAAGTAAATAAGATTAAAGTATGGATAAGAATGGAAGCGTATTTATAGTACCAATAACGAACCAGACAGTTTACTCAAAAAAACTTGGTTTTAAGTAACTTGTTAACTAAAGTAATGTTTTGTAAAGTTATTTAGTTATTTAATTTTATATAATTCAAATGAAAGTGTGATAATAAAGATTATATTAGTATTATTTAGTTATTTCTAGATTCTTCAACCAACAAATATAATAAAACACCTGTCAGCACATAACGCAATGTAAATTCGTAAATTTAAAAGTAATAAATATTTATTTAGACATCACAGGAACACTACATAAAATATTATTTGTTTTTATTTTTCAGCATTAAAGATATCTATAATAAATATAAAATTCATACTTATATACCAACATAACAGAACTTGAATTGTGAAACTGCATGAAAATATGTATGTATAAATATAATACACACCTGGCTATAGTCTGTTTCTGGGTGAGAAACAGTAAAACAACACATTTGTCCAAAAAGGTCTGCATTAATATCTTCGTAGTAGTCACCCGTACTATTTGTTTAGAATACTAATTAGTAATAAACCATATTCTACAAAGCCATCAATAATAATAATCGATCGATATTTTCCCGATAGTGGTTGTATTTCTATGGACCGACTTTATTGATTTTGACATTTTTAATGTTTTTTTCCTACCACATTTTTCCAACCGTATATTCTTCATTTGGCCATGATTCATTTAAATAATAAATATTTAAATTTTCACTACGAAACTGTTGTATTGATCTTAAGTACCCAGATAGCACAAGTACATACCAAAGACGTCTTAGGGACGTCTGCCTAGGACATACGAGATGTCATAAAAACGTCCATTTTCCGACGTAAGACTTACAGAAGACGTCGTGGGGACGTACATTGTTACAAATCAGTATGTCTTATTCTGGTCCATTTTAAATCCAAAGAAGACCTTCATAGGACAAATATTGGAGCATGGGACTCAACCGATACTTTGAGGAATAACTATCAAGACTGAATGAAGAAGTTTTGCACAAGAACAAGTGTGTGCGTACCAGGTTATTTTTTAAACAATTTGTAAAATATTTTTTTTAGAATCAGGTGGAAATAATATCGATAAATTTCAAATTTCAATAGAAAATATTGCTTTTTAATAGTTACACTGTTTTGAAATTTTATTTTACATTAATTTTACACTGCAAATTTCAAAAGGTTGCAACTTTGTAAAAAGAATCTATGTTTTTTGCTTCTGGTTACTCGAACATTTCAGTTCGAGTAACCAGAAGCCGCAGTAAGCAGTTAACGGTTAGAACCTGAAGATGGCAGATGAGATTCTGCCGAAACGTCGTTCAGACAACTACGGTCCCTCTCGGGGCCTATCACCTACGCGGGAGTATACCCGGAAAACGAATTTAACATTCACCACCCGCGAAAACCTGAAAAACAACATATATATATATATATATATATATATATATATATATATATATATATATATATATATATATATATATATATATATATATATATATATATATATAAATTAAATATGATTTGAAGGAAACAACTACTCAGCGGGCAAATACCCCGACCTGCATTGAATTACACCTTCAAATCATGATAGATCGATAGTTAATATCATTTGTCAATTCCTAACCAGACATAGATCGATTTCGAACTTATTTGTTCTCTTCAGTATGCCATAGGTTATGGAACAGACAAATGATAGTGGCCAACCTGCTAGTTATATACTAACTATGGTGAAGTGAATAGTGGTGAGAGGTATGAAACTTCTCATATGGTCTGAATGCTACTATCCGACCGACATCCTAGATGTCTCTGTGGCGGATAGCGACTTGCATCACAGCAAGTACCGAGAGCGGCGACCCCTAGCCCAGGTGGACTAAACTAATGTTATTAAATATGATTTGAAGGAAACAACTACTCAGCGGGCAAATACCCCGACCTGCATTGAATTACACCTTCAAATCATGATAGATCGATAGCCAATATCATTTGTCAATTCCTAACCAGACATAGATCGATTTCGAACTTATTTGTTCTCTTCAGTATGCCATAGGTTATGGATATTGGCTATCGATCTATCATGATTTGAAGGTGTAATATTATTTTGCTTTAAAGGCAAGTACCACAACATTAAATATGTAGATATTCTTTAGACATCGGTTGGTAAGTCCAAATACTCCAATTTCAGTTTATGCAGATGAATGGTTGATAACTGGAAATAGTACACGGGCTGAAATACAACAGGATTATTTTCAGCAACCAGTAAGAATTTTTAGGGGATACTATGTTAGTTGCTAATACTACTTCTTAATTGAGGTGTAACAGAATGAGAAAAAGCGAGACTCAGACGAGTGGGTTAACCAGAAATCATGAAATGATCATCACAAACACGGAAACTCAAACACTGTTTAGCAGGACTAAATGTGCAAGCGTTTTTCCATACTTGCAACGACAGAATCCTTGGAGAAACGATAGAATGTCTTCTTCGTATAGCCTTGCGAGACTATACTGAAATAATATGAATTTTTTCAGAAAGGGCATTTTCATTATACCTAGTTGTTATAAAGATGGCAACGAAATTTTTTCTATTTAAAAATTGAGGTCGCTAAAAAATTACTATGTCGCGGAAAGTCGGTATATAATCAGGATATGTCTTGATCAAATCAGGATGGCACCTTACTCCGTGTGGTAAATAAAATACACACAATTATCTGTTAATTTATCTGTATAATAATACAAAAATTAATATTTCCAACATAATTTTGTATTTATACTAGTGGTTCGAGTAGTTTCGCATTATAAATATACTTATCGATGAATGTAACTGCAACTAACACAGAGGTAACACAATAAACATACTAACGACCACATTACCATTTTAATCGATAATTTAATCGTAAAAAAAATAATAAACATATTATGAAATTGTTGCAGCCGAGTTCATCAATTACTTTTTTGAGTTTGTATAAAATATTGATTTCAACAAATATTAACAAAACTGGAAATACGATTGAATTTTAGGAACATTAAAATTACCTACTGTACCTACATTATTTTATCTAATGTAATTAAACTAAATACAATATTATATTTATTACATATGTAAATATATGATTTCTTCGTTTCAAAAAAATGTCATATAGTTTCACATACGAAAATATATTACAAATTACATACAACTTACCCCATAAGTAGAGATAAGACATCCTGAACTTGAAACTCGCTGGCTTCAAAAGGTTACTGACCACATAACCTAAAATATATGACAATTTCGATTAGAAGTCGCGTTATAAAAATATGGGAAATTATTTAATTCTATAGACTAAAGTGTAGTCTCGAATTTCCAAAAATTGATCACGATCTTATTTATTAGATTTAGAACTAGAATCTAACGGATTTGCTATGCGCTACTACTGGCAATACTCCGCTGCGATTGCTCCGAAGTTGTGATCACAGTCACAGATTACAATCACTGTGATTCTAAAATCACAATAGCAGTTTACAGTGAGATTGAAAAATCACCGTTTAGCCTATCACTAATACGCATACCCCTGTAATTGACGGTCTTTCTTCTGTCTTTATCTAGGTTGTCTCTTTCTTTCCCATATCTAATAATGGGAGAAAGAGAGCGATAAACGAGATCAGATAGACAAAACCACATACCACTCCATTTTTGTGAACAAAACACACATATCAAAATCAACCTGAAAAGATGACGACGGCAAACAAACACGGTCGAGCGTCGATTCGCTGAAAATTCAAAACTAATTATTATGAGTTATTTATTATACAGGGTGAGTCTTAAGTGTGTATTTATATTTAAACCACCGATTCTTGACATCTGTAGAAACCCTCTGACACATTTTTTTAATTCCCACGTGTAACTGAGTTCTCGACTTTCAAAAAAAATATGATGAAACTGTTTTGGAACTGCTGGTTACTGGAAACATTCTATATCTTAACAAAAATTATGTAATGGACTGAAGCAACGTTGCCGCATATCTTATGCAATTCTCTCACCTAGGCGCGATTTTACAATCGTGAGTTAACATAAGTTGAGGGTTACCTAGCATTATATTTTCACAAAAATCGATGAGATTCTAATACAAACCACTTCAACTAAAAGTTACTTTAGCATAAAATATTTGTTGCTATAAGTAACCACTTCCAAAATAAATGTAAAATTGAAAAAAATTCGAATTCTAAAAGTGTGAGTTTAGCTAACCCTCGATTGAAAAACCGAGCCCTAGCATTAAGTTCATTCCCGAATTTATAATAACATTGGATGAAATAATTAGCTACTTAAACGATTAATTGCTCCACTTGAAATAATTTTTAAACATTTTGAAGTACAAGAGAAATGTACAATTTTGACTTTTTCTTGCACCAATCAATATTTCTTTTTAAGCCTTTCATATGGAATGTACAACTAAAACAAAATTTTCCGATGAACAGTAAACTTTTTAGGGAATCTCGAGAGAAATTGAATGTTCCCCTCATTTTTTCAAAGTTTATAAAAGGATTATTATTTTTAAGAAGTAGGTACTTACCCTCTGCTATTAAAATAATTTGAAATGTGTAGGTGTTCAAGGAATAAATCAGCTCTCTACTATTTTAATTGGCCTTTAATAGTAAAACACTGAAGATGCAACACAATAACAATCAGGTGATGGAAAATGGTTTGCAGTATTTTCACACACCTGTCACTTTTTACACTGGTCATACCTAACAGTCTCCATTTTTTTTCCCTCCATAATACTCTGCACGATTAGGAAGATAGTATACTTCATTTTTTATAAAAAAGATCAATTTTTTCTTGAGAAAACAGCACTTTATTCGGGATAGACCATTACATGCTAAAAATTCAACCACGCCATAATGTGAACTGCGATATTAGCGTCACATATGTAACCTATGATCTTCACACATCTAACCACGCACCTAATCAGTGTTGCCAGACATACCATTTTCATGGTATTTATACCATTATTTTCCCTTGTGTACCTGCACTTTTTTTAAGTAATAAAACTATTATTTAAAAATGTCTACCATTTTACACCAATATTAGCAAAAGTGGATAAAAAAAGTTAAATTCAGGTCGTCAGCCCCGACTTCGGTCAGTTCTTCCATTAAAAAAGAGTAAAATGAATTAAATTTTATACCGTGTACGTAGATCTTTATAAATCGGAACCTCGCGTAAACAGCGCTAGTTCTGCAAGCCCAAATAAATAATAGTCTTTTGCTGTTTTCTGTTGTTTCTGTTGCGATGGTAAGAGCCGCTTTTTCAGTGCTCAGTTAGCTAAATTAACCGTCAGTTAGGTCAATAGAAATTTTTTGAAAAACGTCATGATTTATTTATAATGAAATTTGTAACCTATGTGAGAATCTCACACATCTGGCAACACTACACCCCATGATAGTTCGCGTACCTGCCTGCATTAGCATTTACAAAAATATGTTTATTACCGTTATTTATAGTTTTTTGTGATTAAATTTGTGATTCGAAGTTTTGAGTTACTGTATTACCGAAATTTATTATTTATAATTTGTTCCTTTGGTGGTTCATTTTGTGAAAATTAGTGATTAACCATAGCGACTAATTTTATTATTTTAATGCTGGAATGCCATCCAAACGTCAAGCCCATATGATATATTCATGTAGTAACTGTTGTATTAGGTAAGTAAACAAATCTGCATTTTCATTCTTTTAAAGTAAATGCGTCTTTTTAAAATGATTATTTGCAACTTTGATTAATTTTTAGAAATAAACCATATTAAACTTAAACTATAAATTAGAAACAATAATAATAATTTAAAATACACAGAAAAAGTATTGCATGTTTTTAATTTGGTGCTTACGGGACGAGTTCTGTTTATTTATAACAAAAAGTGTCAGGATTACCTAATTTTACAAGGAAAAATAGATAAACAAATACTTTTAACACCTTTTATTTTAAGAGCAAGCTACAAGTGACAAGTGTCGCTTTCCACAAAGGATTAATCAATCGCGCCTTGGCCGCCTTGAAGTTTATTTCTTATTTTCGGCCAGTGTGTACAGATATCATGCTTTCTTAAAAAGAGCTCAATGTTTTATAAACTATTACATTTGTTTTGGTGCCGCGTCTACACTGATTTTAAATAAGTCTAATATCGTCTCACAAAATGTCCGTGACAAAAGGGTCATGTTTTTTTTTAAATTCAAAATTTGCAAATCATGAGTGGGATAATTGTGATGACGAACTCTGGCAACACTGCCTTCAGTTACGTCATTTCTGTGAACGACGTTTACAAAAGTTATCCAGTGACTATCAAAATGTCAGTGGCTGGAGGACGAAAAAATTATCAGAAATTAATTTTTTTTTTGTTCAAAAATGTTTTTTTGACAGTGCCAATCAATTGTACACGTCGAAATATATTGAGGGTTAAAATATAACTGCGCATTTAAAACTCACCCTGTATACTCTAAAGTTATGGAGATTATTAATTCTGTAGATTTTTTATATAGTTGTACATTTGTTAATAAGCAGAAATTTAGTTACAGTTGCTATAATTAAATTAATTAATTTAAATACTTGGTTAGATTAAATATTTGATTTTATTTTTGTTTCATTTAGAATGGAACCTTGTTGAAATTTTTATTTCACGCAAAGAATGAACAATTTGGATGTAAAATGTATTATTTTCCAAAACCAGAATGAAAATAACTGGGGGCCTAAATGGACATATTAAAAACGTAATTTTTTTTACTTCCTAAAGATGTAGCACATTATGTTCTAAGACGTAAAGACCAAATATAGATAAAAATTGGACGTCTCTGGGACGTTGTGTGCTATGTGGGTAGCTTCTTATTCAACAAATAATTTCGGCTTTTCGATTAAAATTAATTTTCTATTTGGTTTTTCCCAGCTAAAATCCCTTTTCTCGCAGGGTTTTCCACAATTTCTTTCGACTTTTTGAGGACCATCTTCATCTTCTTCAAGTGCACTAAGAATTGTTTTTCCATCTTCATATATTTTCATGAGTCATGGACATTGTAGAAAATAACACCCGTAGAATGGGTCATACAATATTTTATTATTACTCTTTCACAATAAGAAACGGACTATAGATAAAATTATGAATAAAATTCGAATTTTCGGTTACTAATTGTCTTGTAATTTCCAGATTTTCTAAAAGAAAAACAATTCAACAAGTAAAATTGTTAGGGCCATATGTGAACAATATTGGAGTTTTCAAAAACACTACAATTTGCAGTTATGATCAGCCCACCAACATTTTTATGTTTAAAATTAAAAAAATACTACTTTACAATTTTTGCAGTTATGTACAGTACATATACCAACATTTTTATGATTAAAATTACAATTTGTTGATATACCCGACACGTGTAGTTTCATCAACATAATCTGCACATTTATAAACGAGTTTTAGCTTCCATCTATCTTATCAGTCCGTATTGTTATTTAAAATAAAACAAAAGATTATGATATTTAAGAAAATTCAGTAAATAAAAACAAGTCACTGAGACTGTCGATGTTTTTGTAACTTTCCGACCTTTCCAAATCAAATAAAATTAATGACAGTTATGGGCGACTATCTAAATTTACAAAATATCAAATTATAAACAATAAATTATGAGAAAAAAATTATGTCCAAAGTATTGGCCATTAACCTTCTACACGTGCCCTAATTGAAACGCAGTGGTACTTCGCCTCCTCGCGCGGTCTTATCGAGGCCAACGAACATACTCCCCCCTTCCTCAGAAAACGGGCGATAGCATAAAATATTGATCGTGGCTGAAATCCTTCAAAATTATCATAAAAACTGCGACAATTATTTGTTTTTCTGTAAAAATGCCTCGTGGATCTATTTATTCCAACAAGTTCACAAAATTGCTGACAATTTAAGTATTTTTGTTTAGAGAAAGGGAAAGTTTGTTTTTCCGAGGCTAACCGAATTGGCTCGAGCCCAGACGATTATCATTGCCACCTTGACCAATCTCAACGTAACTTAAGTGAAGTGTACCGCGTTTGGCGTGTGGGAATTGGAAATGTGAATTGCTATTGCGGACAAACATAGATTTGACAAGGTTAAGTTGTGAGTGCAGGGTGTTTAATTTTTTACGTTAATCATACCTCTGAAAATTCCTATTATATTTAACTTAACACTGTTTAGGAATAAAAATGTATTGAGGAGGGTGTTTTGAACGGCTCTGTCTAAAACTTATAAAACTAATCGTAATGTATACCTGAGTATCCTACAGAAGATTTCAACGCATTTTTGAAGAAAAGTCAGTCATTGCCGTCTTTATATTGGAGATTTTAATATAAATTTTGTCATTGCATCCTTGCATATGACAAACTGTCTAAGTCAAGCGCACTTGGCTTAAAATGTTCCGGGTTCGATTCCCGGTCATGGCAGTGTAATTAACTATGAGAGAGATTACTATTACACTATACATGAATAGGTATTGGGTGTGTGTATATTTTCTAAACGTTAGTTTAGGGATACAGGGGATTGTACTATGTGGTGTGTTATTATTATTATTAAGACTAAGACCAGCTGATCTTTGCCGATAAATCCAGTGTCCCTATGTTACAAAAGACACCGTGCGGGAGTTTATTGACATGCTACCGTAACATATTTCCGTGTTCAACAGCTTTGATTTGATGTTTCAGATAATTTGGCTGAGGTTTGGTGACTGACTCTACATCAGTACCTTGCATGGAGTCTAATATAGGACTGATTTCATCTAAGGCTGTTTTTGCTGCCTTGATCAAATGGATCCGAGCTCTTGAGGATATGCCATTACATACTCAGTATTACTCTGCCACACATCCCAGGTTGAAGAGTCCTAGAACACCCATTGACACGGAAGGTGCACAAAAGGAGCTGATACCCTAGGATGTATGCGCTATGCATTCATCTTGCGGGTATCTCTGCCTAATTGGTACACCTCATCTACTGATTACTTCACTATTCCAAAGGCGTACACTAAAACTTGAACAGCAAACATTAATTCGTGAATACGTTGTTCATTGAAAGTTCGCAGGACCAAGTCTTTCGAAGTGGGTATCTGTACTTGTTGCGAGGAATATTCTTTATTGTTTGCTCTGTAGACGCATACAGTTTAAGGCTTATAGTGGATGCGCATAAGTTCGCACGTACACGCATCCAGTGTGAGTTTAGCGTAATGTCATCCATATAGAATAGACGGGTGACCTTATGCCTCCAGTCGCCGAACGAGCCGCAATAATAACTCCTGCTGATTTGGTGTGAGGCCTTGGGCAGTTAAAAAAACTCATCTTTTAAATGTCACCTGCTTTATTATGACCCACTGTGCACCTAATATTATAACGAAGCTAGTTCTCCAGAGCGGTAGCAGCTGTTTTATGCATCTTACTAATGGTGCTAGTTCAAAGGCATTGAAGCAAGCGCAGTAACGTAAACTGTGTCAAATGTTTTACGGTAATCGAAACAGACCATTAATAGATTGCAAAAAATCCTGTGTAATATAACACAGCGGTCAATCACCCATATACGTATAATATATATCAATTAATCCATGGATATGAATATCTAATGGACGTCTAATGATCATCCATTAGACATCCATATGTCCCAAAATATCTATGGATAGTTATCTAATGGATGTATGTCTGCTGTATGATCTGCCGTACTTTCCTTAGCAGCACACTGTGCTTGTAGGTATGTGTTTCTGCTGGAATACAAGATCAACAAACCGTACGCAAGATACGTGTGCAGCAGTAGTTGAAGTGTTTGGTTTGTAATTTCTCGAATCAGACAAATATGCATAGTTCATTCCACGAAAACCCGTCCTAAGTCTGTGCACCTGAATTGAAAATTTGCGCTAGACATCGGCGAATGTAAGAACAAACTTTCCATCATCAGTTGTTCTTAGTGCCAACAAGAGCTTATTGAATTTCCTCCGTACTGATTGCCGTACACACCCCACTGCCTCTTCAACCTTAAGGGTCTAGGATAGGAGACCTCTAAATACAATTGTTGGAGAGTCACTGCTGAATGTTGTTTCATAAGTTCCCTTCCTGAAGGAAGACAAGCTAAACCCTTAGGAAACATTCGACTTATTTTTGGCATGTTTCAAACCTGCTCATGCATATACTAATCATGTGAAAAGAGTTACATATTGATGTCCATTTAAAGTGTTTTAATACGGGAAAATACTCCAATATTTCCGCCTGGTGAAGTATGCAACGGACAATTTCAACTGAAACCAGTGCACCGAGGACTTCTAGCGAAGATAATCGGCGCAGGATATCCGGTGGTAAGGTAATACCCTCGGAGGCGGCAACGCAGGGCGAAAGTAGATGGCGAGCTATCGACGTACAGACCCATGGAAGCAGGAGTGCCGCAGGGAACGGTACTTTCGCCACATCTGTTCATCATGTACACCTCCGATATGCCAAGGATAGAAGGAACAGTCCTGGCATTCTACGCGGACGATACTGCCTTAGTCGTCAGATCCTAGCAAGTAGTATCAGGATCCCATTTGTAGGAGAATGGTACAACAGATGAAAAGTATAAATCAACACCGAGAAGAGCAGTGCGATTTCGTTCCGCAAGAAGAGTAGCCAGACCACGATTCAACCTGCGAAATAAGCACATGAAAAGGATGCAGGCCGTGGAGAATATACGCTGAGAAGTGCTGTAGATGCACTATGGTTTATGAGAAACGCTGAAATCTTCAGAGACATGGAGTACATGCCAGCCTTGGAGGTGATCCAGGATTAATTAAAGAAGCTCTTCGTATAAACAGCTGATCACGGAAATCCGCTAGTATGGCAGGCGGTCGACAACGATCCCGCTGACGCTCCAAGGTACAAGAGACGGAAGTTACAGACTCTTGAAAACGAGTAAGTAAACTAATAAGAAATTTTATTTCAGATCGATAAGAAAAACCCTGGAAAAACAGATGGTCACCCTCCCTACCACTGGGTACCGAACCGGCCAAATCGCCGGATCAGAAACGTGTGCGGACTCAAAACGCTGCTAGGCTTTGCGTGTCCTAAGCTACTTAGCTCCACCCTCCATTCAGACAGCCGGTGCATGTTTGCAGTTGCGTCCTATAACCAACAGGTCAACATCCCAACCCGTTTAAAACTCTGGTTCTCGACACAACGAAGCTCCCGGTAGCCGACGAAGAACGAACACAGGGAAAGAAGAGCGCCAGAAGAGAAAGGCTCCAGTCGGCAGGATCCAACGAGCCAGGACCGAGGAAGGTCTGCCAAAACGACCACACCGTTCGCATTTGCGGACGAGGTTGCCGGTGGAGCGGGCCTATCCCTTACGAGGTAGATCCAGACCTACAGCGATGCGATAGGAGTAAGATGGAAAGACCTCGACTCCTATCATCCAAGATCATCATCAATGCCAAGAATATTGTCGTTTACACCAACATTGCAGATGAAATGATTTAATTTAATTAGTGAGAAGTTTCCAGTGACGTCGAAAGTGAAAATTGTGACAGAAGAGAGAATGACAAAATTGTTGATTTCACTTGAGATGTACTTCTTTCTACACTTCAATAAAAGTGTGCTGCTTTTAGTTGTGAAATATTATGTTAAAAGCAAAAGCTTTAAAACTTATTAGTACTTTTTCTGGGAACTATTTAAAAATAAATGAAATAAGAGAAAGTTCTAGTTGTATGACAATATTTAAAATGTAGTATCGACTATCGATATCATAATTTGACAGTTTGCCTCAGACAACCGCTTGAATTTAAACTAAATCGGTTTTCTAGTACAATATTAAAATTTGGGGTCAGAAATATATGACATATAGGAAATGTATGATAATATGAAAATTATAGTTTTACTTTCTCATCTATCTATACTGATTGTATTGGCGTCGAGTGAGAAAAATCAAATTCCAGATTATGATGAATATGGACGTTTTGAGACCAGAAAATGGAAATTTTATCCGAATTGGCATGCCGTCTGTGTGTCTATATGTCTGTGAGTCTGTGTGTCTGGTCATCGTTATGCTATCATTATCTCAAACACGTCTCGATGTAGAAATCTGAATCTTTACATATATTATCTGGATGGTCCAGGGAAGAACCCTGCTGAATTTCGGTGAAATTGGTGCACCAGAGAGGACACGTCTGAAGGGGGCCCAAACAAAAATTTTGTCAAAACAAAACATTTTTCAAATAAAAATGGTTAGAATGAGGAAATGTGCCGAATGTGTCAGATTAACCGTTATTGAGAAAAAACGGTCTAACATTAATTTGATTCAAGTAAAAAAGAGTAAATTCTCGTTTATTTTTTTTATCTCATTTATATCATTTATTTCTTATCTTATTGTACTACTTATTCCATGTATCTCATTTAACCTATTTATCTCGTTTGTCTCGTGTATCTCGTTAATCTTTTTATCTTATTTACTTCCTTTATCCTGTTTATCTTATTTGTCTCATTTGCCTAACTTGTCTCATTTGTCTTATTTGTGTCATTTGTCTCACTTGTCTGATTGGTTTCACATGCCTCATTTATCTCATTTAATTTTTCCCATTTATCTCATTTCATTTATCTTATTTGTCTCATTTGTATATTTTCTCTTATTTTTCTTGTTTATGTTTATCTTGTTTGTCTTATTTATCTTGTTTGTCGTATTTCTCTTGTTGCCTCATTTGTATTATTTATCGTATTTGTCTTATTTACCTTAATACCTTATTTCTCATTTATCTTTTTTTGTCATATTTACCTTGTGTTATATAATTGATTTTATTTATTTAATTTTTTTTATTTGATATAAATAAGTAAAATGAAAATGGTATTTTTTATTAAAATAATTTATTTCTCTCATACCAAATTAAATATGAGTATGAGAAAGTACCGTCAACGTGCACCTATACTCGATCCGTTAAGAGTAGATAGTAATTTGGCCAATTAGAGGTCTACTGGAGTCTACAACAAATTTTTTAGGTATGACAAAATCATATAATCTTGAGGTACTTGTAGTTACTTTCAAGTATATATAGTTTTACCGTGCCTGAAAAATTTTCTTGTAGATTCTAGTAGACCCCTGGTCCACCAAATACTGTCTACTATTAACGAACCGAATATAGTCGAGACCCAATTTTTATATTTTTTTTGGGATGATTCGGGATGTTACAGGCCCTCTTCAGCCACATATAAACAATCGACGCATTCTGGAAAGTAATCTATTAAAGTAGCACTGAACTTCGTTGGTTCTTGATTGAACTTGGTTGACTTGAACCAGTAAGAATCAATAATTATTACTCAATATTACCTCAACAGTTGCATGGGTTGAATGCTCCAAATGTCTTTCCAACGTATTGCTTTATAGGTTGATTTTTTCGTTTATATTACTTCCACCGAAGAACACGATAAAGTCCAAGCAGTTCATCTGAAAGCAGTTTGCGAGCATAAAATAATAAATTTGGAAGAAATTGTGAATATAAAAAATGTTAATTGTGTTTGTGAAATGATCTAATAAAATACGACTCGTGGTTTTTTTTTTTATAATTCTGTCTTTTGTTGAAATCTCATTCGTCATGCTACAACAAATCTCAGTTTGTATTTTTTTGCATACAACAATACTCCTACGAGTTTTTGGAAAAAAACCTATAGCAGGGCTAGAAAGAACACATTTTGTTTAGTATAATGCGAAAATTCTAGGGCGACACACTTCGCAGTTTTCGAGAGAAAATATTATTCTTTAATTGTCGAGGACCTCACTTTTGCATTTTTTGTACATGACAAGATTCTTACGGGTTTTTGGGCAAATAACAGGTTTTAAAAGAACGCCTTTTGTTTAGTATAATGTGAAAATTTCAAGGTGGCACACGTTGTAGTTTTTGAGAAAAAAGATAATATTCTTAAGTTGTCGCGGACCTCGATTTGCATTTTTTGCATATGACGAGATTCCTACGGGTTTTTGTAAAAAACTAATAGCAAGGCTGGAAAGAAAACATTCTTTTTATGAAATGGCATGGGTAGCACACCTCGTGGTTTTCTAGAAAAAATATTATTATTCTTAAGTTATCAAGAACCTCAATATGCAATTTTTACATATAACAAGACTTGTACGAGTTTTTGAAAGAAACTGATAGCAGGACTAGAAGGAACACTTTCTTTTTAGTACAATGTGAAATTTCAGGGTAGCACTGTTCAAAGTTTAATTATTCTTTAAGCTGTTGCTAATTTCACTTCCATTTTTTGCATATGGCGAGACTCCTATGGATTTTTAGGAAAATCCGTAGCAGGGCTGAAAGAACAGCTCTTGTTTAATATACCGCTAAAAGTTCAAAACGGCACACTGTTTTCGGGGTAACAACGTTTAAGGAGTGAATATAATTTAATAGAATTTAATTATAACGACCGTTGGCGGAAAAGTATCAAATATTTTTGAATGAATTGCCGCCTCTTAGGAGACTATTAGAAACGTTATTAACTCAGAAACGTTTCTAACTTCACACACATCCATTTTTTTAGTGTTTTTTTTAAGTAAACGCAACACCTCGCCAATTAATCAGACATAATAGTTAATGAATTCAAATATTAATCAGAAAGTCACCAAAAATAAGAAAGAATGCACTATTCCGCAGTTTACTAAATGTGTTTCAACAGCTCACGAATGCGGACGGTTATCTAGGACTGATATAAGACAGCCAATAGAACACCGTGAGAGCCCTTTTCTCTCCTCGTTCTTGTTGGTTACTTTTTTTTTCATAGTTCTTACTATAGTAAAAAACGTAACGTCTATATAAGTCTAGGATCAAGAATTGCGCTGAATTAAATAACATTGTTCTTAGTATTAGAAGAAAAATATATTCAGATTAAAAAATTGTACTAACCAAAAAAGAAAAATTTGTATACTTAAGAAACGATTTCCTTCAGTTAGTAATAGTTAAATATGTAGTTTCTATGATCAAATGTATTGTTTTTGATTTATTATATACCTAAAACTTTTACACTAGCATCATGGGTGCATCAGTGTCGATATTGCTACAGTTGTCCTATTCTGACAGCGCTAACTGAGGGAAGTGCCACTGTCACTGACGCTAAATTTGCAAACGGGTCTGGGCAATACTGAACATAACGTGTAGGCACTCCGATCACTATAAATGAAATTGTTACATTACTGATCAAATCCACATAAATAAAAATACACAACACATGCGTAGCAATTACAGACTTTCGTGACCATGACAGAGTAATATTACACCTATAACACTTAATTCGGAGTACTCACAAATCGACGACTATACCATATGAACTGAAAGCAGTGGTCATACCATATTTTATTAATTGTCGCAATAGTGTTGTCCCCGGCTAATATTCGGCACATACTGAAGTGGTACAGACTGGGGTGAAGGGACAGATAAGGATTTGTTTTATTCCTGTTATATGTAGATACTGGAGGAGTTGCAGCGTATTACGTATAAATAGAGACCGGATTTAGGTCGAAGATAGCAAAAAATAATATTTAGGATTTGCAGTCAACATTTGTATTTAACGATATTTGAGCTTGTGTAGCAATAATTGTTAGTGGCCGATGTTTTTAACCGTAACTACAATAGCATTATAGAACTGGTTTTTTTTTATTACAACTGATAATAGTTTACTAATAATTACGATGACATGGAAAAATCAATATCGCATTCAGAATCCCTCTCTGTAAATGTCATCCGAGATACGGGCTCTATTTATTATTAATACAAAACAAAATCATTAAAAATGTTTTACATATTATATAAATATTTTACGAGAATCTGAAGAATATAAAAAAATCTTTTTTAGCCACACTCATGTGAAATATATATAGATCTGAAGATATAATATTTTTAGAATAATATACATTCAGAATGGAGATACAAGTATAATAGTTGAATGAACTCGATCGTGCTGGGTGTTAAAAAACAAAATCTTTCAATCATAAAATTTTTCATGTTTTTTATTAACGAGCCATTATTTGTGTATCTTATTTAATATAAAGTGTTATTCAGTTAAAGATGTGATAATTATTCGTTGATGGATTTATTATTATATTTCCTTCTAGATTTTTCCTTTGCCAAAGCCGCATTGCATTTTAAAAATGTTCATATGTTGGTTTTTTTGTTTTATTAACAAGTTCTCAGTGGGCACCGTAGCATGCGGCGTTTTTAAATTTTCTGCAATAACCACAGCAGTATTGTATTTTAGCTACCACTTCGTGAAGTAAATGGAGCCAGTAGTAAAATTTCCTTTATTAAAAGAAATGTTGTCTTTAGTTTTTCTTTTCTTTCTTCAATTTTGTTTGTGGTGTTATTTTTCTTGGACCAACAAATATTATTGTGCTTGTTGATGTTGATGTCAATGAAATTGAGGCATTATTACAAGGGCACTCGCCAATATTTTTGGCCTTGAGGATGATGATAGATGGAAGGGGTCGAGCAGGACTATAGCTCTTTAACCAGAGGTCTGGGTCCGCAGTCCTGCGATGCTCGAGTCTCATAAGGGTTCGGTCTATTCTCTCGTCTACCACCGCCCTCAACTGCGGACGGTGTAGGTGATTTCGATAAACCTACCCTAGTTCTGGTTTGGTGGATCCTGCCTTCTGATGCTCTTTTGTCTTGGTGTTCTTTCTTCGGCGGTATGCCTTTTTTCCCCGGAGTTACAATCTGTCGCGGGCGCAGAGCAGTAAATGCCTCTCTACGTCCTGATAGTTGATAGTTTGGGTGTTTAGTATTTGTCTGTCGGTTTCTTGGGCATACGTCATACGCTCACGTCTGGTAGAATGAGCTGTTCAGCTCAGGAAAAATGTAATTCTCCATAATTATTTATTAGGAACTCAAATTATTAGACATGAAACTTATTTAAACCTTTTTTTTAATAAGAAAATAAATGTTATTTTTTAATTCCCTCCATAGACTTGGGGAGTTTGTATGTTATCTCAGACACGGATTTTTAAACCTAATACCAAAGATTATATACATTAATCTTTGCTAATTAAATACTATATTCCAAAAAACGCGTGATATAATAGTAATAAATTAAGGATCTACTTGAATCAAACAATTTCAGTCAAGATGTAGTAAGGGAGTATCTTCAACTCACTAAACTTTGCGCGAAACAAAATTGCTTTCGATTCAATGATAATTTCTTCGAACAACGTGAAGGAACAGCAATGGGTAACTCTTTGTCACCATTTATTGCCAGTCTCTTCACGAACAGATTTGAAATAGAAGCTAAAGAGGAATTCGAGTATTTCCCTAAGGTTTGGCTTAGGTATATGGATTATATTTTTGCAGTGTTTGATACAAAAGTCACTGATATCGACAACTTTGTTTCAAAATTAAACAGTCGTTTCACTTCAGTTAAATTCACATACGAAATTGAAAACTCTAGACAACTACAATTTTTAAATAATTAGAAATAGTGAAAATAAGTTAGAATTTGACATATACAGAAAAGGTAACAGTACTTTAAGATATATCCCTGAGGACTCTCATTATTATGCTCAGCACAAAATGGCAAGTTTTAATTTCCTCCTTCATCGCCTATTAAGCTTCCCCTTCAATAAGGAGAGGTTTGAAAAAGAAAAGGTATTGATTAAGGATATAGCTGCTAGTAATGGATATTCTGTACGTTTAATTAGGAATCGTAAATTTAAAGACACTTCGAAATTCCTCGACCTTTCAAAATGAAAGACAAAAACCGAAATTTGTATCGATTCCATAGGATCCTCGGTTCACTCGTGGTATTGGTAAAATTTTCAAAGATATAAGTATGACAATGGTTCATTCATCGGGAAATTACAACATCTTTTAGACAATTCAAAAGACAAAATTGAAACAAACGAAAAATCTGAGATTTATGAAATTAGCTGTAAGGATACAGTCCTTACAGCTAATTTAATTTCAAAAGTATGTTGGAGAAACTAGACGATCAATTAAAACTAGATTCAAGGAACATATGGCTCAACGCAAATATGGTAGAACAGATAAGTCTAGTATTGCGCAATATGCTTTTGAGAACAACCATAAAATATATAGTAACAATTTAATATTAATTAGTAATATAACAGATACTAGACAGCTGAATGCGTTTGAAAACTTGGATATTACTAAGTGTAGAAATAGTATGAATAGTAACAGAGGGCCAATCCCAGATAGCCCGCTCAATTGATTAATGAGTTACGGTTCATCGAACCGTAACAATAGTTTAGGTATAAATATGAATCATTGTTAGCATAAGGTTAGTTTTAATTATCTCCAGATGATGCCAACTTGGTTAGCGAAACGGGCGTTGAGTGCAGTACATGGTGTTTTGTGGAAAACCATGTCAGTGTTAGCTTCACATCAAAGATTCCAACCCCATTTAGCATTGTTTCTAAGTGTACATATATTTGATTCTCTTAGAGGATTTAATTTAAAAACAGTTTCTCCGAGCAATGACTTTCTTAACAGGCCGTTTTGATTTTATATTTAGGATTCGATATTTATTGTGAACAACTTTTTCTACGAAAATTTTCTATTGGCTAGCTATAAGAATTTTTGATAATTTTACTCTATGCGATTCCCAGCCACAAGACACCGTCAAGCAAAAATACAGCAATGAGATGTGATATATTGTATTTTTTCAATGTTATTGTGATGTAATTTATTCGAAAAGACAACCAAAATGTTGCTTCTATAAATCCTAATTTGTCGTTTTATTTTGTATTCATACCCTGCATAAAACGACCCTCACCCTTTCCATTTTAAATTAGTGCCCCATCCAGAATTATGCATAAGATACGGGCTTTATTGATTAAAATCAAATACGGTGTAAAAATATAACTAACAAAACTCCAACGAATGCTTGGTGTATTACGTACATATGAGAGCCTTTGGTGTCAACATAAATTCCTTCACTCTATGTGTTGTAGGTATTAAATTTGGCCGTCACAAGCACTGTGTAGAAAACGCGAACTCTTGAAAGCATAGGCGATGCGGAGCTGGCGCAGCGTTTCCATCAGGTACCCAATATGACTGTCGCTCTTTATTCATGATGACCATAAAAAACCTATTATATCATTAACAAATCGTATGTAGATTTAGTAGGAAAACTTACAGGCAAAACTAATGTTTATTTTTTTTTGTTTGAAATACGAATTTAGTGTTTTAGGTGTCAGTAGAGGTTTTTAGATAGCATTAATTGTAATAAATCGTGGGGCGCTTTGTGCCATATTTTTCGTATATCGAGCAACCCACGCTTTTTTCACAATAATACTAGTATTTTTCGTTCATTATTGTTTTCAGTTTATATTAATAATTATTTTTCACTTTTTAGTTTGATGTGCTTTAAAAGCGTGTTTTTTAGTTTTTTTAAACTATATTTATTTTCACTTTTTTAGTTTGATGTGCTATGAAAGCGTGTTTTGTAGTTTTTTTAAACTATATTTATATTGCTTATCGATGCTGATATTATAACATATTACGATCCAACAGATATTTCTGAAAAAAAAAATATTTTTTATTTCAGCCATGGGATTTGAACTCACGCCCGAGGAGTCCGTCGTTTCGCGTCGACTAAGACTTGCCCGCTTGGCCAACGACCGAACTGAGAATCAGGGAATATACTTACAATATTAAGCCTCTTGCTCTTACGCAGAGGATACGTGAGGAAAGGACTGGCGATCCTGATCAGGATAATGATATAAACTTATCAAATTATTGTATTGTTACCGGTTCTTCGTAAGTGTACAAAGTTTCAATTAAATCTGTCCGTTTAAAGTGGGTCAAAATCGAGTCCAAAGAGTCGGTTACAAACAAACAAACAAACAAACAAACATACAGGTGAAGCTAATAAAAGCGTGTTAAAATAGCTGAATTTTTGTATACACGTATATTTTAAGGTTGTAATAACATTTTTCTGACAAAAATTCGGTATTCGTCGCTATTTTAAATAATGGCGCCAAAATATAATTTTCCCTTATATCTCGCGTATCGCAGGTCTGGAGTTAAAAATAGTTATTAGCAAATATGTTGAGAAGAAAATTTCCTATATAAAAAAAATAACTATTTAATTATTTTCCCCCAACTCAACGGTTAGTTCTCAAATACGCTAAGAAGCGGATAATTTATTAGTTTTCTCGATTTGCCTGTTCTAAAATATAGATCTACTGAAAAAGTTCTGAAATATCACATCGACATTAAAAACATTAAAATTAATTAGTTTGTTGTATGTCTACGATTATTATAGGTCAAGTTCTTATGTTTGTGTAGTCATTTCACCACGCGATAGAGTATACGTGCGTTTTTTTTTTAGGTGGTATCTCCCTACAAAACTAATTATTTTACACGTTTTTTCCTTCTTTGTAATAGATGTAAAGGTTGAAACCTCTTTCAGATCACTTAGAAACTCGTCCATTTTTAGAATGTCTTCTTCGACACTTTTAAGGGTGTCTATGCCCGCTTTCTCTTCATTTTGACTTTGATTTGGATGAGTTTGGGAAATAAACATTTGCAGCTCTATTTCTACTTCATCGTCGTCGTTAAAGTCTTCCTGGAGACTGTTTGATCCACAGTCCTTCGCGTCGCATCTTCAAGTGTACGAGTGGTATTTTTTATATTCTCGGCATGGAAACAAAGACTAGTCTTTTTGTAAGTCTTGACTTGTGTACTGGTGCATTGTCGTGAGCAGCAAAACAGTTCGCGTCAGTTTTCCGCGTCTTTTCACTTTGATAGAATCTCTGAGGCGATGCATTAAGCTTGAATAATACTCTCCTGTTACTTCAGGTAATCAATAAACGATATTCCCTGACATCTTGCATTAACCTTTGTCATTCCAAGGTAGTCACGTGGATTTCAAAATTTAAAACTGCCCAGTCCGAGAATATAAAAACGACTCCTCATAGTAATCAATGCGAGCCCGTTTTTGCCAGCAACCTCATTTTTCGGGCGGCTTAGGTTTGCCCAACTATTGCACTGCTGTATTTGGTCACAGAATCAGAGGATACTTGATATTTGTAGTTTGGTGGTACGATCTTAGAGAATGCTATTTGGCAGCAGTCTCTGTTGGTAAAAGCAAGGCTAAATTGAATTTACTCTTAACAATTGATGTCACATAGCAATAATATCGATGTTTTAAAGATGTTTCCGTAGTATTCGTTCCGTATAGAAGAAGGAGGAGAAATCGATTTCCTGCTTGAGCTAGTATCTGCTCTGCGTATGTGCTTTTGTTGTTAAAAATATAATAATATATTTTTACGAAGGAAATAGAATAACGACTTTTTAAAAATGGTGAGGAAAATAATAGCGCTAGCTTTAGCGTTAAAAAATATAGTATTTTAAAGTTTCCACCATTAATTAAGGGTGGAGAGTATGTATATGATGACATTACTGGATTCTTAACATCGAGTATAATGAAGCCACAGGATCAATGTTAGATTTGTGACTAAGCGATTAACCCCAGTGTCAACTTCCTTCATTCATTGCACACATAATTAACTATGCGCCCCTACTAATTAATACCTATTATTGTATTTTTTTTGTGCCTTTTTACGAAAGTTGCTTTTCGAACACAAACATACATATCTGATGTGGCCAGCACATAACTTTTTTATACCAGTATATATCATCCTGATGTAAAAAAATCATTCTAATTCTTCTCTTACCTCAATTAAATTTTAATAGCGTACCATGAAATGTTTCATTAAAATTTTTAAATAATTAATTATCAGCGTCATGCGATACTGTCAATAATAATTCATGTCATATATTTTAATAATTTCTTCTTATTGGCATTGACATTTTTGTAACTAAATTGGACATTTCAAATGTCAAATTGTTATAAATTTATCCTAACCCCATTTTATGAGGTCAAATGTGTAAAAAATTTCAGTCTACGTCAGCTTTATTTAAATACTTCGAAAATATATTTTATTAGCTTGATATAGTAGACATGATTTATAATCTTTCATCACGGATATATTTTTTTGTAAAGGCAAATACAAAAAAGTTTGGGTCCCGTGGATCTCCTTTTAGTTGACCAATTTTGCTCCTCATCGAATTTATCATTGTCTTTGGCCTTTAGAACATGTGTACCAAATTTGAAAGCTTTATCTCAAAAACTGTGGCTGCTATCGCGATACTACAGACATACAGACAGATTTTTGTTTCCATAAAGTTGTTTTTTCATTATAAATCGTCGAGATTAGTCCAGAAATGCAATAAATTTTTTTCATTTTTTGCCGAAATTGTACCTTTTTTCTTCTTTCATTCATTACGTCTCTTTTGGTGGTACCACATTCACCAAATTTAATGTGTCACCTAAAATGTTGTTGACAATCTTAACTGCCAAATTTGGGAAGTTTCCCATTAGTATTATTTGAGTCATCGTGGATACACACATACACTCACAGACGCACCGACAGACATCATTCTGAAAATAGTCAAAATGGTTTCAGAAGGGTTCAAAACGTATATATCAATAAAAATCTCGAGGTGGAAATAAATCACGATTACTATACTTATATTCGGTATAAGAAGGCTTTGCATTTTTTTTAAATGAAATTATAGGTTTTTGTTTTTGTCAACAGAAAGTTTAATTGTGATTTCCAGGCGTACGTTGCGTTGATTGGATACCTGGTGAAAATGTAGCCTTAAGAATTTAAGCAATCAATGATAGTGTGTTAACTCTTTTGATATAACAGCTTGTTTAAGACAGCAGAAAATCAACATGCTTCTTCGAAGTGAGAGTGAGGTTTTAATCGGAGCGCAGCGTTTGAGATCGTTTATTTTAGGCCACATCACATCACTCTCGATTTTGGAGGGTTGGTCCGGGTGGCATCGAATAGGGTAGGGTAGGGGAGTCCTTCGTAGGGCAATGTAGGGCGTAGCTACCACGTGTGCGTCAAACGAAGTGGGGTTATTGACCCTGGTTCCCCTAGGACGGGCACTGAATCAGGCACGGTTGCCAGATTACTTATAAATAAGAAAATCACATTAAGGAATTTGTAAAATGTTTATATAAATATAAATAACATATAATTATATATTTATATAAATATAAATGTATGAATGTATACTTATATTTTTATCATTTGCATTTACATCCTTATAGTTAGTGAACTGTTTTTAGATAAAATATTTTAATATTTTCTAAATTTTGATCTGGTATTAAAGAGCCAAAGTTTTCTAAGTGAACTGAAATTGTACAAAAAATGTAAATATCGGAGGAATTATTCAATGGAAAGGTGGCTCTTATCGCTATACATAACTCTCATGTATGTTTTACATAATTACATAAATATAATGAAACGTTGATTATTTCGCGTCTCATATTGTATAAAGGAAACGTTTTGTGTTTTATATAATAAATATACCTAGTAACAGAAGGTTCTGTACTGTTATTTCTTTATTACTACTTAAATATCTTAACAGGACGCATGAGTTCATGATCTTTCTGTGTGTGTAATTTTGTCTAAAATGAACCAATGAACCAATTTTCAAAAAATAGTTGATCTTTCTGTATATGTATAGTGTAGTTAGTACAAAGCACCGAAAGTAGTTTTGTCCCTGGCTATGTATGTTCAGTAGCAAATTGTACACAACACAGTAATGTTCCGGTCATTTTTTTCTAACAGCAATCTAACCCTTTTCTTTGTCTGCGCGATCCACGGGCAAACCTATAATAGGTACGCTGTACATATTGTATAAATAATTTGGTAAAAACAAAATGATGGTAATAATTCAGTTCAGATTCCATCTTTCAAAATAAAATCCGATTAAAATGGATAAGGAATTGCGCATTGTAAAAGGTGAAATTGTGCTACTATTTATGTGATAACAAAGTTCTAAATCTGGCAACTGTGGAGAGCTAGCAAGTGTGAGCGCAACGAAATTCGGGTCGAACTCTCAAACTGAGCCCAAAATCCCGTAGATGTCAATGTGCGTGCACAAGCACGACGCACTTCGAGTTACGCGTCGACCTTTTCACGCAGGTTGTTGTTTTATTTCTGGAATAAATTGATTTTGTGCGTAAAACAGAGTCGCATTGGCCTACTTTGTTTTAATTAAATTTTCACTTATTTTTATGAAAAGACGAAGATTGGATAATTTATTTTAATCATAATTGAAAGAAGACTGAGGACTTAATATAAGTATTTACATATGTATATAACAAAATATTTCATCGAAAAAAATATTTGTCAGTTTGCTGTATAAACTTTACCTCCCTCGAAAGGGCATGGTATTGGAGTTACAAGTGTTCAAATATTTTTTTTTTTTAATAATTTTTTCCTTTGATCAGTATTTTTTGTACATCATAGAATAATTGAATATTCCATGACATATGGAAAATACTGATTAAAGTAGGGGTGTGTTGAAAATGGCGGATCTCACAAAAATCAGGTAGCTCTTTAGCGTAATAATACCAAAGTTCCAAAAAAAAATCTAACTCAGTGGATAAGATCAGTGGCCAGGGCTAGATTTTCATTATACCAAAGTGGCCCGCGGTCATGAAGGCCGAGGGATGGAAAAATAATTAATGTTGATAATATTTATAATAAAAAAAATTTGATTAAAATAATTGTTAAAATTTTATATTTTTTTTTAACTACACAGAAAGAAGACTGTTCTACATCAAAGTAATCGATTATTCTTGAATTTTGATACTTGTCACTAGAAAAATATTACTTGGCATAATAAATTATTATTGTTTCAATAATATACCAATTGTAAACCAAGAACAGATATATTTTTGAGGTCATTAGCGCAAGTCTTTAAGTCAATATAAGTTTGATTCCTTCGAAATATAAGTATGTATTAAATATACTCTTAATAGTACACTTCTTTCGAGTACTGTTAACCGAGAGGCTAAGTATAAGGACATCTTGAAGTAAATTCTTATTTAAATGTTTTTCTTGACATAAGAATACTACTCTTGGAATAAAACTACAAACAACTTTGCTGGATGAATTATACATTCTATTAATCCATTAACTGTTATCCATGATTGAATACTTAGTAATCTCAATGTGAAGTGTTCTAATATAATGATGGAACAAGTGAATCACACAGTGGTGGGAGGTAGAAAGCTATACTAAACAAAGACGACGTACCTTACATACTACGCGTCGAATTGTGTGTGCTGTACTTTGTTCATAGATGTTGATTGTTGTGAAATAATTTATATTTCTAAAGTTACACTTGAAAAAGAAGTATATTAACATTATGAACTGTGAAATAGAAGTTAATGAGTCTACGATGGAAGAGCTATTAGCAAGTTGGGAATTAGAGCCCTTAATTTCAATATTAGAAGATAAGTTTAATAATTCTGGTTTTACTACATGCATTTTAATTACGATATACTTGACAAGGAATGAATACACAACGTCACTATATTGTAGGTGAAA
Organism: Rhamnusium bicolor; assembly: GCA_029963845.1. Taxonomy (NCBI): domain Eukaryota; kingdom Metazoa; phylum Arthropoda; class Insecta; order Coleoptera; family Cerambycidae; genus Rhamnusium; species Rhamnusium bicolor. Next base: position 1,593,003 of record JANEYF010001313.1, read on the forward strand.
AGGTATTCATCTGAAGTTTAATGGTTGTGTATAGATTTCCCAAGTTATTCACCTTTTTGATAATTTTTGCTTGTGTATTATATACAATCTATAGTCAAAATCTGCATTTTTATTTTAGTGGCGTTTTATTATACAATACGTATACAGAGTGACTGGTAAGTCGGCTTATTCCTTTGAGGGTGGGTTAGTAGAACTCATTTGCAATTGAATTAGAGATCTAATAATTTTTGAGATATTTTATTTTTAAAATAATAAAACTTTCTTTAATATTTCAGTTTCCTGCGTTAGTTTACATATTTATCTAACAAAAATTAGGTTAAATACTTTAATAAGATAAAAAGACGAGCTAGAAAACTACATTTGTGAAAAAAAATTTCAACCCAATCGTACATTCATAGAAATTTATTTTTAAAACTTGATAATGTATTAAACGTGCAAATTATTTAAAAACTTCTCTACTTTATATATTACTTTTCGAATGAGGTGCATATGAAGTTTTAAAAACTATATTTTACTTCGATAAATAATGCAAAAATACTAGGTACAGGTAGAGCGTCCATTGTTTTCAAATTAAAGAGATACAAGGTGTTTCAAAAATAAGACAAATATACCTAATTCCTATCAACATTGGTCCATTTTTGCTTCGTTTCTGCAATATTGAAGTTTTATTTTTCTTTGCGTTAACTGAAAAAAAATATATACGCCACTGATTTTTTTAGTCTTTAATGGCCCAATTGTGTAGAAAGTTAATTGCCGAAAAAATGTCACCTCTTGACGTTTTTTAGATATCGGCATCGTGTAGATGATAAATGCAATTTTTAGTCTTTTTTAAGTTCATTAAAAACAAAATAAAATAATGCCATTAAGTATCCTACATAAAAAAAATTGCATGTATCTCCTACACGAAACGTAAATCTAACAAAAATCAAGAGGTGACTTATTTTCAGCAATTAACTGTCTACATAACTGTGCCATCTAAAACTAAAGAAGTCTATTTGTCTTATTTTTGAGTAAGATATCTCAGCTTAAGTGATGATACATGTTTTTTGAAACACATAAGGGCAAGGGAAGATTCTAAAAAAAATAAATAAATAAAATATCCCAAAAACTGTTAGGTTTTGCATTATGCATATTATAGTTAAATCAGTTGCAAATGAACTTTACTAACATCCCTTGAAAGTAATTCGGCGACTTACCAGTTATGCACCCTGATGTGTACTTATATATAACATTATTAATCTGAATCTGAATTCTGAAGTCATTGATATTAATTTATTATCAGTATAGGATTAGAGTTCTCTTTTTTTGCCAAAAATGCTAAGCTAACATATTAATTATTATGTATTTTAGCTGCCTATTTACAGTTTGTATATATGCATGGAAATTTTGTGAATATTCAAATGGGCTTAAAAATTTACGTTTCATATGTACAAAACTTGTTATGCCATACCTGTTTGAAAGTTCGAGCATACAATTCTATTATACAGGGTGGGGCAATAGTGCGTCGGACCTCGATATCTCGTGTTCTACGATAGCTAGAAATTTTTAAAAAAAATTGCAAGTAAACTAGAAAAAAAAGTCTATAAGTGGAAATTATTTTCGAACATACAGGGCGAGCCAAGACGAAATTACAGGACTAAGTGCATTTTTTTTAAATGGAATGCTATGTATATCAGTACATTTTTTGAAGCCTCTTTCTAGGCTCTATTCATTCCTGTATTATTATTGGCGATCTCCCAACCACTTTGATGTAATGAATTTTTTTGTTGAAATAATGCCATCTGCAGATGGATATTAAAAAAATCACCACAGTCACAATTATGGGTTTTAAGAATTGTGAATACTAGTTACGAGACATCTAATTAATGTTTTTGAATCATTTTCATTTCTTAAAAATGTACAGGGTGGCCAAAAATTAGTATTCAATTAAGAACTTTTTAAATTGAATTTTCTCAATTTTTTCAAATGGAACACCTTGTATATTTTTCAACGATGTGATGTAAAAATGAAAAACGAACATTTTTTGTAAGTACTTCCCTATGGCTAATTGCAACCGTTTTCGTTTTATAAATAAATAAGTGTTTATTTTTCAATTAAGAACTTTTTAAATTGAATTTTCTCAATTTTTTTCAAATGAAACACCCTGTATATTTTTCAATGATGTGATGTAGAAATGAAAAACGAACATTTTTTGTAAGTACTTCCCTATGGCTAATTGCAACCATTTTCGTTTTATAAATAAATAAGTGTCAAATTCAAGAATAAACTTAAAAAAAGAGGTTCCCTCAAATAATTCATTAGAAAAATTTATCATAGGTGTTCGACGTGTTGCCCATTTTGAAAGTAAAAGAATAAAACGTGTTGTGAACGAAGAAAATGAGTTTTCTGTGGTGCTGGCAACGGTTGAGAATCCCCATGTTAGTCAAAGAGAAGTGACCCCATTAGTAAAAGTAGACGGTCTATGGGTCGAATCTTAAAAACAAATAAGTTGCATGCATATCATATTCAAATGCATCAGGAATTATCTGATGACGATTTTCAAAAGCGCCTACAATTTTGTAATTGGGCCAGAGGTAAAATGCAAGTTGATGTCAACTTCTTCAATAATGTTTTATTCACTGATGAGGCAACTTTTCATAAAAATGGATTTGTTAATAGGCACAATTTCCATTATTATGCTTCGGAAAATCCTCACTTTTTTATGCAAGTTGATAACCAACACATATGGTCCATAAACGTTTGGGGAGGAAATATTGGAGAACATGTAATAGGGCCACATTTCTTTGATTTTACATTGACTGGAGCTATTTATCTTCATTTTTTGGAAAACTATCTGCCACAATTATTGGTAAATCTCCCTGGAAGAATTCGAAATAGGATGTGGTTTCAGCAAGATGGCGCTCCACCGCATTATTTAAATGCAGTTAGAGACCACTTAAATAATACCTACCCTCATCAATGGATTGGAAGAAATGGACCCACTAAATGGCCTGCTAAATCCCCAGATTTTACAAAAATGGATTTCTTTTTATGGGGATACGTGAAGGAAATTGTTTATAGAGACACACCAACAACAGTACAAAATATGAAGGAAAGAATAATAACTGCCTTTAGATCTATCACACCGGCAGTGTTAGGAACAGTGTGAACCTCATTTCAAAAGCGCATAGAGATGTGTGTCAATCAAAATGGCCAACATGTGGAACATTTATTATAATTTTTTCTACTGAGTTATTTGAAGAAACCTCTTTTTTTAAGTTTATTTTTGAATGTTGTAATTATTGCACAATAAAACGAAAATGGTTGCAATTAGCCATAGGGCAGTACTTACAAAAAATGTTCGTTTTTTATTTTTACATCACATCGTTGAAAAATATACAGGGTGTTCCATTTGAAAAAAATTGAGATAATTCAATTTAAAAAGTTCTTAATTGAATACTAATTTTTGGCCACCCTGTACATTTTTAGGAAATGAAAACGATTCAAAAATATTAATTACATGTCTCGTAACTGGTATTCACATAAGTTTTTCTTAAAACCCATAATTGTGACTGTGGTGATTTTTTTAATATCCATCTGCAGATGGCATTATTTCAACAAAAAAATTCATTACATCAAAGGGGTTGGGAGATAGCCAATAATAATATAGGAATGAATAAAGCCTAGAAAGAGGCTTCAAAAAATGTACTGATATACATAGCATTCCATTTAAAAAAAGGCACTTGGTCCTGTAATCTCGTCTTGGCTCGCCCTGTATGTTCGAAAATAATTTCCAATTATAGACTTTTTTATCTAGTTTACTTGCAATTTTTTTAAAAATTTCTAGCTATCGTAGAACACGAGATATCGAGGTCCAACGCACTATTGCTCCACCCTGTATTGTCAGCTACAATGATTTGTTTAAATTATTTATACTTTAATAACATAAATAATTGTTTTCTAGGTCAAGAAAATTAACTAACGTTGGACAATTTACTAAAAATTTCAGGAGAACAGATTATAGAACTTATTCCTCAAAACACTTAAAAGCACATAAATAAATAATGTGCCTTCCTGTGGTAAATTTCTCATATGCAGTGTGTTCAGGAATGGACTTATACTTGTAACATTTTTTGTTTTTGGTTTCTTAATAAAACATCATTCTTCATAAAAACTTCTAATTCTGAAAAGTCCTTAGCAAATCTCAGAAATTCAAATTTGATTCAAATAATTTTAAATTAGTTTTATTTAAATATTGTCTGAACGTTATTTGTGGCATGCTCTAAATTTTTCCGTTTCTTTTTTGGGACTTACTACTACATGAATAATTCTTCGTTATCTAAAAAATATAGTTAGTTACCCAGTATGTTACTGGAAATATAAACCTCTACGCTTGTGACTTTACGTCAAACGATTAGACAGAGGGTGTTATTTGACAGCTAATATGAGACAAAAAAAATAATAATTCAATTCCTTAACGTTTCAAAAAACACCCTCTGACTAATCCTTTAATGCAAAGTCAGAAGCTCAGAGGTTTATTTTTCCAGTAACATACTGGGTAACTAACTATATTTTTTAGATAACGAAGAATTATTTATGTGGTAGTAAGTTCCAAAAAAGAAAAGGAAAAAGTTTTATTTAAATAATACAATCGTTGAACGAAATGAAATTTATTGATATTTTGATTTTGTAAAAATTTTTAATTTTTTTTCCGAAATTGTATCTTTTTTTCTTTCATTCATTGTGTCTCTTCTGGTGGTACCACATTCACCAAATTTAATGTGTCACCTCACACACACACACGCACGCACGCACGAACGCACGCACGCACGCACGCACGCACGACACACACACACACATGTACGCACTGACAGACATCATTCGGAAAATAGTCAGAATGGATTCAGGAGGGTTCAAAACGTATAAATAAATCAACCAGAAAGCGGGAAAAATTTTTGACTTAGGAAAAAAATTATTGTGGTGATAATTTCTGCTTGTTATACACGGCGAGTCATTAAAAATGGAAAATCTCGAACATGAAGATACTAGAGAACAAAATATCACGTCACGAGTTCAACATGCCTTATATAAATGTTGCTGGTTTAAGAGATACAAGGTGTTTAAAGTTAAAATTTTATTTTGATATTTCTCAAAAATTTTGAAAGTTTTCATAGTGTCAACTTGAAAATTTGTAGCTTTACGTTTTTTGACATGACAATTAATAATTTGCAACTAATTTTAACGTTGCTCATAGAGGGCGCTAGTTATACTATGCTGCTTTGATAAATCCATGCATATTTTTTTTTATAGAATTATGGGGAAAATTAATCGAAAATCTGAAAGAGCATCCTTATTTGCGTAGAAGTAACTTGTTTAATTTCGATATCTCTATCAGTTTTTGAGATATTTGCTCTTTATGGAGCAAATATTTCGAAAACGGATAAAAATATCGAAATTAAAAGAGTTACTTTCTTATGTGAAGAGAGACCCTCTTTCAGATTTTCGATCCAAAAAAAATAAAAAGTATCAACAAACGCAATTTTTTTTATCACGTTAATAAAAATTTGTACCGTGCGCCATGACATCAATGTTTTCGAAATTCAAGTAAATCATTATCGACGAATTTTAAAACATAATGTGGTATCGGATGTCGGAGTCACATGACAATTTTTATTTCTCATGTTTTTAATTTTATGACAAACAGAAAAGATCATCGCAATCGATTATTTTCCTATAACAATTTTTCCCTTATGGTGCAAACGTTTTGGATGACGGTATATAATTAATTTATATCATACCACCATACGGATAGTTTACTATTTATTTTCAGAAAAAGTCAAGGAGTGCGATTGTATTGTTTTCAGTGGTAACAATGAGGGATTTAAATATTTGTTTAAAATATAAAATTTTTGGGAAATCCAATGATACCCAGCCAGCAGATATTTTTGAAACTCAAGAGTAAACACCTTATATCGCACCTTTGCAAGAATAGTGTCACAAGTGGCAAATTTATCCAAATTGAGATTTTATTGTATCCGGTATACTTGTTTCTGCTCTTTTTGCTGAAATAGCGGCTTAATTTCTATTTCCTATATTTTTTATTATAAATCAACATAAACCACTATGAATTTAGGAATACCGACAAATAAATTTACTTCTATACAGTTACGACTAGTTTGATGCTGTTTTGTTAAATTAAATCATTTCAATTGTTGAACTCATTTTGCGAGAAGATGGTCATAACGCATTTGGTTTTCTCTTGTAAGCAATTTAACCATTCAATTTCTGATAAAGTTTGCAAGAATACTGTCACAAGTCTCTTTTAACTATATTCCGATAATTTGTTCATGGGACATTCTATCAATTTTTGCAAGAATAATGTTACAATCTGACTTGTGCAACTATTCTTGCAAATTCGAAAGTTATTCAGTGCGTTATAAACCAGTATTCTGATGAACCGACAGTAGGTAATGACTAATTGTTTTGTGCTCTGTGATCTGTGTCATAAAAAATGCCAAAAAACGTGGAAGTCCCTTTGTAGTAACTGAAATGGACCACACCGACTTTTATGATACGAAGAACTTACAAAGCAGAATAGGAATAAACTATCAAACTACTACTTACGGGGAACGAGTGAATTGGCATAAGATAACATCAATAATGGTGAGAAAAAGAAAACCTTTTGTTTCTTATTACAAGTCAAGCTACAGTAAATTATCTTTTAAAAAGTTATTCCTTGGAAAAAGTTCTAAGAGTAGCTTTCTGTTGAAATAACTTTATAAACAGCCACTGGATATTTCTTTAAAAAAAATACAAGGGTTTAATGGAGCTATGTGAAAAAAATTATATAAAAAAAAGTATCACGACTTTTACAAAAATCTGAGACATGCCAGAGACAAAATCTGACAGAAACGAGGAAGGTGCCAGTAATAATGTATTTCAAAACAAAATAGAATACAAAGCTGGACCTACTAAAAAAGCTGAAAGTAAACAGAATACACAAAATAAAATAAAATCTGGTGAAAAACCAGGCACGAAATCAATTAAGCTGAAGAAACAAAGGGGAAACAATGAAGAGAATAAAAAATGTATTTGAAGAGTAAATTAACAAATAAATAGACTTGCTAATAAGAATCAAAAGAAGCATTTACTAAAGTTGTCCAAAAAATGTGCCTCATAAAGGGTTACCAAAGTTACCTAGTAATATTTTTATTCGTAATATTTATAATTTCTATTTCGTTCTGTTTCTATCTCATCTAACTTATTTCAAAATAAAATTGTTGGTTCTAATAAATCTGTTACATTTGCAAGAATAACGTCACATTGATATATATTGCAACCCATTTTGCATGAATACTGTCACGAGTTGGTAAGCTTTCTTGTAATTTGCAAGAAGAATGGCACAAAGCTATCTAGACAACAAAATAAATAAGACAGAGCAATTTAAATATCATCTCTAGTTAATTTGTCACTACATGGATCTCTATTTAAAATTTGTAATTTATATTACAAGAGATTAACAAGAAATCAGTAACCGAAGTTGGTTGGAAACTTTGATCGCCATTCACTTGAAACTAACTTTCAAAGACTTGTATCAATATTCTCGCAAAGATGCGAGGGGTACTACTAGTAGAATTATATTGCAAGTAGCAGAAACATAAACTGATTATAAATATGAATACAGTAATTTGAAGGGAAAATAGGGAAATGCCTGGTGGATGTCGGTATAGAATAGCAAATTATGGACACCCTTTCAGTGGCGGCTGGTGAAAATCGGTCCCATATCTGGGATCCAAATGATACTTTATGTGACTCTCAATACATAATTGGAGAAGTTTTGCAAAAAGATTGCAGATAAAATTTGCAAAAAAAAAATGTAAAAATTTGTTGCCCAGCCGGTAATTTTTAGACAATTTGTAAAATATAGGCAACATATTTTTTTTCCTAATCAGGACGTTTTACCGATAGCTTTCAAAGTTCATTAAGAAATTTTGATTGTGTAATGATTAGAGTTTTTTTTGAAATTCTAGTAAAATTAATTTTTCAATGCAGAAATTTCAACTCCTTAAATAATTAAAATTTTAAACGTATCGGTAAAATGTCCTACTGATTAAAAAAAATATATATGCTGCCAATATTTTACGAATTGTCCAGGAATTACCATTTTTGTAATTTTTTTTCTCAAATTTTATCTTTTTTTGTAAAACTTCTTTATTTCTAATATCAAATATGGCAGAACCAAAATTCACCACCGGGAATTTAAAAAGAGGAATAATAACACAAAAAATGTATCTTTTAAAACAAGGTCATCTATGAAAACAAATAAAAATATATTAAATATTTATTTATTTCAGAAATTAAAGTAATTCCATAGATTTTATTTACAACAAATGATCGAAAACATTACCATTTCGCTGCAAACAGTAGCGACAGCGTTTGATCAAATTGTCTCTGCATCTGCTTAAAAACAATGGGGTTGTTAATTCTTTTTCTTATTGAATTTTTAATTTGAACAAACGCCTTTGCCTCCGTTGGCACTAAATAGTAATATTTTGGAACATTTGTTGTAAATAAAATATACAGAATTATTTTCATTTTTGAAATAAATAAATTATTTAAATGTTAGTATTTGTCATAGATTAATATTGTTTAGGTGTGACTTTTTGGATAGGAGAAAAATTTTTTTTCAAAAACCAACCTCTGACTAATCCTAATTAACAATTTTTTTAAACAATTTTTAGGACAGTGGCTTAATGCCCAAAGAAGGTAAGAAGAAACATTATAGGATGCCACAAATAAATCACTATACTATAATAAGCATGGCTGTGTTAAAAGACATATTGGTGTTATTTTAAATTTAAACCCCAATATCTTATTAAATATGAAAGATAAGGATAACATATTATATATTGCTGAAATTTTCTTTAAACCGAGCTCAATATACAGAGTGTGACATTAAAAATAAAAAAGTTGAGGTAATTTCTGGTTAAACCGGAAGCGAAAAATTTGTATGTGATAGGCATTTATAATGAGTGGAATATCGTGCGTCCATTTCCGTATTAATATACAGAGCGTCAATTTTTGTATTTTTCTGTCTTATTTCACCTTCAATTATTGTTTCTATTAAAATTCGGATTCCTCAGAAAAAAATACAAAAGCATAGTTCTGAAAATTTTTTCCTAGGTGAAAAATCAAGCAATGAAATCGAGTGAAGTAAAAACTGCTTTTCTTATTTTCAGCCAAGAATTAAACTTTATATCATTAATTTAGGTACACCTACTATGTAATAAAAATTTCTTACCTTCCGAGTTGTTTTTACCCATGTCCTATCTCGTTCTGGACCTACCTATTAAACAAATGAAAATTGGAAAAAGTTGTATCATTAATTGATTCAAAATTACCTTTAGTGCCCTTTCCCTCAGATAGGTCGTCTCCATAATTTTAATCACTAATAATTGGTTATATCATATTTCACAACACTACACTAAATGTAACAAAATAAAACACGCAATAATATGTAGAACTTTAAAACTATATTAAAAATGTAAATATCCTCACACACGTCCATCACCAACCAACTTGCCGAATAACTAACTAAAATAAAACGATAAGGTACATCTGCTGATAATTTTTTGCAACCTACAGTTACGTTTACGTAAAACATTGTTTTTGTGTCAGTTTTTGTATAAAAAAAAACACGTTTTTTTATGGATAAACACAGAGATATTGACTAATAAAACTTTTAATTTAACTTATTTTAAATTAGAAACATTTGCTCTAGAATAATAATTACACCGGGTTTATTAATTTGTTTTAAATACTGTAATTAATTAACATGGTTAAGTAAAAAATGTCTGTATTGATTATATAGTATTAGAGTTTTTATGAAATAAAAAAATTAAACGTGAATTTTACATAATTCTAAACATGCATTCTCCTGAAGATGATCTTAAAAATATTCAAAACAACGGGCGACATCGATGAATTTAATTTAATTGGACAATTATCGAACAATAGTAGTGCAATAATAATTCTACAGTAAAAATACATAAATAGTTAATATACAGTATTCTCATTAAAGATGAAAGCATCCTAAGAAAACAGATTTTTGGCTTTTTTTTCAAGGCAAAATATCTAACAATACTGGTAGGGATTTTTTCGTTGTGAAACCGGCGATATATTCTGTTTAGGGCTCCTTGAAATGTTTCGTATATTTACAGTGTCCCAATATTCTCACCCAATGCTTTTATTTACCAAGCGGTGGAAAATACAAAAATTGCAAATGGCAGAAAGATGCAAACCGTGGACACGTGTTTCTGAATAATTGGTCTTCATCAGCACGGTGTAGCTGAGTTAGAATGATGGACAAAACTCAAAAAAAAGACACTAAAGGAAAACCACTGACAGGGAGCCAGTCGCACCTTTGTGGCTTCCACCGCATTTTCCACCGTGCAATTTTTTTCTTTTGCGGGCGATACCCGATAATTCATTGTTTTTTTTACTGTAATGTAAATAAACCCGCGTTAAACTCTTTCTCTGTACTTGTTCATTTTCCTGGGTCCGGAATCCTACGCAGGTTGCTATAGTTGCCCGCGTGTGCGGTGCTTGGACGATGCTCTCATACCAGAGTCATCCAAGTGGAAGCCACAAAGGTGCGACTGGCTCCCTGTCAGTGGTTTTCCTTTAGTGTCTTTTTTTGAGTTTTGTCCATCATTCTAACTCAGCTACGCCGTGCTGATGAAGACCAATTAGTCAGAAACACGTGTCCACGGTTTGCATCTTTCTGCCATTTGCAATTTTTGCATTTTCCACCGTGCAATTTTTTCTTTTTGCGGGCGATACCCGATAATTCATTGTTTTATATATATACCGGGTGAGTCACGAATTGCGCTCGCCCCGATATCTCCTAAAATATTTGGAATAGAAAATTGAGATTTCGAGGGCTTATTATACGACTAAAATGCCATCTTTTCAATAAAAAATCAAGTTTGGTGCACATCCGGTTTGACCGGAAATGTCCACAACTTTCGATTTTTAAATGAAACACCCTATATATTTTTACATTTTTGGAATCTAGAGGAAATTTTGAATACAATACATCCATTTTGGTCACTTTTTGATAAACATTAAAAATTTTATTAAAAAATCTATTTCTGAATCCAAGTGCTGTGGTGCCCAAAATATATTTTAGTTTATGTGCTACGTTACTATAAAAATAAAAATGGCTACTATGATTTTTCCAATGTTATTAGGTTACCAGATTTTAAACAGAAATGTGTCATTTTAGTTTCCAAAGCCCACTAATCTATTAGCCGCATGTTTCTAAAAGCTTGGTTGCATTGTATTTTGGCTGAAATCTCAAATATTTCTGAGCGGATTTTCAAAATTTTGGTATCATTAGATTCGTATGAAAATGGAGTATTTAAAAATGTTGGTGGACGATTAACTTCCCATTTAAAAAAACCGAGTTAGTGGGTAAAAATCACATTTAAAAATTTTAAACGCCTCTAGACAATTAAGTAATGCAATCATATTGCTCTTTTTATTTTTATAGTAACGTAGCACACAAAATAAAATATATTTTGGGCACCACAGCACTCTGGATTCAGAAATAGATTTTCTAATAAAATTTTTAACGTTTATCAAATAGTGACCAAAATGGATGTATTGTATTCAAAATTTCCTCTAGATTCCAAAAATGTAAAAATATATAGGGTATTTCATTTAAAAATCGAAAGCTGTGGGCATTTCCGGTCAAACCGGATGTGCACCAAGCTTGATTTTTTATTGAAAAGATGGCATTTTAGTCGTATAATAAGCCCTCGAAATTTCAATTTTCTATTCCAAATATTTTAGGAGATATCGGGGCGAGCGCAATTCGTGACTCACCCGGTATATATATATATATATATATATATATATATATATATATATATATATATATATATATATATATATATATATATATATATATATATATATATATATATATATATATATATATATGTGTATATATATATATATATCTGTGATGCCTAGCGTCGATACACCAAAAACATGATTTGCCCCAGATTTGTAAAATAAGTTGAGCTGAAAAAAACGTTTTTTGAATTAATCAAATATTTCTGCCTGTTTAGGAAATGAAAGCTCTGGGCGGAAATTATGGGATACCCTGTACATAGTTAAAGTTGTTACATTATTATTAAACAGGATTTTTAAATATTCTTGCAAATAAGTATTCTTTTAAAAACCTTGTTTTATCCCAATCTAGATTTTTTTACTCATAATACATGAATTAAACTGGATTAAATATTATATTATTTCAAGGAGTTCTAAAAAAAACTTTTGAATTTTGGCCCTGAAAAATCACAATAGGCCATGCTTATCATCAATTAAATTAAAATTATTTAATTTCAACGATACGACTTTCATGTTTTTCAGGAACATTAAAATACATTAAAATTTGTTAAAAAAATAAAGGTTCATCAAGAATCAAGAAGAGAAATATTTAATATATGTACAAGGTGTCTCTCGGTTTCCGGCCTTCATTAGCAAGCTTGAAAAAAAATTACACTGGGTACATTGTTTTTCTTACGCAAATTTTAAATGGCACTATTTACTTTTTTTCTATTATTTTCTAACACGCGGGATATGAGAACGAACAGTTCTGTCTTTGTTATACACATTTGATTTGTCCATTTACTATCTCTTATAGTTCCCATATTGTATACACTGTGATCCACTTTTCATGAGTACACCCTTGTATCTTCAAATTCGAAAGTGGATTAATTTGTGGTAAGCTTTAGCAGAACCGCTGATGTTGACAATATCAATCAGATTATGCATTGCTAGTGAATGATTTTACAATTCACGTGATCTCCAGATCGAGAAAATAAATAAAGTAACAGAAAGGAAAATTAACGATCTTCCAATGAAAACGTTGTTCTTTCCGTAAAGAAAACTATGGATAGGTCAGGCAAGATACAAAATTGTAGCATTAAGTGTGTAGATTCACAAGATTCACTACGTTCCACAACGGGGCAATTACCTAACTTAGTTGTTAAATATTCCCAGTATATGCTCACAGAGAATCCAAAATGTTTGTGTCATAAAAACAATGGGAAACTCTGGGGTTTACTGCTTTGTGTTGAATAAGCTTGGACAATAGGAAAATGAAAGTAAGCAGATAATAAAAAGAATTGTAAAAAAATGTTACCAGTAAATTGAATGCTCACAGAGAATCCAAAATGCTCACAGAGAATCCAAAATGCTCACAGAGAATCCAAAATGTTTGTGTCATAAAAACAATGGGAAACTCTGGGGTTTACTGCTTTGTGTTGAATAAGCTTGGACAATAGGAAAATGAAAGTAAGCAGATAATAAAAAAGAATTGTAAAAAATGTTACCAGTAAATTGAATCGAAAATGGCGAATGCGCTGGGACTGTAACCGCTAGATTAGGCATTTATTTGGCTGCACTGTGAGCCTTTAAAAACAAATAGGATAAAATCCATTGAAGAATCAAGGAGTTTATGAAGGTACATGGCCGAAAGTGTGATGAAACATAATATATAGGCTAAACGAATGAATAAATTATTAATATGCGTAAGAAGAAGTAAACACAGAAATAGCTCGAATCTCGCAAATCCAGTGAAATATTTTGTTTAAAGTTGGTGTAAAGGAGTTTTTGATGATGTTGAATACGAATTAAAATCAAAATTTCTATAAAAAAGTAGCTTCTTATTTTTTTCTTTAATTCGACCACTATTTTCCCCGTTAGGATCTCACGCCAATAAGCGATATCAAAGTTAATCACGTCACCAAAACAATCACATTTTGAGTTTATATTTACCACCCAAATTTTAAATCAATCTACTTTCGAATTTCTGAAATACAAAGGTGTACTCAAGAAAAGTGGCTCACAGGGTATACACAGTTACACACATATAGCGCGTACTATGAACAATTTTTGTTTCATTAAGATTTATCGATCAAAAATTTTAGTGCCGTATATAATATTTCTCAGTGCTGGTTTATTGAACTGTAAGGATAAGTTCATCAAACTAAATTTGTCAACGATTAATCTGTAGATGTCGGTATGGGTGTTAATAAATCATTAGAGGTGTGTGTTTTACTCCCTTAATCATCAAATAGAAGTTAGTAAACGAATTACCTAGGCGTAATTGAAACATGCGTTGTAGGAATATATCCAGAAGAGGAGGTTCATGGAAAGAATTGTTCACCGAGATTAATCAAATAATGTATCAGTTCGGAATTTTAATATCAGTTTAATAATAATAATCAAATTTAAGAAGTAAATAAGTACACATTGACATGTTCAAAACTACAGTGTGGAAACTTATATGATGCAATAAATTATTAATGAAGACACCAAATTAAATGTAATATTGGAGGTAGAAGAAAATCCTACGACTTCTGCAAGGCAAATTGTACGGAATAATGATGTACATAAGTCATACATTTGTCATGAAGTTGTTTAGAGCAAATAAATTGCATTCTTACAAATTTTATGTGAAGACGATCCCTAACACGTTGAATTTTATGAAGAAATTATGAGAAAATTGGACCAGAATAGACAAGATGTTATTTTCTGGTAAATCAACCATTATTTTTCATTGACATATAAATCATCAGAATTGCAGATACTGGTCCCGGGAAAATTTTCACTGGATGCAAGATTTAATACTCAAAGACTGGAAAAAGTTCATGCCTGGGCAGGCTTTGTTGAGAATTAAATAATTGGACCAATATATTCTTTGAGGGTAACCTAACCAGCGCCATGTATTTAAACTTTCTCAGAGCTTATTCCTACTTTGACAAAGTTATTTCCCAATACAAACAATCCTGAGATGCCAAATTCTTGGTGAATCCAACAGCATGGGGCACCACCTCATTTTACACGTTCTGTCTGAGAATATTTAAATAGAGTATTGCCGAATAGATGGATAGGCAGAAGAAGTACGTTGGAATGGCCCGCAAAATTGCCTGACCTACCCCACTGGATTTCTTTTTGTGGGGCCACTTAAAAAAGACCATCAAACAAAACCTGTAAACTTGCAAGTTAGTTAAAAGGCAGAATAATGGCAGAAGTAGGAGCTATTCCTCCACAGATGTTTGAAAACGTTAGAAAAAAATTAACTTTAGACTTGGTTGCTATCAAGAAGTAGAAGGTGTTCATTTTGAACACCTTTTTTGTTAACTTTAATAAACTGACTAAATCTGTTTTTACCATAAGCCTTATTAAAAACAGTGTTAGAATGTAGGTATTTTCAATTTTATAGAAATTATGGAGTTTAAAAGATCATATTTGAGTTTACATTTTTAAAACACTCTATCTTAAACAAGGTCTAACTCAACCCCTTGTGCCATTTAAAATTTTCGAATGGGTTGATCTGAAGAGGAGGGGGTGTTGAAATATGGTGTGAGATTTTTTATGGCAAGAACTGCCATTTTAAAAATAAAAATCGACCTGTTTGAGGATATTTCCAAAAAATGTCTATTATCGAGATACAGATTTTATTCCTTCAAAAGTTTCCACAATGTATAAAACCTTTCTATTAGTGCTGGTTGTTTTTGCACCACCTTACAAAATTAATGCATCAAAATCCCGCATATTGCTTTTGTACAGTTTTGCATCTTGTCTACGACTGGGCCGTTTTTCTGTCGACATACATCATTTTAAACTCTTATACATGCTTGTTCTATATCACTTTTAAATGATCTCCTTTTCGATGAACGTTTTTTAAATTTGTTTTAACTGATGGTGTCTTTCGTACCACTTAGTTTGTTGCTTTGTTTATACATTCATTTTTTTACAAATTTGTAAGATCACTGTCGATTATATTATATATCTTTTTTTGTGTATAAATGTGTAGCGCTTTTTCGTTCTATCTGAGCTTGATTACATCTGGTAGCGAAGTTTAAAATCTGTATTCGGTTGACATTTTGACTTAGTGATAATAGGAGTTCAGTGGAAAATGTTTAATGTCAGATCCCATTATTTATTTGGCAGTTACGTAGATAAACTATTAAGTTATGAACTACGGAGGGTCCCTTGCCAGCTTTACATGCTATAATACGATTAAGTAGTGGCACTTTTTAAATTACCTTACCCTTAGATTTAAATTGTAATTGACAAATCTCTTTAGAAAAGTCGTTATTCCAGTTAATGCCAATAAGAAAAAATGGGGCAGTACCTTCCATACGACTAAACACATCTTCTAGCAGCTAGTAATAATATAACAATAATAAAAATTGAAAATAATAATAATGATAATATTGTTTTAAGCGTCAAGATGGTAATTAAATAAGTTAAATAGGCCGACGTTAAATAAGTGATTAAAAAATAACGGTAATAAACTATATGAAAGAAAAAAACAATTCTCCTGGATTAAACCCACTCACTCCAATAGTAACTAACTTAAAAACATATTGGCACCTGTAGTGGGGCTTAACTTCATGTTGTTTATATTCTCATATACGTTGGCTTACACTGAAGGTTCTAATTAAATTTAATAAAAAATTGCACAATAAGAGCTTGATCGAGATTTTGGTCTGTTCTACAGGGAGAGTTCGGTATTTAGCGTATCTAGGTAGGAATCTCGACATACTGAGCAGTTCGCATTTGAGCATCGCGATATAATTTTTCTTTAAAAAGAACCCAAGAGGTAATACGGGCGCTAATATAAACTGTAGGACTCCTCCCCCTCTCTTACACATTTCAACGGATTACTTCAGTTACTTGGTAAAAATGACATTTCCGAACCATTTGATGATCCATCGGTAGTATATAATATGTTTTCTTATCAAATTATAATGTCTTTGAATGTACTGTAGCTGCTAAAATGAAAACAACGCCGCATTAAGAAAAAATAATAACGATGACGTTATATTTTGTGAAATTTCATTTTAAAATTGAAAAAAAAAATTATCACATTGTTAATTATATGCCATGTATCATCAAGGTCACCGATCACTAAATAGTGTCCCTTTTCTGAATGCAGTCCACATAGATTGTGTTTTATTTTTTCTTGCTCATAATGGTCGTCAGTTAAAAACCCTAGGTGGACCACATTGTTCATAACTCTGTATTTAATTTAGCGTACTTTAATTTCAATAAAATGAAATGGAAGAATAGCCGTTCGCTAGCCAGTAGAATGCATGTGTCCACATGCGTTATACAGCGTGGTAGAGCGGCGTAAACTTTAATGTTTTTGAAATTTGGAATAATATTAGAAAGATTTTTGTTAATTTTGCAAGAATGCTATGGAACATAATATTTTATTACTGTACAATATTTAGAAAACTTCCAAGGGTAGACCACACTTTTATAATTTAACTTATTATTGATAATAGTAGTGAATTAACAAAATTTGAAATTCATTCATTAATTGTTATTTCATTAGTGTAAATAAACATTATTAGAAGTGAAATAATCATATATTCAAATTTGTATTAGATTCTTACCGCTTACATTTAAGAAATAGTATTATTGAGAAATATTTGTAAATAATAATTCTCTTTACGTCTTTAAAATAACAGCTTTGCGGCGAGCCAGTGATATATACATATATTTACCTCCTATTTCATCTACAACTTTGCTTCTTCACTTTATGACAATTTTAGTATTGTCCACACTGCGTGGCTTCTAGTCCGGCCCTGGCTTGTTTACGCTCTGCAGTATTCTAAAACGAGAGTGGTCCACGTTTATCGATTTTACCCATATTTTATTTAAAATTTGGTGGGGGAACTGTATACATGAGAATAAAATAATTTGAACCTATCTGAATCTGGGTCAATCAATATGAAATAGTACAGATCCATCAAAAGATTAGATACGTGGAGGTTAAGATGGCAAAAAATTTTCTGTATTTTTTATTTTTTTATTTTTTTGGGCTGTCAAGTTATCCTTAATATTAAAGGCTGCGTCTTCGTCAGGTATCCAACAATAGTCGTGTTTAAACATTTCCATTATTGACAACCAAAAACCAATACAAAAATCCTGAAAACGAGAATTTGAAAAGGTATCTTCTTATAAGATTGTGCTTTTTTGTTAAACTGATTAACATAATTTTGACTATAATTTCAATTGAACAATATTTCGTAAAATATGAAACCCTCAAACTTATTTATTTATTTGATTTAACGAAAAAATCCCTACAATATGAATATATGAGAAAAATATAATAGATACAGGAAAAAGGAAGTGTAAAATACAATTTAATATACAAGCAGACTCAAAAATTCACTATTAAAATAAAATTCAATAATTCAAAAGGAAAAATAAACAACAAAAGATGGATAAATACAATACGCACTTGTTGCTGTTAAAAAAATACTTATATATAAGTACACATATATATTATTATATATTCATAATCACTAATTAAGTCTTAAATTTTATATTTATTACGAAATCTCTGAAGGGACACATTTTTTTAAACTTGAAATTTCAACATTTTTCTTCAAATTTTAACTTTTTTAATAAAGTAAAAGTTAAACTTTTTTCTTGAAATTTCAACTTTTAATATACGCTTCTTAAGTTGAAATTTCATGAAATAAGTTGAAATTTACAGTTTAAAAAAATGTATTATATCGCCATTCAGAGATTTCATATGATTTAAAGCTGTTGAGAGAAGAATTAAAACGGTCTAAATGACAGTTAGTTATAAATGTTACCAAGTTTGAATATATTGTAGTATGGATTCCAAAACTGTACTAAAACTTTACTGGTTTAATGTTTTAACTCAGTCTTAACAATTTGACAGTAAATACATAAGTGTATTTTTTTACAATGTAGTGTTTAATGTCCATTCTGAATTTAATACAAAAAATAATAAATGATGTCAACATAAGTCTGATTTTAACTTATTGTTAGACATTTTATGTAATTATAAATGAGAAAGTGAAATGATAATGATGCCCGCTACATAATTTATGATCTATTTATTAGAGCTTATCGCCAGAACTAATATTTATACGTTCTTGAGCTTTAAAGTTAAGCAATTGTTCTGCATCGAGTATTAAAAACGTAAACTTTTAGTAGGTCCTTTGTCCGCACCTTAAAGATAACTATGCTGTACTGCACTTTCTAAAATACCTTACTTGTTTTTGTGTAATGAAATGACTCCATAAAACAATGAACTTTACAAGGTGGTATACCTCACTTTGGCCACACATCTGACCTACTTGTTGACAGTGTGATTGTGAGACAGAGGGCCTTAGATGATAATAATAATAATAATAATCTCTTTATTCAGCAAATAAGCTATTACACATACACTTATAGAAAAATATCTACTTATTAACAACATGTATTTAGTTATGCTATATTTTACAATAATGTATATAACACATAATTTTTTTAACTTTCGAAAACATATACACTTAATTGTTTTTCAAATTTTAGGTAATTATTACATTGTACAACGTTCCCTTTTTACAACGATATATTCTTTCAACAATATAGTACTCCCCGACATCATGCGACTCGTATTTGAAATTACTTAGATGAGACTTAACCTAACAAGTGTATAGGAAAAAGAGAGAGTATCGAATGGTCTGTTAGATCACTAGATCTAACCCAGATGGACTATTTCCTACATGTCCACTTAAAAAATAAAGTTTACATAAATGAATCTGCAAATTCAAAAGATGTGAGACAGAATTCTGTAGGAAGTTCATCAGATATGTCAGATATGTCGAGATATGTCACTACTAATGTTCAAATGGAGTTTGTTAGTCTATTACAATGTCGCGGCGTTGGGATGTAAACGGAGCACATTTGAAACATTTAACATAGTTTTCAAATTATTTTCCATTAAAACTTTTTTTGTTGAGTGATTTTTATATATTTCTTTAAACCATTATATTGAATTTGTACATACATTTTTATATACACCTACGATAATTTGTTTTTCAAAAAAATGGTTATGTAATATAATTTCGGTTGCAACCCATGTAAAAAATGTGTTCTTTCGAGTGGTACTATCAAATATGGGGGCTGCTATGTAAAAAAATTGTCGAAGAAGATAACAAAAATGTTTGAAAACATTATTTTATACATGAAAAAATAGAGAAGATTTTCTGTTACCTACTCGTTTTGTAACGATTTTATGCAATTACTTTATGGACTCACCGTATACGAGTGTTTTAAATTTAAAGTGGTGTTATGGGAGGTAGAGTACACTTAGCTAAGTTCAAAACACCCGCAACTTAACCCTTAAATGTGAACAGTTTTTGAGATGGTGACTTATTGTTTTGACTAAAATTGTACTCGGGCATATTTCTGGAACGGCATTAAATATTTGAATAAAATTGTGCACAAGTATTATACTCTATTAGTCCAATTAAAAGCATAGTTTACTTTGGAAAATTTCCAGGACCGGACTCAATTTTTATAATGTTGTTCTCAGTGCCGATAACATCACCCTGTGTTCCATTTGTTGGTACATGTTAGTAAACGTTTGAAGTCAACGAAGCAATATATAAAATAATGTCATAATATTTGATGGCACGTTTATGGTTATTCTCCAATAAATTCCTAAAAATATTGATTGATAAATTTTAAATTCTACAAATAAGGCACTCAACTAGCTAATGTCACT
This sequence comes from Rhamnusium bicolor, assembly GCA_029963845.1. Lineage (NCBI taxonomy): Eukaryota > Metazoa > Arthropoda > Insecta > Coleoptera > Cerambycidae > Rhamnusium > Rhamnusium bicolor. The sequence continues at coordinate 1,613,608 of JANEYF010001313.1, forward strand.
AGTTTATTAATTTTACCCTACAGTAATTAAGCGTCTTAAGCATTCGATTAGACAAGAAATACACATTTATTGAAAAATTAATGATTCGTACAGGGTAGGCCTCCCTTAAAGTTACAAGATTAAGACATTTTATTTAAATTTGTTATTCACATTATGTACATCATTATTGAAATACAGTAATAACAAATTTTCCATGTTAATTACTAAATTGGAGTACGATGGCTAGAAGTTAAAAAAAATACAGGTAAACTAGATAAAAAAGTCTATAACAGGAAATTATTTTCGAATATACAGGGCGAGCCAAGACGAAATTACAGGATCCAATGGGAATGCTATGTATATCAGTATATGTGTTGAATCCTCTTTCTAGGCTCCATTCATTCCTATATTCTTATTGACTATCTCCCAACCACTTGGATGTAACGAATTTTTATGTTGAAATAATGCCATCTGCAGATGCATATTGAAAAAATCACCAAAGTCACAATTATGGGTTTTAAGAAAAACTTATGTGAATACTAGTTACGAGGTCTCCTGATCTTAAACCTCTGGAAAAAATTTTTATAGGGACAACTCAAGTCAGAGGTGTACAACGAAGAATGTACGGGAAACATTAGAAATGTTTGATAGAACAGTGAAAAATCTTTTAAAGCATTTTCAAAAATATATTGACGCTGAGGTTGGTTATTTTGAACATTTATTGTAATTTTAATTAATTGCATCATTCTCTTAATAAATTTGTTTTTTTTTTTTAGTTATAAATGTTTAAGTTGTTGCTTAATAAGTTCCATTTTGACTTCATTTTGTCAAACTAAAATTGTATTCATTTTTAAAATATTAATATTATTTTTTTATAGGTGTGTTATAACTGATTTTTATTGTGCTTGTTAATGCAATACAATATTAACATTAATTTCATTCTATCAATGAAATGGAAATGGAATGTACGTTATTTTTATTGTGAATTTTAAACTTAAAAAAAGCTAAGAAACGATGTATACATAAAAAAAGAAATAATAAGCTGTTTTATGAGTATTAAGTTTTTAGTGACGTTCGCTAGTTGATTGCCTCATTTATATACCTAATTTAAAATTTATCAATCAATATTTTTAAAAATGTATTGGAGAATAACCATAAACGTGCCATCAAGAATTTATGATGTAGTTTTATATACTGGTCCATTGACTTTTTAAACAATTACTAATATTTACTAAAAATGACACAGGGTGATGTTATCGGCACTGATAGCAACGTTACAAAAATTGTGTTTAGTCCTGGAATTTTTTTCAAAGTAATATCCTTTTGATTGTACGAAAAGAGTACAATATTTGTACCAAGTTTTATCCAAATATTTGAAGCCGTACCAGAAATATGCTCGACTATAGTTTTAGTCAAAAACCTTAGAACGCTGTATCTCAAAAATGGTTAACATTCAAGAGTAAGTTTGGGGGTGTTTTGAATTCAGCTAAATGTGGTCTACAATGCTTTCAGAATTATCATCATCATCAAATCATTGGTGGTCTATAGGTTTTTGTACATTTTTCCTACATAATTAACTATATCCAGTTTTGTAATAATTGTAGCTATTTTAACTATCACAAATCCTGTATATGTTAACTGAAACACATCGTATGTTTTTACAGGAAAGTGCCACCCCCCTACAAGAACAAAAAAAGGGACAAAAACTCAGCAGAGCTCCATACCAGCGGCCACGAAGATAACCGTCCGCACGCCGGCGGAAATTGTTGCCCTGGCGAATTTGTATTATTATAATAAATAATTTGTTATTTATATATAAAATATTGTTGTACAATAATCCATATATATATATATATATATATATATATATATATATATATATATATATATATATATATATATATATTTATATATATATATATATATATATATATATATATATATATATATATATATATATATATATATATATATATATATATATATATATATATATATATATATATATATATCATATTAATATATCTAAGTAGTCCCTAATTAGTATTGTATATAAAAGGAAATAAACATATTAAATTGAAATTGGAATTGAAATGTATCATCTTCATCAAGGCATTGGTGGTCTATCTCCCGTTACACTATGTCACTTTAAATCTGAGAACACCCCTGGATAACCGGATATAAATCCGGTTATACAGATATACTTACATTGGCTATATTAGCGTTTATAACTACATATATCAGTATAAACTTGATGTTTTATAAGAAAGATAATTTGTGACAATGTAACATCAATATATTAATAAAATGTTTATGATAAAGGAAACAGAAAAATTCTCATAAAATTCCTTTATTAATTTATGAGAATTTTCTGTTTCCTTTATCATGAATAATTACTCATATGGGATCAACCTATCTACGTTAATAAAATGTTTAATGTTATCACACCGGCCATACAATGTTTAATGCTAGCACACCGGTTAACTTTCTGGTCCTACCTCGACTCCAAAAATAAAAACTATTATATTGAGCTGCTGTAAGGTTGTTAAAATTTCTGTTGTCCATAACACTCTAGATAGCATCTACACCGCAGTGCATCCTCTTCACAAGCTTATTTGGCGTGGCCCGAAATGAACTCGTTGGTTGTGCGTTGTGCAACACGTGCATTCTTAGAGCATTGACCTATGCCGATGGTTTTCGTTTGGAGTGTATCATCTGCTATTTGAATTTAAAGAAGCCCTAATGATCGATGATATGCTTATTATGGTTGTGAAAATTTGTTTCAGGATGCATGACTGCGTGATGACTTACTGCGTTAGTCAGTCAGTTGTCGGATGGTTGACATCGATCAAATAACATAAATAATGTTTGTCGTCACTAACAGAATTTAAATTTTATTCCTCTTTCATCCACCAATGGTATATATATTTTCATTTTTGATTGAAGGAAGTATGCATATTATTTATTACACAAACAGCTTGTACATTGAAAAAAAAAATGTCTACTACCCATAAATAAAAATTGACTAGCCCCAATAAAATATCTGCAATAAATAGACCCCAAATAGACTGCTTTGTAATCGCAACGAAAACAATTGTGCTAAGACGCACTTATTTACCGTTAAAAAAAGTTTTTCTAAATATTTATTGCTGTAAGTTGATAACTTTGCTATCAGGAGTCAAAGCCCTATTTTAACCTTAATAGGTTTCTTGTTACAGTTAATAAGCCGAATTTTTTTACAGCATTACTACCTTGCAACCAGAAAAAAGTTTTTCCTGCCGCTAATAGATGACTTTGTGACCACTACTATACAGCTTACACTGTATAAATAATAAATAGGTACTTACTAATGACAGCAGATACTCCTTTTTGTCCTGGTAATCTCACTTTGTAAACATTGTATAAATATACAGGGTGAGCCACGGTGAGTGGAGTATTAGAAGTATATAGAGAATGGATCAACCGATTGCTTTAAAATTTTGGTTACCAAGATAATCGTGTATGATCTCTCCAACTAAAATATTTTCGAAAGTGCGGTGTTGCCACTTATACGTAAAACTGGCAACATCTTCGTTATTTTAAATGGAATACCCTGTATATTTTTGCGTTTTTTGGATCGTCGTCTCTTTCTGAGTAACTTTTATTAATATTTCCCTATACCTATCTCAAGCCGTTTTCGAGATAATAATTCTTTTCTGAATTTATTGCCAAAAATTTGACTTTCAGTAAATCGTGTTTTCTCCTACCTACGCAGCAATTAAAAGATAATTTTTTTAGTTGCGGCTAGGCAAGACCTGGGGGCATCTCCTTCATTAATCAAATGTTTCGAATATCATACAGGGTGAGTTAGAGAATGCTTTCTACAAGTGACTTAGGAAAATGCACGAAAGTCAATTTTTTTAAATGGAATGCCCTATATATTATTACTGATTCGGAAAGGCGATACATTTACCTCTTTAGAAAGGTATACTCTATACCTAATGCACACCATTTTCGATTTATGGGCACTTTTCTGTAACCTTACCAAGAATATTAGTCTTCTGGTATATCATAACGGGTGGGCCATGAAATTTTTGTTTTGTCATTTTGTAATGACAACAGATGTCATTTTTCTAAATAAATTTGACGTTAGTGATACTTGCACCTAATTTGAATAGCTATGTAGCACAAATATGGCAGAAAATAATTATACAAACACGGTTTTAATTGATTTGTTTATTATCCATGGACAGTGCAATAAGATTATCAGCAGAACTTGTGGAAGATTTAATGAGAAATATCCGAATTTGCCGCAGATCAGAGGAATTTTATAAATTTTGGTTCATCATTAAGAGAACAATAACAGTGTCAGTATTAGGAAAAAATAATAACTAAGCAGCAACAACAGTAACAAAGCCTAAGTAGCAATAACAAATAATACCAATAACAGTAATAAATATAAAAATCTTAAAAATATTGTTATAATTGTTCGAAATGTAGACCGTTAACTTCCAGACACTTTTGTATACGACGATGGACGACGTTTGTTGTAGCAGCTCTTATTTCAGCGGGGTCCAAGTTTTCAATCTCTTGAATCACTCGACGTTCTAATTCTTCCCTGTTGAGGACTGGAGTTTTATAAACTCTATCTTTAAGAGTACCCCAAAGATAAAAATCTAAATGACAAAAAAATTTCATGGCCCACCCGTTATGATATACCAAAAGACTAATATTCTTGGTAAGGTTACAGAAAAGTGCCCATAAATCGAAAACGGCGTGCATTAGATATAGAGTATATTACCTTTTTAAATAGGTAAATGTATCGCCTTTCCGAATCAGTAATAATATACAGGGCATTCCATTTAAAAAAATTGACTTTCGTGCATTTTTCTAAGTCACTTATAGAAAGCGTTCTCTAACTCACCCTGTATGATATTCGAAACATGTGATTAATGGAGGAGATGCCCCCAGGCCTTGCCTAGCCGCAACTAAAAAATTATCTTTTAATTGCTGCGTAGGTAGGAGAAAACACGATTTACTGAAAGTCAAATTTTTGGCAATAAATTCAGAAAAGAATTATTATCTCGAAAACGGCTTGAGATAGGTATAGGGAAATATTAATAAAAAGTTACTCAGAAAGGGCCGACGATCCAAAAAATGCAAAAATATACAGGGCATTCCATTTAAAATAACGAAGATGTTGCCAGTTTTACGTATAAGTGGCAACACCGCAATTTCGAAAATATTTTATTTGGAGAGATCATACTCGTTTATCTTAGTAACCAAAATTTCAAAGCAATCGGTTGATCCATTCTCCATATACTTCTAATACTCCACCCACCGTGGCTCACCCTGTATACTGGATCTAGCAGAATTTTATTCCTGCCATTACAAAAAACTTTTTACAATGGAAAGAATTTTTGCAAGTCGTAGAATATTCTGGGAGCACACATACATATGAGGGTGATGGTAGATCGATGTATTCCTTTGAAGGCGTATTAGCAGCGAGCTTATTTGCAATTGATTTAAACCATTATGCAAAACTCGATAGCTTTTGAGATATTTTAATTATTAGTTTACACAGTACAAATTATGTTAAATCCTTTGATAAGATAAAAATACAAGAGCTAAAACCTTCACTTGTTGTAAAAAACTATCTACATTAAAATATCTCAAAAACTGTTGGGTTTTGCATAATGGATATAATGGTTCAATCAATTGCAAATGAGCTCTACTAACACGCCCTCAAAGGAATACGTCGATCAACCAGTCACCCTGTATATACATGGTGATTCAGTTTTATTACTAATAACAACATTAACAACTGTTAGATGTCAACAAAATAAAATTATTTTGTTTATAGTACGAGTATAAATTTTCCATTGGGGTTTTTGTTTTCGAGATACAAGATGTCGAAAAATATTTGTCCTTTTTTTCTGAAACTAAAAATTATTAGTTATTATTCATAATTACTACATCTATTTAACTACCTCGTTTTTTCTACACGGTAACTAAAATATCTTGGAGTAAATTATCATATTTACAAAAACCCAAAAAACTTTTTTGATACCATTTATTTCAAAAACGATGGCCTCTGCGGAAAAATTATACCACAAATTACCTACTTATATTTGTATTGTTAAATGCTGAAAATATTATTGTAATAAAATCTTCGTTTTGTCATAGTTACACATTTATTTATTATTTAAAATATTTTCAGTTTGAAATAGCGAATTTCTAAATTCCAAATTTTCATTTAATATATTACTTCCTCACCCCTCAAAGTGAGGAAGGTATGTATTCGTGAAAAAAATTTTGAAAATTTTTATTGCATTTCTGGACGAATCTCGACGAATTATGACGATACATAAAATTTCAGACAGAAAAAATTTTCTGTCTGTGTGTCGGTGATAGCTACAGTTTTTGAGATAAAGCTTTTAAATTTGGTACACACATTCTAGAGATCAAGGAAGAGAATGAGTTCGATGTTGAGCAAAATCAGTTCTTAAAATTTGAAATGTCAAAAAAAAAATATTAGTGATATTCCACCAATGTGACTTATTTGAAACGTCAAAAATTACTTTTATTACAAATTCCACCACACATCGAGTTTTATTACGGCGAGGAAGTTCTGATCCCCAAGTAATTGGCAGCAGTTTTTTTAGAAAAAATTCAACATGTACAACTTATTATTTAATATAAAAACACGTTCTCTAACCAATGTTTTATCTTGACCAAAAGAAATTTTAATGAAGTATATAGTGGCGTTAGCACTCCCGCGTGCGTCGCCAGGATAGGTTTATACCGATGTTAACTTGGTTCATTCTAAATATCATAGATTTAATATATAAAATTACAGGCAATACTGGTGCGTCATTTTAACCAAGAAAATATCTTAAATCTATCTATATGATATTTAGAATGAACCGAATGTTTTCGTTCTTCGATGTTACTCTCAGAAAAATTTGAACAGCGATTTATAAATTTAATAATTTAAGTGGGATATCTGGTGAAAACGCAACCAAATGATTCCATTAAGAAAACAAAGGACTAATTAATAATAGACACATATTTTAAAATCATTGATTTATTATGCGTAAGTATATAAGGTGTCTCACCAGGAACTGCATCGATCGATATAGAGAAAAGTACGCACCAGAAAATTTTGAAAATTTAGGAAATTACTAATGGTAGTGTGGTCAATCCAACTAAAATAATTACAAGCATCTTGCACTTCCGGTTACACCGAAAGTCGATACCAACTTGCTTATTTTAAATGGAATACCCCATATATTTTAGGGTTTTCGAAAAGAGCATAAAATTCTGAGTCAAAAATATGTAGAATACTCTATGCCTAAACCCAGCCGTATCAGAGATATTTGACATTTTAAACAAATTTTGACAGGTGTACTGGTTTACAATAACCTTTATAACTTTCTTCATGTAAAAGATACTCATTTGCTTTTTGGCATGTAGAAAGACTATAAAGTGAGCTACGTTCTACAGTTTAAAAAAATTCAATAATAGTATACCAAGTGTTCCATTTTTGACGTTACATTTTGTAAAGTTCAAACCACAAAAACCTGCTTAAGTCAAATGGAATACGTGTATTTTTTTCCATCAAATTATGTATAATTAAATTCCTTTTTTTCTGATATCAGCATTGTGGGGGTTTAAGTTACAACTTTTTGAAATATTTATGATTTTCTTAGAAATTCAAGAATTTTTAGTCAAATTAGCCATGATTAGAAACAATTAGTAATGTCAGTCATTCCTTATGTCAAAAAATGCCACCGCGTTTAAATACACCCACGAAGATCTTTTGAATTTGATTATTATTTATGGAGAATGTGATAAAGTAATATCAAGAACTTGTAGTACATTTGCTACTCGATATCTACAAAAACGGAAACCGTCACCAAACATTGTAAAACGCGTACTGGATAATTTTAAAAAGTATGGTTCTGTTAAGTGTCAAGGCAAGAATTCAAAAGCGGAAGACTATCGTTGATGACGAAAACGTAGAAAAAGCAATTCTAGGATATTTTCATGCATTTCCAGTGATGTCATTAAGACAAGCTGCTCTAGAATCGGGACTATGCAAGGATTCAATTCACATAATTTTAATTAAACATAAATTTCACCCGTTTTCGTTTCAAATGGTTCAACGATTAAAAGAAACAGATTTCCTAAGAACAAAAAATGTTTGTGAATTTATTTTAATAAGGTCTATGGGCGACGATCCTTATTTGGGAAATATTGTCACGTGTTTGCTATCCCCATAAACACCTGTACTCGTAGATTCGTTGATTGAAAGTCCAGGTAACACTTACTCACTACTTTATTTACTAATTAGCAATTAACAACAATAGATTAATTAGTCTTAACTATAATCACAATTGAACACTTATAAGTCTCTTTCTTATTTCTTCTTTACTCGTTCACGTTCAACTTAAGACTGAGTCTCGGCCCACCGTGCCTCTTATTTATACATCCATTCACACGGTCTAGAGCATTCCAGAATATTCCCGGTCGTTCGCATACAATTCCAGTCTCATTTAACCAGTCTACACAGTCCAGTGACGTAATACTCCCCCCTCGTTAAGCCTGAACGTCGCGATCTGGCAAATCATTGTTCCCTGCATACTTGGCTTTGAATTTCTCGGGCATCGGTCTGCATGGCAACAGATGATCTTTTAAATGGCAAAGAAGTAACCTTTTCTACACAAGACAAATGAAAAAAAAGTTCTTATATTTTAAGTGTACGCCAATTACATCTACCGAAGTTGAACGGTCCTTTTCACAATACACAGGGTTTTTTAATGAGAGACGTCGGAGATTAATTCCGAAACATTTACAACAAATGTTAGAAATATACTTTTACTCTCGTTAAAAATACATGTGTGCGTGTTAGTGTTACATTCACCAATGCAATTAGGTGTCTACAGAATTTTGATATCTCCAATCGTTTACAAGTTATAAGGAAAAACATAATGACGTCACCCCCAAATTTGGCTAGTTGTCCAATAAAACTATTTATGTATTAACATTTAAAAATGAAATATAATTCTCTTTATCATGGTCTGCATAAAAACCGTCACTGGAAACTGATACCTCTGTCCCAGCTCTATTATATAAGACTGTACCATTGACGCTCTGTTACGGTGAAGTTCGTTGAAGAGGGTACGGACTTCTGCTTGAGATCGCTTTCTATTATCATACCCAAATATCATTAAAACGTCATTACGATGCTTTTCAGTTAGCTGTGCCATAATTATATTTGAATAATAATCAGTGAAATGAAAATTTGCATCTGTTCGATTTTCACTGCCTAAATGTTAAAGTAGTAGTTTTATGTTTAATATAGTATTAGAATTTAAGTATTAATAGGAGTCATTTATTAGTTGCCTTTTTGCGCGCGTATTCAAACTTGAATATTCTCCTTCCCTGACTAAAAGGTATGAGAGCGCATGCGCGCGAAGCAGGAAGATTTCAAGATTTTTTTGAGACTAGTGTAGTGAGATTAGTTAAGATTTCATATCCAATATGTCGTGTGTGATTAGAATATTACATTTATCATATCAAACCCCCGAATAAAGCATCACCGGCGCCGGTGATGCTTTATCAAAAAAAATGTAGCATTAAGAGGACTGTTTCTATGAATATAGGTGCTGCTTACCCAAAAGGATATGAGGTTTTCCGCATACTCCAATGGTTTCTGGTAATCCAAAAGACTCTGATGATCCACTCACTCTTTTTTTAATTACCGGCGCCGGTGATGCTTTATTCGAGGGTTTAATATGATAAAAATGTAATATTTTAATCACACACGATATAGTCTAAGAGCTGGCTACATAAAAAAACAAGGTATAAAGTACATGAAATGTGAATAGCTAGAGAGGTTCCATTAGCGCTCCCGACCTCCGAGTGGCCAGTCTGTCAGCGCGATTAGGAAGATTAAGGCGGGGGCGGACGGTCAAAGATGACAAATTTTACAATGAAAAAAATGATAATGCTCATGGATAAAAATTATTGGGAAGTGAAGTATTTGTTGCTACGAAACGCGGAAAATTATTGGCAGACGATTTCGTGGAAGAGAAATGGCCGGCAGACTTCAACAAAGCGGCGTTATCTTTAGTGAGAAAAAATGATAAGCCTCACGATTAAAAATTTTTCAGAATGATTGTTAAACTGTTGAGGAAGCTATGTTGTCAATGGCAGACGAAAAAATGCAAGACAACATCAGGGCAGACTGTATTGAATGAAGAGCGCGGTCTCGAGCGCGGTCTCGATCGCGCTTAACGAGTTAGTTCCGTACGATGCATTATAACGATTTATTATTTTGTTAATTATATTATGAGGACAATTCCTATATTACACAAGTGCTAAAAGATATGTTTACCATTAAAATAATTTTTTTATTAACAAATAATACAAATAAATTGTAGACTTATTCAATTTCGCTGTTTGTGTCGGATTCATCGTACTTCATATCTTCTTCGCTTTCGCAATCGATGTTATCCTCAATTTCGTTAACATCTGTTGAAAAGCAAAATTAAAAATTAAAAATGGCTATTAACAAATATAAGAACGAAAGCGTGTGGAAATATTTGTACCTGCAGGCTGTTCTTGATCGATAATAACGTCTTTAACGCTAGATGGTATCTGAGGTCCATCGAACCATTGGAACTGGTATTTGGAGTCGACTATTACCCATCCGCAGTCTTCTGGTACCAAATTAGTCGGAATTTTCTTGTGAGCGTGGCTCCACAATCTGGCGATATACATGGATCTTAAGAATTGTGGTCTTAATTCAGCTGCACAAGGAGGTATCGATGTAGCATCAAAATTTTGTAGGTTTTTTTTTGAAATGGTTCGTTGACGTTATTGACTTTGTAATTTTTTTAAAAAAGCGCAAAACGAGCATTATCTACGGAATCAAGTGATTTCATCGTATAAAGTGAACAAACAAATTTTTCAACATTTCGAAATACAGTAAGTCTATCACAATCTTCATTGCTTAATTCAGCAAATGCGCGTTCAAATTGTTCGCTTAACAGTAATAATTTTAAAGGACACTGTTTTCCTTTTCTAAAAAAAGCTGGATTGAAATCACATCCAGTGAATGCATGAAACCCTGATAAAGATTTACAAAATAGTTCTCCGTGTCTATCATAAAGTGCTGACAAGTCAATTATACGCTGTTTGCTTAAAATACCCGTTTGAATCCAAACTTTACTATTCTTTTTCAGCTTATCCATGTTGGCTAGCATTATAATAAGTATGTCCGTATCGGAACATTTTATTATAATGTTAGCTTCCTCCGGAATATTGCACGCGTGAAAAACTATTTTCGTATCAGCTTCTTCATGAGCTTTTAACATGTAGATATCATACGTCTACAATTTATTTGTATTATTTGTTAATAAAAAAATTATTTTAATGGTAAACATATCTCTTAGTACTTGTATAATATAGGAATTGTTAACTTATTGTCCTCATAATATAATTAACAAAATAATAAATCGTTATAATGCATCGTACGGAACTAACTCGTTAAGCGCGATCGAGACCGCGCTCTTCAATACAGTCTGTCCCGATGTTGTCTTCCAGTTTTTCGTCTGACATTGACAACATAGCTTCCTCAACAGTTTAACAATCATTCTCAAAAATTTTTAATCATGAGGCTTGTCATTTTTTTCTCACTAAAGATAACGCCGCTTTGTTGAAGTCTGCCGGCCATTTCTCTTCCACGAAATCGTCTGCCAATAATTTTTCGCGTTTCGTAGCAACAAATACTTCACTTCCCAATAATTTTTATCCATGAGCATTATCATTTTTTTCATTGTAAAATTTGTCATCTTTGATCGTCCGCCACCGCCTTAATCTTCCTAATCGCGCTGGCAGACTGGCCACTCGGTGTTCGGGAGCGCTAATGGAACCTCTTTAGCTATTCACATTTCATGTACCTTATACCTTGCTTTTTTATGTAGCCAGCTCTCCATCTGATATATTGGATATGAAATCTTTATAAATCTCACTACACCAGCAGCATCTATATTCATAAAAACAGTCCTCTTAATGCTACATTTTTTTTGCGAACTTGATTATCAAAACTAAATGACTTTCAATGATAATTAAAACAATTTGTTCTCCACAAAAGATGATAAAGTTCTTTCCTGAATCAAACAAATAGTTGCTGATGTGAGTGAAAAAAAACTGAAAAGGTTAAAGACGTAACCTCCTAAAAAACGTGATTAATGTTTAGAATAAAAATTTAATTCATACGGAGAAAAAGGTACTCTTTCTAAATTTGTCACAAAAATGTAGGTTTACTATTTAAAGAAAATGGTTGTCATAAGCGGACATGGCAATGCAATAGCTTAATAAAAAAATTGTTTGAGGGCACGTAACAGCTTAATAAAAAAAATTGTTTGAGGGCACCCAAATATGTATTGAACTACTACATACAACTTTTATTAATATTTTTTGAAAAACAGCTACTTTAAAAGTTATATGCAATATTCCACACGTTTTACACGTGCTGTATTATTCGTAATATATTGTTTTTAATACATCCTGTATTTCCATACATTTTAATAGTTTAAATATCAAGTCAACTCATTTCAATTTTATTTCCAACGAAGGTAGATACTTTCGCTCTTCATCCTATTACATCAATATTCCCCTCCATGTCATAATTGCCAGCTTCAACCACAACCCCTAAATCATTGGAATATGCGTAGTGGCAACGAAGAGTGATTTTAATGCTAACGCAATTCACAACCCTTTTGGAATTGCGCTGTACTATATCTATACATATATATCAGAATGTTTTGAGGAAGCTTAATGATGCGTTTGCATACAAGTCACATAAAGACAGTAAAATGATTGCATTTTGTATCAACAAAATTATTTTACTTCAGGAAATAAAAAAATTGTACGTTACTCAAGAGTCTGTTCTTAATAAAATGAAAAATACACAAAAATATTTCACATTCAAGAAAATTCTAATATAATTATTCAAAAATAGAAATTACTAACTTTATATTGTATCTGAAATTGTTATTTCTTTATTTTAACGTCTTATACAAACACATGATTTGAGAAAGGTCATTTAACAAGTGAAGATATCCTTTAAGTTTAAAACTGAAAATGTTGTCATTTAATTTGAAAGATGGAGGAAAAATTTTCTGGGCACAAGGAAACTTAATTTTAATCGAAGAAGTATATACACAGTTTTCTCTAAAGTAGCAGTTTTAGAAAATATACCAATGTGCTGTTAGTTTTTATATGATAACTAATCGAAAAGTAACTACTTTCAATTCTAAACAGATTTCAAACAAAAATGAAGTAATATGTATCGTTTTTATTACATATTTTCTAGTTTTATTAACAATTTAAAAAAATGTGTTTGGAATGATGTGAAACCTACGAAATGTTGAGAAAAAGCTATTTTCAAAACTAACTACTGCCAATAACAAGAGATATCCCAACAAAGAGTTATTAATATCAGAATGTATATTTTCCATGTAAAAGATTGATTGCACTGTAATATTAAGTATGAAATTGTAGGATATCGTATTTCCAAATCAAATAGACTCGCTCTGTACCCTAGGGTGCGTGTGGAAATTTGTTTTTAACGCTTAACTTCCCCTACATAAAATATCCTAATCCTGTTTAACATGTTTTATTTATTCAGTAGACTTTTCATTAATATTTTCACAGAACACGAGTTTTATCAATGCACGGTGCGGTTTCAAATTATTGGACAAAAATGAAAGAAAGTAATAATAAACACTACATTTTTGCATTTAAAATGTGTACAGATAGAGAATGTGAAGTTGGTTTTTTATATGAAATTATAAATTGAAAAATGGAACATTGAAAATAATTAAATAAATAGCTCAAAGCTCAATTAAACATTTTTATAGAAAGAGAAAACGTATAAAGCCTAATAAACCGTAATTGCTATGAAATTTTTTGGTTTAATCGAGTGGCGATATTATGCAAATATTACATTTTGTTGCTTAAAAATATGTTACCGTTATAGATTTTTTTTGAAACATTGTCGTGTGGAATAAATTAGGTCGAATTTAGTCGTTTCGTGTTTCAAATTCCTGACTTTGATGGTTGAATAAATATATATACCTACTTGTTATTAAATATATGTTTTTAATGTACATGGTATTTGAAAAATGTTCTGAACTGATTCTACTTATGAAAACAAAAGAAACACTTTATATTAACATGGGCTTAGAAATGCCACCCAAGGGTATTTTGGAGAAATACACTGCTGGGAAAGTGAAATTGTTTATATTTAATATTTTTATTCGACGTATATCAAAGATATCAAAAATTAATCTTTTAATGATAGTAGCACATTTTCTGAAAAAAAGTTGTGTTATCTGCTATGGAAAATTAATTTATGGATGAAAAAATAAAGAATAAGTATTATTTTCAATATTTGTTGAATTCAAAATGGATTCCTAGTGATCTGTAATTTGAAATGTTTTGTTTTATAAATATATAATTACATAATTGAATTATCAGATAAATGTATCTATTTTGAATATCTTTTAAGGTAAATAATGTTGAAGGGCTTTGTTTGTATTTAAGTATAGTCTTCTTCCATGTAAATTTAGTGTCAGTGTCATTCTTATGTCAAACTGCAAAAAAATATTAGGTTTTTCCTTTAAATAAAATATTAAATCAGCTTCAAAAATATAAATAAGTATAATCCCTTGTGTGACACGACTATTGGCCAACAAATTTATAAGAAATTTCTCTATATCGCGGATTGATCATCCTGTGAACTGGCGACTTATCAATTTCTGCTAACAGCAGGTCATTTCAAAAATGATTTTTTTATAGCTTTTTTAGTGGTTAGCACATCTTGAACGTCACAAAGTTCGCGCACGCGTACGTTAACTAGATTAAGACTGGGCAGTACAGATCTCAGAAATTTGCGCATGGCCGGAACAATATGTCTTGGCTTGCTACATTTGTAAAGACTGAAACTAAACATCCAGTACATGTATAGTTTTTTTTACTCTAAATGCGTTAGAATATAATACTTTATTTAATCGCCTTTGGCGTCTTTGTCAAAACAAGTCAAAATATGGTATCTATTTATAAATCCCTATTAAAATTATTGTATAACATACTTTTTTTGGATTTGAAATATTTTTTTATTTTTATTTTAAGTCTAATACGTTATTTATTGACTGATTAGTTTAATGAAGTCATGATAACTTTAAGTTAGGACATGTTTTAATTATTTTTAAAAACATGATTACAAAAAATACTAATATAGAATTATAAAAACAAGCGCTTAGAGAAAGAATTTAAAAGTACCTATAATATATAGTTACTTCGACAAAATATCTGGTAAATTAGTTAGTTTGTCCAGCACTGATCTCGATTATCTGAAATAGAAAAATATGTTAATATTATTGATACTTTTTTTATAGTATATAAATGAATTAAGTTAACAAAGGATCATCAGCATACAAGAAAATCTATTTTCTAAATTTCTTAATGTGCATTCCCTAGTCCTAAGCACTCCCTTCTGCAATTTGTATTAGTCATGTTAACAATAACTTATAGAAGTCACTAGTCATCAAGAAACTCTCCCTTTGTTCCTCCTGTAGAATAGCGATCCTGCACTTAAATACCCTGTAATATATGATCTAAACCCATCCTGCAACTAATGTCTATTCCTGCTGTGCAAGGCCTGCTCACTATAGCAACCCCCTTTCCATTATTCGTGTTATTCCCGTTTCTTGTGTTTTGGTAGAGTATTGATCCTGCGAAAGGCAGAAAGGACCCTCAAATTTCTGAGAGTTCAATGACTGACTGCACGTGGAGCGTTCTGCACGTGCTGTACCCTGCCATAGCTTCGATGCTTACCCTAGTTTTGGACGTCGGGTTCAAACGCCTCCGCCTTGACGTGATGCACTCGACGATTTGTGTTGTCTTTATAGATGTTGAAGAGCTGATTACAAAGATACAGGGCGGACTGAAAAATGTATCGAGGAAATATTTTATCTTGGGAGATCCACCTTCTTTGGGTATTACGCTACTATCCTACAAATTATTTTAAAAAATCGTTAAATAAATGTCACATGACAGTTTTCTGTTTATATATTTTCATAAATACGTGAGACATTTTGTTATATTGATGTTGGGTGTTGTTTCTGCTTACCTCGTCTCTAATGATTATTAACCAATTAATACAAAAATATACGAAAAAATTAGATACACATTTATCATTGTTTAATATAATAATAGCGGGTTCTATAAATTTGAACAGTCAAAAATACGCGTGGAATAATGGTAGTCGTACTATTAAACAGAATTTTACAAAAAATTTTGGACTACAGTTTTTTTTATGCTTTTCTGATACTTTTGAGGGTAATGAAGAAAGTGTCCAGAAAACATTCTTTATGAATATGTAAACATGCAGAATATGCGAATGTGGAGTTCCGAAAATTCCCACTCTCTTACATCCACAAAATGTATCAATTTTTTTCCAGGTTGCAAAAATTCAATAGTAATGTTAAATTAACAAACTTTTAAGAACCATTACGATGGTGTAGCGCCCATATGTGATAAGTAGGGCTATCAAAAATGTTCCGTGGGACAGTGGCGTACGCGAAATTAACTAATACGAGAAACAATAAACTGTTACAATTTATAACAATGTACGTAAAACTTACCCTCTTTACTAGCTTGATGAACTAGCTTACTTATCACAAACAGGAGAAGATGTGTAGCCATTTTGCAGCATCAGTTATGTTTCTATGGTTATCTCTATGAGTGATGTTCACTTTGGTGAAAATATATTCTTATATTTTGAAAACGACCGTTCGACATCTACTGATGTAATACACGCATACGTAAAATAGTCTTTGAACACACTTAACGGATCTGGGGCTGCACCATCACATATTTGTCTTAATTTGGTAAAACCGGTGTCTTTATTTAACACACTTGCGAACTTTTCTTTAACGCGCTCATTTGTTGCGTCACCTATAGCGTGTAGCAGTAGATTTACTTCATCCACTATTTGCAGTGACTCCGCTAACGACAACGCACTGTTCTTTATGCTTTCATGTAATGGTTTATAGTTCTTCGCAATATTTTTTAAAGCTGTTTCAACGGAAATATCCTCGAATTTTGTCTGGCTTTCCTTAACAGCTGCAGCCTCATCTGAATTGAATTGTAGTATCACAGCTTTTATTTGTTGAAAATATTCAGCATAATAAAAAGCTGCCTGCAACCATGTTCCTCAAGGTGTAAGAATCGGCTGTGGTAGTTCAGGAATACCGGGACACTTGCTATGAAATGCACGAAGACGTTTAGGAGATTTAAGAAACACTTTTTTGTACTTGCTATTAATGCGTTCACCTTTTCGAATAGTTTCTGCCACAAGATGTAAAGCATGCACTTTACACGTAACATGTATAAACGTACAACCTTGTTCTTGCAAAGAACGGCCTACCGAACGCATTGTCACGGAGCCATCAGTCACAAACATCAACACTTGACTTTTTGACAATTCAAATTTTTCTAACGTCTCCAGCACCACCCTGGTAATTGTTTCGCTAGTACACTGGCTTAGTCTTTTGCTAGCTAGTAACAGTGGAACTGTCGGTTTAAGAGGGTCCAGTACTCGTACTATAATATTTAAAATAGATTTGTGTACAGTTGGTAGATAGTTACATAACGTTGTGCGACGTGGTAAATTCACCTGGGCATTGTATTTATTCCAGAACTCTCGAAATGGTTGTTTATCGAGTATGTGCAGCTGATCATCACAGGCAATCATTAATAGTAAATCAAACATAAACTGTGTTGTCGAAGGCACGCCATTTTTTTATTTTTATGGTGTACACAATCACGCTTATCCCAGCACATCAAATCTTTCTCGCACATTTTACAAATTATTTTAGCACCATCATAGAATAAATCCGGGATTTCACCTATGAATTTATTCACTTTGTCAGCAAATGGCCGTTTTCTACCCCTGCGTACGTCTGCCATGCTTTATTATTAAATTAATATCAACAATACAGTATAACAAATAAAATAAAAACACAAAAACAATATGCAATACGCCCAAGTGACTTAACGTGTACACAACTCGCGAGCTAATAATAGACTGAACTGGAGAAAGAGTTTCGTGGTCAAGGTGAATGCCAGCGACAGTAAGTACATCTGTACTCTACGACCATGATACATAGAAACGATTTGCAGCTTATCACTGATAAGTGCATTTTTGAGCAAACATAAGTTAACACTTGCAATTGTTGTTTAGTGTAATTAACTCATTTTTGCCCAAAAATACACTTACCACATGTGTACTACACCATCAATTTACTGGTGAAAGAAAGGCCCGTTGCACTTGCCGGATTTTTTTAAATTAATTCATATACAGGGTGTTCCGAAACTCGATGGTCATAGTGAATATTCATATCGTTGAGGTCATTTTTGTTCAAAAAGTTCTAATGAACATATATCCTAAAGTATACTGTTTCTGAGTTATTGATAAATTAAAATTTCTAATGATTGTAATTCTAAGAAAATATTAATTATGTTGCCAAACTTTGATCTTGGTTACCAAGACGTGACGTTTCAATAAATAAATGTCACTGTCATATACAATTTAGTACTGTGTATCAGTCATTCATAAAATTTACAATTAAATTAGTAATGTCTACATGTGCTAATCAAGAATACGCGGACATTGAATTCGTATACGCTTTTTGTGATGGTAGTGCGCGTAGAGCAGATTTCCGAATCGTAGACTAGGGAATAAACCAAGTATTTAGCAATGTCTATCGAAGTATCCTACGATCTGGCAGTGTGCCAAATAGAAAAATTGAAAGACCACCACGACGATGCAGGGAAGTACTGGATAATCAAATAATTGAAATAATTGAGCGCACTCCCACCACTAGCATACGACGAGTTTCTGCTAGTCTGCAAATTCCCCAAACAACCGTATGAAGAACAGTTCATGACTTTGGTCTGTTTCCTTTCCACATCCAACCGAATGATTACGTAGCTCGGTAGGAATTTTGTCAATGCATTATGCGCAACCAAGATCTCTGTAGCAAAATTTTGTTTACTGACGAAGCTTGTTTTAATACAGATGAAATAACAAACACTCGAAATTTCTACGTGTCACCTGTAGAGGAAAATCCTCATGCAACTAAAGCAAAGACGAAAACTTCCAAAACCGTTTTTCAGTGATCGTTTGGTGCAGTATCTTATGAAATCAGCTAGTCGGACCATTCGTACTTGAAAACCATTTGATAGGACAAAGGTACCTAAACTTCTTACAAGAATCACTGCCATTGTTATTAGAAGAAGTTCCACAGAATGAGGCATGAAATATGGCTTCAGCAAGAATGTGCACCCCTAAATTTTTGCAAAGCAGTTACCACATTTCTCAATGAACAGCTATTGGGTCGATGGTTAGGTCGGGAGGGGGGCTAGTTGCTTGGCCTACGAGATCACTCGACCTCACACCCCCTCGACTACTTTCTGTGGGGTTACATGGAGACTCTGATGTATTCTGTCAGGATATAAACCAGGGAGGAATAATAGCTAAAATGATGGATGTCGCGAATCAAATGAAGAATGATCCGAAAATGTTAATAAGGTCTGTTATGTTAATTGTACGAGGAACTCAACTGTGTATATAATAATAATGAAAGTGGTCATTTTGAATCACATTTACATTAAAACTAGTTAATTAAAAATTTAAATGAAAGTTAAATATAAAAATATTAAAAGTTAAATAAAAAATGTTTAGAATTACAATCACTAGAACTTTTAATTTATCAATAACTCAGAAACAGTCCACTTTAGGATATATGTTCATTAGAACTTTTTGAACAAGAATAACCTCAAGAATATGTATATACACAATGACCATCGAGTTGCAGAACGCTCGCGTATTCTAATATAATTTTACTAAACATCAGCAATTACCAAATCTGTTTTCATAATTTCTTCCTGGAAAATGTTTATAATTACTAATTGAACTGGGCGTGTCTGAGAACGCTCCCTTATTGAAGCGACGTCACTCCCCATGGTACGATATCTAGTTCGTGTATTAATTACGGGTGGTTATTTCCTAAAATTATTTGATTGTCTTCGGTCTGCGATATTTATGCAGACATAATAAATATTATATTTTAAACACCTACTGAAACATTCCAAAATAACAGAAAAACAGAAATATTTACAACATAAAGTGAATTTTGTTTCATTTTAAAATGTTAATACCGAGGTTAATACGTGAACTAGTTTTATCTGAAAACGTATGACAAAAAACAAAAAAATTATATTTTTACACCTGCCAAATTTGAGAGTGAGGTCGCTCTACATTTTTCCTTATAACTCGTGAGTAACTGGAGATATCTAAATTCTGTAGACATTTGACTGATTCCTTGTTAAGAACTTCCCAGCAGTAGGGGTTTCAACCCTGTACCCCTTTTGGTTTCTAAATTTTTGTTTATAGATAGAATTAAAACCTGCAAATCTATGTATTTAAATGTTTTCTTTTTATTTGTATATACAAAAAAAAATAGGGTTACCTACCATTGTTAGATATGTGTAAGAATTTTTTTTTATATATCCTGTATATAAATACTTTTAGAAAAAATATTTTTTGGACGTCCCTTTATCATTTTCAAGTAAAAACTGTTTGAGATTGAAATCATTTAAATATTAACATTTGCTAAAAATGGACCTCACCCAAAAGGGATAATTATTGACAACTTTGTGTCCGATGATTTTCAGTAGCACTCATAGTAGGCTCAAACAAAATTCCACGATGGGTTTTCTTTAGTGCCCCAAAATAATATAAAAAATGAGAAAAATGGTTCGAAACCCAGGATCCCTCTAATCACCGTGCCATGTACTTTACACATATTTTTTATTACCTCTGCATATTTATTTTAATATTATTATTATTTTTTTTAATTACTCACATCAAAATGGTCCTCATATGCAAAAACACAACTTGTTATCGAGAACTCCTTTTTCCAGCAATTTTTTGTCAATTTCTCAAATAAGTTTTTCTAGGGCGAATGTAGATCTGTCTTAATATACTCTTATTTTGATACGAAAAGTTAAACAACGGTAGTCGCAGTCAGTAATTTGATGGTAACTCAGTAACATCATTCCGTTTTCTTGTAGTTTGTACATCAGCGTAGTCGTAGAAGTTATGCAATGTTAGACGAGGATTGTGTAGGTGATATACCATCCTTCAGAAGGGATGTAAAGCAGTTGGTCCTTTGTCTATTAGATGTTAGGCAAGTACAAAATTCCTACTCTTCGATAGAGAAGAAGTGCGGCAAAATTTCCAAATTGGGGGTAGCTCGCCTCCTGGCGTCGTGCGTTGATGATTGGCCCTGGTAGCGGAAATAAGCCGATGTTAAGTAAATTAATAAAAAAAAAGCTTTTCCACATCGATTAAAAATATGGACACACTCTACAAATGTAATTCCAAGGAATTATCAAATAAATATGGCGATGTTAAAAAAGTGAATTTTTTACATTAATATTTGCCTAATAATATCAGTATAAAAACACAATCAAACTGATGGTAATTTTCTTCTTCACCTTGTATAATAAAGGTATAATCATGTGATTTATTTTCTCCGCTTTTCATGAGAAAAATGTGTGGAATTCTCAATAAAATTAAAAATAAACACGAATGCAACATGCTGAATCATACCATTCGAGGTTCTGGGAATTCTTAGATGAAATAGAAAGTGGGTTATGCTGGAGAAAGTTACGTAATAAATAAGCCTAATAAAAGATTAATATAAAACAGATATCGGGGAAAGCCTTTCATTAGTTTCATTCCACTCTTAAATCAGGTATGGGAATTTAGGATGTGTAATCCTTCTAAGTTAAACGAATAAACCAAAAGTAAAGTTTCAAAACTTAAATTAAATCAAAAGGATATCTTTTCATTTCTATATTCATACATTTTTAATTAAAAATATCGTTGTGGCGTTGCTGTATGTTAAAACAGTTTTTAATTGTTTTAAAGAAATATTAAAACAAAATTAATACTGAACATTACTTGGGTAAACTTTGTCATAATCAGCAAAACTGTTGTAGTGAACTACTTACTGTCTTGCATTTTCACACAATCAACTATTAATTTTAAAACCGATTCTACTTAAGTGGATGAGATGTAGAGGTAAATGCTCTTGCATTTTGTAAACCTCAATGTCCCCCAATAAGCAGTATATTATAGCAAATTGCTGCAGTCTGATTCTGTAAATAAATCCAACAAGGTATTTAAATTTCAATAAACATGTAAAAATATAACATTAACTAAAGTAGGTATTTAGAAATATATTTAATTTAGTACAAAAATTAGCCGAATTATACAAAAAAAGAAAAAACATTAGTGCTTGTTCTACTAGGATGGAACTATTGTTTGGTTTAACAAGTACTTATTATGATGATTGATGAATTGTAAAATTTCCGACCACTTTGATATAAGAGGAACAAAAACATTTATAATTTATTTAAAACTTGAAGCATTATTATACCTAATTATTTTTTGATATCAGTAATACTTTTGTAATGACAGTGTAAATTGAAACGAACGATTGCACGTAACGTAATTTAATACAGTTAAAAAATTATTCCTATGTAAATAATCTAATCATAACATCAGTAATAACAATATACTCCAGAGAAATAAAACTTCCTCTGCGGAATGAGGCCGAACAAGCTGAATTTTTCCAGAGACCTTCGTTTTGAAGTTCTAATGAAGCACAAAAAAATCTCATAAGCCTACCCTTGTGCGTCTTGAGATATCGAAGGTCAAAGGTCATGAAAATCGGTTTTTCGCGAAAATCTCGCTTCCGGTGCATCTGACGTCATAAGAATCCGTAACAAAACTTACGTAAAATAGTATTCTCTACAAAATTGTTCATATACATTTTTTTTCGTACGACCAACCGTTTTCGAGATATAGCATGATAAAGCGGGAGCGCGCATTCGTAGTAGGTAATACTGTATTATACTGCGCAGAGCTATAAATATAAAAGCACTTTTCTTAATCTGTTAGACTGGAAAATTAAATTCCCATTATTAAAGCCGTTAAAAATTTGTTTATTTATAAAAAAATATATAATAAATAATTAATAACAAAAAATACATTCTTTTCCACACCACGCCATATGTTTCCTTGCCTTCCTCCTCGTCTTCGTCGGGTTCCACTAGCACCTCGATCAACACAATATCTTCGTCAAACGCTTCCTCTATATCCATTGGCTCTGTCTGTTGGCAAAACCTCTTCAGGCTCAAGGTCACTGAAGTCTTCGATGTTTTGCAACTCTGTTGACGGGTTCAGGCATGCCTGTCCGTGACACTGACCACAAATTTTGGAGCATGGCAGCCCGACTTTTCTACACCCGCACTGCGCACCACACCCCTTTTTACAATTATAGAATATTGTATTTAATAGTTCGTCCGGGGCAGGTGGCAGTAGTGTTGTTTTCGGCTGTAATATGTCGTTTTTTAAATCCCAACCCCATTCTTCGGGTTGTAGATTTTTCCCTAGCCAAATCTGTACTTGGTAGTAGACCCGATAAATATGCTGTCGAGCTGCTTCACTGGTAGGTGGAAGGGATGACAATTTAACAGGTCTATTAATTCGTGTAGCCTTAATGAATTGGGTGTATCTAAATTTGTCAAGGTTCACTTCATCTTTTGGAGCACCATACATAGCTAACAGAAAGCGCTTTCCGTTCTGAAATACTGTATCTGGCGGGCAGTTTTCTGCTTGAAATATTTGAGCCGAGTGAGTCAAATCGGGATGTTTCTCAAACGGCTGGTCGCACGAAAAAAAATGTATATGAACAATTTTGTAGAGAATACTATTTTACGTAAGTTTTGTTATGAGTTATTATGACGTCAGATGCACTGGAAGCGAGATTTTCGCGAAAAACCGATTTTCATGACATTTGACCTTCGATATCTCAAGACGCACAAGGGTAGGCATATGAGATTTTTTTGTGCTTCATTGGAACATCAAAACGAAGGTATCTGCAAAAATTCAGCTTGTTCGGCCACATTCCGCAGATGGCCTTTATTTTTACCTTATTTCCCTGGAGTAATATATTAAGTCTTTGGTGTATTATTTTTATGATAATTACAACACGGTGAGTAGGCCCAAGCATGAAGGTTTGAGAAAATACACGGTTATTGAAAACGGGAGAAAGTTATGTAATTAAATATAAGTACTTCATAAATATTAACAAAAAATCATAAAAGGCCGTCAGAGGGCTTTGTAAATAAAAGGGACACATAAAGTAGGTAGTATTGAAATGAGTTACGTGCGCAGGCCTAGCCTAATTAGCTTTTCCACCACTCACTGCCATCGAATGAACGAAAACTTCACTATTGATTTAAAAGTATTCAAGTACCTGTTGGATAAAATGCGCCTTTTTCACCCTTTTTATGTCATATGGCGTTTACCAAATTTCACAATAGGATGGGTGTTTTTATTCAACGAATTATATTTTGTTAATTAAAAATATAGCACACTTATAAACTCATAGGAGTTAGAAAAATACAATCTTTCTGCTCGTAGAACTAGTGGTATTTATAAAAAAAAACCTATTTTTCTTAGGAAAAAAAAATGGACTTGACTTACTTCTTTTCAAGTGACATCCTATATTTTATATGTTTATTTATTATTGGGATACAGAAGGTCTTTCCTAACTTCAGGCATGATTTCTTGGACAATGTTAAAGAAAGAAGTTCCTATAAAAATGGGACTGGAAATGCTTCCCCGCAAAGTTATGGCTATTCAGAGTTAAAGAAAAATTTTAAAAATCCGTGATTATCTTTCCTAATTTTTAATTCAAGCCATCACAAAAACACATGGAACTCGATGAGGAAGTTGTAGCTTTACTGGATGATTAAAATTATTATTCCTCATTTTTATAATGATGCAGTTTATCTTTTTATAATCTTATTCCACAATTAATGTTAATTTTAGTTTTTTCCCCAATCATTAGGAAACAGTTTAACTTTTTATTGTATTAATCATTAGGAATTGTACTGAAATAATTGTGGATTACGATTCATTATTACGCTATACAAATTTACAAACAATATATGTGTAACTGTTGGGAAAATTGTAGAGCTGACCCACTTTTTTCTTTCGGTTTTTATTTATTTTATTAACTTGTTTGACTTTTATGCCTTTTTTTTGCTTCTTTACATTCCTAATACCCCGAATTATGAATGATATATCTGATGTGGCCAGCACATAACTTTCTTATATCATCCTGATCTAAAAAAATCATTCTATTTAATTCCTCACTTACCTTAATTAAATTTTAATAGCGTACCTTGAAATGTTTCATTAAAATTTTTAAATAATATTCAGCGTCATTCGATACTGTCAATAATAATTCATATCATATTTTAAAAATGTCTTATTGACATTGACATTTTTGTAACTAAATTAGACATTTCCTTCTTTATTTGTTTTTTTTTTTTTTTTTTTTTTTTTTTTTTTTGTCCCTTTGTTGAAATTGGGTCCCTTTTTTTTTAAAATAGTTTGGATTCAGGAGGGGTTCAAAATGTATATATCAATCAAAATCTCTAGGTCGAAAAAAAATCACGATTACTATACTTCTTTATATTAGGTATAAGAAAGTAAAAAGGTACGCAACCATCAATTTTTTTTCATTAACTAGTTATAAATAAACTAATTGACAAAATTTGCTGTCTTAAAGAAAATTCATTTAATCAAAAAGTTTGTCATGAATTTATATGAAAATTGGTAATCAGAGTCCCAAAAACCGTAAGTACTGAGATTCACAACAATTGAATAAATTTTGGATTTTGAGTCCGCCATATTGGATCCACCGTTTTCAATTTTGGAATTCTGATGTCATTTTCGAATTCAGCGAACCAAAAAACCCTAATGTACCAATTTTCATAAAAATTGACACAAAGGCAAAATTTGTGGCTCAAAGGTTTGTTAGTTTTTAATAAATAAATTAATAACATTTTAATGGCTTTTCATTGCCCATATTAAACTTTGACATTTTCTTGTTCCACGTACCAAATTTTGTAAGATGGGTCTAAAAATGGCAAAGTTACAGATTTTTGGCAAAGAAATATTCTTTTGGCACCACTGAATTTCTGGAAACAGAGAAAAAAATTGTTCATTTTAAGTGGCACAAGTATAATTTACTGGAATGGTCAGATCAAATGAATTTATTAGGTTTAAATTGACAACAAAACCATTTAGAGATATGAGGTTTAACATATTTGTTACCCTGATGGTATGTGAAACTTTTTTTATTTTCCGGCAATTTATTAATTGGTACATTAGTATCATATCTAACAAGTTTTATTTTGTACACTCCCTTTGAACATTCTTTTGCTGACATAATATTTTAAAACGAAAACCTTTTGTGAAAATTAACATACTTTTAAAAGAAAAATACATAAATTGTATGGAATTAATATTTCGTTGGGATTTGATTAAACCCGACTTCACCGTCAATAGGTTCATATTCCTTTATTGAACTGACGAAAGTGAACATTCAAGAATATACATAAACCATCAGTTCTTTTCAATCATATTAGTGTTTCGTCTCTGAAACCATCAATAAATTGTTGCATCAGCCTCACATTGAGTAATAAAAAAGTGTACATAGGGTCTTTGAACTCTTATTTCGACATCGCAATGCAACTCGTTGAGTCCGTATTATATCCATACGTTGAGTTGCTTGAAAGTCCCGATTTATTTTGGATGTTTTTTATCATACAGTGTCTACGGGGTCAATGTATTTTGTGCACACGGACTCACGGATGGAGACGTTTGGAAGCTGGACAATTAATTATCTCTTAGTTTCACAAGCAAAAGAATGTGATAAATAAAAAGAGTGTGTGGGTTAGTTATTTAATTGTGAAATTTTGTATTAGTATAATTGGAAAGGGATAAATGATAATGTTCATTTAAAATAATACAGTGGTACAGTACGTTATTGTGAAACTAACGACAATATTAATAATGTAGGTATATGAGCAAAATATACAGGATATTCAAATTCATTAGCATATTCCTTACGTCCTACGAGAGATTAATTTCCAAAGTTTAATGAAATTTGCTACCATTTTTTAGTACAAGTGTTAAATTTAAATGTATTCATAGAAAATGTTCAAAATACATAATACCTCCTTCCATTTCGATACATTCTCGTTTAAGAATCTCTGGGGTATTTCTAATTTGGTTACAGCCATTTATAATTATTTGTCATAAACCATCAATGTATGCGTAGACTTCAGATATCCGCATACATAAAACTCTAGTGAATTTAAATCTGGTGAGCGGACTGGTCAGGGTTGTGATCCAACTTTCCGTATACATTAATCAGATGAGTTCTTACAAGCCGGCTGAAGTGTAATAGTGGCAATTTTAGGAATTTATGTAGATACATACGTTGTGGGTCAAGTGAGAATAACGGGAAGGGGAGAACATATGCAGTTCGTGAGTACCTTGCATAACATCGAATCGTATGTAACAACAGCGCGAAATTGTATAGGGCCGATCGGTCTTTTTATAATCTCTCATTCTTCGCAGAATACAGTAAATTTGTGGATTCGCGATATCCCCAAATCGCGATATCTTGCAATTTGATAGTACCCGATTATGTTGCAGTAGCTGTGACAAAGCACTTTCTTGGGCATGTAACACAAATATTAATAAACACATTTCCTCAGAAAACCATAAATGGAGTGTGAGTGGCTTTACTGATAGTGGCAGGCAATGCAATTTTAACTCAGATTTAGTGGGAGTAATACTTGGACGTAACACACCGTGGGCGAAACTAGATATGTTCCTACATAAGACATGTTCTGGATTAAGATTGTAAACAAAATAATGAAAAAGTGTTTTCTTTTTCATGATTATTGTATTTAGATCCGATTTTTTTACTATGAGCCATATGCCGCAGACTAAAATTAATTAATAAGATTTCGTTAATTTAAAAAGATGTATGGTTAAAAAGAAAATATTAATCAATAATTTGCTATGAATATCAGTTTTATTTACAGTTTACTTGTTTACGATCATTTGCTTTTTAAATAAAATATTGAAACGTAAACAAAATTATTACAGTGGACTAGATATCTATAATAAATACATGTTCGTTGTTCATATCAAATTACACAAATTTTGCTAGCTATACATATTATTTATTGTTATAATATTGTTTTTATCATCACTACGTTGTGCAATAATGCAAATCCTACGACAACATAAATATTGTGAAATTCTAATGTCTGATTAATTTTAAGTTAAGTAAAATTTTGTAATAGGAAAGATGATGCAACGTTGTTTTTGACGTCTAGAACATAATATAAGAATTAAAATTGTTGACCATCTGTATTTGCTATAAGTTGTGCGACAGAAAACTTGTTATACCTTTTTTTAATATATGGGTTCTACTGCAATCAATTATTGTACTCAGACATTTTTTAATTTTTAGAACATATTAATAAAATACTTAAATTTAGCTCCTCTTTCGGATTTAATACATATGGTTGAGAAAACTGAAGCTTTATGCTATCAGGAAACGCCCTATTTATAAATTCTGATCTACAATTTAGATCAACAAGCATTGTTACAATTTCTTATTGGACATCTAACTCCCAGTTCATAATCTGTCGTTAATCATCTTTAATTTTATTAATAATATCTTTACTATTATTTCTCCAATGTGGATCATGCCTAGGATGCATATTTTTGGGGCTTGTTGCTTGATTTGTAGAAAGTTTTGTATGGAATAATCATATTTTAACCAGCTCCTTCGCCATAATTTTAAAAAGAGTTGGTATACATTTATTTTTTTCTATGGTTTAAATAAAAACTTTCAAGAGATTCACCCCTTGTGGGTTTAAATTTTACTTGAATGGAAACTAGATGATAACATCATATCTGCACTTTAGAGTGCAGTATATGGAGTTTTGGTGTTTCGTGGAAAACTACGTCAGTGTTATAAAAATAATTAATAAATAAGACTTAAGTATTCCCTCTTAGTTGAACTTTAGAAATAAAGGCAAAAATTAGTAATCATAAAGATCTATAAAAATGTCTAATAGATATTTATGCACCAAGGGAGTAAAGTGAGTGTTTTAGTCCTGGCATGAATACATCATGCAAAGAATTAAATCACTTTGCTCCCGAGGTGCATATACTATTTTTTGCATGAACTGGCAAGAATCTTTATTGCCAAAAATTTAATAATAATAATTAGATATAATTATTACCTGTATACCTATAAACATTTTTTTCAGTTTTCATCATAAAATTATACTAGACTCTTACTAGATATATAGGGACACGTAATTCATAAACACATTAATATTTCTTACTATTGATAGATATATTCATTACCCCTGCCCTATCTGAAGAGGGAATATTCATAGTAAGGAACCACCACTTAGTTTAAATTACTAAGGGCACTCCAAGTTATTCAGGGTTACTCTTAAGGCATGTAGGTATAATTTTAAGCACCAGTAAATCCGTCTAAGGGTGAGGTGAAAAAATCAATGTTTGTAAAGTTGAGGGCACTGACTACCGTCAATAGTCCAGTCAGAGATCCAAAAAATATATGTATAACGATATGACATTCATCTCATTTAAAGAATATTAATTTCCATTCGACTTTCGCTGGTAGGATCAGTTTTAACAATGTATAAAGCTCCAATTCTTATGTCCTGAGGTGTTTGTTGTTAATGATCCTTCATTGAGTGCAATCTGGCCGGGTGGAAAAGAGAGGTTGGTCTCCACGTGTCGGCCGGGCCGTTCCTCGACCTAACGACCTAGAAATGATTCCAACTGAACGCACTCGAACTGTACGCACTTTACGCTGCAACTTGTGGCCCCTCCTCCAGCTCAATATGTTCAGGATTGTCATCGGTTCATGTTTATTACAACAGACGGATTATTGTACCCCGAAAGTAACAAAGGAAGTTCATGTATCCTTTAGAATCTAGATGAATGCCTCGATGCGTTGCTTTCTTATATTTTAAACTATCGACTACAGCACCTACCTTGGTGTTTACACATAGCGGTTAATTTTACTTTCTGTCGGTATCGCTAATGAAAAAGATAAATTTACTTTTGAATCATTTGGATGAATGCGTAAATGATTGTTTCACCTAAACGGTTCATAAATCAATAATTCGAATTCTTTATAATGCAATTGTAATATGCAAAATGTTCTCATAATATTATTTTGTTTTAAGAAAAATGCATAATGTGTTACAGGCTTCCGTATTACTGTATATCGGGATAATTTGCATTATTCTGGTCAATGCAGTCAATGCAAACGATGACAATACATTTGTAGATATTATAAAAAAAAAAATTACAATACGAAACAACAGTACACATGATGAAATACTGATCAAACAGTGGTATTAGCACAAGACTTTTGCTGATGTACCGGGTGTACCACTTAAAATATGTCCAAATAAAAACTTTATTAATAACAATAATAATAATAATAAGTGTTGGGCAATATTAGCTTTATTGCTCAACAGTATAAAAAACCATTTACAGAGCAATACAAGTTTCATTATAAAAGTAGTTTAAAAGTAAAAAGTAAAATAAAAATTTAATTTATAGAAATATAAACATACAGAACAAACTAAACAGGTTACAAAACAAATATCCATATATGTAATAAAAAAAGGTGATAAATCAAAAGAAAAATTCTCATAAAATTCCTTTATTACTGTGACCGGTTTCGTGAACAAATTAATTACTTCACATCATCAGACACAGGACTACAATAGAAAATGAGTATGGTGGTTACATACATACATAAATAAATGTTAATAAGTTAATAAAACTTAAAAACAAGGAATACAGAAAACAATTATTTCAATTTTTTACTAGTAAAAACTAATTGGTAAAAAATGTTTAATAAAATTTTTTTTTTGTACAAGAAAGATTGAAATTATTCAAATTGAACAGGATTACGTTAGTGTCAAATTATAAAATAGAATAATGTAAAATTTAAACAATTAAAATGTGTAAAAAGGAGGTTCATTTTTATATAATACTTACATTTTTATAAATAAAAAACCAGGGTCGTCAAATTAAAATTAAAATAGTTTTGCAACATAGTCAAATAATCTGTAAATGTAAGATATAAAATTTTTGGTATCTAATTAACTTTTTAATAAAAATTTTTTTTTTCTTTCTAAAATTTAACGTGCTTGTCCTTTTAAACACATACATATACTACAAGTTAAAATCTAATAGGGGATAAATAATTTTTTTAAAAAAGGAATAGATTAAAAATAGTGCCCTCTAACGGACTATCTTAGAACTAACGTAAAATAAAATTAAAATTAAAGTAGAAAACTATGTGTGCACCAAGTTTCTTTTTACAATACTGGAGTTAATTTTTATTTCCACTGCAGATGGTGACAGCGGTGAAATTGCATTTGAACATGGTGGAAATATTAACTTATAAGAAATTGAGGTTATTTTATTATTTTGTTCACGAAACCGGTCACAGTAATAAAGGAATTTTATGAGAATTTTTCTTTTGATTTATCATGAATAATTACTCATATGGGATCAACCTACCTTCGTTAAAAAAAAGGTGTTTATATCAATTCCTTATAAAAATTCACAGCCTTACTAGTTAATTCGTTTAAAGTACAGGTATTGATGTCGCACAAATGGGAAATGTTAAAATTTCTGCCCATAACATATACTGGAGATTTTATCAATATATCTATCCTAGCTCTATCATTATAAAATGTAATATTTCGTCTAGATTGTATTCTAGGTATATAAAAGTTCATTTGAGATAGAAAATCAGGACAGTCAATTCTGTTATTTAATAATTTGTATAAGAACGAGGCACATTTTCTCCGTATGTCTAGGCTAATAATATTAAACCTTTCGATCAAGTAGTTATAATCTATTCCCCTTATAGGGTACACACCATCTGTCTTAAATTCTAGATACTTTAAAAATCTCCTCTGTACTCGTTCTAAGGCCTCTTTGTGGCAATAAAGATAGGGTACCAAATTAATCATCCATATTCAATTTTAGAACACACATATGAGCAATATATGATTTTAAAGACATTGACTTCTGTAAAATGTCGGCAATTTCTGAAAATAAAGCCCAGAAACTTCACTGCCTCAGATATCTTCTCAGTTATAATATAACCCGTAAAGGTGAATTATTGTGAATCAAATATTATACCTCAGTCCTTAAAAGAAGTGCAGCGCGTTAACATAATAACGTTGATATGGTAGGGATATTCATAAACTAACTGTTTTCTTGTGAAACTTATAAATTTACACTTGTCAGGATTTAATTGTAACTTATTAATAGTACACCAAGATTGAATTCGGTCTAAATCATTCTGCAACTTTTGACAATCATCCAATGTTGTTACTTCAGTGAATATCTTTAGGTCATCAGCAAACAAAAGTTAGGGCACTGTATTGTAGAACTAAAGTCGTTAACAAATAAAAGAAACAGTAGTGGACCCAACTTAAACCCCTGAGGGACTCCTGAGGTAGTTACATATTTAAGCAAGTTATATCCATTATAGGATACATACTGAGGTCTCTCTTGCAAATATGATTTACCTACACACACAGCATGCAATATATATTTTCCTGCGTCTACTGCCATATTTTTGAGTTGAGCTTATCTTGGCGTATACTTATAATAGCGAAAAGTAGATCTTTAAACTTTTCCTTAAATACTTTCTTAAAATCGAGTTTCAATTTGTTGCATTGACATTTTAAGCGGAGAATGAACAAATTTTATTTCCATATACAGGGTGTCCCAGATTTAAACGGACATACTCTAGTGGAGGGTAGAGCACATTCAGCTGAGTTCAAAACACCCCAATACTTATCGTTGAATGTGAACAGTTTTTGAGATACAGGGTGTTTTATGGTTTTTGACCAGAACTTTGGTCCGCCATACTTTTGAAATGACTGCACATATTTAGATAAAATTTGGTATAGATATTATACTCTTTTAGGTTAATAAATAGCTTAAGTAATTTTGGAAAAATTCAAGAACCGACCTCCATTTTTTAATATGGCTCTTAGGGTCGTTAACATCACACTGTATATTATTTTTTGGTAAATGTTAGTAAACTTTTAAAAAACCTATTGACCAGTTTATGAAATAATGTCATAATATTTGATGGCACGTTTATGGTTATTCTTCAATAAATTTTCAAAAGTATTGAAAGACCAAATTTGACATTCTACAAATAAGACAATCCAGTTGCTAACATCATTATTTTATTAATTTTAGCTAAATACCCCGCAGAAGAGGTTGTTATGTGTTTTTGTTTTGACATTCAGTGTTTTCCGTCCAAAATAAAGCACATTCCATTTATTTCACGAATAAAAAATAAGTAATAAAACGATGCGATTAACACATGACATTGTTGCATTAAAAATTCCAAGTAGGCACATGTCAAATATGTAATTTTACAAATAAGAATGGCTGTTCGCACTTAGTAATTATTAGAATAAGTGATAAAAAACCAGTTATAAAACTAAAAATTTTAAGATGCCGTTTCAATTTAGTAATGAAGATTATGAGGATATTATTTTTGTGTATGGCTTTTTCGACGGAAATGGGAGAGCTACAAAAAAGAGTATCAAAGGCGTTTTCCAAATCGCCGTGTACCAGATCATAAAACGTGTTCAGAGGTATACCAATTTAGTAGAAAACATGGACAATTTCCGTCAATGACAAAGCATGAACATGTTCAGAGAGCTTTTCCACAAAAAGAGCAAATATTACAGGTTGTGGAAAATAATCCATCCATAAGTGTTAGAAAAATAAGTAATGAGTTAGCAGTACCCAAGACAAGAGTATGGCGAACATTAAAGAAGGAAAATTTGTATCCATTTCATGTTGAAACAGTTCAACGTCTAGAAGACGGCGACGACGTTCCCCGCTTAACATTTTGTAGGTGGATTTTGGCTCACAGAAGAACAATATCGAGAGTTCTATTCACGGATCAAGCCCAATTCACACGTGACGGAATTAACAACTGTAGAAATCAGCTTGTTTGGGCAAGCGAAAATTCACATGCAGTGATTCAGAAACATTCCCAATACAGATTTAATATTAATGTATGGTGTGGTATTTACAATAATCATCTAATAGGGCCCCATATTTTTGAAGAAAGGCTAACTGGTGAAGTTTATTTAAACTTTCTTAGAGATATCTTGCCAGATTTATTAGAAGGCATCAATATTAGGGGTTTGTGGTTTCAGCACGATACTGCTGAACCCCATTTTTTCTGTAGCGGTCCGGGATCATCTGAACCAGCATTACACCAACAGATGGATTGGTCGCGGAGGTCCGGTAAACTGGTCACAGTGGTCTCCTGATCATACACCTCTGGATTATTTTTTATAGGGTCATCTTAAGTCAGAGGTGTACAATGAAGAGTTCAATACACGAGAACAGCTTCTAGAAAAAAATATTACTCTGTGTGATAATATTAGAAATAACCCGGAAGTGATTGATAGGTCAGTGAAAAACATATTAAAACGTTCTCGAAAATGTATTGATGCTGGGGGCATTCATTTTGAAAACCTGTTATAGTTTTAATTATTTGCACAGTTTTTGATTTTTTTTTCAGTTGTTTAAAGTTCTAAATAAATTTATTTTGTCAAAATAAAATTGCAAACTTTTGTCTTTAATATTTTCAAGTTATTCTCAAAAGATGTTTAATATTTTTTTAAATTGTGCTTGTTAATTCAAGCCTCTTCATTAACATTATTTTTCTTTCATGAAAGAAATGGAATGTGTATTATTTTGGATGAAATTTAAACTAAAAAATGCTTAGAAACACTAATTGTCAAAACAAAAACAAATAACAACCTCTTCTGCGGGGTATTTAGCTAAAATTAATAAAATAATGATGTTAGCAACTGGATTGTGTTATTTGTAGAATGTCCAATTTGGTATTTCAATACTTTTGAAAATTTATTGAAGAATAACCATAAACGTGCCATCAAATATTATGACATTATTTCATAAACTGGTCCATAGGCTTTTTAAAAGTTTACTAACATTTACCAAAAAATAATATACAGTGTAATGTTAACGACCCTAAGAGCCATATTAAAAAAATGGAGGTCGGTCCTGAAATTTCTCCAAAATTACTTAAGATATTTATTAACCTAAAAGAGTATCATATGTATACCAAATTTTATCTAAATATGTACAGTCATTTCAAAAATATGGCGGAGTAAAATTTTGGTAAAAGACCATAAATATATCTCAAAAACGGTTCACATTCAACGGTAGGTATAGGGGTGTTTTGAATTCAGCTGAGTGTGCTCTACCTTCCACCAGAGTATGTCCATTTAAATCTGTGACACCCTGTATTAAATTATTATTAAAATTTATATATTTCAGAGGGCGCATTTATTTTTTTATGGGTATTTTATGTAATTTTACAGTAATACTGCCCCCGTTAATATAATATCAACCCTTCTTCCAGCGAATGTGCATGTTTACCTTTTCAACACTATAGAATATGTGTGGACACCATTTTATTTTGTATTGATAACCAAAATGAAACAACACTACCAACCACTAAACTGTTGATAGTAGGTGATATAAAGTAGATACCTACATTCTATTGTCAAAGGCAACGAGGTTAAAAATTCATACATTAGTATTACTAAAGTAGAAATTAATATATATATAAAGTATATCAATTGGCATACATTTCATTCTCTAAATCGACTATGCCTTCTATTGGTTCCTCATAAGCATTATTTTTAGGAGACAAGGAAAAGTCAAGTGGAGCCAAATCAGGTGATCAAGCAGGACAATTAACAGTGGTCAATTTGTTTCAACCCACTTCTGTCCAAAAATGGTGTCTAAATAATTCGAAATAGTTATTATATTGGGTGGCGGTTCACCATCCTACTTAAGTGTTACATTACGCCGCACATTGATGGAAATGTTTTCTAATAAATCAGGAAGTTTGTTAAACAAAAAAAATTAAATCTCGTTGACTATCAAATTTATTATACGGATAACCTTTTAAAATTCCACACCACACGTTTATACCAAAAACAGTTTGGAATTTTTGTATATTTTGGATTATTTTTCAATTCCAGTTATGTCTATTTACCACACCATTGCCATTGTTGTGAAAACGACTTTCACCGCTCGATCGAATATTTCGTAGTACTGTACTTCATAATACTGAAAAACGCCAGAGAAAATCTAGTCATGGATCTTCAAGACGCAAATTATGTAAAAAAGTGCACTTTGTAAAAATGAAATTTGTTCTCAAAAAGGATTTTTTGACAAGAATAAATTGCCAGTAGCCCCCCATTTCGTATTGAAATATATGTATTGTTTTGAACACACTTAGAGCCTGCGTCGTTTTACAGTTTGTGTTTCTCGAAGCTTTCATACTGTATTGTTCTTTAAATTTGAAAACGTTTTTTCGAGCGTTTTACAATCTAAAGTCTATTCACTTAAACTTTGCAGTGGTGAGTTGGACTTAGTGAGCCCGATTTCCAATGGGTAAAGTGGCGAGTGTATTGTAAATTGCTTATTTCCAGGCATAATAAATATATCATTGTGTGTTACTTATTTATTACCAGACGTAAAAAAATATTTCAAGGCATTAGAATTAAGATAAATGTCTTTTAGGTTTATTAAATTAGTGGAAAAACAGAGTGTACATACGTAATTTAATTACAATAACAAGATGTGCCTTTTATTGGATAGCAGTGGAAAGAAACAAAATAACAAAAACAAAAATGACAAATTTTCTTTAAAGTTTTGAATAAGAAACTAAAATGACTGGTTACGCCGAAATAAGAACATCCTAATTTAATAAAAAATATCGATTTAGCTATAAGAAAGCCAAACACGTCTTAAAAATTTCCGTTACTTTCTTTGTGTACCCATAAGAAATAATGTCAGAAAATAAAACAATTTTAAATTCTACCTGCTTTAGAGCGAACAAACTTTATGCTGCACAATTTTCATATTTCTGTATTAAACAATGTTATGTTCCACTCTATCTTAATATAAAGCAATATGCTGCATTTTGAGCATTTAGTGCTACTGACCTGTGTAAAAGAGTTACTAAAATGTACACCATTTTATACTCCGTTCATTCATATGAGCACATAGAAAACTGTTTACCTGGACTCGCATAGCGACCCTTTGTCGAGCTTCAGTCAAATACCTTACCGATTATTATTATAAAATCAGCCAATAAGCAATATCGATAAAGGTAAATAATTTAATATAAACATTACACAACATACAAGTTAAATTATTGTAAAAGTAAAATTATATAACATATATTATTATTTTTAGGTAAGGTTAAGAGAATATATTGGTCAATAACCATTAGGTTTAATACTTACATACATATTAATATTAGTCGTCGAAAATGTAATTCAATTTATATCAAAACACAATCTACAAACGTCCAACTACTACCGATGCTTATGAAATAAAGATAAGAAATTAAAATTGAATTAACCGCTATCGGAACTTTGCACTTGTGTATATCTGCCTGCCGTCTGCATCAATCATCAGCGCGCATTTTGTTCCCTATCTTGGCTAACACTGCAAAACTTATGTGAACAGACTTTTAGATGTCTTCCGTCGAGATAACATTCAGTGTAAACCATAATCGTATCTGTTTTTCCGGCGTTGTTGTATTGGATCATTTACATTCTTTTAGCAAGAAAATATAACCATATTTAATAATTTTCCGCCTTTTATGCTGAGACGAACGTTTGTTCACATTCATCAAAATAACAAAATCTTATACTAGATTAATTTGTTTTAGTGTGATTAATAAAAATTATAGGTAATTTCTGATACTAAATATTGTAATAATTTATAAATTTTTTATTTAAATAAAAATGTGTATAACATAAGGTATATAGAGCGAGCACTGAATCAACTCGAACAGGTGCTGAAGCAAATAATTATATACGTGTAAACTGTAGATTTCTGTATGTGGAGTATTGGTAACGGTTCTCACTACAGCTGGAGAGTGCATAATCCATACACGTCATTATTTGCTTTCTTTTTAACGACTTGAAACACCTTACGCTGTATGTTATTTTCTTGTGTGTTTAAGGATTTGTTAGGTAAACTTCAAATGGGAAAGTATTTTTTCGGCAACTGAACCGCCCGGAAAGTGACCACTTCCCGGACACTTTTCCTTTGAGAAAGTAGCTCTTTTACGGCCTAGTCCGGGAAGAATATACTTCCGGGACTAGGCCGTAAAAAAACTACTTTCTCAAAGGAAAAGTGTCCGGGAATTAGTTGCGATATAGAAAACATTCTAGATGAAATTTTTGAAGCTGCGACTCAGGCTACCATGCAGTTATTGCCCAACAAGTCAAAACAGAGGTATGAGCATCGAATAGGCTTCTTAATATGTGGTATTAGTTTGAAATATAAAAGATTTAACTAGTTTATGTTTAACTTTTTTATTTCGAGACGATTGCCGAAAAAATAATGTACGAAACTCATCCGGAAAATGTTTTTTCTTAACTACTCTTGTCTACTCGTCCAAAAAAATATTACTTTCCAGACCTGTTACGTAAATAACTATTACATTAATATTTTCAAGGGAATAAGATATCTAAGAAGCCGTTGCCATGACAACTATGATAAGCTTATGTCGTAACTATCGGATGATTAGTTGGGAACTCGCAACGATGAGAGGAATGCAGGGAGTCAGGCACGGCAGCAAGCACGACGTGATTTGTTGTTCTAAACGGACAGTGATAGATGTGTGGTAGTTAATGATAAATAACAACAGTGTTGTAAATGATGTGCAGTGTATTTGAGTTTATTAAAAAGTTAGAGAAAATATATTATTTGAGGTATATTATTATTTTAAATATTAAGTGAGTACCTATTTAAAATGATGCTAGTTGATAAGATGAAAATGCTGCAATTTAGTTTATACTTCGTGCGTTCTGTACTATACACCTATTGTCAGTAAGTATTTAACACTTATAACACACAAGGCGTTTGGTGCTGTTGGTTTTACTATATTCTATTTGTTAATATTTCGTATTCTTATTACATACAAAGCGTTTGTCATCCTTGATTTTATACACTGTTTGTCAATATTTTATGTGTATTATTAATAATTATTATATTTAATTAATCCATTCGTCGATACATTCGAGTTTACATCAAAGATTAAAGTTGGAACTTTGGTATTAATTCTAGTGGCGTTACCGTAGTGGTATATTAGTCAGTGATTCTAGCTTGGCACTTGAGTTTATATGCGTAGTGGTCTAAACCCAAGCCAAGCTAGAATCGTACTTGAGTTTAAACGCACAGTGGTCTAAATCCAAGCTAAGCGTGTTCTAGCATACCGGCCATCATCGTATTATCATTCACATATGTTGTTATTTATTAAATTATAGGAAATAAACAAAAGTTGGTAATTTAAAAATATCTAAATTAGTACAGAAACCGGCTCCAAAAAGCTAGAGGAGCGTATCGGCGCTGCTTTTTTTACAACTACACCACTGCATATTAAGATTTTCTTTATCTGCATTTTATTGAAGAAGTGTAGAAAATATTGTATTGTATTTATTTATTTTTAAAATTGCTTACTAAAATTCAAAAAGTTTTATAGCGAAAGCCCTCTTGTAATATGTGTAAAAGTTGCCAATAAAGAATACCACACTGTAAACAGTAATCATTTTATCCAAAATTGTAAAGTGTAAAATTAGTTCATTGATTGCTAGATGTCTCTGTGTATGTATAAATATTCCAGATTTCTAAATTTAGTTGCTAAATTGCAAAGTAGAGAAAACATCTTAATAGATATTTGATATTATATCTATTAACATATAGATGTCAGCATTAAATAAAATTTTAAATCTGATTTATCTACTGCATCGAACTTTTAAATCAGCAGAATTTCGCTAGATTACGTTATATTTCGGTTGGCTTGCTTTTTTTTGCCGAAAATAAAAAAAAATTACAAATAAGAGATTTTGTCAGTTTCGGCGTCTTTGATGAGGAGTTTTATATTTTAGTTAAATGTTTTACTTTTAAGGTTACTTATTAGCCAACAATGTAAGTATTCTATACAAATATAAATAAATGATTATGACATCGTGTTATGATAGTAATCTCCGTTTTTTACTTAAAATAATGGCATTGTGAGGAAAAAACAATTTGTATTGAAGTTTTCTTTCTTAGTTTAGCAAAATGACTTCACCACATGTAGGACCGATACCGAATTTGGTGCAGAATATGTAAGTTCCATTAGTAATTGAGGTTATGATAGTACATTTAATAAGATTGTTTTCAGCAAATATACTGGATCCGAGACTGAATTTTCGACTGAACTTAATGGACAAACTGTGTTTGTTCATTGTAATCAAGGTATTCATAGCCATGGAAGTTCCAAAGTGAAATTAATTGACCGTATCGATTATAACTGGGAATTTCGTTACTATCATGGACATCTCGTAGTTGCTCATATTAATGGGAAAGTAATTGCTTATGGAATGAAAGGTAATTTATGAATTCATGGTTTTTTTTGGCGAAATATAAGTCATAAACCACATATACACGTGTCCTAAACGGCTTTATTTATACTTAAGTAGTGCTGGGATCTCAGATTGCCATTTCGCAAATATGAAAGTCGGACTCAAGATGGGTTTGTAAGAACGTTAGTATGTATTTTATGCATAAAAATGATACAATCATACTCTGCCAATTTGATGATGCTAAAACTTAGTGGAATATACACAATATAACACCAAAGGCATCAAAACTATTCCATTTGTAGCGGCACTTTAATAAAAATTAA
The DNA here is from genome assembly GCA_029963845.1 of Rhamnusium bicolor. NCBI lineage: Eukaryota > Metazoa > Arthropoda > Insecta > Coleoptera > Cerambycidae > Rhamnusium > Rhamnusium bicolor. The sequence continues at coordinate 1,654,506 of JANEYF010001313.1, forward strand.
TATCTAAGAGTTGTTGTAAAGTTCAGACCTAATACTTTGGCGCTTCTTGACAAAAATCCACGCAATCTCCGAAAACGATTGTTCAATATCTACAGATGTAATAGGAACATTTTAAAGTACGTAAAACTTTTAAAGATGGCATGTGTATGTTGGGTAATAAAAAATATACCTCTTTTGTTGTAAAAACAATTCACAACACAAGAGTGCTAAGTACTGATGCCAAATAATTACAAAATTGTAATTATTGTTAAAATTTGTTGTCCTATACCGGCTGTCTCATAGGGAACTGCTTCGATCAATATAAGGAAAAGTACATGGTAGAACATTTTTAAAATTTAAGGAATTACTAATATTGGTGTGTCCAATCCAACAAAAATAATTACAAGTATTTGGTACTTCCGGTTATACTGGAGTTGATGCCAACTTGCTTATTTAAAATGAAACACCCTGTATATTTCTGATTTTTCGACAAGACAAAATTCTGAGTTGAAAACATGTAGTATATCTTATACCTAAAGCCAGCTGTTTCGGAGATATCTGACGAATTATATAAAATGTGATGGGTGCAACAGTTTGCAAGAACTTTTATAACTTTCTTTGTGTCAGATATCTTCATTTGCTTTTTGGCTTGTAGAAAGAACACAAGATGAGCTATGGTGTACAGTTAAAATAAATTCAATAATAGCATACCAAGTGTTCCATATTTCACGTTACATTTTGTCAACCTCAAACCGCAAAAAACTTTTTTAGTTCAAATGAAACACTTTGTATTTATTTGCGTCAAGCTATGTAGAATTAAATTCGCATTTTTCTAGTTTAGGTATTGTAGGGGTTAAAGTTACAACTTTTTGAAATATTTGCGATTTTCTTAGATTTTCAAGAATTTTTCGTAAAAATTGTTATCTACTTAGCCACGATTAGAAACAGTCAGCAATGTCAATCATTCTCTTATGTCAAAAAAAAGCCAGTACGTTTAAATTACATCCGCGAAGACTTTTTAAATGTGTTTATTACTTGTGGAGAATTTATTAAAGTAATATCAATGTGTTACGTACACATTTGCTAACTTGAAAGAGAAACTATCACCTAACATTGTAAAATGCATATTGGATAATTTTAGAAACTCTGACCCATTGATTTTCAAAAAAGCAAGTTGGTATCGACTTGAGGTATAACCTGAAGTACCAAATGCTTGTAATTGTTTTTGTTGGATTGGCCGCACTGACATTAGTAATTGCCAAAATTTTTAAAATTATCTGTTACCAGTGACATATGTGTTATAATAAGACAAATAATTTCTTTGTTCTAATTGTGCAGGCAAATGTCAAGAATAAGTATGGACAATACCAGGAAGCGACACTAAAATATCCTTCTTACTGCATCGATATTATTCTTTAACATTTTATTAGGTAATAATCTGTTATATTTGTTTCAATAAATGTGACAAATAATTTGGATGAGCAGTATTAATAAAGAAAAAGCAAGAAAGTAGTGTCGCCCTCTGGTACTGTACATGCACATTTTTTACATTTGCTGGCTTCAGATAGAACAAAGAGATTATTTGTCTTGTTATAATAAATGTGACATTGCTGTTACGTAATTTTCCCTGTATCAATCGATGCAGTTCCTGGTGAGACACCCTGTGTATGTAGTAAATAAATTATGAAAATTCCCGATTTGCACATGGGAATCCCTCAGTAAACTATGACTTTTCATAATTGTAATTTACCCTAATATTTTGATTTTTGAGTTTACATTTATTTAATACACAAACATGATCCTTAAATAACTGAAAATGTTTTATTTTTCTTTATGTTTATTAATTTTATTAATATAAATTTTTTGCAGGTAAAGATGGAGGAATGGTACGTGTGACAAATCAAGAAACTAGCCATAGAACCTTAATAAAAAATTTAAAAGATGATATAAAGGATTTATGTTTTGCTTTTTCACGGGAGGATATTATACTTGGTTGTGTTGACAGCGAGGGTAATATTTTGGTTTATCGGATTGAAGATACAGAACACTCTATATCGTATCCTTTTAAGAACAATATTTAATTTTTTTAGATGCTTTGATTTGTAATTGTTAAAATCGTTGCTGCCTTATTATCAAAATAATTTTAGATCAAAACGTACGTCTTATGTGGGAAAGCAGCTTTTAAGATACAAAAAGGTTATTTGAGAAAGTTATTTAGAATTACAAAATTACATAAATATATTAAGTTTCTTGAACAAACTCAACTATAGTTTCTTTATCATATTCTGGATTTGTTATATTCAGGATTATTATTTATCGTGATTCCCATAAATATTAAAGAAAAACAGTGGTGTTTCGGGTTCGTAGAAATGGAATCAGCAGTTCTAAGAGACATTCCTTTCAACGAAATGTGTGAGTTCTTAGAAGCAACAGAGATCTTGAAAAAAATATAATCATGACAAAAAGTCTGGTAAGTTGTAAAAGTGGAACACTAGATATAACCGCACTGATAAGAAAAAATACTAGTTCATATATTTCAGGTGTGCATAGTCACCTTTTGCCCAATTTTCTTTTCGCTTTGTTTTAATGGCAGCGTTTGTGCAACTCAAGCCATGAGCCGATTTTGTTTAGTTTGCTGCGATATATTAAAAGCAGTGTTATTAACCCTTTCGATACAAGCAATATCGCGCGATACCAGTGCTCTGTGAACGAAGCATTATTGGTCGTTACATAATCGCACGGCAACCGTTCTATTGGCACCACCTTACCGTCCAATTATGTCAACCAAATGTTTTATTCTCCTCGATCAGTTCTCTCGCCTGTTGGTTACTTTCTTCTACTATTTTATTTACTAAATCTTCTGTAAAAAGTAGCTCAACAGAAGAATTTTTGTCAATACTAGAAGAAGGGTCCGCAGTGTTTTCATACACATGAATTTGAGGAATCCATTCACGTGAAAAAGTCCAAGCATATTCCTCCAGCTGTTTGTTGGATAATATTTCTCGTTTTTGTCGAAGCATTTTGAAATCAGACAACATACCATTGTCAACATTAATGAAATACTAACAGAAATCAGTGCGAAATGCAACTATTCTAGACAATTATGCACTGCCTATTCCCTTGACTTATCATGGGCCATAGATAAAGAAGAATACAATATAGAATATAATAAATAAATTGAACATGAGCACATGACAACCGCTCCACATGAAAAATTCTTTTGTAAAATCTCGTCAAACATTCAGTGGGCACAAATTGTTTTGGCCATGATAACACGGTAACCGCATCGAAAGGGTTAAAGTCCATGTTGAGGTAAATTCACCAAAAAAATCCAGGATCTTTAAGTGTAAATTCATTCTCTTCCTCAGTAGGTAATATGAGTGAATATCGTGTTTCTTGTATTTTTTTTAATAAATCAAAAATTCTCTTAAAATTTTTGAATTAATACATATTGAATTTAAAGAGTTTCATGCTGTTCTGAACGTTATCCTTAAATAAAGACATTATTATATTGTATGACATAAAATATATATTTTGGTTGTTTAAATCCTTAATGAATGCATGCAGATATACATTGTTGCTACACATTTTTCATCATGAAGGAAACAAACCTAAGACTAGTTATAGATTAATATGGTGTCCGTATCTGCCTAGTTTCGATGATGATGCAGATTCCAGTGACGATCCTGAAAAAATGTTTGTTGTCTTAAATGGAAATAGAGGTGTTTTTCCCATATTTTGTCTAAAATTTTAAACCAAAGCCTAATGGTTTTGGTTTTTAATGCCTTAATCGACATTTATTGTAATATTTTATTGGTTTATTGTAACTGTTATAGTAAAATTGGCACTGGCATAATATAAATTTATATAATTACTGTACTGCTAATTTGCATATCATCGCATAAGAACCATAATATTCTAAGCAACATTTATAAAACAGATTTTTATTACAACCTACTGTAAATATTTTTCTGCATCTTTCTCTCTTGTAAATTTCATTATTGAATGAAATATGGCACCATAAACTTCATTTCCATATGATCCTAAGTAATTATTTGCTACAATCTATGTTTTTCATTATTATTTGAAATCATAAAGAGAACTAATCATTTTTACATGATTTCTACCATCTCTTTAATAAAAATTATTAAAATTTATATAGTATATCCAAAGACAGTTGAAGCGCTATAAAAATGCCGACAAAGGAATTTAAACGCCCCACAAAGGGATTTACTCATTTAATGGATAAAATCCTTTGTCGGCGTTTTTATAGTGTTTCAACTGACTTTGGAAATACTATACTACAATTTGCATTTTTATATTAAAATATGCTTTACAGAGGCATATGGTGCTAAGTACAAATGCAAGGTTAGATAATTTTTATAAATTCCTACACTTTTCAATAAATTTAAACTATTCTACATGTATCTTGTCAAGCAAATACTGAATTACTTTGTTCCATATGTTCCACTTATAAAAATGGAACAAAAATTACTTTTCTAGAAATTATAATCTTAAATTTGTTCTATAAAAACAGTAAATTGTTACCATTTAATTCTCATGCTACGATATGTTTGCTCTCAATTTTTCTATTTACAAATATGTTTTTATCTGTTTCACACATTCGTAATATAAAGATAAAACCATGAAGTGGTGAACACGGTCATTGGTGTGCACAATATACGTTTGATCATAAGCAACAGATGGGGATCCATAGTTGTGAATCGATTTGTGTGGCTCAGCACAGCTGATGCGATGCTGCTATCTAGCTAGCTTTGCACATTATTGTAATTGTAATAATAATGTAATTCTCAGGTGTGTATTACACCGTCGGCCATTATTCAACAGATAAACGTAAATGGTGCATCCTAATGACCGTGTTCGCCCATTCGTGGTTTTATGTATATGTAAGTGGATGAATAAATAATAAATTTATTGTTAGGTTAAATTACTATTTGCAATTTTTAGCTGAGGTATTCAACGTGTCAATGTTAACTAACAAATATGGAAAAGGTCCTATTGATCCAGATGATAGTTATGAAGGTTACATAGAAATTAATCACAGTGCTGAATTAGTTGATGCCGCTTTCTCTTCAGATGGTACTGCGATAGCTGTTGCATCAAGTGATGGTTATGTAAAATTCTTTCAGGTATATATGGTTCCAAAAACGTAACAGTCTCGTGTTAAGCATATTATTTTTTTAGTTATACATGTTTGATAATGAGAAACAGAAATGTCTACACGAATGGAGACCACATGATGGAGAATCTCTGTCTTCCATTATATTTATTGATAATGTTTTAGAATATAGCTCCGAGTAAGTAAAATTTTTCCCAGTAAATAATTTTGATTCTCTTTTACATAGGTGTCTATGATGTTCTGGAAAAAATTGAAGAAATTGAAATCAGTAAAAGACCATCTAAGCAACAAAAAATGTACAAATATAAAAATACAAATTTTTCTATTCTGCAGTTTTTTTAACCACAATTTTAGTTAGAATTATACAATGACAATCTTGTAATTCATGGCATAGTAAATATGTAATAGCTGGTAAAAACTGAATTGTCTGAAGCTCTACACGAAGTTAGGACGAAAATGTTTTCTTAACCACTTGGCTTCCAGCATCAGTATGCATTTTACATAAAAGTATTTACTTTTAGTAATAATTAATAATAATAAATGATTATCAAGAAAACACTGAAAAAGTGGATGAGGAGTATGGAACAAAATACATTGTTCCAAATGATTCCTTCCTGTTTGTTTCGACAAGCACAGCATGTAGCAGATGTCGAAACCTTATGGAACGAAATCTACAACCCGTCGACTCAACAGTGACGCTCCAGCACTCATACTCATACACTTCAAGGCCTTCGATCGTAGACATCTTGAATAGCTAGAAGAAGTGTGTTCAGCAAAAGTACAGAGGAAGTTCAACAAGCTTCTGTTAACACTAAGAACTTCATTACCGCAGGCCCAGATGGCATAAACAACTGGTGGTTGAAGAAATTTACTTTCATTTGCCATCTAATGCGAGTTTCCAAATCATAGTTGGGCAGCACATTCTGGACATTGTGTGCTTACTCCCAAAAGAAGGATCTTTCTGACATCTCACAAGCTGTTGCTACACTTCCTTGAATGCTTTGCGGTATGGCATCATTAGTGAGATGCATAGGATAGCTAGAATACTTCTTTCACGATAACATCTGGTACACGATGGGTCACGATAGAGCAGGTGGCGTTAAAGAAAGGAGCGATCCAGGGTGATTCCCAGAGTCCTCTTCTCTTCTGAATCTCACTGCTGCCATTATCTGTTAGGCTCTAACAAACTCGCGGATATCAATGCAGACCACCCAGCAACCGGAGGCATAAGGTCACCTGTCTGTTTTATATTGATGACTTTAAACTTTATCCCTCTGGAGAGCACAAATGATAAAGCAATCTTAGAGTGGTCGAAGAATACACACGGACAAGGGAGGACGATGCGGAGAATTCTCTGAAGATGCGCAGCTCTTACGCGGAGGCATCCTAAGATATTTGGATGCCGGAGAGATCTATACATATTTGGGTTGCAGCAAAGGCATATCCAGGATGTCAAACAAATGGCAAGTATAGACACCAACTCCGAAAGATTTGGTCTTCCGAACTTTCGGGGAAGAACAAAGTCTCTGTGACTAACATGTTTGCCATTCTGGTTCTCCTCTACTCCTCCGGAGTAATCAAATGGGCGTTAGACGGGCTACGCCAATTAAACAGAGATCCCCGTAAGATGATGAATATTCACATAAGTATTCATCCGATCGTCTGTTACTCGTGTTGCTCCACGTCAACAGAGAAGCCGAGGATTCTTGAACCTGGAGTGTATGTATGTATGGCAGGGTAGTACTGAGTTATGGCATGTAACACACTGAGGAGCTCAGATCCCTCTTGCTGTTTGTGAAATGTTGAAATATCAGGAGTGGGTGCAGGATTGTTCATGCCAGTAAAAATAGTATCAAATGAGCTCGGTATCACATTTGATATGAGACGAGGAGGCCGGCATCGTGACTTCTATTAGAACATAGAAACACTGGGTTTATCAACCAGGCTGACATTCGCCTTTCTAAGATCAGCCTGGCTTAAGTTGGAGACAGGGGTTCATTGTGGCCTGCCAGGATGGTTTTATCAACACCTTCGCAGGGTTCGAACTCTAACGAAAAACCTGGAAAATCAGGGATTTAAAAAATTCTAAAAAAAACCGTTGACATATCAGGGAATTTGTTAAATTTCGTCAAAAATCAGGGAATATTGCACAACAATCTGGAGAGCAATAAAATACCTATAAGTTTCCAATGTTTTCATTGTTATTTTTATTTAAGTTCTTTCTTATTTTTGTTTTAACTCGGATTTTAATTAAAAAACAAAGATTTAAGAAAACAATTTACCCTCTGTTATTTCACTGGCTTCGTTGGATTAATAATCGCGTATGACCGAATTCCTGCGCATAATAAACAGTTGATTTGATTAGCAAGTGACGGGTGTGTATTCTTATACATAGAAAACGAAGAAAGATACGTTCGTGTTCAACGCGCGTTAGAAAAAGAGGAACATATTACTGCAATTTGTGACTGTTTTATAAGTTTATTATGTCTGGATCATATCAAAATCGAAAATGACGAGATTCCCGTAGTAAATAAAGTGCTGTTGTGAGTGAAATTTTAGAGAACTAAAATCTCGCACATTGCAAATTATGAGAAATGTGAAATTGATAGGCGGCTGTCTAAATAGAGATAGGGATGTCCGATACATTAAAAAGTACCTGCGCGAAATATCGAGGATCGGAAAAAAAGTGTGACGGCTCACCCCCCTGTCGAGTATTTAGTTTATGTTATCCTGGTCACGGCACCAGTGTGACGGCCCATCCCATCCTCGTATATACTCTTATTTTATTAATTTGATTATTTGATTCCCCTTTTGATAAGTCTTACCTTGTCGTGAAGCGACAGGTAATACTTAATTAATTAATTAATTGACCTTTTTCGTGATTGTCTAGTTGTAGTGGTAGGACCCAAATTTGTTGTGTGATTGTAACCTTTTCACATACGTTTATAAAGTTTGGTATTACTTTGTTTCGTTTATGAGATTTACTTTGATTTAATTGGATTACCTACTTTTACCAATTATTATGAACCTTAATCTGCACTGCGATGATATATGTTTTAATAATGAAAAGTATAAGTAAGATTTGACTTTATATTTTTTATTACCAATTTGTTTAAAATTCCCTTTTGTACTTGAAAATAGAAGTAATTCAAGGAAACTCAAATAACGTTTTAACAGATTTTATTTCGGTACGTAGACAACTGTCTATACGAAAAACGTTACATTTATCTAGTTGATTCTGCAATGTAACAAAACCTTGTACATGCGGCGGAAACTTCCGCTTTGTAGTGTAAGTGGCATATATAAAACCTTACATATGGTAGACAACGGTCCACAAGAAATATATTTAACATTCGTCTGGTTGAACTTGCAATGTAACAAAACCTTGTTACATGCGGCGGAAACTTCAGCCCTGTACTGGAAGTAACATGTAAAATCTTACATATGGTTGCAAGAGAAACTTCTTTTGTATGGAGGACCCGAACGTCCTCTGTCAAGCTAGACGGACAGACGCAAATAACAATGTTACTAACTGACGCGCGGACACGATGCCACAGTACAACAGTACTTTAAACACAAATAACGCTGCCAATTAATATTCGGTGGGACAACTGTCCAATTGTTTGTCAGGCTTGTCGAATACACCCCGCCGTCAAGGCTTAAACCAAGGTGAAACCAACTACCTCGTAGTGTTTTGTAAAGTGTTGGCAGACGTCAATTGCATCTAGGCCACGCGTACGTAAGCGGTGTTCATAAAACATTAAACGATGCCCGCGGGGTGCCCACCACCGGACCTCCTGTCGAGAGACAAGGTCCCATAATCAACACATAAGAGGGTTAAAAAAACTAGCATGTTGTGCTATCGACATCTAGCCATACCGACCCAACAGCTGTTCGGCTTCGAGTCTTTCATACAAGAAGTGAAATTTGATAAAGTTGTATTGCAGATTCAGCTAAACCCTATTTATTATTTACATTATCTTATTCTGAAACCTAACATAACAGTGCTACGGAAAAATGAACGAAAGTTCCAACTACTGATACCTGATCTTATCTAAGTTAATATTGAATGTCCTAATTATTAATGACAAAGGTATTGAGAAATGCATTATAAAAGGTCTATCTGTAAATCATTTGATACCATCGGTCAAATCCTTTTAAAACCGCAAAACCCCAAGCATATAGAGTTGTACTTTGATTAACATTGCCATTTTAGTCATAACAAGAGAAATTGGTTTAGTTTGATGAAACTTACTGAGCTCGAGTACGGAGAGAATGGCAACGCGGTAAAAATTATTTAATGCCATCCTTACCTATTCATGTACACACGGAGAGTTCCGCGAAATTTACTCAGTCAATCAATCAAAAATGCTTTATTGTCAGACAGATGTTTTTTGTTGACAAAGCTAAACCTTAATCCTAATATAAAACATTGGTAAAACATATAAAGTACTAAACAGGGTGTCCCTAAAATAGTGTACAGCACACACCCTGCATAGAAATTTTAAATCTAGTCTAATTATAAAACAATTTATGTCGAGCAAACAAACAATTTAGTCAATTTCAGAATCTTGAAAATAATCATGAATAATATGCCTTTTTAATCAGAATTTCTTTACTTCATTTCTAAATTTGTTTTCTATTACAGTTTGCCTCAGGTTTACAGGAAGATGAATCAAGTTTTTTGTCTGAGTAGATGAAGGAATAGAAAGTGTGATGTTATATCTATTACGTGTATAATGTACGGATCTAGTGTTTATATCACGTTTAAACTTTTTATGCATAAGACATACATTCTCTAAAATACATGTACAGGCAAGAGTCAAAATTTCAAACTTCAAAAACAATGGTCTAAACGAGTCTCTTACTTTCGCCTTACACAAATATTTTATAGCTCTTTTTTGCAGAACAAAAATTTTATTGAATAAATATTGCGAACAGAAACCCCAAAAACAAATGCCATAACGTAAGTGAGACTTTATGAGTGAAAAATACTTTGCCCGGGTTTTGAGTAACCCCTGAGTTACTCCTCTCCATGGCGGCGGTGGTGGCTAATGAAGCGCGGCTCTCTGGGTCGGTGGATAGCTATAGCGCAGAGGCAGGATCACACTCGCAGTTCCCGATTCCAAAGAATCAAGGCGTGTTGCCTAGGGCTGTCAGAGATGTGACCTGAGGTACAAATATGCCACGGAGAGCTGGACAATCTCTTTGTTCCCGATTCCTAAGAATCAAGGAGTATTGCCTAGGGCTGTCAAAGATGTGTGACCACGACTCTATGCCGTCTCACGTATTTATATGATTTCCCGTGAGGGAGTTCGTCGTTCAAGCCTGCAAGCTTGATGGAAATAGCCAAACGCTAGTTACCTAACTGTGATCTTTGAATGAAACTATAACACACGGTACTTAAAGTGAAAAGTGACATAATGACACCATCATTATTAGCCTTCGACCCTATTCTTGGTAAAATATCTTACAACGCTACGTGTTTACGTTGGTTTGTTTATTTTACACGTTCTCGGCTGGAAAACGTTTTAAAATATTTAAATGAATACTGTGAGTTCTTTTACAAGACTATAGTTTGAATACATACGTTTTTCTGCCGAAATTATAAAATTGTTTACCCTTTTTATGTAATAATCAATTTGGACTTTAATGAGGTAAATGCTTGGAAATAATTTAGTTTTATGTAAAAAATCTAGGAAAAATATCCGCGATGAAGCAGCCCAAGGCCGGGGTGCTTCAAAAGGTACCGCCGGTACCTGAAAATATCGTACGTTATCGCGATCCCTAAATTGAGAAAACGTATGTTTCCTAAATTTTTACTAATCAATTTTAATGTGCCTTATTTTATTTCAAAGATGTATAATCATCTCAACTATGTTGTTAATATTTAAGCATTTATGGGAAGGGATTTATTTTCAAATTTTTCATGTTTCTGAACAGTGTGTGTATAAAAAAAGCAATCTCTATGCGCAATGACAGTCGCAGATTTTGTTACATAGTTAAATATATTTTCTACTAAAGAATAATTTTATTTGACGCTATTATGTTTAATTCTAATATCATTGTAATATGCTCTGCATCACTCATACGAAGTACAGTATAAAAAATTAAATATTTCCTTATCAGATTAAAAACTATTTCATAAAAAAACAGAAAATAAGTTATCTAAAATCATACTTAATTTCATATTAAAAATCGTGGAAAAACAAAATTTTTGTTATGGAAAACTTGGAAAATGCAGGGAATTTTTTCAACTACATAAAGTCTGAATTCTGCTTAGTTTACCGTAGCGTGTAGAGGTTCCTGATATCAACTCCAGGGCCTGCCGTCAGGCGTCGGAATCGCTCATGCAATTGCATGTCCCATATACGCGATTTCGACTTACATCCGCCGACATAACGCGGCGTTACGTGTGCTATATTACCATCTAAGCACTCGTACTGGGTAAACCAGTCACCAGTACTGTCTTATGTTGCTGAAGATATTGAGTCCATTATCGAGAACCATAAATGTCGCATTTATTGGAACTACTCGTTCCCAACTGTCAGGCTAATCCAAGCAAGTAAGCTTGAGATAGTCACCAAGCTGATGTATGTATTCGCTTTTCTGCCCCTACTGAGAAAAACATCACCTTGAAGGAGAAGGGAAAACGTACCAAATATCGCGATCTCCGATGTGAGCTCCAAATCTTGTATCCAGGCTACTTGGTCAAGATGGTTGTCCTAATAATCGGTGTACGTAGAGAGATAAAGCCTACGCTGCTGGAATTGAAGACCATACGACCATAAGACCATGATAAAAATTAGCTGGCAAACCAAATGCAACAGTTAAATCAAAAATATGAACATACTTGCAACAAGTGGATGTAAGATTTTCCAGAATAAAATAAAATTAAAAAAATTTGACTTACTTCCATGTAAGACAATTTCATTGTCCTCGGTAACCATTAATTTACAGATTTTTTTCTTGCATTTCGACCATTGTCAATATATTAGGGAAATTGCTATTACTTACTTACTTTGTCTTACTCAGAATCTAAGAGCTCTATTTTTTTTCATTTTTATACCTTTCTAAAAATAAAAAGTGCAAAAACAACCCACCTCACAAATAAATTTGTGAGGTGGTCGGTCAAAATGTTTCAAACGAGCAGATCATTCTCGGATTGGTCCGATATTGATATCTCTATGATCGAGATTTAACTCTCCTTCCTCTGGCTGCAATAAACGAACGATGCGGACCAATCCAGTTAGTTTGAGGCAAATACCAAACGCAACTATTATTCATAAGTGTAAAACATTTTTCACGTCGTAAAAATAAATGATTTGCTAATTATATTTATATAGGTATGTTTTGTTAATATAATAATTAACAAAATTGTTGCATATTTTCACAGTAAAATAAATGCTTGTAGTCTTATAAATTGTGACCTATATTCACCACAAATAAACACATTATGGGTGATATTTCTAGAATTGTATGTATGTAAAATAACTAACTTTATTCAGTATAATTTTTTTTTTAAAGGTGTTGGAAATTCACGATTACGGGTGCCAATAATAATTCCGAGATTAAATTATGGTCATGTGAAAGTTGGTCCTGTTTGCAAACGATCCATTTTAAGGCTGATCCTACGAGTCTTATTTCTAGTTTATATCTAAACATATCCATTGATTTTACTGGCCAATTTCTTGTAGTATCTGATATAAACAACAGAGTTATGTATGTGATGGAGTTAAAAAGAAATGATAAGGAACAAGTAGTACATGTTACAATGCTTGCACAATTTTTATTACCAGCACCTTTCCTCAGTTTTCACATTTTGGAGGCCTCTAGTCGTAAAATTCCATTCTCCTACAATAACAGCAATGAGGATTTATATGATGATCGTGATGATTATGAGGAGGATTCCGAGATAACAGTTGTTTGCTTAAAAATGCTTGTAATACAACCGAAAAAGTTTCAAGAATGCAATATTACTTTCCAACCAGATGCTTTGTTATATAATACTCTTAATTTGTCTATTAATGAGAATCTCTGTGATAAAAAAGAGGAAACAGACAAAGTTCCTAAATTAGACGATTTACAAAACTCAGTAACAAAGCTTATACAACAGCAAAGCAAAGAATCTAAGTTAACATTAATGACACCCGATGACTTCACGTCTCCTGGGAAAAATTCACGTCCAAGCAGTGTTAGGAATTCATTGTCAAATGAAGCTACATCATCAATTAATAAGTCTATTGAGAATTTAAGTGAAAACGTGGTAGATAATTTAATTGATTTTCAGAGGCCACAGAAAGATAACTTTGCCAGTGGAGGTTCTAGTCCAAGTCGAGAGGTACAGGAAATTTTATCCTTAAACAACTCGAACTATAGCACGCAGGATTATTTTGATAATTTGACTAAATTACAAGACGAACAAGAGGAACCCCAAAAGGAATATAACAAACAAAATGAAAACTTGATTTATCAGGAAAATGTCGGCACCGAAATGGTATGGCCAAAGATACCTGTTGTTAAAGAAAATGAGATAATCAAAGATGAAAACTTACGTAAAGAACTAAGGTTAAGTTCAAATGATGACGGAGCACAACTAAAAGCAATAAACTACAGAATCAGTAGTTTAGAAAATATTATCCGTGAACAAAATATATTGATTAAAAAACTTCACCAAGATAGAATGGATAAAGAGGAACTCGTTAAGGAATTGGATTGTGCAATGTCCAAGCAAAATTTGCAGATAGCACAGTTGATAGAAAATTTTATAAAAATGCAGAAAACTGCAGAAAAAGATTTGCATGAGCAAATCATTTCCACTATGAATCAGTTGTTAATAAAATCTCTGACAGAAAAAATGCAACAGATTGTGTCGCAAGAAATGAAACACATTTTGCCCGCAATTCATAACTTGATTGAATCATATCGACTCCAGGTTGATACTCAATATTCACAGAAACTGACAAATACTGAGATCATGCTTAGGGATAACGTTGCTAAAGCCTTCAATAGTAAGGTTAGTATTTACATAATTATTATTTTTTTGTACTGTTTAATTGTGGGAACGCAAAGTATGCCACAGCAGAAAACCAGGGAGAGGTTGCATGATTCAAATATTATACAAAATATTACCAGTCTCGGAGTAGTTGGCTAGAGCAGACAGTGGCAAATGTGACTAGTTAATCTCTCCTTCGTCCTGCAAGTTTGAATCCCATCATCGGCACTGGCTGTGTCAGTGGAAATTGTTGTGTGTCTGCTCATAAGTGTAACCCTCGCCCATGCAGCTTCGGCTTTGGATTCGGGGGTTGTCTAATTTCTATGGTGTGTATTTATTTATTTATTTTATGTTTAGCATAATAAGTTATTTCTAATTAATTTTTAAATAAAAAATATCTCTCTTAGGCATACCTATCAATTGATATCATATAACACAAACAGATAGGTATAAATACATTTGAATGATGGCTGGTTTTTAGTATTTTTCCTGTTAATGACTAATTCTAAGCAAAGATGACAAATATATTTTTCCCCATTTTTTATTTAATTTTTTGATGTAAAATACAAAAAAAAGAACTGATATGCCTTCCAAACCCCCAATTTTTGTAGCAATTAATAAAATATTGCTAAATAAGAATGATCTGTGATATAGTTCAAATCATTTTTGTTGTAAATAAGAAAAAAAATTACAGGAGGTAAAACAGTAAAACTACTTTTTCAAAAATTCTGTTCACAAATACTCAGAATAATTGACATACTGCCTCAGAATCTAAAGCTTTACTTTTGGTTGAAATCCTAGAGAAATTATATAAAGAACTAAATATCAATAAAGCCTGGCAAATATTGCTTTTGTATATATTTTTTTATAAATGTCATCAGACCCCCAAAATCACAATTGCACATTAGGTACCTTTTTTTGTATATCTGGCAATTTCCTTTACAACATTTTTGTAGTTTCTAGTATCCATTGGGAATTTGAGCCCTCACGTCGCTCCTTGGTGGCTAAAAATCGCACTTTGACGAAACAAGTAATGCTTTTTGTTTATATTTGTTTGATCACATATGTATAGTTTGTTTGTTGGGGTTTTGCTACCGTTTTTTTTTATTTCATCAATGTTTATTCCACAATATGCTTGAATTGTTGTGTGTACAACTGTCACTCAAGTAAAAATGTGGATAGGACAATCCACTTTCACTATTTTCCCAAGTAAGACGCGGGGTTTGTTTATATCTTCGACAGCTTTGGTATCGTGGGGAGAAAATAGATAGAAGAGAAAGCAAAATTGATGCTTCCACAGGTGCTTCCACAAATTAGCAAAAAAAGTGCAAAATACGTTAAACATATTGAATTTACTTACCAACTCTCGATTAATGTAATAATATATATTTTTCTATCTAAGAGAGGACCCACAAAAGCAAATACAACGAATGTAAACAAACCAAAAATTAGTCGATTTTTACTAGTCTGATCGCAACACCAAATGTACAGCGACGATTTTAGTTCCCAATAGTTAACCTGTTATATTCACCTATTACAAACTGTTAAAAAAGGAGTTATGTAACAATGATTTTCCTTTTTAACCATAATCACAGGAAATTTGTTACAACTCCATTATTATAATATATTATTAAGTATGTATTTTCCTCATGGTTTTTTAATTATTCATCTAGGCTTAACTCTGCTAAGACGTCTATTCTGTATCTCAACGACATCATTAACCGTCGTTAACAAATGACTTGCCATATAGTAACAGAGGAATCATCATATTCTGTAATAATAATTTTATCATTATTAAACGTTTTATCATTAAGAAAACGTCGTTGGGAGACCAAAGCCATTCAAGGTGTGTGTAGCTTTCGTGTAGCGATAGTTTTGTGTTTCCTAACCTCATTTGTGTTACTGAGAAAGGCTGTGGAAAGAAATGTATTATTGACATTTTTTTTCAAGATCCGTAAAGAAGGTATTGTCCTTGAAGGGCCACCAGAACTATTCAGTTTCAGTATAATTTGTGTCCAATATTTCTCTAAAATATCAGGTTTTGCGGATTCGTATTTATTAATACAAAACGAAATATTATTTTCCAACTCTTCTAAAGCATATTGCCAACTGATACCTTCATGGTTTTACTGCTTTTCTTTTTATTGTTGGTACACAATATTTTCGGTGTTCATACTTATTTCTTTCCAAAGGAAAATCACAAACTGTCATATTTGACATTGATACAAAATTCAATATATTATCAAAGAAATTTTCCTTTAAGTTTTGAGAACAGAATCAGAACGTAATCCGAAACGTAAATTTTTATAATATAAAATATTTGACATTGGTTTCATTTTCATGTTAATATTTTTTAGATACATTTTTGCACAGATAAAAACTTTTTTTGAAAACCACTGACTAATCCTTTTGGCACAGAGGTTTATTTAATAATTTTTTTTAAATAATATATAGGACAGTGGCTTACTCATTACCTAAAGAAGATGCCAGGAAACAAATCATCGATTTGATGTCTCAGTCAAAATCAAATGTCAACAAGTATAACGGAAATTTGACAGTTGAGGTACAAAGGAATCCTAAGAACTTGACTACTTAAAAAAAAAACTGTAAACGTTATCCAAAAGTACAGTACAACTTTCCTTATTAACATTTTATTATATCTCTCACAGAAAAAGGTACTTTACCTAACAAAAAAAGTAGTTTTTGCAGGGCACATAATGTATATGTATATATATTTACATGGTGATATCAAAATATTCTAATTCCTAGGGGAAAATATCTGATGTGACATAACTTTCTTATATCAGTATATATTATCCTGATCTAAAAAAATCATTCTATTTAATTCTTCACTTACCTCAATTAAATTTTAATAGCGTACCTTGACGTTTCATTAAAATTTTTAAATAATTAATTATCAGTGTCATTCGATACTGTCAATAATAATTCATGTCATATTTTAATAATTTTTTGTTATTGACATTGACATTTTTGTAACTAAATCAGACCTTTCAAACGTCAAACTATTAAACTTATCCTAACTCCATTTTATGAGGCCAAATGTGTAAAATATTTCAGTTTACATCTGCTTTATTTAAATATTTGGAAAATATATTTTATGCGCTTGACATGATTTATAATCTTTCATTAAGGATATTATATTCTTTTTAAAGTCAAATACAAAAAAGTTTGGGTCCCATGGACCCCCTTTCAGAAGGCCAATTTTGCTCATCACCGAATTTATCATTGTCTTTGACCTTTAGAACAAGTGTACCAAATTTGAAAGATTTATCTCAAAAACTGTAGCTGCTATCGCGATACTACAGACATGGGGACAGATTTTTTTTTCATAAAATTATGTTTTTCGTCGAGAATCGTCCAGAATACAATAAAAAATTTTAATTTTTTTTCCCGAAATTGTACCTTTTCTCTTCTTTCATTCATGATGTCTCTTCTGGTGGTACCACATTCACCAAATTTAATGTGTCACCTAAAATGTTGTTGACAATCTTTTAATCTGCCAAATTTGGGAAGACTCCCATTAGTGTTTTTTGAGTTATCGCGGATACACAACACACGCACGCACACACGCACTGACAGACATCATTCGGAAAATAGAATGGATTCAGGAGGGTTCAAAACGTATAAATCAATCAAAATCTTGAGGTTGAAAAAAATCACGATTACTATACTTCCTTATATTAGGTATAAGAAAGTAAAATTGTTTCAATTTGTCATTTTCGTTTGTGTTAGAGCTTTTAAGTGGTGCTTTTTCTTACAATGTGGTGGCCGGATTATAGAGGCAACTGTCACAATTTTGTCCAAATTTTAAAGCTGTCGGGATTACTGGAGTGTCCGAATATTTGCCTGCCCAAATTATCGAGGTTGTACTATATATTAATGTTCTTTTCAGATCGTACAAATGTTAAGTAAAAGTAATTAATCAATACTTTAAACTACAATACATGATTGTAGAGTACTAAAACAACTACCTCATCTTAGCTAATACTAGAAGAAGTCAGTAATTTTCTATAAAAATACCCTAAGATACTTAAATATTCTTTTGTAGGCTAAAAAAACAAATGTTGCAATATTGGATACTACTATAAATTACAGATTTATTGTACTGTTGATTGAACTAGGAAAAATTAGTCTGAGCATAGAGAACCTGGAAAAGGCATAATCTTTTCTGTTAACTTTTGATAAATCTCTTGTGTATAAAAAACAAAAAATTTAATTCTTTTCTTTTAGTTTAGTGTTTAGAAAATTATATAATTTAACTGTTTTTAGGCACTGGCAGACACATTAAGTCATTCCGTAGTCAATATAGTAGCTCCAAGTTTGGAGAAATGTTATCGTGATATTATTTCTTCTTCATTAATACCATCATGGGAAAAAATATGTGGACAGATGTTTCAACAAATTAATGAAACATTTACACGAGGCACTAAGGAATGTAAGCGACTTTTTATACATTTAAATATTTTTTCAAATTTTCCATTATCATCCTCAAAGTCATCTGTCCTTCATACCGTATGGAATAACTCGGTATGCATAACAAGATTTCTGATTGTCAATATTTGTTCCTTTTTGTTTTGGTCTGCTCACAGATTTTAATAAATTATTTATTTATTTTATTTTGACAGATACCGCTTCTGTTGAAAGTTATATGGACAGGCAAAGAAGGGTTCAGGAAAAAGGTAAAGACTTGATTGGTCAAATGCAGTCAGTTTCTGAAAGTATGAAGTCTAACGCAGACAAATTAACGAGTACACTCACCTCCGAAATTCACAAACAATTTAATTCAGTCTTTAAAAGGTAAGTACCAGTGGAAATATTCATAATTAGTTAAAAGTTGTTTTATATAATAATGAATTTCGATTGAGAAATAGCCTCTAGCATAATCAACTCCCAGTAAACACCAAAATATGGGCCTTTACTATGCCTTTATTAGGCCATCATTTCCCGGTAATGGCCCAACAAAGACCCACACCTTGGTGTTTACTGGGCTTCTGTTTTAAAATATAGAGAACAACTATTAATAGCTTTCATTCAGACAGCCCTTTCTTTCAAGTTTCATCTGTTTCTTTTATTGTAGTCAGCGAAGAAAGAATTTATTTTGTTGAAATAGTGTAAATGTAAATAAACATACTTAGGGAGTTTGGATGTCATCCAAAAGACGGATTTTAAAACCAAAATACTATATTCCGAAAATCACGTGATATAATAGTAATAAATTAAATTAATTTGTGACAGTGTACTTACACATTAATTAAATTAATTAACTAGCGTTTGCATGTAAAACCAGCAGCGATGAGCGGTCATCTACCGTCGAGATTTATATTGGTCCGGATGAGCGGCCGAGAATTATTATACATGTATGTATTGTCGAAGGATCGAATGTCATTTGCGTCCCTATGCGACTACCTGCTTATTGACCTTCTATTTAGTTTACATCCTTGCTCTATGCAGTTCGTAATTTGGTCATTTCGAAAACATCAATATTTTCTATTTAGTGTAGTGCGTTAGTGGACGTAAAAAATGACGAGAAAGTCAGCGTCTTCAGGAAGAATGATGTTTTGTGTGTTGTTATGTATAGTGTGGGGCGTTAGACTGTCATACGTAAATCCAGTTTAATCAGTCATATATCTGCTGTGACGAAACGCGTGTCGTCGAAAAAACACTAACCGTTAATTGGCTTCCACCAGCTAGAGATGACGCCGGGGATACGTAGCACTGATGATGGGCGAGAGAAGAAATGGCGTTGTTGAATAATGTAATTTTAGACGAGTGGCGCACTCGTCTAAAACGAGAAAATATTGAAAATATAATAAAATAATTTAATTGGGGCTATGATAATAAAATTCATGCAGGACGCTTTGTGTGAATGGCAGAATGTATGAGAGAATGCTAGAGTGGCTAGAAATGTGTGGTTGCGAGATTTGAAAAATTGGAAACTGCAATGAAATTGGAAACTGGTCCATTTGTATGAGCGGCGCACAGTGGGGTATTGATACTAATTACATGGTCAAAATTATTTTGCTGAATTTTTTACAATTTTTTTAATTAATTAGTATTTTACCTTAGTTGAATACTTAATATTTGCAATTTAAGGGAAAAATTATACACAGAAAGTTCTTAACCGAATTTATTTACTTAAAAAGAATTTCATAAAATATAAATAATTATAAGTCTATAACACTAAGTCATTGTAACTAATTTCTTCCTCAGAGAACTCTTCAGGATCTAGTGGATAATCCGGAGGTAAAATCATGTCTAAAGCTTCCTTGGAAAAAGTTATTTTATTAAAGTTTTAGGCGCGAAGACAAAAAGAATCTATTTAAAACATTTGTGTTACATGCTTCCCGACTATGTTTTCTGGAGAAGTTTAATCTGTAACGCCTAATATGCCTATTTCGGGCCTCTAAATTAAATTTTCTTCCATGGGTTAGTATATTCTGTCTGAGGAGAGAATAAGAAAAATGTATGTTTTATTATTTTTATTATTAACAAAAAATTTTTAAAAAATTATAAAATCTGAAACCATCAATTTCCAAAAAATTATTTTGTGTCATTTAATTGTTAACATAATAAACTAAAAACCGAAATTGAATATGGGGGTTGGAAGACTTTGGAAGAATAACAAAATCCATTAAGAATTGAATTTTTGTTTTAAAAATCATGATGAAAAAAAAACATAAAATTTAAATTGAAAAATAGTGTCTTAGTCGTTTATATTCTAATATTAAAAAATATTAAAATTAATACATACTCTTAGAAGTTGAGGCTATAATTCCAAATCCGTTCAAAAAATATAGGGGAAGAAAACTTTAAATAAATTATTCAATTTAATATCAATCAATTTCACCAACTCACAACACCACAATGCAAGAGCTTAGAAACAGCTAATAACCCGTCACAACCTGTACCTCAATTTAAGGTAAAAGTGGTGGAGATCATTCGGACGAACATCTAAGAATCTAAGCTTGGAAAATTCTCAAATTTGCAAAACCGATTTATGGCCAGGTTTTAGGTCCCAATACTCCACTGTGCAGCGTCTCGGGCGCGTAATGAGCCGGTAAAGGGAGAGTGAGCGTGAAGAGACGGGAATGACTGATTTCTGGGTAGTTAGGTGATGGGAGGCGAGAAAGCCCTGAAGAATTCTTAATTACCATGAAATTCAGAAAAGCGGCTGTATCGTGACTCTTGGGCCAGTTAGGGATTGGTGCCTTTTAAGTACAGTAAATATAGGTTAGACAAGGCCTCTGGATGGGGTCTGAAGGCCGGGAGAGCGCTTGCAAAGTTTTATTGAACTTTTTAGTAACTACCGTTAAGTGTGGTGTGGTCTCAACGGGCTGATGGAGCACCATGAAAATAGAACCACATTAAAAATAAGTCTAAGCTCATATGAAAGTTGATAGGAGGCATACTCATTTAGAAAATAAGAATGCACAATAATAAATAAAATAAAAGAAAAAACCACCGTAAAAGGTAAAACAAACAAAGGCAGTGAAACAGGGAGGAGCTATTATGTAAAGGTAAAATGGGATGCTAGAGAGGCAATATAGGCAGGGGCGGGAGAGGCTTGTGTCCCTTCTGGCCTCTACCTGGGCACACCACTAAAAATATGCTGACTTTCATTTAACAATCAAACGATGATTGATGTTAAAAATGAAACTACTGAGCTAACTATTAATAAAGAATTAAATTATTTACAGTATGCAGGATAAATTGACTCACAACATCAAAGACGTGGTGGCTGAGCAGATTAAACAGGGTTTCAAGAATCATGCTTCCGTTATCGAAGATAGTGTGATGAATGCAGTGCGTTCTAGGGCTGTAACTCCGTCTCCACATGTGGACTCGCATGTATGTTATCATAAATATGATAATTATCCTTATGTCTGCCATTAGTAACTTTTATTTACGTTATTTGCTTTTTTTAGTAATCTGGTGATCGTTGATTTTGTAATAATTTTTACAATTATTTGTAGGGGTTTCATTTAGTTTTTTTTTTCTGTAAAATGATGGAAATAAAATAGATTATATAATAGTTACATTTTTATCTTTTTGCTATTCATTTTGCCAGTAGAAAATATTCTACATTGAAGTAACTTAAAAAATGTTATTCTTGGCATTTTTGCATGAAAAGAAATTCGATTTTATAAATAATAAGTAGAATTTTTTATATTTTTGTTAAATGAACATCTGAGAGAGATCAATTTTATATAAAAAACATTTTTTTAGGTGGCAACTCTCACCCAAATCCAGCAAAATTTATGCAGAGGTAATTTTGACGAAGCCTTCCAGCTAGCTCTAAGTGCAGAGAATTTAAGTTATGTTATTTATGCTTGCGAGAGGGTGGACATTCCGACTTTATTTGGTGAAGAATGCCTTCTTCAACAAAGTTGTCTCTTGGCATTAATTCAACAACTTAGTATGGAAATGCATAAAAATACAGAATTAAAATTAAGGTAAATATACAATACTAGTGTTTTAAATGTATAGACATCTTGATCTGTTATTGTCCAGTCAAATATTGAGGATTAACAAATTAGAGAATTGGCCAAGCCGTTAGTTCTACTTTGATTAAAGCCTTTACAAGTAATTTCCTAAAATTCTCGACCTTTCATTTGTTTCAATTTTGTCTTGGATTCCCTAAAATTTTTAATTTATTTCCTGTCATATGAACCACTGTTATACCGGTGCTTTTAAAAATTCTATTGATACAAGTAAACAATATTCAAGTTTAAAATGAAGAAAATTTAAAATTTGTGTCAATAGACCACATCATTAGTTATGACGTCATACGAGCGATTAAACGCCGCCATCTCTCTTATTCTGTTCTTATGTATTACCTTAAGTCCCAAATAAAGACGTTTATTATTATTATTATAATATAATTAATAATGATTATGCAACCTACCTGAAAGAAACATGGCACACCGGTTGCCTATATGTAACACTGGAATGTGACCCTTATGCTCATGAGCATAAAGGCGACATTTTTTACAGTTAGAACACGGCACAAAATTTTATTTTTTTTCTCCTTTGAAAGAAATATTTAAGAACTTTTCCTTATCATCCACCTAAAATATGTTAGAATATTCAAGTATAGCACATTACAGTAATTTTATTTTTATTATTATTAACAAAATTTCTATAGTAACATTTTTTGCATGATGGATGGTAAGTAAAAGTTCTTAAATATGTCTTTCAAGGGAGAAAGAAAAATCAATGCTGTTTTAAATGTCAAAAATGACACCTTTATGTTCATGAGCATAAGGATCAAGTTCCAGTGTTACATATAGGCAACCAGTGTGTCATGACTCTTTTATGTAAGTTGCATAATTATGTGACGTCACACTAATATGGTTTGTTCAATACGAACCATCGTTTACCCATGATCTTAGTAAGCGTTGTAAGTGATTTTTGAATATTTATTTTATTACCATTCAAATTGACGATGGATGTTATTTTTATTTTTCATTTTGGGCTTGAATAAAAACTAAGGTCATGGATTACATAAATGTTAAATATGTTTAAAGTGGACGAGACAATAGCCAGAGGATGGCCAGGGTAGCCTTGGCCTCCCCTGGCCAAATTTCTTGAATTATTTTTTTTAACAAATCTTAGTAGCACTAAATATTTCTGCAGCATATATAATATGTCCTTACAATGCAGAATGTTTTCACAATATCTGAAAGCTATATAATTTATAAAAAAATTTTGGATAATCTTACAATAAATATAGATATTTAGAAAACGTATTATAAATATCTTAATCGGACCGCATGCATCATAGGTAGATCGACATGAACGACACGTCATATACGGTCTTGGGACATTAATTTATTACTTTCTTGAGTATTCCGATTTTTTGTTTTTGGGATTTAGGGATTCCTCTTAAGTTGAGAACGTTTCATTACAGATTTTGGCAAATCAAGAGTTGAAGATAATTAAACAAAGAATGAAAATTTGTGTCACTTTTTTCAAATTTATCGAAAAAAATTATGACAAAAAAGCTGAGGGAAAATTTTGCGCCATGTCTTAAACAGTAAAGGCAATACTAAAATCAATTTACAACACAAAGCTCTATCCACAAATCAAAATAGTCAAAGGGAGCAATTTAATTAACATCACAATTCACACTTGTTGCAACGTACCGCACTTTGTGCTAGTTACATACATACTAAATAAACACAAATAACATAATGGACCTCGTGCCAGTCACTGAGTTGCGATCATGTAATATAATGTCAGACCAACCAGCAAGCGTCCTCATGTTCCTCGACACGAGTATCAAGGTCAGCGTGCCGAATGGGTTGAGATAGGTTGTGCTTTAGAAGACCTGTTCAGAGTAAAATTTTATAGGAAATAAACTATTTTTTTTCTCACATCAACTTTTGATATATTTTTTTTTTTTTTAGAAAAAAAAATCTTGTTTTTTGAAGGACAATCAGCTGTTAGCAGGAGTTAGGTTAGGTTAAGTTTTTGCGAATGGGTCCTTGTGGACCCTCCACCGCGGCCATCAGCAGGCCTATTGTGGCACACTCTTAATTATATTTCAATCAATAAGTTCAGTCTTAATGAAACTGATCTTTATTGGATGAGAGTGTGTTCAGATCCTCTGGCAGCAGTTGCCTTTTGCCAAATATTGAGAATCTGATCCTCTCCACAACGGGACAGGTGTATAAGACGTGGTCTGCCTTCTCATTATCTCGTCATAGATGGCACTCGCGTCGAGTTTTTACAGATGATAGTTTAGTCGGCAGAGCCCGGTATACACGTTGTCTCACCAGGAACTGCATCGATCAATATAGGGAAAAGTACGCACCAGAAAATTTTTAAAATTTAGGGAATTACTAATGGCAGTGTGGTCAATCCAACTAAAATAATTACAAGCACTTCTGGTTATACCGGGAGTCGATACCAACTTGCTTATTTTAAATGGAATACCCCATATATTCTGCGGTTTTCGAAAAGAGCATAAAATTCTGAGTCAAAAACATGTAGACCCCATGCCTAAGCCCAGCCGTTTCAGATACTTGACATTTTAAAAAAATTTGACAGGTGTATTGGTTTACAATAACCTGTATAACTTTCTTCGTGTAAAAGATACTCATTTGTCTTTTGGCATGCAGAAAGACCATAAGGTGAGCTACGTTCTACAGTTTAAAAAAATTCAATAATAGGATACCAAGTGTTCCATTTTATTTATATATATATATATATATATATATATATATATATATATATATATATATATATATATATATATAATGTATATTTTTCTTTGTATTTTTTTCTTTGTTTTAGTTTTTATTAGTGCAGCTTTTCTGGCCCTTTCTCCAGAATGCCACAATACAAAACATTTCATTCCCAAAGTTCTCAAGGATTTGCTGAAACAGTTAAATATTTTTATACAAACAACTCCCCCTTTAAAGCACTTAACGGATGCGAGGCTTCTTAAAATGGCTGTCGAGAGCATGTTAGGAAAATGAAATGTGTATTATTTTGTTTTTGTTAATAATATTACTTTAGATTATATTTTATAAACAATCTTATTTTTATATTAATTCAAGTGTTATCTGTAATATAATTTTTTTTAGTTTAATTTTTGATATTTTAATGAAGCGTTTTTGTTGCATATACTGGTAAATTAACAGTCTTTTTTTTGACTAAATTTTTACAAATAAACTAAGTCATTATATACAAATTTTTTTAATAGGTACATTATATCCTCCAATATCGTTAGAGGCTCTTCATGTATTTAAGTAGTATTTAAATTGTGGGCTTCTTTATTTAAGTAAAATGTAAAAGTCACACTTTAAATGCAACTTAAATATAAACTGTGTTTAAGCTGTGGTACAATCTGCCTTATTCCTTCAAAAATAAAAAATTACTAAGAAATACACTTAATGAAATAAATTTCATGTGGTATAAAGAATGGGAAATATCACAATTCTTTGTTGAAATAATAAATTAATTCGATGTGTTAAAAAAAAAGTGAGAATAAAATTTTAAATAATTTTTATAGCATTTTCTACTCAAATATATACAGGGTGTCCACCTAGTATGTATTTGCTCCATAACTCTAACTATTACAGATAGAAAAAAATATATGAAAACAAAAGTTGGTCAGCATTCACCATTGCATACTCTAAAAATATTTTTAGTCATACAGGGTATTTCGTTTTATCTGGGTAGTAGTCAACTTTGTTACGTTAAATGAAACACCCTATATGTTACTGCATATTTTGTTAGTGAACGTCAAGAGTTTTTTAATCATGGGCTTTCTTTGAGCAGTTCAGTAGTTATTAGAAATTATATAGAAATTTTGTTGCATGTACACCTTTACAAGAAACCTTGTATTCTTTTAATTTGAAATGCTTTTAAATGTTTCGATGCAATGTGAATTACCATAGAAAAGGGCCTCAAACCATGTATCGGGTTTTACATTTTTTCTTACAGGATGTCTAGAGTTTTATATCAAACTTAAAGATTTAAAAACCTCAATAACTTTAGTTATTTATTTCAAATGGAACACCCTGCATGTTATTTCATATTCGATAAGAGAATTACAAGAACTTTCTGACAACCTATCATACTTGATATTTATTTTCAATGGTTTTGAGGATATGATCATTTATGTTCAAATTTTGAGAAAAAAAACAAGTTTTAAATATCCAATAAATAAAGAGGTTAATAGTTTGACTATTTTTAACTTTTTTATAAAATAACTCATTCAGTAATAAATAATAAATTGGCAACTTTCTTTTATAAAATACAATGTAGTGAGCTATAGATGCCTACCGGTACACGTATATGTCTTAAGACGTACGCGCATTTACATATGTGGTATTCATATTACCTACACACACACTTAATTATATTCAAGCAGCAACAAAAGACATGTTCAACGGACTTTTAACCCAAATTTTGTTTACACACTGATGCACGTGGAAGTGCGTACATGAAGGTGCGTTCATGTGTTAAGACATGCATGTGTGTTTGTAGACACCTTATGAGGAATTAACGAGAAACAGGAATAACAATATAAATTTAAAATTAAAAAAAAAAACAATTATTTTCAAGGTTTTTATTGAATTATTAAGGAACAAAAACAACAAATTTAAGATATTTTCTGATTTATCCGTCCAATATTTAAAAATCGTAAGTTCAATTTCAAATTAACCATGGAAACAAAAGGTAAGAGACTGTCAGAAATCATAATTCATTGTGAGAGTTATGAAAATTATAAGTTGTGTTTTTTTTATTGTTACATACGTATGTCGATGCATTAATAAAACTAGAATAATTATCGAAAAAAAAAATAGATTTCCACAATAATAAATTAGTTGATATGCTTTATATGAATTGCAATAAAACTTCTTTATTAGCATCAAGAATGTACATATCCAGGTAGAAGACACCCATATGTGAATGCGTTTGAAATGCTGAAACTTATACATTTGTCACGACGCTCTAGCACATTGCACTACCGAGCTCTACTTGTATTAATTCATGTTTATTTTAAAAATTTCTAATTAAGAAAATTAGTAAATTCTCCCTATTCCTGAATTGGAGAAATTTAAAATTGGCGTAAAATTAGTCAAAAATAGGAAACTTTTGCTTTTTGTTTTTCAAAATTTGGACGTCCTCAAAACCATTGAAAATAAATATCAAATATGGTAGGTCGTCTGAAAGCTCTTGTAATTCTGTAATTGAATGTGAAATAACATACAGGGTGTTCCATTTGAAATAACAAAGTTATTGAGGTTTTTATATCTTTAAGTTTGACATCAAATTATAGACATCCTGTAGAAAAAAATTTATAAACGGATACATGGTTAGAAAGCCCTTTTCTATGATAATACATTACCGCATCGAAACATTTGAGAGCATTTCAAATTAAAAGAATACAAGGTTTCTTGTAAAGGTGTACTTGCGTCAAAATTTCTATATAATTTCAAATAACTCCTGAACGACTCACAGAAAGTACGTTATGGTAGTTCATTGAAAAGCTCTTGACGTTCGCTAACCATATATGTAATAATATATAGAGTGTTTCATTTAACTTAATAAAGTTGACTACTACCCAGCTAAAATGAAATACCCTGTATGACTATAAATATTTTTAGAGTATGCAATGGTGAATGCTGACCAACTCTGGTTTTAAACTTTTTTCTATCTGTAATAGTTACAGAGTTATGGAACAAATATGCAGTAGATGGACGCCGTGTATATTGATTTATTGGGTGTCGATTGCTTTTTTTAACGATTGGTAATGGAGCCAGTTATTTATTTCTTTTTAGGGACCTTTTTAAACATTTTCTCTGGACACTAATCCCCAAGAAAAATGTATCCAAAAATTGGGGTTTTGGGGTAGACGTCCCTTTTTTGCTGCTCTGTTATATGTTCATGGACAAATTTTTTTCATGACATTTTTTATTTTAAGCCTTCCCTGTAAAATTATAGCCCCTTAGTGTATATTCAAAATCGCTTAATTTTTTTTCTCAATAAGTATGAAAATGGGGGAAAACAAACTTGGAGGGAGGAATATTTTCATTAATTAAATGACAATATGAAGATACATTCCTCCACCTCACTTATTTTGAAAAAGGTTAAATACTATAGCTTGAACCCTTTTCAAAATAAATCAGATGGAGGAAAATATTTTGGTATTATATCATTTCGTTAATAAAGATATTCCTTCAAGTTTGGTTTCTCCTATTTTCATATTTTCTGAGAAAAAGAAATTTGGGATTTTAAACACACCCCTTCTTTAACAGGCTAACTGTACAGAGAAGGCGTAATATGAAAAATGCCATATGAAGAACCTTCCTTAATTTTTTACGACAAACCTAAATGTCAAGTTTTTCAGAACACCCTGTATATGTTATAGGCATGGGGTGGTCCATGGTTCATAAACAAAATGGTTGTAGCATCATTACAAAATTATGGTGGGGGGAAACGTCAGTGATATCACAAAGTGCTTATTTGCTATTCATTCGAAATGTCTGTTTTTGCAGTTGTGTTATTTTAAGTTTTTAATCTTGCATTTTCTTCGATTTCTGTTTTGTTTGAACTTTTACTTGTTTTGCCAAGTTATAACACAAGCAATTATTTCATCTTAGCGAATAATTCCATGTGAATTTCAGTGAAAAAGACACTAGTACTTAATCTATAAAGTTTGTGTATGTACATACATATATTAAATTATAAAATTAGAGGTGAGTATTTTACTATTCTCTGAGTGAATATGTTACCACGATTTGTGCTTTATATTAATGATTCATTAGTATTCTTCTTTTATTAATATAGGTTTTGTAGCAGGAACAAACTTAGTTTGCATCTTCATTTATTTAAAGTCATTTAATTTTTTCCAACCGCCATGCCTTCAAAATTCTTAAAAACAATTAAAATTTCTGTTTTGTTTGAACTTTTACTTGTTTCGCCAAGATATAAGATTAGCAATTATTTCATCTTAACGAATAATTCCATGTGAATTTCAGTGAAAAAGACACTAGTACTTAACCTATAAAGTTTGTGTATGCACATACATAATATATTAAATTATAAAATTTGAGGTGAGTATTTTACTATTCTCTGAGTGAATATGTTACCACGATTTGTGCTTTATATTAATGATTCATTAGTATTCTTCTTTTATTAATTTAGGTTTTGTAGCAGGAACAAACTTAGTTTGCATCTTCATTTATTTAAAGTCATTTAATTTTTTCCAACCGCCATGCCTTCAAAATTCTTAAAAACAATTAAAATTTCTGTTTTGTTTGAACTTTTACTTGTTTCGCCAAGATAAGATAAGATAAGCAATTATTTCATCTTAACGAATAATTTCATGTGAATTTCAGTGAAAAAGACACTAGTACTTAACCTATAAAGTTTGTGTATGCACATACATATATTAAATTATAAAATTTGAGGTGAGTATTTTACTATTCTCTGAGTGAATATGTTACCATGATTTGTGCTTTATATTAATGATTTCTTTTTTTATTAATTTAGGTTTTGTAGCAGGAACAAACTTAGTTTGCATCTTCATTTATTTAAAGTCATTTAATTTTTTCCAACAGAATAAAAGTGCCAAGGACCAGATGTGCAGTGCTGTATGTAATAATAGCTACCAAAAAAGTAGGAAACATGGTTTGGATATTTCATTTCACAACTTTCCAAAGGATAAAAATAAAAAAAAATGATTGGATAAAAGCTTGCCACATTTGGGATCCTAAAACTGGTGTACTATTTGATGAATGTCAAAATAAAAAAGGAAGTTAAAGCCATCAGGTAATAAGTCAAGCAACTAATTTGAAAGGTAATATAAGTAATAAACATTTATTCATTATAGCCGCCATGCGTTCAAAATTCTTAAAAACAATTAAAATTGTCTGTAGGTCAAAAAAAAATAGAATGACGTGCAGAAAAGTGTAAGGCAACTGGCACAATCAACTACCTATCAGTATTAATTGAATGGAGTCAGCAGTTGGTTCTTGGTGAAACATACCTAAATAAAATAAGATCGTCAATACAATAAATCAGGAATTACAAAACAATCGTAAAAAACAATGAGATTGCTTGAATTCAAAAGAAACTAGAAGAGGCAAATATTTCTATTGAGTTATAAAAAGAAAACATTAAAAATATTTTCTCTATTTTGTGTTAGTCTTACTTGTTCCTGTTTATCTTATCTAAATATGTAACACTGTAATACATAATACCATGATTACTACAAAGCAGTAGCGGCTGGTGAATTTAGTTTATACAATATCTCAATATTGGAGCATGGAACCCAAGTAATATCTTAAAGCACGGCTATTAGTACTGATTGAAGAAGTTTTGCAGAAGAAAAATGAATAAAAAAATTGAGAAAAAAAGTTACAAAAATGTGCACCCTCCCCAGATTACTTCTAGACCATTAGTAAAATCTTTGCAAACTATTTTTTTTTCACAGTCGGAAGGAAAATTTATCACCCTTTTTTTTGTTTTCGAAAATTCTGATTTTATGTAAAGTTGACACTTTGAAATTTAAGTTCTTTATTGTGTAAATTTCAAAATATAACTTTCCAAAAATTCAAAATTTTCGAAAGCCAAAAAAAATGGGGTGATAAATTTTCCTTCTGACTACGAAAAAAAAAATAGTTTGCAAATATTTTACTAATGGTGCACATTTTTGTAACTTTTTTTTCTCAAATTTTCTCAACTTCTTCACTCAGTACTGATAGTCGTGCCTTCAAATATTGCTTAGGTTCCATGCTCCGATACAGAGATGTGGTACAACCTAAATCCACCAGCCGGCACTGCTACGAAGCCAGTGTAGCAGAAAGTAAGAAGAATTTTTGTGTGGTAAAGACCACTTTCATTGTTATTATTTAAATAATAAATAATTTATTGTCTCAAATAATTTGTAATTTAGTGATGCTTTTTAAATTATTATGTATGTATGATGTATTTTTTTTTATTAGCGACAGATTTGATTGACTCATTTCATTAACTTAGTAAATTTGTTTTTCACATATATGTCCTCCTAATGAGTTAATGACAAGCCTGCCATGCGAGTAATGTGACGAGGGTGCATGAATATAATAATGTCTTTGACTAAATTCATTAAGGATAAAACATTTTTATGAATTATGGGCGTTATGAAATTCCTAAAAAGTTTGTGTGCCACTTGACCTTCGGGACAAAATATATTTGCCGATTTAATAAGTATGTAAAAAAAATTAAGTACTTTGAAATCATTAATGTTGAAATTTATTGTATTGATAGTTCATAGTGTAAACTTTAAGAAAAATGTAATCTGCCACTTTTTAATAATTACAGTCAATGACGAGCTCCTTGATACGTTCCTCTTGAGTTGTGTCCCGCATGTATGCTGGCAGACTGCCATTTTCTAAATTTATGGCGCACAAATAGCTGAATAATGTTTAAAAAAAAGTTAATGAAATCAGTCTAAAATTTCTGTCGCTAGGTTGCGAACTATAAAATCATGGTGTAAAGAAGGAGGAAATTTAACATCAATAACTAATATTTTGCGTTATATGATCAGGCGTATATAAATTTTCAAAATTAAACGTGCATTTTTTGTGTACGTTTTATTAACATTTCTTTTGATATGTCGTACAATCACAATTTGTTTTATCTTCCTTAAGTCCACATAGATCGTCTCTATCTCTGTTACATCTTTCAAGATCATCGGCAAAAGAGACAGTTTTTACTTTGCACGCCCCAGGGGGTAATTCAGGCTTACTAACCATTATTGGTTTTGGTTTTTCTTCTTTAGCTGTGTGACAAGTTTCGGCATGTTGAGGTGGTGGATCACTACACTCTATAGGTTGAGGATTTTCACAAATTTTGTGTTGTTCTTTTAATACTCCCGCATAATATTTTGCTATTATCTCTTCGGGTGTGTCAATGTGTTTTGGAGTATAAGAACCTTGTTCTCCTGAGAAAAAACAAATTGTAGATAATCCTAATAATAATTTAATATGGGGTACGTGTATTAAAGGATTAGATATAGTACATTAAAGGAAGACTGAAATTTTGGCATCGTATTGTGGCAGTGTGCACTATTGACTGCACGACAGCTAGATGGAAAATAAATTCGCTGAATAGCGACGGGTAACCTGTGTCTGGTTTACATTTGACTTTGCTATGTCTAATGGTTCAATACAAATACTCTATAAAAATGTGGTTTTGTTAAGTGTTGTCACCTCCCTCTCTGATGCGGAGATATAAAAATTATATTTAATGCTTCATTAATTATATTTAAAACAAAAATACTATAAATTGAAAATTATTCTATATTTTCTGAATTTATTTCTCGAAATTTACTCAAATAAATCAAAATCCATTGTATCAAATATTTATAGACAAAAAATTTAAATATATTGAAAACAGATTTTTTTATAGGCATCTGTGTATGTATCTTACCACCTTCTTCTGTGCATTCTCCACTTTTAACATCTCCAATGTAAACTGGATAGGCACAAGTTTTGTTAACTGGTTTAATTCCATAAGGTGGTATCTTGGTTTTATGTTTAATTGATTCCTCATATTGTGCCAAAATCTCTGCTCGTTTTGCTTTATCATAATCAGAATCTCCTCCTGCACCAACTTTAAGCCCTTGCAAACATTTTTCCATTTCAGTTTGCCCATCTTCCCCTTTAAATAAAATTTATTATAATATGCTAATGAAATATTCACAATAATGATATTACATTAATTTTAACTGTGGTATTTTTTGACAAAAAAAATGTGAATATAAAATTTAATTGACGAGTTGCTTATAGGTATGGCATCGGCAAACAATATAGTAGATGCCCGCCGTGGTAATACATGTGGATGAAAGAGAACTAACACATCGACTCTCTCACTTTGCCCGTTGCACAGTAGGCCAAATTTAAAAAACATGCTGTTTTCCATGTTTTGATTAACTTTTAATTGACATAAAATTTTGTCACTGTTCTAATAAATCACATATAGAGATATTAATTTTTGACCCTGTATTACGTGTGAGATTTTGGAGTTATGAAGTGTAGAAGAAAAACCAGGAAATTTGTAAACATGCAATTTTCTTTAAAAACATACATTTATTCCTCCTAAAACTGTTTACTTTACAGATAGGTAAGGACTAAAATCATTTGAAGTATCTTGTAAGACATTGTTTAGACTATGGAATAAGCATATTTTATATGTCCTATTATGTATAACTATAAAGTTCCTAAAAATGGCTTCAATACAAAAACCCCATTAGTACAATTTCTAGAATATTACCTGATCTGCAAATTGAAAGAATTACCAAGAATTCTTAAACTTGATTAAATAGAGTCTAGAAAAGTTATAAATGCAAAAGTTAGCTTCTACTTTCTGCCACTTTGTAAACAGCAAGCGCTGTGTCCTATTTATGCAGTGCTAGATAAATAGTATTTCTGCGGATTGTTTGTGTGATAAAAGTTTTCTGTATGTTTTGTGTTTGTTGTTTTCGTTGTATTAAAATGTCTCATAAAAAAATAACTTGTTTAAGCTGTCCGCCCAAACTGAGTGTTGCTGCAACATTTGCGAATGCGCGGCGCGCTTGATTTGGAAGCACTTTAATACAATTATTACTATGAACACGGTCGTATTCGATGCTTACAGTAAAGACGACCTTAAGATACAATTCAGAAACCCCAAAAATATTACAAACGAATGCTGTGTTACATTTTAATGTTTTTTATTTTTATATAAATGTTAACTCCTTAGATGGGGTAGTTTTAACTGTAATTTTGACAGTTTTACAATTAATGTTTTTTTAACATTGTTACCTATTGCAAAAATTTAATTTGGAACACTAAAATAACTCATAATTAGATTCAGCGGCCTTAAAAAACTGTAGCACACAACTTTCACTAATTAGAAATTATTAGCTAAGAAGGCAGTGGCGACTGGTGGATTTAGGCTATACCATATCTAAATATTAGAGCACAATATTTTAAGGCACGACTATCAGTTCTTAAAGTTTTACAGAAAAAAAAGTTACAAAAATGCGCTGCCAACCCAGATTACTTCTAGACCATTAGTAAAATAATTGCAAACTATTTTTTTTCGTAATCAGAAGGAAAATGTATCACCCCATTTTTTTTTTGGTTTTCGAAAATTTCGATTTTTTGTAAAGTTATGACATTTTGAAATTTAAGTTCTTCATTGTGTAAATTTCAAAATGTCATAACTATAAAAAATTAAAATTTCCGAAAGCAAAAAAACACGTGATAAATTTTTCTTCTGATTATGAAAAAAAATAGTTTGCAAATATTTTGTTAATGGTCTAGAAGTAATCTGGGTCGGCAGCGTATTTTTGTAACTTTTTTTTCTCATTTTTTTTTCTGCAAAACTTCTTCATTCAGTACTGGTAGTCCTGCCTTAAAATATTGCTTGGGTTCCATGCTCAAATATTGAGATATAGCATAACCTAAATTCACCAACCGCCACTGTAAGAAGGTATGGATTTCGATCGGTTTTTTTAAATCTGGCCCACTGTACGACCGGACCCTGGATGACCGCGCGTCTCGCCCCATTTCGTCCCTCTACTAAAATGTTTACCTATTATGTATACTTGTTGAAAG
Organism: Rhamnusium bicolor; assembly: GCA_029963845.1. NCBI lineage: Eukaryota > Metazoa > Arthropoda > Insecta > Coleoptera > Cerambycidae > Rhamnusium > Rhamnusium bicolor. The sequence continues at coordinate 1,689,745 of JANEYF010001313.1, forward strand.
AGAACCAGTTAACAAAAGAAAATATAATTTTCGTTTTACCTTTAGTGTCCAAGTCCCACTTTCTTTCAGATTCTAGATTTTCCTTAAATTTATCTTCAACATCATCTTTTAGATAACCTTTGTTGTACATGTAATTCCTCATATTTTCTATAACTTCACATGGGAATTTATTAGGATTTGCTTCCATGTAACGATAAACGTACAAATCAGCTCCAACTATCCTAAACCTCTGTTGGAAAACCGTAATGACAGCCCCTATATGAAAATCAGCAGGTGTATAATAATCGGGATTTAAAGGATCAGAGCCAGGCTTGATCAGCAGAGTGCTCTTAAGATACTTCCCTCCAAGAATTCCAGAATTTTTAATGGGTGGCTCTATAATCCGGCAGGTACCATCAGCCAAGGAGTACATAAGCAGAAATCTTCTAACTGTATCCTCTGGATGTACCGCATCTATTATCATCTCATATCTCAAGTTCTTATTGGCATTTAGTAATTGCCTCAAAACATCTTTTCGTGGGGGTTTTGGTAAAAAGGTTATAGTATTCTGTATGGAATCCTCCAGACTACCCAACCCATCATGAGGAGGGACTTGACGAGGAAGTGGAGGTGGTTCTTCGTGAGATATGTCAATTGGTGGTTTTTGCTCAATGCATAGTGCTTTCTTATAGTAATCTCTAGTAAACTTGTCACAATCGTAAAGTAATATGTCACGACCCAATACAAAAATAGTCTCTCCAATTAGAAAATCTTTTGGCTGGTAGTATTCAGTCACCTCTGCATCTGATAATTCTAAATATACTGCTGGATAATGCACAGGAGTGTCCGTATACCTCTAAAAATTGTTTTGCATAAAAAATTGTTTTGCATAAAAATTTTTATTCGATGTTAAAAGATTATATCAAACCTTTGGTAATTTTGTTTTCCTCAAAAGAACAGTATATGGATCCCTACCATCATTTTTTTCATGGACTTCTTTTACCAAGACATTATCATCAGCTAGGAAATATAAAATTTCATATTTCCTTAATTCTCCAAGTTCTGTTTCTCTGTCATCCCAAACAGCATTGAATCTATTAAAAATAATATTACAGAAAATAACAGCAGCATGAAATTAAAGATTATTCAGTGTAGAAATCTTGTAATGGAGCCTTGATTAATTTGGAGAATATCTATCACTGTCTGTTAGGTGGCTGTCTTTTTTGTACTAGTCACTTGAGTTTGAATACACAGTGGACTAAACTCTGCCCTTTCACTGTGAAATCGTTGATTGAAGTATTATTATTATTTCAATCAACGGTGAAGTGGTTTATTTGTCTCTGTCCCACACTAGTGGCATTTCTTCTTTCTCTGTGCCGCCCAGTGCCAAGGTAGGATCTTAGAGTAGTACCTCATTGTATTAGTCAATACAAAGTAGGAAAATCTTCCTGTGAGTACCTACTATGAGTAATAATGATGATACAGGAAAAATAATTATAAATGAGCCAAATTATTTGGATGCCTAAAGAATAAGAGTTTATTTAAATGTCTAAATTGAAAAAGCACATGAAAACATGCTCTGATTCGAATATCATCAATTTAAATATTAAATTGAACTTTTTTTTTTTTTTTCAGAATGCCACTAGAAAGATAAAACTCTTGTTTGATTCTCTTGTCTTTGGTCTCTAAGCTATAAAATAATTATTATCTTAAAGTTGCCTACATAATAAGATCCTTATGAACCTGACATCTTATAGTTATTAATATATACGCGCGACGCGTGCACAACCAGGTCGCTGGTTCAAATGATCATTGTTTAAGAAATACAACGTAGAGTCTGTTCACATTGTAAAGAGATCATGGGCCAAGGAGCCCTCCTTGATCATGGGCGTGATAAATTGATGACGTTTAGGCGCGGCAAGCATGTCTACCTCAAGCATTTATTGGGCTGTTTTACAACGACAGAATAAAAAAACTGTTACTGCGCTTTTACGTCACACTCCCCCCCCCTCCGCCTCTTTACATTGTGAACGGACTCTAAATAGATAGTCTAAGTTCTCTGTCCCTATGACTGCGGCCGCAGGTGAGCATCTCTATGAATTGACTCGCACCTGAATATTCTTGTTATTCAAATCAAGTGGTTTAGATAAGTTCTTATATCTTATATAATATATTTAGTCAATGTAGTCATATTTATTTGTTGTTAATGTTTATAAATATATACTTTTACAAAAGAAACCTATGAATAGTCCTGAGGATGTGTCAAAATACTTAAAATGTTGACTAATTAACACTTGGATTTCTCCTTTCTACCACACAACTTTACCCCCATTAATTTAAAATATATTTATATGAATAAGGGTCACTATATATTTACTACTTACTAAATCTAAACTTTCTTTTATTTCCATTCAAGGAGATAAATGATTTTCACACGTCCGAACTTAATACATTATGTATGATTCTGGCATCGTGTTGTAAGATCAACTGCAGAGAATAAATGCTAATATTATGAAGTATTATTGAAGCAAAATTTATTAGGTGAAAATCATTTATTTTACATTGGCATATTTCTGCTACCAGGGCCAATCACTGACGCCAAGAGACGAACTACCCTCAACCTGGAAATTTTGCCGAACCTCTTCTCTATCGAAGAGTAGGGACCACCTGCTTTACATCCCTTTCAAAAGATGGTATATCACCTACACAACCCTCGCCTAAGATTGCATAACTAATGGTATATGCTGTTATACAAACCGCTTGTGTTACCATCAAATTACTGACTGCGACTAACGTTGCTTAACATTTCGTATTGAATACGAGTACTGTTAAGGCAGATCTACGCTTGCCCCTGACTTATTTCATGTCATGCTTAAACATTTTTCCAAAAAATTTACAGAATCAGAATCAGCAGTTTATTTTTTCAGACCTCATAGTGTTTGACTTTAGTAAGCACCAATTAAACCATGTGAATGAAAGAAGAAAACTTACTTTAGAATTTTTCCATCGTACTCCAAAAATCTACGTAGTTTATCATCTGCTGGCGGAGTCTTAGTAACATTACTTCTAACTTGCAACAATCTGTTAAAAGTGTATGGATCTACGGGCATTTCTTCAGGATCTCCCATTATTAACCCTTGACTTGCCATATATTCCTAAATAAACTTAATAGTTATTCAAAGAATGAATAAAACATGTTTTCATACCCGTGTGAACAAATCACAATCTACAGTGTGATATACTGTTCCATAAAATGACAAATCTTTCCCAACGGCAAGATCCTTCCAATGCCAATAAGCTCCCATGGTATTTTTAGGTATTTTACCTCTCCTTATTAACCGTCCTTGATCTAAGCCACTATTCTACAATACAACATTCTCATCAAAAAAGCTTACAGCAAAAAGGAAACATACTCACAGGTTTAAAAAATTATAAACACTTTTTTTTACTTGTCTAATTTTCACTATATTTGTTATTTTTACAACTAGTTTCATCCTGTTCGGACATTTTCAAGTAGACTAAATTATACACAGATTTTACTTTCATTTAGATATAAACTGAACTGAATAGAAGGATGTGTCACTTTATGGTTGTTCATATAATTCAAATTTGTACAGATGTTATGTCTTTAAATGTAGGGGTTTCTCAAGATTTATAGACATAGGTTAGGTTAGGTTAGTTTTGTTGTGAGTGGGTCTCAGTAGACCCTCCACTGCGGCCATCAGCAGGCCTATTGTGACCCACGCCTAATTATATTTCACCCAATAAGTTCAGTCTCTTAATGAAACTGATAACTTTATTGGGTGAGAATGTGTCAAGATCCTCTGGCAGCAGTTGCCCTTTGCCAAATATTGAGAATCGGATCCTCTCCACAGCGGGACAGGTGCATAAGATGTGGTCTGCCTTCTCATCATCCTCCAGGCATAGACGGCACTCGGCGTTTTCCGCTAGGTTTTCCGAGTTTATGCAGATGATAGTTTAGTCGGCAGTGCCCGGTATATAGGCCTGTTAGAGTTTTCAGGTTTACCCTGTTTAACTCTAAAAGTTTCTTAGTTCTTGCTTTCAAAGGGTATTTTATAAACGCCTTCGAATGAACTAATCCTAGTAACTCTTGCCAATACTGGAGAGTTTGCCTTTCAGCCCAGGTTGAGATAGCCATCATGGCAGTACTTGAGGATATGCCAAGTATTGGTTCTGGTTCGATGAATCGTGATCCCGCTCCTTCTCTGGCTAAGGAGTCCGCTATTTCGTTACCTTCCATACCAGAGTGGCCGGGTATCCAGACCAGAGTCACTTTGTTGTTCTTGCTCAAATGATTTAGGGCTTTCTGACAATTCCATACCGGTTTCGAGTTACACCGGTAGGAGCCAAGAGCTTTTATAGCTGCTTGGCTATCTGAGAAAATTTTTATTGATCTGCGTGTAAGATGCATATATTCCAGCCTTCGTACACACAGGTTAATGGCATGAACCTCAGCCTGAAAAACAGTTGCATGAGTACCTAGGCTTGAGAATATCCTCACCCTTGCTCTGTAGCTATGTACTCCGGCTCCTGTTCCCTCGGGAGTTTTGGAGCCGTCTGTAAACCAACGACTGTCTGCCTTCAGTAGGTCGGCTTTATTCCGATCCCACTCCTCTCTTTCTGGAGAAATGATGTTGAAGGTCAGCTCGTAGTTGGTCATGGTAGGCATAGTATCCGAGGGCATTCCCAGGATGCTGTAGACATAACATCTGTACAAATTTGAATTATATGATCAACCATAAAGTGATTCATCCTTCTATTCAGTTTAGTTTATATTTAAATGAAAGCAAAATCTGTGTATAATTTAGTCTACTTGAAAATGTCCGAATAGGATGAAACTAGTTGTAAAAATAACAAATATAGTGAAAATTAGACAAGTAAGTAATAAAAAGTGTTTATAATTTTTTAAATCAAAATGGATATTCACAAAGTAACTTCATCTTCAATCAGTTATTTGATACTCACAGGTGTTCTTGGTTCCATTACGGTAATGGCATCGTCTTCTAAAAAATAAATGATATTGACGTGTCGCACTCTGTAGAATTCATTTGGTGATTCCACTACAGATTGTTTGAAGAAGGCTTTAAAGGTTAGACATTTTTGATCATATAATACATAATGAGGGATAAATTGAGGTAAAGCGTGGGATCTAGTACGACCATAGGTGAGGGAGGGATCATATTGTACTGAATCATTAGTTGCTGTATATTTCACTGAATCTGCATCCAGTTCTCTACCACCGATACCAGGAAATTTATTTTTGGGTAGTTTATAGCCATTACACAAGTTAAAGGTTTGTGGCAAATTGAATTTTGTAAGCTGAAATAGGTAAATTGTACTTTAATAATTGATTAAGACAATAAAAACTTACTGTGGGATCCCTAAAACCAAATCCAGGTAGTTTTGGCAATCCAGCCATTGCATTAATCCATAAAAATTATTGAACAATAGTTATAAAAATACTTAAAAAATTGACAAAACTAAACCTGTTGCTATGGGAATTTAAATATTACCGCTTTACCACTTAGGGAAGTTCTCTCGAATCAAGGAAATCTGAAACAGGCACGGTTAATCCAGACCAATGTGGTCTGTGGTTAAATCGCAGAATTTAAAAATGGTTAATCCTTAAACAGTTGTGAAATCGGCACGAATTTCTCAAGATAGGAGGAGACATTCGTAGAACTATGTGTGAGAGAAAGTCAGATTGATTGATTGGAATTAAATAAACAGGATGTTGGGCGGTATGCATATAAGCATTCCTTACAGTCATACGGAAATGGCAGTATTTCTAGCAATTTCATTGGCCATTTTAAGATAGCCGCAGGGCATGCGCAGTTACATGACATGTCAAAGTGTATTAAATCCTTTTGGAATCGCTTGTCAGCAAGGAACTTGTTAGACGATAGAGAAGATACTCGCCTAGCACGCGGTAGGTGCAGGGTTCGAATCACAAACCATTATTTTTTTTTAAAATAAGTATTTTTTAGTTCGTTAGTAAGATTTTCCTTGCCCTTTATTATAGTTTGTTTATTTTCACGGTGCCGAATTCCCCTTTAAAAATAATATCTGATGAGCACGCCATGCCGTAGCCTTGAAAAGGCCAATGAAATTGCTAGAAATACTGCCATTTCCGTATGACTGTAAAGGATGCTTATATGCGGGCGGTATAGAATATTAATTATAGGACAATTTATCAAGATGTACCTAAATAATCAGGTTATAAATAAATTATAAACATTACAGATAATCACTAATTATCAAGGAGCGTTAGTTACAGCTTTGTACTCGATTCGTAACACAACCGTCTATGTAATAAATAATTTATTTATAACCTGATTATTTGGGTATACAATGCAATACAATAATATTGTATACCCAAATAATCAGGTTAAATAAATTATAAACATTACAGATAATCACCAATCTCTGTAATAAATAAACAGTATTAATATTATTAGGGGAATGCTGTCCGTATATAAAAATAAATTATTACAGTTACGTCTTTATTATCCAAATTAATGTCATTGAACCACTCATTATTGGGTTGGTAGGCGGACAACTGCTTGATAGGATCAGATGGTAAACTTGCTAGCATTGCTTCGGTAAATGTTTTTTTTCAAATATTCGACCATTTATGGTCGAAGTTTGAAATCCTACATGTGATCAAAATAATGTCGCAAAAAATCGCCTATTTTCTTTCAAAATTTGACAGTTGATTTTTAATATTAATTATTATTTTTATAGTCTGATTAGTATTAGTCTGCCGCGTTGTGTGATTTTTGATTTTGTTATGCATTTTGTATAGAATATTTTTAAGTAATTCCATTGTTATGTTATAACCTCAATATGTCATTTAAAATTTCGAAAGTTTTACAATTTCCCCAAGCAACTTTGCAGTACATGCCACATAATGAATGCGACATAAATCTTTCAAGAGGTGACAATTATTTAATAAGCTTTTGATTCATTTTTCCTCTAATGTATATTCTTTAGGTTTGCCACTGTTAGGAGGAGTACTCTCAGATACACGTTATATTTGGCATGCGAAGGGCCCATGCCTAGAAATTAGGAATACGAAAACAGGAACTAAAGTTGGTGCTTGGACATTTGGAAGCATTTTAAAAGACTCAAATACTAGAGTGGTATGTGTAGATGAAATACAGAGACTTAACGGCCGATTGTCATTATTGGCCATTGGTATAGAATGTACTATAAGTGGAGGTTTAATTTGTGTATTTGATGTTTTTGGCTCAAAAGTGATTAGAGCTATACAAATTAAGGAAAAGGTATGTATCTTCTAGTATTAATATCACATTTATAACTACTTAGGGGATTAGTACTGCTGAAAAAAAATTGTTTTTGAAAATGAGTAATTTGACGCTTATCTACAGTCCTGCAATTAAAAATTTTGCGTTGGCTAAAGACCTTTAATATGGCAACTAGGAAAACAATGTGGACCTCTAGCTAAAATTTAATTTTGTATTTTTTTCATTTCCCATTTAAGTATAGGTACAGTGGTGGCTGGTGAAATTTAGCCTATGTCATATCTTGGTATTGGAGCATGGGACTCAAGCGATACTTAAGGCATAACTATCAAGACTAAACGAAGAAGTTTTGCAGAAAAAAAATGAGATTGAAATTTGCGAAAAAATCTTACGACTAATTGTGAGCCTCGAAGGTTATTTTTTAAACGATTTGTAAAAATATTTGCGTAACATTTTATTTTAGAAAAATTTTTCACTGTGCAAACTTCAAAAAGGTGTAACTTTGTAAAAAATCAATATATTTTTTTATGAAATTTGAAATCTGTCATTATATTTTCCACCTGATTCTGAAAAAAATGTTTCGCAAATATTTTATAAATTGTTTAAAGAATAACCTTGGAGGCTCAAAATTTTTTAAATTTTTTTGTGCAAATTTCAATCGCAATTTTTTTTTCTGCAAAACTTCTTCATTTAGTCTTGATAGTTACTCCTTAAAGTATCGCTTGGGTCCCATGCTTCAATACTAAGGTATGACAGCCTAAATCTTACCAGCGGCCACTGTATAGGTAGTTAAATTGTCACATATTTTTTCCAGATAAGTAGTTTGTATGTTGTTGATTCTGGTTGTGAAGTTTTAAACTTACCAGGTCCTTTGAGAAATTTTGATGGTATCATTGCCGTTGGAACCGAGGGAGGAAATGTATTTTTAGTAGACATCTGCAGACAGATCTGCGAGGAAGCGTTGTATATGGCAACGGTACGAGACGAGTTATGTCCCTGTCAGTTAGTCTTATTAACTATAAAAGATATTTCAAAAATTGAATATTATAAAGAACGATCTGTAAGAGAGGGAGATCATCTAGCTATTCATCTAAATGTGGTTTTAAATAGCCTGACTGAACACTTCACCTTGAAAGGTCCAAAAGGAGATGATAGAATTCATGTCAACAGGGAAGAAGTTGTAACCAGTGCCCTTTACTACTGCTCCCAATTAACATCATTATTAATTGGGTATAATTTTGGAGCTTTTCAACTCTGGGATCTTACCAGTTTAAATTTAGTATATACTTCACCTGTTTGCGAAGAACATTTACCCATAACTCATTTTGCATTGCAAGAACCAGCAGATGATCCAAGAGCATTTTGCTATATTTGGGTCTCGTACAGCAACAGTGAACTATATCAAAGTGGGTTGCCATTTGCCGTGATGTATTCAGTCTGTTATGAATCAAAGGAGTACCATGAAGGCTATGGATATTTATACCAGGACTTTCAATCCTGTTCTGTACGATTTCAAGTAGAACTTGGTCAGTTAGAAGAACATAGATCTACATCAAAAGTTAAAGGTGGCTATTGTATGGCATTACAACCAATTTGTAAAGTCCCTGCTAATAAAGATTTATACTCGCATGATAATACTGGAGACACACTTGCTTTATGCGTTATATCTTGGACGGTGTGGTTTAATCAAAACGAAACACAAAGTTATTTGTTAGTTTTTGACTTAAATCAATGGTATAAGGAACAAATGCCTCATTTCACAAAGGGGACTGATTCTTCCAATTACATATTGAAAGTATGCATAAGTGACTTAATTACTATGGCTGGTCATAAAGGTGGGCCTTTGTTGGATGTGAAAATAGACAAAAAATCATTGAGTCAATTCTCTGGAGTACAGAGATTGGAAGAACATTTTTGCCCTACCGCTTTGTCGTTTGATTTGTGGGCACTAAGAGAAAACAGTGTTGTTTTGTTACACAATGAGGGTCTTCAAAATGCATTACTTAGTCAAATAGAAATTGCAGGACCCCTCTGTTTGATAAGACCAAGTGATGTTTATCGACAAGTTTTAACATTAGGATTGTTACCTTTATTTTTTGATATATCAATGAACATGCCTGTATCCACAGATATGCAAAGAGAAATCATTCTAAATGTAGGTTTAGAGCATCAGTTGGTTGGGTGGTTATGCAAATGTGCCTCGGAATGGGCTAATGGTAGTTTTTCATCTGCTGGCTGCAGTTTGGACTTTCTTATGCGTTGGGCATTTCAAAGAGCGATTTTCCTTAAAAACAACTGCGATAAGTATTGCATGCCACTGTTTGATTATTCACAATCTCGGTTAGATAACAACACGAGTATTCTCTTGAACAGCTGCACGAGACAGATTAATAATGTATGCACTTTATATTCCTATGTGATAAATAAATTAGCTAGTTTCATTTCAAATTCAGAATTAGTTATAGAACAACACATTAGTTTGAAGATGGTATCTATGTATTTTGAAGTTTTGCAGTGGCTTGTAAATGTAGGTTTATTACCTGAATGCCATCCCTCGACATATCCCAAATCAGATAATTCAGATAGAATCAGTGCTCCATATCCAGTTCAAGAACTTACAGAATATTATAATGAAAAGCGGGCTCAGTTACAGTTACTGAGTAAAGAAACCTTTGTTAATAGTGACAGTCTACTATTCATTGACAATCTCATAAATAATAAATGTGGAGCTGAACAGTTGCAAAAACAATGGCAGGAGGATGGAGGCAGTGGTTTGTATCCTCCTCCATCATTGCAGTCGTTGCTTCGGACGTATCTAGTAGAAGGTGCGGATATTAGCCATAAACACTCGCTGGTTATCTATGTTTTCTTAGATTTGGCAATGGCATTAGATCAGAGTAGGTATGCTACAGTTATAACACACCTGATAAAGTTCCCAGCAGTGTTTAAAGTTAGCTCCAGTATAATAAAAATTACCCAGGCATTTTGGCAGTTGGACCATGGAGATTACACCACTGCAATGGAGCAACTTTTGGATCCCTTTGTACTTAGTGACGATTTGCAGCCATGGCATCATGCTATTGCCATGAGAGCACTTCTTTTACAGAATCAGTACAACTTTGCTTTGCTTTATATGCAAGTTAGAAGACCTCCTATTATTGATGAAAAAGATATATTAACTGCCATCAGTTTATTTATTGCAAACAATATGTTAGACGAAGCATTTTATTTTAAGAATCAGCATCACAATAATAATGAGGAAAAGCTTTTGATGCATCTCTTCAACGAGTGCAACAAAAACGAATCGCTGCATGTTCTTTTATACAGATGTCTAAATACTAATGAAGAAAAGGCATTTTTCAAGTACTTAAAATCTGTGGAAAATCCTTCCTCAGATGACCTTCAAGTGTTTTATTATTTGATGAGATCAAGATTTGTGGAAGCCTTTGATGCTCATCATAATTCTAAGAGAAAGAAACCGGAGTGCCAGGGATTAATAGGTCAAAGAAATGCTACAAAAACTGATCAAATTGTTAGGATTTTTAAGACGTTATTACCGGATGTAAACAGAAATCTCGTGGATATTATTCGAAAAGAAAGGACAAATCTTTGGCACGAAGGTAAGAATTATTGACATACAGGTTGTGTACTCAATCATCAGACATAGGTCTCTTAAATGGTAACATTACCATGTAAACCAGAGGCAGGTAAACCGTCGCTTGTTAACGTAAGCATTAGGATAGCAGAGAATTCATTTTCCATCTAGCTGTTGTGCGGTCAATAGTGCACAATGCTCGCGATACGATGCCAATTTTCGGTCTTCCTTAAACGTACTATGTCTAAAGATTCAGTACACAACCTATATAAATATTAGTGATATATTATCGAATTATCGAACATTTTCTGGAAAAGTTCCAAACAATGTTTCAAGGTCGTATTTTTATTCTGTATATTACATGCTGCATTTTCTGCTTCAAACAAGAGTTTTGTGAGGTTAGTATTTCGTCGAATGAGAATTTCATGATTCTAAGTAACAATTTACTGTTTTTACAAGAGAACAAATTTAAGATTATAATCTCTAGAAGAGTCACTTTGGTTCCATTTTTATATGTGGAACGTATGGAACGAAATAATCCAGTATTTGCTTGACATGATACATGTAGAATTATTTAAATTTACCCAAAATTGTAGGAATTATAGGAAAATTAATTAACCTTTACATTTCTACTTAGAACCATATGCCTCTGTAAAGTATACTTTAGTATAAAAGAGGCAAATATAGTATAAATTTTAATACCTTTTATTCATTAAACAAATGGTAGAAATTGTATAAAAATAATTATCTTTAGTTTTTGATTTCAAAGAATAACCAAAAAATATAAATTGTAGCAAATAGTTCTTAAGATCATATGGAAATGAAGTTTATGGCGCCATCTTTCATTCATTTCTGAAATTTCCTAGCCAGAAAGATGCAGAAAAAATATTTACAGTAGGTTGTAATGAAAATGTGACGATTTGTTAATTTGAAGAAATTATAATGAAATAGTGTATATACTTGACAAAATTAGGCCAGCAGTTGCGCAATATAACACCAAATTCATATAATGGAGAATTTTTTGTTTTGGAGTTATCACTCAGAAAAAAATTTAAAAATTAACAACATAAATAAAATTAATTTTCTATATACTTTTCTTGAATTAATTTTTATGAAATAAAAAATTTTCACAAAATTTAAGATGATTTTTTTTAGATTTTCTAGTATAGCATTTTCGCCAACTAAAAATATTTTTACAATATATTTTTAACCTGCCAATAATTTGGCTAAAAATGGGTAAATGATTTTTTTTAAGTTCGCCAGTGAATGTTTTGAATGTTGCTGATTATTTACATAATAATCCCATATATAGACCACCAGTTGGGAAGCTGTTATATTAACATTTTTGTATTTCATATATTTTATTAATGCTGTAAAATTTGTTTATTTTCAACTTATTTTCCTTACTTGCAAATTTCCAACGGAAGAACAATATTTGAGTGTCTGATTATTTTGAAAAAACTAAACCACTTAAATAGACAATAAAAGTATATATTTAAAAATATTTAATAAAAAGTGAAAAATAATGTAATCAAATAACAAAATAAGGTAAATTAAAAACATGAATTTTACATGATAGAATATGCACTATTTCTGATCAGTAGGATGTTTTTGCTTGTGAGTTCTGAGTCTGTTATTGATTACCATATAACCATTTTGAAATATCATTAGTCCTTAAATAATTTCTTACACAGATTTCAAAAATGTAAAAAAATATAGGGTGGTCCATTTAAAAAAAATGTGAATTTGGTGTGTCCCGCTTTTATGGGACCACCTGTATATTCTTTGCAGGGATTCTAAAAGAGTTTTATTTAAAATATTTTTTTCCTAATTCGAAAAGTAAACTTAATATAGAGGTGGGCCTTTTCATTGGATAACCCTGTACATAAAGACAGTATTTATTTTTCCGCATTTATGTGTTTGTACAGCATTTAACATTTTGAAAAAACATTAACACAATAGTTTTCCCAATCTGCCCTAGTTGCAAGACCTACACCTTTATCAGTTTTTGTTCATAATACCAAAGAACAAGTTAAATATAAATCGACTATCATCCAAGCAGCTTTAGCAAAGGCCAAACACACTTTTAATGATAGCATGATTAATTTGAAGTCTAAAGAAGTGGTAACAGAAGAGACACCATTTTTAAGAACACCAAAAGCATCTAAAATGATTTCGAGGTATGAAAACTTTTTGTAAATAGTCAGGTGAATTTCTTTAGTGATCAATATTATTATAATAAATATTGTCTTAGTTTATTTTATTATTTATGTGTATCTATCAGTAGTAATATACTTCAGGCATACTACACCAGTAATTACTCCAAAAGTTATTGAAATTAACCAGTATGGAGATGAAGTGGTCCCATCTCCTTGTAAGAAACTGAAACTTACTCCCAGAACTTCTACAACTAGTCCAACATGGAACCGTAGTATTTCAATCCACTCAAAAATGCTTACTCCTATTGTTAAGCGTAAAACCTCTCTTCAGAAGGATCATTCTTTATCAAGCAGTAATGTCAATGTTTGTACTCCCCAAAGCATTCTCAAGGTATAAAGTTTTATTCATTTAACCTTTATGTGGAATAATATTCTGTACATAAAAATTTGTAGGTTAAAAATCTTGTAAGTCATGATGATACTCTTCACGATAATAGTAATGTTACTAACATGGAAGACTATGAAGGCTTAGCTAGAATTGACGATTCACCAAGGGTAAAGTATATTATGTAACATTCCTAGCTATTTTATCGATTATTGTATTGATTATTCCTTGCTAATTCGTGTCATGGTACATCTAATCTGTCCAAAAGTGGTAAACAGTGGTGGTCAAATTTTAATATTTTTTACGCGATTTAAACATTTTGTGTAGATTCGATATAAGTATATATTTTTTGTTTATTTGTAATACCTCTCTTATGATTTATAAGTAAAGTTTATTGTTACTATTATTCTAAGCATAAAAATATGTACATTCTTGTCAAAATTAAACTAACAAAAATTGACAGAATAGTTGGGAAATATATATGTCAAGGAGTTTAAATAAAAATAAGTATTATATTTATAATAAATTATTTGGTTTATTCTCTATTTTTATCTTATAGTATGTAAATAAATTGTTCGTGAACATTGAGAGTAAGGTATTACTTGCAGAAGTCTGGTTTGGGGCTGTTACCTAGAAAATCCCTGTCAAGAACCCCCCGTCGACCTCATGTTCAGTTTGATGATGCAGCTCGCTTTTCCTCTTCGATTAGTGATCAGAGCATTAAATTATCTCTTAATAATACAACTTCGGAAGATCAAACAATTGACAAATCAACATTATCTTCAAAAGACATTAGTCTTATGGTTTCATCTAAAAATAGCTCGGCTTCTAATACCGACGTGTTTTATTCGCCTAATACTTCTATTAATGAATTGTCCAAGTCAGAGGAGGAAAATAGTAGTACAGTTGCACACACTCATCCACAAAATCATGAATTTGAAAAATTAGTGGATGATAATGAGGAGAATAAGAAATCTCAGGATGGTTATTCTCAATCTCCAAGAGCAAGGAGAAGTTATAAGAGTAAGTGTAGAGGTATAGATCCCGTTTTCCAATGCATCAAAGTAATATTTTGTTTCATTTGTGTATAAATTCTATTATACTTTGTTGTTTGGATCTTTGCGCATACATCACAATTACAAACGGTATGAAGTAAATAGATTGAAGGTCAACTTTACTTTTGAGCAGTAGCAAGTACTGGAGGACAATATTATGGGAGAACAATATTTTTTGTATTTTCCAACACTGAGGTAGGGCATACCCTAAATTTCACCGGCCGCCACTGAGTACTTGTCAATGCTCAAAGGTAATTTTCAAGTTATATGAATTATACAGCTAATATAATGTCAAAAATATAATTATTACAAAAAATATTACGACGCCGCTAAATCAAGTAACAAACAAGCTGGTCAATGAAACTGAGACATAGGTTCAACTCGTGTCTTTGTTCCACCAATTAATAACTTATCGGTCAGATGTCTTAGCCTATCTAGATATACGTATCTATATTTGCTTATCCTATAAATGCATTGCTGCGGACACAGGTCATAATTAATTTGATACACACACAAACAACAAAGTATAATAATCTTCAATTGTCAATGGAAATATTTATTTTTAGTCTTTAATATAGTCTTAAATAGTTTGTAATATGAGTTTTTGTATTAGGATCTCTAGGTGAAACACTTCCAGTTCGTACCAGTCAAAGGATAGCTAGAAACTCTGTACAAGGTGAAAAATCAGTTTTAGATGCTCCAAAAGAAACTGTACGTTCTAATATAGATGTAGAGGATACTGAAAAATTAACAGTGATTACCTCTGATAAAGAATCAATTTTATCAGATGCTGGAATCTCTCAAACACAATCTTCTTTCAGTCAATCCCCAAGACTTTTACAAAAGGTGAAAGGACGAAAAGCACTAAACACACAAGTTCTAAAACATGGTATATTTTCAAATATGATGTCAACCCCATTACTGTCAGACAAAACAATATCCAAAGAGACAACTGTTTCAACAAGAGAAAAAACTGTTATTGTAGAAAATACTTTAAATATTTCAAAAATCTCCACCATAGAAACTACAATTGAAACACATCAAGAGAGTGATACATCCGTAGAATCAAATATCTTATTGAATAGTCCTGAATTGCCAGAAAACCTTAAAATGTCTGATTCTTTGAGGGAATATATGAAATCAAGATTTTGCAAATTTGAATATGATGATCAAACTGTAGATGATGCTAATAAAACCCAAATAGGAGAATCTGAGATTATAAAGGATCACTCAGAGGAGTCTCAGAAGGTTCTGAAGACTTTGGAGGAGACAAAATGTCACCCTGAATTCATTGAAGTCTATGAAGACCTCTCCAGTGGTTCTGAAGATATAGAAGAAGTTTTAGCAGCAAGTAGGCAACAAGCAGACAACTCCAAGATTTATGGTGAGTTGTCTAATTATTCTGAAAATGCATATTATCGAAATCATGAAAGAATACTATTATGTCATCTTTATAATTCATATGAACCAAATCAGCACTGCATTAGTCAAACTCATGCTTGTTGAAATGACGTCCAGACATAAACAAACTTTAATCGTTGACAGGTAAAAAAGTAAAAACATAACCTACAATTTGTCCGCTAAAAGTCATAATAATTTAACGATATCATCAGTCTTTAGATTTGAAGCAATTTTATGTTTTTATATAATTTGGCAAAATGTAGATTGCTTGTAAATATTAATTACATTTAAATTAATTAACATCATTAAAAATAAAAAAATTGTCTGTCTGATGGATGGCGTTCTAGAAAAAGAATTTTGTATGTATTTTTAGGTATCATTACACATTGAAACGCGCTTTATTTTGAAGATTAAATATCATTAGTTCTGAAAAGATTTGCTTTTCATTTACAAAAATTAATAAAATAAAGGAAACGGTAACAATCAAGCCCAAAAATAAACCAATCCAAATTTGACAGGCAACATGCAGAAACAGGAAACTATGAAACATGTGACAATGACTCCATTCAAAAACATTCGATCAGACTGATCGATATTATTCTCGCTTGTTACTGAGAGATACGAAATCAGGTCCTCTCTATCTTTTTCATCAAGGAAGTTAGGTTTTCGTATAATGCTTCAACAACGTTAGTCTGAGATTTTAACAATTACATATAATGGACTTCCTTGCGCTGTCTCCCTTGTTTTATTATTTTGTAAACAAAGAACGCTTGAACAGCGTATGTTGTAGATTAGAAATAAATTTGTGACGTAACGGCATTCTTTCGTGATTTTGATTATACATTAAGCTTTAGAAAAGTATTTGTCACTTTGACAAAAGTAAGAGAAATATCCATTAACATAACTGTTTTAACCTAAGATTAAGTAATCCGAGGTTTTAACACTTACTATGCATTATCTATTACAACTTACATTGTTCTGATATCAAACAGTTATTTTACATTCTTTTTTATCCTGGAATGGGTTGGAACCTTTGATGCGAAGATAACACTGACGTAGTTTTCCACGAAACACCAAAACACAACATACTGCACTCGACGCGCGTTTCGCCAACCAAGTTGGCATCGTCCAGATGATGCCCTGTCGCCATCTTGGAAAATAGCTGCCGTTTCAGTTGTTCACAAATAACTCGGCTAATATTAAACTTATTGATTAGAAGGCAGTTATCAAAATGAAAATTTGTTAAATTACGAACAAAACAAATGGGTTGTTCTAGGTATCATAGTTGCTGAGTAAATATTAAAAGTATCGGAATTGTTTTTCTTTTCACATTTTTTTATGTATACGCTTAAGACCAGTTTTGTGGGTGATCATCACCTGACACATATTTGTCTGGTGGCCTTGACGTTTCAGAATGCAAATGTTATAACATTGTTGACTAGTCGTGCTGAGTCTTTCCTTGCGTGCGATCTCATTTTTTTTAAGATGGGAAAAATGGAAGTTGTCACATGCACAATATTTCCTGTCAATAAACTTTAATTACAAATAAAACACAGCTCATCAATAATACTTCTTCGCTTCCTATGCATCAACCGGCAGCGTAAGATTATGAAATAGGGCCGCCGTTTGTACACAAAAGGGGGTTATGGTAATCGTACCAGATAATAAAATATTATTAGCAAAAATGACGCTTGTCGCTTCAAATAAGCGAGTTACACAAGAAATTATATATCAAATTGGATGACACACAACTATAAATATGTAATAATGGCAAATGGTAATAATAAGTAAAATGACTTCGTATATTAAAAAGGTGGCCTATCTGTGATCCACAGCTCATCAGAAGTACAGGAATCATCCCTTACTGACCACGACTTACACCCTGTACATGAGAACACTATATTCGTACAAACTTTGCATGGGCTGGTTGGTAAAGCCTAACCCAAGGGAAGACTAGGTATTCTGGAAGAATCCAAGGATACAAAAGAAATCTGTAACTAGGTAGAATCCGGGTAGAAATACTGAAATACCATGTAGGTGCATTAAAAATATGAAACATCACTAATCTGATGAAATGATTTAATTATTTAAGGGTATTTACCTCTAAGAGAGGGTCTGTGTCTACTTTGATCACTCGTCCAGTGATTGGAATAATTTTAGTTTGACAGCAACTGAAAGATATGGAAAGTTGATACTATACATAATTTCAGAAACTAGTGTGAAATGACATGTATTCTTCCAAGGAGACGCCAACGCACCAAACTACTTAAAAACCTTCCAAAATGAAGATATATTATTGCCCCACAAACCCAAAAATGGTATACCAACAACAACGAGCACTAATAAAGATTATTTTGGTAAAATTCACTATAACCCATAAGGGAAATTTGTGATCTTTTACTTAAACTCAACCAGAATGTAATCGAACGTTAAGCAATCACCCTTTTTCCTGAACCATCACTCTGTAGGCGCACGACACCTATCCGTATCATATTTTGTATGCTTGAACAGTATGTGACCCACACTACAACTTAAGCCAATTTTACAATGTAACAAGCTAGAGGTGGGAAATAATTTTAGGATAAAAAAATTAATACTGAATATTTTGAAACAATTATTTACTAATTATGCCTTGAACTTAAATTGTTTGTGCTTTAATGTAAATAACATTATGTAACATTTTTTTTTTTTTATTAGAGCCTCTAGGTGAAATGGTACCTGTTCGTACTAGCCCACGAATAACTAGAAACTCTTCCATGCAAAATGTAAAGTCAGTATCAGAAGACAGTGCCATTTTTGATACAAATTCGGATTCTGAAAAGGTAACAGTGACTTCCTCTAAAGAGAAATCTGTTTTATTAGATGCTGGATATTCTAAAACAGAGTCTCTTTCGTTCAATCAATCTGCGAAACTTTTACAAAAGATGAGAGGACGAAAATCTCTAAGCAGACAAGTTCTAGAACACAATACTCTTTCAAGAATTATGTCTACCCCATCACTATCGGACAAAACAATATCCAAAGAAACATCTGATTCTAAAATTGAGGAAACCCTAAATAGTGCAGAACCTAAAATTCCTGACAACAGCAACAGTTGTACTACAAATAGTTTAGTTTTTGACGTGCATGTGGATAATGACACGTCCATCGAATCTAATATCTCCTTGGATTGTTCTGATTTACCAGATTACCTTAAAATGTCAGATTCATTGGAAGAATATATGAAGTCAAGATCAAGTAAAAATGATAATGTTGATCAAACTGTGAATGAGGGTAGTAAAATCCATGCAGAAGAATCTGATATTATAAAGGTTCAGTCAAAGGATACTCAAATTCAAAATACATTGGACGAGGCTAAATTTCTTCAAGAACCAATGGAAATATATGAAGATCTCTCTAGTGGTGCGGAGGATGTAGAAGAAGTTTTAACAGCAAGTAAACAAGAAATGGACAACTTGAAAGTTTATGCAGAGTTGTCAAATTGTTCTGAAAATGCTTTTGATGAACTGGAGAAAAATATTTTTGAAATAGAATCCAGAAAGAATTCTCTTGCAGGTTAGTTTATAAAATAGACTATATATATATGTTAGCGTAAATGTGTGAAACGAGACAATCTGTGCAATGGTTAGACAGTCTACATTGATAGAAAATCTTGAACCAATGGCTGTTTTAGGCATTTCGTAAAACAGCTAGCATATTTTAGGTAATTTGTGGACTGATAAAGAAGGAACATGCTGCTGCTATATCCAGTGCACTCATACACTGACGTTTCTTCTATGTCTAAACTGCCTAAGTTATCAAGCATTCCTCAGATTATCTAAAATATGCAAAAAAATCTCTTTTTTGTTTTGGAGATATTTTTGATAGACATTTACTGGAATGTGACGACTCAATATTTTTTTCATATGAAACTTATAGGAGGCATTGGAAAAATATAGTCACCAGGCATATTTTTTCATTTTCAAATCAGTTTAAGCAGTGATTTCTATCAGTTTTCTTGGTTTGTTCGGATGAATTATTTGTTCTTTTACCTGTACTTAGTCGACACTTGCGTACTGCACACAAATTACGAGAGTGACAATTGGTGAATTGTTTTTAATTTTTGTTAGCTTTTTTTATTTTATTTTGTCCATTAAACATGGCTATCCTCTGTTAATTGTCAATTAAGCGTAGCTTTCGTGGTCGAAGTGGTAAGGACACTTGTCTCTTACCAAGGAGTCCTGGGTCGAGGAGTTAAGATTTTTTCTAAACCAGAAATTACTTCTAGCATACTCAAATATCGGGTGTGTATCCATTGCCTTAATGTGTAGTTCTCTCCCGTATCTTGAGGTACCTTCATGGATTATACAGGGTAAAAGTGAAAACCCTAACAAGCTTATATAGTGACCACTGCCGACTAAACTATCATCTGAATAAACCCGGCTTGACGGAAAACACCGAGTGCTGCCAATGTCTGGAGGATGATGAGAAAGCAGACTACGTCTTGTGCACCGGTCCGCTGTGTAGAGAATCCGATTTTCAATAGCAACTGCTGCCAGAGGATCTGGAAACATTCTCACCCAATAAAATTATCAGTTTCATTAAGCGACAACTTATTGGGTGAAATATAAGTAGGAGTGAGCCACAATAGGCATACATATGGCTGTTACAAGGACCCTTTCACAGAACCTAACCAATCTAGTGTAATGCCTAGATATTTCTTTTCCACCACAAATGGAATGATTTCACCAGATAGGGTAGGCGGTTTTAGGTTATCCAGGTTCTGTTTTCTGGTAGACAATACTATTGTCGTCTTGTGTAAATTCACAGACATGTGTTTCCTCACACACCAGCCGTGTACCTAGTGCAACTAATTGGAACATGAAGTATGCCCTTAGTACTAAGTTCTAGGTTTCTTAGCTGACAAGCTCACCTAAAATAATCCGGTCTTTAGAGATCTTGCAAATAATGAAACTCGGGGGTGGCTTTATTTGCTTGAACATTTGTGAAAATCCACATTACACAAAATATATTTAAGCCACCCCTTAATATTTGTAATAAATTGGTGGTGGTATTCCACAACTCGGACCACACCCTGAGTTTTCTAAGTGTGCGAGATCTCTACATAAATATCGCTGTCAAGTCAAAATTTACAATGTGGAAATTTTACCATTTTTGTGATATGGGTGCCACCTAACAGCTCTAGCCTTTCTAAAACCAGCTATGTGTGATATCGTTCTTAATCTAATTTATTTACAATTTTAAAATCTGCTATGTGCTAAGATGTAGATGTTACCCACTAGCAGGTAAAATTTAATAATTTCCACATAGCAGTTTTTGACTTGACAGCGACAATTTGTATTTTTTTTCAGCTCAAGAAAACCTACGAATTAATTCAGTTGCAACCTCTCCTGCCAGTGACAGCTTTTACGTTTCTGAAGCAGACAAGGCATTCATAATTAATGTATCAAAAACAGAAGCATCTGTATTAAATGAGACTAGTTATCTTTCAGAGGCCGAAAAAGGTTTTATAGCCGATGATCAGACACCTAACATTTTAAAACAAGAAAATGAAGTTATAGAAATAGGCAGTTCTAGTGATGAAGAAGAAAGCAGTAAGAGTGAACACAGCGACACAACTGATTCAAGATCCTTAGAAAAAAGTGATAGTGATGTTGATGACCTGAATATATCCTACGAGCGCAATATACATGTAGAAGAAAATTCAAGGTCATTGGTAGATTCTGAATTTAGTGCAGTTACTGCAGAACATTTGAGCGAACATGATACAGACGAAGATGATCATGTAAATCAAAGAGAACATATTGAATATGCTGAAGAATCAAATAATGAGAGTGACCTTGAAATGAATGAAGATAATAGTTCTGTGGAATGGATGAATGATCAAGAATCTAATGGGGAAAATGAACAGTGCCTGCCTGTAGTTGTGGAGCATGTAGCTGTTGCTGATGATGATGATGAAGTAGAACCTCAGAAATCTTTACAAACAGAAATAACCATTGAAAAAAACATAGAAATTGTAAATATTCCAGTTGCAGAGGAGAAAACTGAAATTATAGCCGATAATGAATCTAAAGAAAGTAAAGAAACTTGTAGTACGAGTAAGGAAGCTTCTACTTTACAGATAAGTAAAGAGGAAACTGAAGAAAAAGGTAAAAATAAACAAATAACGGTGAATTTACAAAGTGATTCTCAGATATCTTTAGATGTGAAAGAGTTAATTGAAAAGAATCAAGCAAGTGATGAAGAAAAAAATGAGGTAATTCGAAAAGAAAACTTGGAAGAAAATACAGTCAGTGGGGATAAAAAACCAGAAGAAAATTCAGAAGAAGTGCCAAATTTACAACAAGATCAATCTGAAGTAAAATCAATGGAAGTTAATGACAAAAATGTGGACCATTTTGTACAAAATGAAGATTTAGAAAGAGAAACTAAAGAACAACAGACTAATATATCTAGTAAAATATTAAAGGATAAAACTACATCTATACATAATAATGCAAAAGAAAAAAAGGACCAGTCTACTAACACAACAGTAATCTCTACAACAGAAGAAGATGTAGGCAGTAGAAGCATACTTAAGGAGCTTATGGTCAGAATTGAACAGTCGACAAATACCACGATTTTTATACCGAAAAAAGAAGAATCTTCTAAAAATGATGACAGTGTTCTTGAGGCTGATAGACCTGAGAAGAGAAGAGTATACCATCCCAAATACGGCACTATGAAAATTATGTCAGAGGATCAAACCATTTCATCTGTAAGTTCAGACACCACTGAAGGCGATTCTCCCATTCAAGCTATTGTTGTGACAGCTCAAGTGCATACTCCTAGTAAAAAACGTACTGAGACACCTTTAATTAAGCGAATAACTAGAAGAAATAGCGCTCTGTTATCTCAAACAGCCGAATCAGATATTTTAGCTAATTTATCAGATCCTGATGTGTCAATGAACATGTCTCGTTATGACATAATCGATGAGGATCACCAAAACACAAGTCGAGAAATGCTTCATGGAAAAGCATATGTGAGTGATATATTGGATCGTAGTAATTTTGATGACGTTGAAAATTTAGATGACGTATTCACACCAGGTAAGTGCAAAAGCAGCATATTTTTAAAGTTACTGTTACAAATTTTGACTGTTACCCTCGGATGAAAGAACATTGACATTGACACGGAAAATTTTATATCCTTTAATAGGAATTATACATACAATGAAATGAGTATTTCTTGTTTTGTGATATGGCAAAAATCTCAGATATATGTATTTATAAATGTGATTGGGGTAAAGTCATCAATGTTGGGTGGATAGTTTGATTCTCTAAAATATTAATCACCTGACATCTTGTTTTCTTCGTATTTATGCATTTTTAGAAAAAAATAATAAAGTAATTATTGGGTATTACGTAAGCATCCTTTCAAACCTATTATGATAACAATAACAAATACTTATACTTTCTTATACTTTATACTGTTATTCTTGTCTGAATGCGTTAGTATAAAAGTTTTAAGTAGATAATAAATCAAACACGATACTTCAAATATATTTTATCCCAAGAACTTGTTAAAACAATTGCTCAATCTAGATGCAAGACTGCATTGGATTAAATAACAGTACTCTTTAGTATTAGAAGCAAAAAAAATTGAGATAATAAAAATATTGACTCCAAAAAGAAAAATTTTTCATTTTGAAATGATTCCCTCCAGCTACAATACAAAAAAAAATGATAACCCCGAGGCTGTTATGTATCATCCTTCATTCTTCCGGAAAATGTCAGATTTTTTAAAATGTATAAAAGAATGGGCTTATTTAGGTTAGGCCAGGGGATGGTTGTCATCCGTTTAATTTCTAATATTTGATCAGTGAAGTTAAGCAGCACTGTTCGAGTCTGGCAATTGGATGGATAACCGATAGCTCTGCTGTAGATCCAAAATTCTACAAAAAATTGGACAAAATTGAAAAAATAAAATTATCAAAAAATCACCCAGATCAAATAAAAGGCCCTCAGCCATAACAAACATTTAAAAAAATGCCCGAAACAAAAGCTACAAAGGCTCAAAGTACAAAATGTCACCACTTTTTTTTTAGCAAATTAGATAAAGAATAAAAAACCATATTCAAAACATCAAACAGCAATTTTTTATCTCAATTCTCCGATTTTTAAAAGCAAAAATAGTAAAATTAATTTTCATTAAAAAAGCGCTCCGCAGTATAAATTCGACGCCCGGCGTCGCTATGTATTCGAATAAAAAAAATGACCAGAACTGGTACAGAAACTCGTAAACAATAATTATAAACAGATCTGACAATTTGATTGCCCCCCAAGAGGCCCTATAAAATTTTAAAATAGTAAAAGCTAAATTTCAGTATTTTATCAAATAAATTTTAAACGATGCCGGCCGCACGTGCCTCGAAAAGGATATTTGCAAGAACAAATGAACAAAAGATGACATCATGTTAACATCGCAGTGGGTGACGACACCACCCTTATAAATACAAAATTTTCAAACAAGTTGAGACGATTCTCCACCCAGCAGCCGACGCGAGCAGGTGGAAGTTTTGAATTTAGTTTCAAGTAATATAACAATTCTAAAATACATACGATTTTCCACCCAGCAGCCCCTACGAGACCATTGTAAAATTAAATTCATTTTAAAAGTATGAATTTTTAACTTTTGCATTAAAATAGTAAAGTAATTAATTTTAAATCAGTTGTGAACCCTATTAATTACCACCAACTGCTCTTAAGCCCTAAAAACAGTCTTTCATTGGCAGCTTCATAGGTAATTAGATCTCAGCAGGCCTCAGAAGTCTTAAGATAGGTACTAAGAAATTTCTTCACGTCCAAGGCTGGGTTATTTTTTGGTATTCAAGATATGAAGACGGCGTCCCCTACATAAAAAATTTTTCTACAACATTCACCGCAGAAAAACAGAAGCACTTCTTCGACAGCTTTTATCATTCGTGGATTTTGGCTTGAGAATTCTTCCGTCATCAGGTTTCATTGTAAAACACTATGTTGTTTTTTATTTATTAAAATTAGAAAACCCAAATTAGGCCCCTACGGACGTAAGCTGTCTATTAACCAAAAAATTAAAAAATCAAACGTTATTAAAAAAAGAACATATTCTTCCGAGATCTCCGAGGACAGGTAAGTAAGTGACTTGCATACTCCAAGACTTAGAATTATTTTTAAAATTATTATATGCGAGGCTAAGTTTTTGAGAAAAGTTCTTGAACCGCATTTTACATTAAAAATTTTTAATTTGTTTTAAAATAGAAGCTCAACTCGACAAAATTCATTTCTTTAACAAAATTTGGTTAGTTCCAAGTTTCCCGGGTGTTTACTAGACTGCCATACATGTTTCAGAATTTATTGAAATTTTTTGAGTTTTAAACGACAGCCACATTACAAGAATAATTTTCATCAAAACAGTTTGATAGTCCACCAAGACATAGAAAAAATCCATTTCAAAATTTTTATAACTTTTGAATTAGTCGTTTGAAAATAATCTTTCAAATTTATTTTCATTTTAATAAAATCAAATTCAGCTTAAAAAGATACACTGCTCAAACAAATTTTTTTTTGAATTCAACTTAAAAAATTTCTAATAAAAAAATTTTGTTTGGTTTTATAAATCGATCATTATTAGGAAAAGTTGTGAAGTCTTGTGTGAACTTTTTGGCAGGCTAGTCGGACCAAGTTGTGGACGTTTTTCGAAAGAAGTTGTAGGTCAACTTGCTGTCCAGTGGTTTTACAGAGTTGCCATTTTCAACCCCTCATTTTTTTTTCAGAAATTTTTCAGTAGAAGTGGTTTGTGATTGTGTAAAAATTTTACTTGTTTTCAGGTGAAACAGGTCTCTGAAGCCAGGACCGCCTGTCCAATTTATCTTTGATCTCAATTCGACAAGCATAAAAAAACTATTCTCCGTATTATAAAAATCGACTTTGAGTAAATTCCATTCCACAATCAAATACCAAGGCAATACAATTCAGATTATCTTTCATGGCAGTAAGTCACGTGGCACCCAACTTAGTATAATAACCCAGCTAGGGAGAAACAAAACTACAAGCTTTTAGACAAAAAAATACCTTGCCGTATTTGTGACAGCTCGTCTAACAGTTGGTAGGCTGTCAACAGACAATCCCGGGAAGGCCTCTAGCCTGATGCAGGCGGCGAGGCGAGCCTGGGTGGAGGGTCGGAGAAACCTACTCAGGAGGTTTGCCAGGTGGTAGGTTAGTTGATAGTCGAGGACCGTGGTTCAGAGTCCACGCAAAACTATAGGTCCCTAGGTAAAAAGGGGCCAGATGTCATTGTGATTACCAAAGTTACAATCAGTCTATCAAATTCAAAATAAATATGACAAATGTTCTTATTTTAAATTATGTATTTAAAATATTTTTATAAATAATATGTTCGTGTTTACCAGTCTCCTGAGGAGTTCCGGAAGAATGAAAGACGATATATATTGGCCTAGGGGTTTTCTTTTGTATTGTAACTGAAGAGAATCATTTCCGAAATATAAAAATCTCAATGTTTTTTTCTTCTAATACTAAGTATATATTATTTAATCCAATGCAATCTTACGCCTAGTTGAGTAGTTGCTTTAATAGTTTCTGTGATAAAATGTATTTGAAGTGTTGTGTTTGATTTCTTATGTACCTAAAATTTTTATATTAACACATTCAGATAAAAATGACAGTATAAAATGTAGGAAACTATAGGTATTTATAATTGTTATTATATTTGGTTTGAAAGGCTGCTTATGTACTACCCAATAATTATTTTATTTTTTCCTATAAACTTATGTTTTGGTCCAAATACATTTTAATTTAAAATGGTTACAAGTTTTTAAAAATGTATACTTGATAATTGTACAAAATGACTATTTTTACTTAAAAAAAAGTAATGATGTAAGTTCGGTGTTTTCCAAATTGGAAAAAAATTTTCCGTAATTTGAATTTCCCGCCATGTTAATACAACATAACATAACTGATAAATGCTAAAAATGTATGTTTCATTTAGGCTTTTATTGAAAATTAAAATAATAGAAACAGGTAAGTATTTACAGTTACTGGATATTTGAGTCAAAATCAGAAGTAAATACCATTGGCGGCTGGTGAAATTTAGGTTGTCATAATATATTAATATGGAGCATGGGATCCAAGCGACATTTTAAGGCATAAAACTATTAAAACTAAATGAAGAAGTTTTGCAAAAAAATCGTGATTGAAATTTGGAAAAAAAGTTGGAAAAATTATTTTTTAGACAATTTGTAAAATATTTGCAAAACATTTTTTTCCTGAATCAGGTGGAAAATATGTCGATATTTCAAATTTCACCAAAAAAAGATTGCTTTTTTATAGTTACATTGTATTGAAATTTTATTTTAGATTTATTTTTCACCGTTTTTCAAAAAGGTGACTAAAAAAAGAAGTCATTTTTACAAAATTTGAAATCTGTCGTACGTATTTTCCTACTTGATTCTGAAGAAGAAAAGTTTTGCTAATATTTTACAAATTACCTAAAAAATAACCAGTGTGGCACACAATTTTTGCAACTTTTTGCAAACCAATCGTAATTTTTTTCCTGCAAAACTTCACTTAGTTTTGAGTTTTAATAATTATGATTTAAAGTGTCACTTGGGTTCCCATGCACCAATACTTAGATATGATATAACGTAAATTTTACCAGTCGCCACTGGTAAATACCGATATTGGGGAAGAGAATAATGTTTTTATAAATGTGCCAGAAAGTGAGGAAGATACAGTTAATACAGATTTTTCAGGAAAAATTCAGCTTGCCATATCCATACATCACACTAAAAAAATAATGTTTCTAAATGAAGGACAATATTTTTTTGTTTTTAAACCTTCCATGAAATGATAAAGTTTTGTGTTTGTATTTTCTGTTGTATATATTTTTCAGTTTTACTTGTTTTATTGATTTAACTTATCTTGTTGAATTAAAAAAGATAGTTTACCTATTTCTATTACTCTTACGAAATACAAATTTCAACTAAAACCAGAAAATCTTTTAAATGCCTGAAACAAATACCTGCTTGTGTGGTGTTTTTGGAATGGGAAAAATATGAAAAATACGGTTATTTAATTTTTGATCATTTTCAAATTTTCCGAATGCATCACTAAAATATATGTATAAAATAACATTGTACTGTGTTGTAACTGTAATTACATACTTTTGGCATAAATCCTATAGAGAAATACGATGTATCTGAGAAACTACTAAAAACGATTCTCACAAACTTACCTATCGGACGTGTGAGTGTGGTGAGGGACGATACAACATTGATATAATATTTTATTTATGCAACAGGAAGACGGTCTCGTAGATCACAATCAGTGACATCGACCTCAACTAGGTCGATAAAAACAAGAAGGTCCTCATTTATTGAAAAAAGTGAAGAGCTGAATAAACCAAGTACATCGAGTGAGACTAAAAGAGAGACAACTTTGCCACTTAGAAGGACAAGAAGTGCCAGTGTAGATGAAATAAAACCAATATCTAGAAAGAGGTCATTAAGGAGTAGTAGTATCGATGAAAAGACTGAAGAAAATGTTGAAGGACATAAACCAAAAACAAAAGGAAAAGCCGCTTCAGTATCACACTTACCAGTTATTTCTGAAGAAAATAAGGAACGGAGTAAAGTAGGTCATAGAAGTAAGTCGAACAGTACAGTAGAAGCTTATGCTACAAGTAGGCGGCTTACTAGACGTCAAGCTAATTTAGTTAAAGGCATAGAAACCCCATCTAGTGTTACAGCACAAGATGACAGTGATATGGACAAATCACTGGAAATTGATACTATCGACCCTATTAAACTTCTGGATAAGGAGCCATTCCAAGGTAAAAATAAATCTGTTTAATTAGCATGGTGGTTGTACCCTTGGTGTAAAAATAGTGGTGTCATAGTATATATGGATACCGCTTATCTAAAAGGAACCAAGTGACATTTGCATATTTTAGAGAAACTCTGTTTTAATATTGCAAGGTTGTACTGCAAATATAATTATGAAAATTTTGCTTCCCCTTATTTTCATCATAAATAATCACGCCAGAATTGTTGGCAGATAAAACATGAACACAGTAAGTAAAAATAAATTATAATATGCAAAAATACGCATAATACTACACTTACTGAAGAAGCAGTCTTGAAATATTTTCTGGTATATTTCTACCAATTTTAGGGTTCTTGTACAATTATTTAAAAAAAAAAAATCTATTTACACACAAACGTAGTTAATAGATATTCAAGTCGTTTGGAGTACGATTAACTCATTTTTGCCATTTTGGCGCTTGGTTCCTTTTAGATAAGCGTTATCCATATGTATGTGCAGGGTGATTTTGTTATTTTTATTATTACGTAAAAATGGTAAATGCAAAAATTGTAGTTTTTATGCAGATTTTGAAAATCATATTAGAAAAACAATGAAAGCTCACACAAAATGGCTAGTTATTAATTTTTTTTTTTTTTATTGAACGCCCTATATATTACATATTTATACAGAACCCTCTCTTACGAAAATATAAGAGGGAAACTTTGTGTGCACCCCACTCCTATTATCTTTGATATTTCTGACTATTCAAAAGTAGTTATACCGTGCTTTCATCTCAAAACACTACATAGGGCAGCATTCTGTGAAACTCGTATAGTGCGCCAGATACAAAATGTGCCTGGAATTTGTCACAGTGCTTGCCGTCTATGCTCTCTCCTCTACATTTTTTATGCTGTGCCTTTATTCTGAATGTACGCGTTCGACCGAGACTGCTTCCTCATGTAGTGTGGAAACGTGAAAACACGATATATCATTTTGCTATTTATCTTCACTCGCATCACTATATATACGTATTTTCATTCAATTATGTGTGCTTGATAGTTCTAGTAATTGCTACATTCAGCAAAATCTGTGCTTTTTGAATAGGTATCCTGCAATTATGTATCAGAGATTTTATCTTACCTCAATATATTTAAGTAAGATGCCAAATATATTCATGTAGTTTTGATAATAGCTAATTTTTTTTACAAGGTCGTATAGTAATTTTTTTTATTTTAGGAAAGCCTGATCCTGAAGAAGAAAAAGTATATGAGCCATCATCACCATCGAACAGCACGACAAGTTCCTTTAATAAGCCTATGAGGAGAATAAGTAGATCAGCATCAGTAGCATCAGATTCCTCCCCTTCCTCCATCAGCTAGCCAAACTTCAACTCCAAAACGAAGAACTAGACAGTCCACAGGACACATGGATAGCCCATCACCATCAGGTAACTATTATGCTATCTGTAACAAAAAAACGTGAATATTTTATTAAAAATGTATAATCAATCTGCCATACAGATAATATTGTTATAAATTAAAGTGTGCTAGATTTATTGTGCTAGAATGTCTTGCATTGCAGTTTGATTTACACTAAAACAGAACAGCAAATAGTAAATTCTAAAATTATATAAGTTCACAACTATCTTATTTGGAAAAATAACAATAAAGCATAATCAATAGAGATTGAGAGGCAGCGATAAATTGTAGTGGCGACTTTGACATAGATATAATATTATATTGTAAACACCTAACTAAAAGATTTTTATCAAGTAATTGGAGGGCTTGCAGCTATAAAAAACAATTACTTACTGGCCAGTGACCGATAGGGAAGTGCTGGATACTAATCCAGTAACAGTGCATATAGGCAGATCTTGTAGCTTGGCTGCTATCACGTTTACGCCTACTGCTCCATGTTGAATATGTAACCGTGAGTTTTCCACCACGCATTGGCCAGAGGACAGGAACATATACAATCCATGCTCTCTCCTCTTCGAACGAATCTGTTTCCTTATGTAGGTGTGTAAATATGAAAACACAGTATGCATGAACATAGTTACACAGACATATGACCTAGCATCAACCCTGAAATTGACTTCATTTATTGCTATCTCCCGATCTCTAATAATCAAACAAACCACATAAGATAACATTCAAATCCAAAAGCAGAAGCTATGATGTGCGAGATTACTATACCTCGGAGGATTTAGTATTCCCGATAAAAAGAGGTCAGAATTTGGTATTCCTGACGAAGAAACAAGTCGACTTAGGGGTCTTATATTTTAAGTGTGAATGTCGATATGCATTTTTCTAAAATATCTCACCTGTGGTTTGTTTGTTCATTCTTTCGTTATCCATAATTTCCCCCATTTGTTTCTGTAAACAACACAATCAGATGTTTATATTATATTTATAGTGTAATTAATATATCATTGTTTACTTAATTTCAATGGAAAAATAATATGAATGTAAAATCAGTCTCTGAGGGAATAGCAAATCTTCCGATATTTAGAAATCTTGTTTTGTGAAACCGAACTTTAAGTAAACCTGGATTATGTAATTTAAGCCATGTTTCTGAAAATCTGGTTAAAATTTTAAATTAAACATTAAATATGCTTTTCTGCAACTGATTTTTCATTTACTCCAATGTAAATTATTAAATCAATTTTGTGGAATTGACCTTTAGTAATATTTATATTACTCTGTAGGTATTTATAAACTTTTTATTTGACTTGTGTAAAATTTTCATAAATGTTAACATAAATATTTATTAACATTTCCTCCAACATTGCCATCTGCCAAAGCTGATAATCAAACTTGGTAGTACATTAAACATTGACTTGTTGCATGTGCCACATAACATCGATGGTGTAGTGCATACGTGATAAGTGCATTTTTGGGCAGAAATGAGTTAAATACACTAAACAACAAAGGGGTATTTTCCCATCTTTTTTCTATTTGAAAATTGAAAACTAGAGATAAAAATAAGAGACATGTCTTCTTTATTTTTTCTTTTCATTTAAACTGAAAACAAATTAAGTTAAATTTTCATGACGTCACTAAGTACAAATTCAAATAGAGCACCAAGGATATTTCATAAGGTTTGTCATTAATTTTGATTCTAGCAAGTTTCAGCTAAGGAAAAGAGTGATGGAGAACAATTTAACATAAATTGAAAAAAGATAAATTTGTTTGATTCTGCCAGAATCAACACTGCTGAACAGACCTACAATTTGCAGTTTTATAATATTGTGCCAGATTTGACATTAGACCATGAACTCATTTTTTCCTTTGTTTATTATTGTAAAAATATAGCAGATAAACTATCTGATCTACCTTCTACATAATTTATTTCCATATGTGTGTGCTTTTAGAATGTCTTAAAACAAATGCACAAACAAAAAATGCTAAAACAAGAATCACAACAGAATAATAGAAGTACCAATCTTGCCAGTGTTCCAACAAATTTTTGGTGATTTCCCTAGTTTGTGCTTAGTGACGTAATTATGAAAAATTTTAACTTTAAATTAGAATAACTATTTTATAGTGCTATGTAATATATTTTTTTTGGTGCTAAAAATACAAAAAAAAAATTTATCTTTTCAACCTTCTAATTTATCTGTTAAAATTCAATTTCAAATAAAAATGTGCACACGTGGACACGTAGTTAAAGCAACTCCACACTGATTATATAAAGAATACTATAAAGTGTAGTGGTTTGCTCAGATGCAGCGAAAAGACCAATACATTTTTCATTAATGTATACATTTTTTAGGTGTAAAAATGAGATTAAGGAAGCATTCTGAGACAAGTTCTATCGTTTCTGAAAAATCAAATTCTCCAACTCCTCCAAAAAGATCTAGAAAGAAAGACACTTCAAAAAATCCCGATGAAACAAGTAGTATAGTGTCTACTAGAAGTACCAGAAGCAGAGCTAACTCTACATCTTCTATTAAGTCAGGTATATAGAATACCGATAAAAAAATTAGACTGGTTTAAACAATTTTAACAATTGTTAATATCACGATCATGAATTACCACTGTTTTATTTTTTAGATACATCGAAGTCCCCTAAAAGAACCACCAGAAGTAGACGGCTAGTCTCTACAAAGTCAGATCTTCCTGAGATTACAGAGGAAAAAGTCAACGAAACAGTAAGTGTACCTATTATACAGGGAGGGCCAGATTTAATCGGGAAACTTACAGACTTGATAGAACACACTAACACTATATGAATTTGTCATATAAACTTATAACTGAAAATGCTTAATTTTTGAAAGCTTTGAAATTTTAATATACTTTCAGTTTTTCCCATATTTCTCCGGAAATAATTGAGATAATGTTATGAAATTTGGAAGGTGAATTTTGCATATGCCAGTAAGTGTACTATGGTGAGAAGTGTTTCACCATAGTTCTCATCTCTTCATTCCAACCAGAGGCGTGTGAAGGTGGGAGATGTTGAAGATATTCTTCCAAAAAAAAAAAAAAAAAATGCCACTGACAAGCTGTTTTTTTCTCTTTTCGACATTAATGCACAAAAAAGTTTTCTATTAATTTTTTGGTAGGATGCAATGTCTGAGTTAAACTCATTTTAAAATCATTCATCATATACGCTGTTAATTGAGAATCCTTTAAAAAATTATATGGTTTTGAATTTTTCCAATAATATAATTTCGAATGGAGAGATGAATACTATGGTTCAAAGTGTACGCAAATTGTATCTTTTGAATTTCATAAAATTATTTCTGGAGAAATGCACCCTCTATCTTGAAAACTAAGCACTTTTAGCTATAAGTTTATATGAAACCCATTATTTTGGTGTATTCTATTGATTCTTAAGTTTGCCAATAAAATCTGACCCACCCCTGTATACCATACTTATTGAAAGTCACTGATTCTCTGCTGATAATTTTGTTTCTGCTTCAAAATTAGATATCATATTAGATACAAAACAATTTTTCGTCGACAAAAGTAGTGCATACAACCATCCAATTTGATGACATAAAGATAAAATTGCAGTTACGGTGCTGAAACCTTATTTATTTTTATTAACTGCTCCCATACCACATGATTTCAATATGTGGCATAATTTATTTATCCATATTTACAATTTACTAGGTCCGTGAAAATGTTCAGCTAACATCTATACATATCTTTTGTTAGCTTGCCCTCTTTCGTTATTACATAAAACATAAAACCATTAATCGAACCTTATTTTTTTAGGATTCAAGTGAAAAACAGGTTTCCAAAAGGCAAACAAGAAAAAAAGTAGTCAGTAACTTTGTTAAATATAGGCTAGGTTACTAAATATATAATGTACGATAAATTGCAAATAATGTTTTATGTATGTGTAAAATACAAAATGTAAATTTTATAATAATAAGTTTTTTCATTATTTGGTTTTCTTATTATGATTTTAACTAGTATTATAAACTTCTTAGTAAACTGAACACTTAATAAATAATACACCAATGATAAAAATGTTTCACATTTTCCTAGTATATAGTATTTTTTATATTCTGCAAGACCAACTTCAAGAAAAGTTAAGATGTAGTTATCGGTGCATTGAATCTCATTGAAGAGTGTAGAGGATGATATCCTGTTTATTTTATTACATAATTTTTAAGATAAAAAAAAAAACCTCCAGTTGCCAAAATCCCATTGGGATGTGGCTAAATTGCCAGTGCTATTGGTGTGGACAAAGGACATGAATGGTTCTCATTTTTTTGCAAAATAAAATCACTGGAAAATTTAATCAATCTAAGGGCTGCTTTACCACACAGCAACTACGATTATATCATCGCCTAAAAATGTGATGCAAGAACTAGGTAATTCAAATTTCTTGAATTTGAATTAAAGCTACCTGCGCTTTTCATAATTGCTTTTATAATTCAAAATAAAAGATAATATACATATTTTTTTTATGTCTATGACTTGGTTTGTAATTAGTTTTGGCATGTAAAGAAAATAAATAAAAGATATATTTTTAAATTTTTTATAAAAAATTAAGTTGCAGTTACCTATTTTTAACTTCTTTTTACATTTCACAAAAAAGCCTCTAGTTCATTTCTTTATACATTAAATATTATACAGTATGGTAAATGGGAAAAAACCAAATGTATAGAACAAGGACAGATTGCTCTCATATAATACGTATGTTAGAAAAGGACAAAGAAAGTGATAGTAAATAACGAAATTTGGCGCTGGCCGGTCTCCCCACTTTACATAATATGCGCATGAACAAACAAACAAACGGTGATAAGAATATCGCCAGCTTCTCTTTATGGGTTTCTGTTACCACTAATTCAAATTTCGTTATTTACTATCAGTGTATCTGTCCTTTTCTAACATACGTATAATATGAGAGCAATCTGTCCTTGTTCTACACATTTTGTTTTTTCCCATTTACTTTGCTTACGGTCCCCATACTGTATAGTATTTAATATAGGGTCACATAGATAACTCGTCATATAAAAATTTTAAGTTACCTAATTCTTGCATTCAGGTGGCAATATATATTATATAAAGCACAAGTGTGTACTAGTTTGGAATATATTCTGCCATATTTTTGGGGATCTGTACTTTGTACCTGAAAACTTGTTAAAAATTTTGGTCTCAATCCAAGATTAAACCATAAAAATATCTTTGTTCACTTGCCTCTCTAGGACATTGCCCTGCCATGTAGATGTTTAGCAGAAGGTGCATCGTTGATGCGATGTGTTCTTTTGACATGATGTGATAAATAAACTCACCTGCCGTTGGAGACCTCATACTGCCTCAGTGATTCCCAGCTATGTATATATTTATAATAATTGGGGAAAAATCGGTGAAATACCTGAAACACCAGATGCTGGAGTGGGATATAGTAACAAGCTTAGTTAGATGATTCTCAAAGGTAGGATTTACCAATCGGATATGACGAAAAACCAGAGTTGGCTTTAAGTACTTATGTGTCAGACCTGCATACATATATGAAACGATATCTTACCTTGACATTTTCTTTTTTAGCGAATTCCGTATTATCCAAAATTAATAAAGTCAATTTATTATAAACACTCACTCAAAGAGAACTGGAGGTATAGGGGGATGTATTTAATAGTAAACTACACACACAAGTATTTTTAGCTGCCAGTTACAAGAATAAAAGTATAATATTAATAATATCTGTTCTATATGTTTTTATATTGCGAGAAGGACCGCTGAACATCGACAGATGTAACTGGAGCATACTTAAAATATGTAAACTTTCGCAAAATCACATTCATGTCCGGTGTAGCAAAGTCTTCTTCTTTGCCATTTAAAAGGTCTATTACACCTGTCATCGTAACAGTTTGGAATTTTGTTTGTACCCTCGCAGCAATTTCTCCATGTAATTGAAAAATATATTGTCGAACATCGAACACAACATTTATTGCATCAAATGTAGTAAATTCTGATATTGGCTGATATTGCAGGTCCCGTATGGCTAGAGGAATTCATGAAAAACTTCTGTGTATAGTCTCCAGATTTTCTTGAACAGGTGGATCCATAAATGCTTGTTGCACCTGTAAAATAGCTGCTTCATTTGGATATAACTGCTGTATTAGCGATTTCACATTTTCAAAATAACAGTAATAGTACAATGCTGCCTCTATCCAACTTCCCCATCGTGTTATAATGGGCTGTGGAGGTAATGGAGTATTTGGTAGAATTTCTAGAAATAACCATACACGACTTGGAGCTTTAAGAAAAACTTTTTTACACTAAATTACAAATTTCAACATCAGGGTAGCACTCCCTAATAGCTTCAGCAATCCTATGAAGCCCATGTGCTAAACATGTTACATGAAATATATTCTGATATGTTTCCTTCAAAATTCTTCCAGCAGCTTTCATATAATTCACTCCATCGGTAAGAAATAATAAGAACTTTTCCTTATTTTCTGCATATTCTTGTAGACTTGAATTCACTACCTCCATTATAGTGTGAGAATTTGTAGCTTCTACAACTTTAGACGCAATCAAGTGCCCGTTCATTGAATAATTTTCCTCCAATGCACCCACTAAAACATTCGCTACCATAAACCCGCAAGCATTACTGGTTTCGTCCACGCTAAGTCAGATGTACTTCCCATTAAGCTCAGAAAGAATTTTCTGTAATATTTTCACACTCTGTTGATAAGTATTTTAGGACAAAGGGTGGAGATGTTTGATTCTTGTAAGTATTTTATAATAACCAGGACCCCGATGGAAATAAAAATGATATATATTCGTTTTTAATGATAAGTAGTATATAACAATTAAAATATAACTCTATGAACTCTTAACAACTAATTTAGCCTTATACAATTTTAAAATAGGTAAAATCGAGGGTTTAGTAGTAAACTAAATTAAAGTTACCTCACCTTGTAGGATGTTATGCATTTTTTATTCACGTCTGTCATAAAAACAATTAAGCATGTGACCTGATTCCATAATTGTTCTTATTAGTGGCGGCTGGTGAAATTTAGGCTGTCATACCCTAATATTGTATGTAGCATGGGACCCAAGCAATACTTTAAGGCTAACTATCAAGATTAAATGAATGTTTTACGGGAAAAAAATTGCGACTGAAATTTGCGAAAAAAAGTTGAAAAAATTGTGTGCTTTTTTAAACTATTTTTTAAACAACTTCTAAAATATTTGTGAAAATTTTTTTCCAGAATCAGGTAGATTATATAACAGATTTTAAATTTAATAAAAAAAAATGGATTTTTTACAAAACAGCACCTTTTTGAAATTTGCACAGTGAAAAATGGATCTAAAGTAAAATTTCAAAAACGGTGTAACTTTATAGAAAACCAACCTTTTTAGATGAAATTTGAAACCTGTCAATATATTTTTCATTTAATTCTGAAAAAAAATGTTTTGCAAATATTTTACAAATTGTTTTAAAAAATAACCTGGTGAGGCACAATTTTTTCAACTTTTTTCACAAATTTCAATCGCAATTTTTTTTTTTCAATACTTCTTCATTTAGTCTCGATAGTTATATCTTAAAATATTACTTGAGTCCCATACTCCAATACTAAAATATGACAGCCTAAATTTCATCAGCCGCCACTGGTTCTTAGTTTCAATATAGTATTTAAAATAAATTAGAAAATCCTAATCTCTTTTCTCATTCATATCCCACATTTTTTCTGAATCCATAAATTATATTTCAATTTCATTGATTAAAATAAATTTGAAATATCTTGCAACAAATACATAGCGTTGGTCCTGATATTTGTAATGACAATTTTAATGAAGTGAGGCAACCTTATTTTAGATAAAAAAACTTTATTTTTGATAATGTCTGCTGTTTTTGACCTTGTCACTTTGTACCCATGTCATTGTTATCTTTAATTTTCCATTTATGAGACCTAAAAAAGAAAAAGATAAAAAAAGAAGCATATTCCATGTGTGTTTCCCCTGTTTTGGTAAAACCACTATAAACTGTGATGAAATGATGTGTAACAGCTTTGGAAAAGAATTTACTGAATATGAATATGTTATAGAAAATTTAGCCATAAGAAGAGCTCCGAAAAAATTATTAGATGTGGCCTTATTGCAGCAGCAAAAAGTTGAAAAGTTGTCAGGTAACATATCACAAAAAAACTGGGAGGGATTTCAGTGGATATGTTGCAAAGAAAGTACCTCCAGTGGTTTCCATTGGACCCGTAACAGCAGTTGAGGATGCTCCTCAGGAAGAAGATTCATATCTTTTGCCTGAAGCCCATCATAAAAATAAAAGCGTTGGATCTTGCAACCCAAATTCACCTTATTACAATCCTTGTTTTTTTCGTTACCCTCCGGTTAAAAAACCTTGCGCTGCATGTAAAACTTATTATGCTGAAACGAATTCTGAGTTGGATGATAGTATAATTAGACATATATTAAACCCACATTTAATGCATGATGAGACAAGATCTGTTAAAATGCAGGTAAGAAAACATAGAAAAGAAATTAACTAGTTTGAACATATATAAAGTAAATTAGATCTGTTGGTTTTTGCTATTATTTTTAAACTTAGATACAGTACTAAAACAACATATACCTTTTTATTTTTATTTAGATACTAATTTTTTCCAGTAAGGTTTCTGCGGATATTCATACAGTAAATGTAGAAGATGATGTCGACAGATCTCTGCAAGAAATTCCCACTGAAATAAAACAGACAATTGATGCATTAAAAGTAGCAAAACCTCTTCATCTTACCTCAGAATTTCCCACAAGAAATCACAGAAGCTTAATTCGATCAGTGTCTACTACAAGCTGTGATAAAGAAACATTCTGCAACTTTTTAGGTACATATTGTAAATAAATTTTAGGTGCAACAGTTTATCAAACCTTATATTTACGTTTTTAGATTCTAAACTTGCAGGAGATGTAGCAGAACATGTAACTAAGGAGAAAGAAGAGAAGTTGCCAAAATCTACGAGACTAAAAAAAGAAACTCTCACCTCCTAAGAAACTTAATAAGTCATCCCCATCAACTTCAGATACACATTTTCCAGATGTAAGTGAGATCTGATCTATGTAAATCAAACACCAAACTAAACAGTGAATGTTTCCGTGTATGTTGGTCCAATATATGTATATAATACAATATATTGATGATCATGCTTTTTGCATTCATAGAGCATAGCAGCTAGACGAGGAGTAAAATACAACCATGTTTTCTTTTATTTTTTGTACTTGACGTTACATATAAAATCAATAGGGCAGTAAAGTAAAACAGATTTTTAACTGCCTTGAGATCAGAAATTTACATTTACACTTCACGATCTCCAACGGCGGAACAAAAAACGTGCACTAATCTAAACAGTTTAAATCTGAAATATTTTTAAGACACATTTACTTTCAAGATACATTAGTTTGCACAGAAGGTACTTTATGTCTTTACCTTCCAAGTCTGGGCCTTGGAAGGTTTTTCTGAACATGCAGTTTAACCGGCATTTTGTAACTTGATGCATGCAGTGGCTTATTAAGAAATATAGGCGCCTGAAGCCACAGCATATTGCACCCATTTCGGTTATGAGTGAGTTTTTTGTTTTTAGGTACAGTATCAATATAAGCAGACACACCACAAATCGCATCACAAATATATGGAAATTTAAAACTTAGACGTAGGTTACTCAGTAATAAACAGAAAGAAAATATTAGACATTATATTCCAACATAAAATAGAGAATACGTAATAGTAATTAGATTTTATTTCCATTTGTTTTGTTTTTAATACAGAGTTATTTGATCCGTCCAGTCCGCCATCCTGCCCCTAAATATTTTGTCCGCCAAGCCCGAATTTCATGGGCTTATAGGATAATATGCTTCTCGATGCATGCATGCTGAAATATAAAAGCATACTGGGATAAATTAGTGAGTTGCCATTACTTAAGAAAAATTATGCAGTGGTAGACTGCAATCCAGTAGATAAGAGGGACACTTATAGAGGTAGTTTCATATAAGTCAATGTGGCTCAATTTTTAATTGTTTTTATTAATTACGGCAAATATAAAATATGTATAATTAATATTGAATGACCATTTCATATGGTGAACTCTAGAAACAAAAGTGAATCATATGTATTCATATTGAATATTATATACTATTAGCAGGGCAGCTCCTCATAGAATATTTTAAAATATTGCGCAGCAAACAGTGTTGACGTCTTCTGCAAAATATCAATTTTATTTAAAAAAATTTAATTTTCAGATCTTGTTAGGTAAAAAAATAATGATATATCCCCCCCCCCCATCTTTTTTTTCCTAGCTTTATGGTAGTTAGTATATAATTATTATTTCTAAATATTAGTATTTTTAAATATTTTGATTGGGAAAAAATAATGTATAATCAATACTTTTTTTATGAAGTTGTGCCGTTTCATAACATCTATAATTTCATCTCACTAAAAGGCATATAAGATTTACTTATAAGACCCGCACCAAAAATTTGTGTTTTAAGCTATAAATTATAGCACAATTTACCCTCTTGGTGGAATAAAAAAACAAAATTAGCTAACCAGTATTTCTGACCTATGTTCATCTTTATGAATACTAGGTATTCTGTTTGTTACAAAACTCTGCAATTTATTCAACCAAATGCTTGCAGAACGCATATACACCTCAACAAGAACATGCATGGCATTTTTTATTCAAATTCTCTATTCGGTTTGGTGTTTAGTCCACATAATTGTTTTAGTCTGTACAAGGTCTTAAGATTTCTTCTTTATTTGTCAGTGATTGTAAAAATAAAATAAAGTGTTGAGTAACTTGATTTATTATATGCCTAAAACTTTTAGACTAGCACATTCAGATAAGAATGACAGTATAAAATATAAAAAACTATAGGTACCTATTTATTATTATTATCATGTTAGGTTTGAAAGAATTCTTTTGTAATACGCAATAATTAAATAATATGTCAGATATTTTGAAATTATAAATAACTTAATTAATTATACTATAAATTTTAGATAATTGAATGTGATGAAATGGAGACCTCTGATTTGCCAACTACTGAAGAATCGACCACAACTCCTGAACCAGAAATATCACCAAAAGGACAAAGCCTGAAGTGGAAAATTATAATTAACAAACATAAAAAAAGGTATTTGTATGAAAATATCTTTTATAACAAAATAATAATTATCTGTTTTCTTTTTTTCAGATAAGATAAATTAAATATTAGTAGTTATTGTAATTTTTTACAGAAATAAAATTTTTAAACCTTATTTTTTAATCACAAACGTCATAATATTTAACCTCTCCAAAAACATTTTACAAATGACATGTTTTGTCAAATTAGTTTATTTTTTATTATTTGTATTAAATAATCATGGTTTTTGTACATTTTTTGGTAAGGATGCACAGAAAAACATAATAGGTAAGTTAATTCATAATTATGTCTGTTATTTAAATACAATAAATAAAATAAATTATTTCAGATATGAGAAATTCATGTTTAAATAATTTAACGACAGACTTGTATTTACCATTAGATATGGGCCAGGCAGATAGTATTGTTATTTTAGTTTCTTTCAAAATTATCCTACCAAGGTGCCAAATTAATTTCTACACATTTTCCAAAAATAATATAGGACTAATTTTTATTACTGAATTTCTTGGAAAAATGGAGACACTTTCTTGCAAAAATAATATAATTATTTTGGTATACTGATTGTTGTTGGAAAATAAATTTATTACAATGTTAAGTTTTAGTAGCAGGATGACAAAGTAGATGTTTGTGCCACATCTATGCTAAATATCTATAGGCATAATTTTATTTCCAATAATATATCTGTTTCCTTAAATGGGCAGGAGAAAAATGTATTAGAAGAAATAAAAATAACAGTGACTGTGGCCAGAAATTTAGAGAATTATAAATTATGCAACGATATTAATAAAATAACCTGTATTTTGGAAAATAAAACCCTTTGTATAAGTAAAGAGTTACAATGTGATGGTAACTTAAATTGTGGCACGAAATATGAGTATGATGAAGATAGTAAAATATGTAGCGGTATGAAATTTTATATCAAGAACTCAAAACATTTATTGATTCTATTTTATTATTTTTTTTTAGTGGTTCAGAAAAAAATATGGATTATTATGTCATGTACAATGGTTATGGTATTAATTATCACATATTTTTGTTACCGATTTATCAAAAAATGTATACCTATAGTTTCTGAAGATTTTTTTTACGTTCAATTACGGAAATGTTGAAAGCAGATTGGTGGTAACACCACAAATGAGAACTCCGAAAGACAAAGTAAGGTCAAAATGGTCTCGAGGCCATACAAGTGCATCATCTTTAGACAAAAATTTAGAAACTGTTCCCAAGAGAGAGCAAAATGTTGTTTTTGGACGTTTAACAAATTCATCTTTAAATATTGATGTTGTTTCTTCCCCTAAACTTAAGAATTTTGTAGAAAAGGAATACAGATTTAAGAATTTCCGAGAGAAATGGCCAGTTTTTCAAAAGATACCATTGCCTTATCAACATTTAAGTGAGGAAATGAAACTAAAAATGCTCTCATCCCATAGAGAGGGTGAAAAACCATTAAAAATTACCTTTTATGCTAGCACCACAAAGTTGTAAAATGTTTTGATAATTCTTTGCATATTAATAAAACTATAGATTCCATAAAACATCTAAAAGTTCAAAATAATTCACATTACAAATGACAAGGACAACATATTTTTTAAGTGTTTTTTTATGACAACTATCTGCGATTCCGTTACTATGCTAATTAAAGATTATTGTATAAAAAATACAGTAAAATGTGAAATTATCATAAATTTTCCATCAATTATCGACTAGTGAACTAAAAATTATGGTATAAAAACGATCTGACAACATTGGAACCGACAATTAAAAGCTGTAATATTTCGTTTCATGTGTATCAAAAGTTAATATTCAATCTTTAGTATTACTCAAATAATATTAATTTTTAATCTTTGGCACTAGTAGGGTAGAATTACCTAAAGTCGACCGCCTCCAGTAGTCGGCCACATTAAGCATTTTCTGGCTTTAATTAGTTCTAAAGAGTAATGTTTAACAAAACGCGCCAATTCTCTAGTAGTCGAACAAGTTTGTTACAAATTCACCAATGAGAGCAAAGCATTGCAGCAACAGAAGCTTTTCAAATGACAGTA
This sequence comes from Rhamnusium bicolor, assembly GCA_029963845.1. Classification (NCBI taxonomy): domain Eukaryota; kingdom Metazoa; phylum Arthropoda; class Insecta; order Coleoptera; family Cerambycidae; genus Rhamnusium; species Rhamnusium bicolor. The sequence continues at coordinate 1,733,109 of JANEYF010001313.1, forward strand.
TCCGGTTGGCGTTGCCAGTGAATGTGTTGTACAAGCAGAAAATTTACAAAAGTTTGTAGTTGTAGTGCCTCTAAATCTACGTGCGTAATCAGGTGAACTTTGTAAATTGATAGGTAGGTACCAACTCCTGACACTTTAGATAGTTTAGTTTATATATATTTTGGTATAAATTAGCATATTGTGTCTTATTACATTAATTATCAAGGTGGTCGACTTTAGGACACTTTGACAAACGTGAAATACCAGTGGTCGATATGATGCGGTCGACTACTGGAAATTGAAGTAGTACTGATTTAAGGAACACTTTTATATTCAAAATGCACATAAAATCGTCCCTAATCCGTTTAAGATACTTTTGTCATCATATTTTGTTATTTTACCAGTAGTCGACTGCTTCCAAAGAAATCTATGCAGGGTATGTCGAGCACTGACTTCTTCTTATCCTGAGGTCAACCTACCTACGATCTCATTACCTAATTTAATTTTTTTACTTTGTCTAGGCACCTATACCTACAGAAGATGGGAAAGACCAGTAATGTGGAAAAGAAAAAGAAAACTTGTAAAGGTAATAAACATCCTATACATCAATACTCCGAAGAGGCTTTACGTGATGCATTACTGCAAATAAGAAATAATAATTTTAGCGTACGAAAAGCCAGTAGAATTTATGGAGTACCAAAAACCACAATCCATGACAGACTAAGTGGAAGGATTGCAGAAAAGCCTAGTAAAATGGGTCCTTCACCAGTTCTGAGCACAGCTGAAGAAAACGCTTTGGTTGAGTGGTGTATAAATTTAGCCAAGTATGGTTTCCCGTGTAAAATGGATGATATACTCAACACAGTTCAAAAAATCATACTTTCAAAAATATCGAAAATAGAGCCAAAGTACCATTCGTAAACGGACGTCCTGGAAAAAAATGGTATTCTGCATTCTTCAGACGTGTAATCCACAGCTGGTTCATAGGAATCCAGAAAATTTATCAAAAGGGCACGCAGTTCTTACAAAAGAAAGCATGAAAATGGTTTTATGATTTAAAAGAGTACTTGGTGATTGAAGGTGCAGAGGATATTTGGAACGATCCCACCAGGATTTTGAACGGGGATGAAACTAGTTTTACCCTATGCCCCAAAACGAGGAAGGTAGTTGCCCCCAGAGGATACAAGAATATTTATCAAGTCGTTAAAGGTAAAGACAAAGAAGCTTTGAAGGTTTTGATAGTAATTTCGGTGAACGGTGCTGTAGCACATCCATGTGTAGTGTTTCCCTATGTAAGACCTCCAAAAGATGTTCGAGAAAGCATGGACTCTTCTTGGTGTTTGGGTTTAAGCGAAACGGGTTGGATGAGGTCGGAGGTATTTTATAAATATGTTGCTAATTCTCTCAACCCATGGTTGGAGGCCAATGCTATCAAGAAACCTATCATCTTCTTCATAGATGGTCACAAAAGTCACTTAACCATGAGTTTAAGCGAGTTCTGTTCAAAAAATGGTATAATTCTCTATGCACTACCACCGAACGCCACTCACATAATTCAGCCAAGTGTTTTTAAACCACTGAAATCACAGTGGCAGGCTACAGTAAGACAATGGCAAATGTGTGAGGAAAACACAAATCAGATTTTAACGAAAGCCAAATTTTGTCCACTTTTAAAGAAAATGTTAGAAAAAGAAAATTTATCACAAACAATAAAAAATGGCTTCCATAAATACGGTCTTTTTCCGTTTAATCCAAGTGCCGTGGATTACACAAAATGTGTGCAGAATGTGTTGGAAAAATTGGAAGAGACTAATGTGACACTTAACATTATATCCGATCCAAACCGTCCATCCATCGACAATTATAAGACTACAGAACAAACAATCATGTATATTCAGGATAATTTAATAACACGTGGAATCAATGTAAATATAATTTATGAAGAGTTATCTGAATCAAAACGTTCTCTAGGCAACTCAGGGCAAGAAAATAATATTCCGGTGTCAATACCTGATAGTGCCATAGATAATCTTCCCCCTGTATCCCTACTTTCTGATGGGCAGTTGTATGATATTAATGAGGCTGGATACCTCATGCCTCCAGCAATTCAGGAGTCTATACCTTCCTCACAAACAAACGTAGTACTGCAAGAGACTGAAAATGTATTTAAGCCTAATAATAAATCCGAAGATGACCTACCAGAAGCTGCCTCATCTATCAATGAAAATGTATTCAATGCCAATACTGAATCCAAAGGTGATCTACCAGAAGCTGCCTCATCCAGCAATGAAAATGTATTCATGGCCAAAACCGCATCCAAAGATGACTTGCCAGAAGCTGCTTCATCTAGAAAAATTCAAATTTCCAGTATGGTTATTATATCACCCAAAACTGAAAATAATATCAGTCAAGTGTTGTTTTATCCCAAGCCAATCCTGAAAAGCAAGAAAAAGTAAAACCGCACCAAAAAATGCCAAGTGCAATATCATCCGAGATGTGGAGGCAACTGGAACAAGAAAAAGAAGATGCTAAACAGAAAAAAATTGAAGCTGTGCGACAGAGAAAAGAACAAGCGCAAAAATGGAAGAAAGCGAGGCAACTTGAAATGCAAAGAAAAAGATAACGAAGAAACGAAAAATAAAAACAGGTGTGAGAAAAGAAGGTGATGAAAATATACCGAGTAATGAACAATTATTACCACACAACAATAATGGTTTAGATAAAAATGAATCTGAGAGAGATGAAAATGAAACTGAAAGAAACCACATTAAGTGCACTTCATGCGACATTGAATTAATCAGTGATACAGAAGACAACGAATTGAAGAACATTGGTTGTGACGAGTGCATCCGCTGGTATCATTTGAAATGCACGGTGTTTAAAGGACATTTGTAACGAAGAAGTTTCCGCCCGAGACTTTATCTGTGCGCAATGTACACACTGAAACATATCCTTGTTTTCTAGGTACCTATTTGAAAGAATGTTTTATTTCAAATATATATTTTCTATTAATATATTTTCTATTGTTCTGTGTTGTTTAAGATTTAAGTTTAAATATATATTTTCTGTTGTTTTGTTTAAATAAAATAGTTTTTAAGTTCCTTTTTTACTTTAAAATATATATTTTCTATTATTCTGTGTTAATATTTAAGATGATTTTTTTCTCTTTTAATTAAAAAGGCTCCTAAGATCCAAGAATACGCAAGCAAAAATCGGTAAGGTCGATTACTGGTGTGCTATAGTTTGACTCTGTTCTGTGGTTTGTCTATTGGATTTCACTGTCCGACTAACGGTAAATTGCGATTATTTTAAAGTAAAAAAATATATTTCAATTTGGCGTCCTCTATCGCCCACAAGCAAGAGATACACGTATAATTTAAATATACTATGATATACAGGAATCTGTTTCGCGTAATTACCTTGATAAACATTATAAATACAATAGATTATATTTTTATCTTTCTCTAACCGGTCGACTACTGGTATCTTACCCTATGACCCAGAGACATGGAGTCCACGTCTCTGGCATGACCACGTAAACATCACACATATTTCATCAGTCATCTCATCACTTTGGAGTTTAAACATATACGGTTTATTTTAATGCGCTAATGCAACATTTATATTGCACTGAATGTATGTCTATCTCTTATTAATAAAATGAGAGGAACAAGGAGCGAGATACATTCAGTGCGCACTAATATGGTAAATGAAAAACTGTAAATCTACTTATTTACACGCAAATTGTCAAATTGAGAGTAAATTCTAAATATTGTATATTTGTGGTATTTTATAAACTAAATAAATAATCCACATTACAAAACAATGGGTCATTCTTTACAACAGCCACTTCTGCCTGACGAAAAAAACAAATACACAGTACGATGCTCCGTCATGTTAGGAATACATCCCACATAATTATATGTTGCGCTTATGATGGGAAATGCCACAAAAAAAATAATAAAATTTTTCAATGCGTTTGGTGGAATTTACAATAACCCTCATACGGCGCGTTTAACTTACACATTCTATATCTGCTTTATATGACTCCTTATGGGTTGACAGCGCCGGTACAATTAACTATTAACATCTACGTATTTCCCTTGCCCTAAAACATAGTACAAAATACGATATTGCAAATATCTTTCCCTTGCCCTTTAATTTATTCTATTCAAGTCTGACATTTATCTATTATGTGAATGATAACACGGTAATTTCTTTACAACAGCCACTTCTATATTTTTCGTGTTTTTTTTGTACACACGCGTAAAGTGTCTCTATAGAAGACATTTGCTGCAAAGGAAATGTTGCGCAAATATATTTCGTATTTTCGCACTGTTTTGGGGCAAGGGAAATAAGTGACAATAGTTAATTGTACCGGCGCTGTCAACCCATAAGGAGCCATAAAATTTGGTCGACAAACTTCTATTAAATAATTTGTTAAAACTTCTGACAACTGTTCATTATAGGTTATATTGCATTTTGTTTATATTCAAAACTACATGTGTGACGTCAGATTCAAATGATGAGTATCTACATCAATCACGTGACCTCTTTGGCTTAAGCACAGACTTCAGATATATAGAAATGTGACAACGACTTACTGGTGTTCGGAACATATCCAAGAAATCATTTATTGTGTTGCTCTCTTTTCTTCTGCTAACGAAGTAGGAAAAAATGCAGTTGCAGTATATATACATGTGTTTACAAAAAACTTTAACGGAAGCTCAGCTCATGCAGTCAAGGTGTTGAATTTGACCGACAAGCATCCGAGTTTGATTTTTCGATCAAGCGTCTTCTTTATTTATTTTTTTTAATTTTATATTAGTGATGAGCAAATTTATAAAAAGAAAAGAACCATGTACAGTTATATTATAATAATGTTTGTTTTAGTATAAAAAAACTACAATATAATAATAATAATATTTAATAAGCATCACATAAATACAACACAGTAAATATCAAAAATAGATATTTGTGCGTAGGAAATAATAGTTTATTAACCTAGGGTTATAAATAAAAAATTGCCAATAGTGTTAAAAAAATATCTACATGTAGGTATATGCACATACATAGGTATCATATCATTTAAAACAAAAAAGGCACATCTCACTTTTTGTAACTTGGCCATACAGTGATTTTAAGAAAAATTGTGATTGTTACTTTCTTGAAACAGCTAGAAGACTACTTTTACAATTTATTATGGATGTGATGTAACATACACCTTTAATTTTAATTAATTAATTTTGTAATTACTACTTTTTTTATAAGTCGCATCACAAACACAACACAGAGTCATGACAAAATCAAAATTGGCACAATTCAATATTCACCACTAGGTAATGTCTTAATCTATAATTAACGTGAAAGGTCTCTTATCACTACATAATTTTAACAGCATAAAAATTATATTTAAACACTTGAATCGAGTATAATCACCGTATGCACCGTACCTGTAAATAAACTAAAACAAACCTAATGGCGGCCGCTGGCTACATAGAACAGCAGACATACGTTAAAATTTCTTTTGCGCAAGTGCATCTATATTGAGAGAGAGAGATAGGTAAATAAGCTACAAATGACATGAACGGAGAGGAACCAAAAACTGCATTTTGTGAATGGTCCGGACATAGTCGATTGATATGGGGTATTGGTGTCTTTATAATCATATGTCATGGGTTTAAGCTTCAACCATAATGGCGGGTTTACATGCAGCTCAAGTGAGCAGGGAATTGGGCAGGGAAGTGGGCACGCGAGTAGTAAACACGTCGCTCGCGCTGCCACTGCTCATGCCATTGCCACAGATTGTTGGTTATTCTGTGCCATTGCCGCTACCGCTCGCTCCCTTCACTGGCGGTAACCCGTACCCAAGAATAGTAAACTAAGAAGGATAGTTTATTCCCATAAGAACGTATGTTGGCTCTCCGATCGGCTTGCGATCTAGTTAGTGACGTCACCGTCTGGCGTACCGGCATTGTTTATGCTTGCTTATACGTGTGTTTACTACTGTTTAGCCGTGTTTTAGAACTTTTAAAGACAAAATTGACTCTACTTTGTGATTCTGCATGTGTTTACTGTGTTTTAAAACTAATTTTAAGTGTTCTTTGTTTTAAATAGATTATAAAAATAAATAAGACTTAAAAAATAAGTAACTAAAATAAATCAACTGTAAGTTTGTGTTTAGATATTTTCTGCTGTTTATTGTAAGTTATTTTATTTTGCCTTAAACTTCATAGATATGTGTATAATAGTAATTAATTATTTCAGAGACTCTAGATTAAAATTATGCCTGGCTATAGATGTGCGATGTATGGATGCAATAATAGGGAGTGTGGTTACAAAAGGCGGCGATACAAAAATTGTTTATCATTCTTTCCCGAAAGAAAAAGATTTTGTTTCTACGACTAAGCTTAAAGAATGGATTAATTGCTGTAAACATGCAGATAAATTTAATCCCAGTTCAAGTGTGATTTGTTCTGTTCGTTTTTACACAAAATGATTATGAAAGGGATCTGCAAAAATGAACTGTTAGGTAAGATGATAAATTTTAAATACTTACCTAACAAAAGTTATGGTTGGTGTATATTTAGGTACAAATAATTTTAATTTGTAGGTTTGCCTTTAAAGAAAATTTCCCTTAATGAAAACTGCTGTTCCCACATTAAATATATTTGTAAAAACGAAAAAGGTGGATGTCGTCTCAGGTAGACAAGATAGGCATACCCAGAAAAGAAAGAAGAGATTTAGTACAAACCATATTAAAGGAACAAATGAACTTTGTGAGAAACCTACTATGCCGGATGCTCCAGAGTGTGAACCACAACTTTCTACTTCTACCTCGATGTCTAGTCGCTCACTTGAATCTATTGAAAAAAAGTATAATGATCTATTAAAAAATTATGATCCTTTTCCAACGATGAAAACCGCAGAACACGTAAAAAAAAAAAAGATTGTTAATTAAAGAACATTTTATTATTTTATTTGTTGGTAATTAGTTTAATAAATAATTTTAAAAAATATTTGCTTTTTTTAGTTACCTTTCTTATCAGCTGTGGTGGGGGACCAATTTATTTCTCATCTGACAACAGATATTTTTCCATACTCACTATAAAGTTTAACAGTTTTGCCAAAGAAATATCATTATTGCCTTTAAATTCAAAGCTTACCAAGGGTGGTAAATATTTTAGTTATGATTTTATAAGTAGCTAAATTTAAAAAAATCGGTATTACAAAGTACAGATCAACTTGCTACTTAATAATGGTCAGATCCCTTAATTTTATCAGGTCTTTATCGAACTAATATTTTCATCAAATTTGTAAGATGGAGTAGTTCTGATTTTTATGAACTTTTAGTGTCTTCCTGAAACTTTAAACAATTACAAAATTCCCCGACTTTCAGATTTACCAGATCCCACGCTAGTATATTTAAACTGATTATTCCTTACAACTAAATACGTGTTTTAAACAATAGTATTTATATTCGGGCTCATATTTTTATAATATTCATAACACTTATTACCTTTGATTTTTATATTATGTTAATATCCTTCTGCTGCAGTGTAAGCCAAAAATTGCAGTTATTAGCCTATATTATATTACTCTAAATTCAAATTCTGGCCAGTCGTCTACGTCATCATAGCCACGCCCCCTCGCCGATAAAATAGCGCTTATAAACTATCCTTCTTAGTTTACTATTCTTGACCCGTACCAGCCACAGAACAGAAAAAGAACCAGCTGTATGTAAACACTAAACAGGCACTTGCTTCAAGGCTGTTATAGGGCAGGACAGCGGGCAGCGCGAGTAGCAGCGGCAGTGGCCGCATGTAAAGCTAGTGTAAAACTTAATGCTAGACCCGGTGTTCCTATCTAAATACATATAAGCTATTTTCGGTACTCGGATGGTGCTACTAAGACATACATATACGAGGCGTAGAGGGGTTTAAAAAATATAAACAAAGTACTTTTTAACAGTGCCGTGCATTTTAGGAGGGCTTTTATTTCATAATAAATATAGATACATAGTCCTAATCGTTTGTATACGTATATAAGATAGATTATAAGTTTACAATGTGCTTATGGCTGTATTTGTATATCATACTTGTCAAAGTTTTTTTTATATAACTAAAGATGTGATGGTGTATTAAAATTTGAGAATTAAAAATTCTCAACATGCACAGACTATTTGGCGTATTTTTTCGAGGTGATTTAATGGATTAAACTGATTATTCTGATAGCAATCACTTTAGTTCGTTTCTTTTTTTTTTTTGAAGTGACTATAATCAGTTCCAACTGAGCAAACCGATCGACAAAATAGTGTGAGCAGTTTAATCATACAAGAAATGGGGAGAAAAAATGTACAAAAGGTTGTCCAGATTTTAAAGTGTTATATTATAAGTGTGCCTAGGACCGACACTTTCAGTTTCAGTTAACACTAATCGAATAATACTGTCTATCTTCTCATGGTTACAGCAATAGTTTCCTTGCACGTTATCATCCGATTAGTATTAACCAAAACTGAAAGAACCGGTCCTTAGACGTTAAATATCAGTTATCTAGGTTAATAAATGTACTTTATCGCCTTTTCTTGTCGGTTATAATAGTTAAGAAGGGTTTCCCACAAAATAAAAGAGCAGAATTAGGTCCACGTTTTTTTTTCATAATTTATGGTGAAATAATTGAAGGTACTTACAAGCACATAAATATCATCCATTATTAATGATAAAAATTTAAGAAATAGGTATAAATAGCGAACACAATGAAAATCAAAATAAAAAGCCATCCTACGAAGGTTACAATTCGCCAATTGTCAGTGTCATAATTTGTGTGCAGTGCGCATGTGTCGACTAAATTCAGGAATGATGGGCGAAAAGAACGCTAAATTGCTAGTGATGGGATAAAAAAAACATCAGGCTACCTTGTCTACTTATTTATTTTCTTTAAAAATAACGATTAAAACAAGTATTAGGTACATTACAACCACATACATATAAATACAAGATTTTACATTATAAAGAACACGTTTTAAACAAATGATTATTAAAATTTAATCTATTATGCAACTAAAACTTTATGTAAATCAGGATTTTTTAGTTATCATCAATTTGATAGAATTGTTGAATATTATACTGTTATTTAGAATAAAGTAAATGTTTACTTTTGAAATTAATACTTATCTGCATTTAATGGCACAGATTAATATGATTTATAAATAATTATTTAAAAGGTATTGTAAAAATATGTATTATAAATTATAACTCTAAAATACAAAGAAAGATATACATATCCACTTATACTAATTACACATGTAAAATAAATATTGACTTTCATGCTTTCATCTGTCGGAAATCTATGGAAAAAAAACCAAAATTGCTTTTATAAATATTTAAAATAGTTAAATATACCCATGGATCTATAAGCAATATACCCATATCTGCGCCCATGCATTATATGATCTTATGAATAGAGCAATCCGATCCTTTTACAAAAGCCTTTTTGCGCAATATACAGCTCTTTGGCATTTTACGGCCTCGATATTTATTTTAAAGGATGAAACACCGTTTTTTAAGCATAAAATAATAGAAAACACAAGTTAACAATAAATATGGCGTACAGCTGAATCACGCAAAGACATCGACCTTCGTTCTTATGATCGAAGACATCGACTGTATATAACCGAGCATTACCCGAGTATCTGCGAATATTTAAAAGTGACGAATCAGCAGATTACTTTATTTACGATTCACAGAGGTTATTAGAACCGAAAACAAATTATATTTATTCTTGGTCTAGCATAAGGTTTTATGGTCGAAGGTCTTTTTCTGTTCTGTGGTCGAAGGGTTTAAGTATAAACAATAAACATAACCTATTTGCATGCAAATATCAAACCTGAGAGTATAAAGTTGTTTTTATACTCTCAGGATCAAACTGATAGAAAATCTTAAATGATACTATTTGTGGTATTTTAAAAACTAAAACCAGCGTACCTTTAATAAGCCACATTATAAAATATATTTTATTATATATTTTTTTCTATAAACCTCAATATTTTTCTTAAAACTTTTGACATCGTGCACTTTGCGCAATCCTTCTCATCTACTTACCACAGAACAGAAAAAGATTACTTACTAGCAGAGACAACCTGTCTCTGTTACTAGCCCTGGTTTGTTACATCATACCTACGCTTAAATGAGAAATGCTTATGCTTATGGTCATAGAATATTTCGAAATATTTGTATGATAGGTAATGCATATGTACGACGTGTTGTCTCTGTAGGGTTTACGGAAATTGGAGCGGTATATACCGGTACTCAATCTGTCTCTCACATATCTCACTTTAATGACTGAGATATCATCACATACCGGTATACACCGCTCCAATTTTCGTAAACCCCTTGTATGTACCTAAAGATGGTGTCAGAATATCAAATATTTCAACCTGGGACGCGTTCAGTGCCAAACATTATTTAACAGTTTTTAACAATTTCTGTCACCAATGCGTTCAGTGACATAGAAAAGTGACTTAAATACAACTATGCCTGTGTTCAAACCCGGCTGTGTCGTTGTCATTTTGGTTAAATTTTCAAGAGTGGTCTAAGATTTTCCACACTTTCGATGTTGATAAATCCATGTTGTCAATTCGTGTTCTCTGACAAAATTAGTAACCAAAAACCTTTTGTAAGAAGCAAATTTCAGAAGTTTTATTCCAACTTAGCTATTAATTTAATAGAGGAAATATTTTTAGTTTGTAAAGGAAATGCTATTTTAGATTATAAACTTAAATTAATTTCACTCTTCAAGTTGGCAACTTGGTACGTTTGCTTTTCGGATTTTGAAGTTATCTATAAGTTTAAAAAAAGATGGAGTGATAATCCTCAAAATTAATATTTAACGATAGATGCCATTACATTTAATAACTTCGATATTTTAAGGTTATATGTTGTGTAACATTTTAGCATTGCACCGTTCAATTTAAAATTTAGCGATGTGATACAAGATTTATGAACTAAATCTTGGATGTGATATTCATTTACATCGACAACAACGCCAAGGGAGGACACTGAACGCGTACCTGAATTTATCATTGTGAATATGATGTCACAATTTGAAAAGTTTGTTAGATGGAATAAGGACATGCTCTATTTTGAAATCAGTTTCTGTCATGCAAATCAGGCGCCCATTGGTTAAAACTACAGTAGTACTCTGCCAATTTGTGGTGGGAACTAATTTTACAGTGATGTCACTCACATTCACAGTTTGAAAATCAAGTTTGATCAAATTTTATTTATTTATTATTTTTAAACTCCTTCCTAAAATTCACATCAATGTTAAAATCAAATAAATGGAAATGTTTAATTTGAACTACTGCTTTGCATTCCGTAGGTCTCTAAATGCCCCCTATTAAATGAAATCCACCCATTTGTAAATATGGTACAAAATGAGTCTACTCCACGAATTTCTTAATATTAAAGGGACTATTCACGATCAATCATGTTGCGCAACATTGCCTGTTGTGCAACATGATTAATCGTGAATGGTACTTTCTGATTGACGTGTTGAACAGCATGCTGTGTAAAATCAGAATCGCCAGATATTTTTTGGCCAACAGACCTGTTGCGCAACAAATTTGTATCGTGAATAGTAGTGTTGTTCAAATTTTGCCATTTTCGAGACTTTAAACAATTCCTTTATTCAGTATTGTTTCTGGTTTCACTTACGTTTTTCTTCGGGTACACATTCCAATGCAAGAACAATAGCAGCACATGCTTCAGTATTTATTTTAATTTAATTTTCAACTTAGCAGCACAAATGTGAAAGTGAATGCAGGCTTATTTTAACAGAAGTTTTGTGCAAAAAGTGTCAACGTGTGTGCAATATTAAAACAAAAAGTTGCACAACAAAACGTTTCGCATATACCTATTGTGCAACATGATTGATCGTGAACAGGCCCCTTAAGAAATTAGTGATCTACTCTCATAGTTTTATTTTCAAAGATTGGCACTACTATCGAATGACATATCCACCCGGTCGATAAAATAGAATGTTAGGTAATAGCAAAAGAACATCTAGAGCGCTTCAGTCAACAGTGAGATTTAGTCGTCCGTGTTCGTGTATCATGGCCTCTTACAATGGATACTGTTCCTTATAAATAAAATTATTGGTCGAATACAAGTAAAACATACTTGAAGCATAGTTTTAAATCATAAAATTTATTAAAATTCAAGCTTGAAGAGGTAAAGAGCAACACATAGCTGTAACAAAATGTTAAGTCTCTCTTGTTCACTTCCTATGTGCACCTAGGAGCCCTTTAAATTCAATAGTTCATTAAATAATGTTAACAGCTCTTGATTTAGTTTATTTTTATAATTTTGAGATTGAGCTTGAAATTTTTATTTTTGTTTATTTTTAGTAGATTGAGTAGTACTTATCCTAATTAATAATCTAATGGTATATAATTTTTAGGTTTGAAAAAGAATAAGTATAACCATATTTATTATGGCTACAGCTGTTCAGAAGAACGGCATCAAGTCTCTATCCAACGGGAACGGGTTGGTGCACCATCAGCACCATCAAATGCAAAGTTTAAACGGTTATGAACATATTGACGTTATCAGTGAGAGTGAAAAGCATCATGTAACGGAGCCCACAATAGAACAATGTGTACCAGTAAGTGAGCAGTGCGAAACGGAGCCAAATATAGAAGAACCAGAAATAGACATAGTGATTAACAATGTGGTTTGTAGTTTTAGTGTGCGATGTCACTTGAACTTACGTGAAATAGCACTCAGTGGCGCGAATGTTGAATACCGTAAAGAAAATGGTATGGTCACTATGAAGTTACGCAGACCATACACAACCGCCAGTATATGGTCCTCGGGCAAGATAACTTGCACTGGAGCCACTAGCGAAGATGCTGCTAAACAAGCAGCACGCCGCTTGCCCGTTGTTTGCAAAAACTAGGATTTAATGTCAGATTTAATAATTACAGAGTTGTCAATGTGCTTGGGACCTGCTCTATGCCATTTTCTATAAGAATTAGTTCATTTTCCGAAAGGCACAGGGAGGCTGAGTAAGTTTATATTATTGTTCATATTGTTAATCGATTTAAGGGAAAAATATTTTTAATTGACCCTTTGTTATTGATTTCTTTTAAGTAGGTTAATAAACTAAATGTTTGTATAATTCTCGTGATACCTAATTCCACAACAGAGTAATTTTAATAGGGCCTTTTGAACATATGTATAAATGCAATAATGGCATACCTTCATTCTTTTTATACATAGATATTTATTTGTTAGTCATGCCAGATAACCTTAACCTCAAATATATTTAAGAAAATAAACAAAAATTATGCCTTTTTTATTGGCGTTCTGACATTCACTCGTTTACCCTGTAATTTTCTGATTTTGATTTTTCTTTCTTTGTTGTTCAGAAATGTAACGCAATATTTTCAAATATACATACATCTTCCATGAGTGCAAGGACATCTTATTAATGTTAACGATTTTTGGGAGTAGCTAAATTATAATTAATTAAAAAATCAGTTAAGCACAAATCTTCCATCCAGTTGATGAAGGTAAATTGGGATGCATTATTTTACAACCTTGCCATTCATTTTTCTGAATATTTGTAGAGCTTGTTACATGTTTTTTGTCATCAAATGTAAACATTAAGATTTATTTGTTTATATTTTTGGAACTAAAATTAAAAAGTCTTTGTCAGATGAAGTAGTCTGCAAATAAAACATTCATATCTAATGAGGTAGCGTCCATTTGTACTTATCAGTAATTTTTTTCTTATGTTTTGTTAAAACTTAAATAAATGTACTTAAAATTTGTTTTCAGTTACATATTGTACTAGGTATTGTACATAATGGTGTTGAGCCAAAGATTTTGTATTGAGTTTTTAATTCACAGTGAATCTATCAGTTGTGATGTTATCTTATTTTTGCCTGATTTCATATCTAAGAGGCAGTAAATATGCATGATCCATCGGTGGATTTAAAAAATCGTCAGGCTATCAGTGATTTAGAAATAATTAAAATATTTCTGAAATAGTTTCCACCACACCAAAACACTAAGGGCTCAATTAGGGGGATAGGTTTCCTCATGTGTAAAAATTTCCTCGTGTAAAAATACATATAGGTACCTGGTGATTTTTTTTAAGAGAATCGCCTCTGTATCTTTGGTAATATTGAATTAAGCTATAAGTTCTTTGGAACTTTTTTTTTATATTGATTTATAAACTATCCGATAACGACAGGAACTAATTTCCATCACTTCCGGTTTCACTGGAAATAACTTTTCGAAATTTAAATGGGACACCCTCTATTTTTTTACACAGTGTTGTGATCAATCAATTTTAAACAATTTTAGTTCCATATCTCTAAAATCAAAAATAACTTAACTATGCAAGAAAAACTATTGTATTTATTTTGCTTCATTATACAATATCTGAGAACATAGTAGGCTTTGAAACGAATGATTATTTCTGACAGTAACAACTTTAAATCGATAAAGTGTTTCGTGTTGATTAATCCTGTGTTAATAATTAGTTATTGGTATTACTAGTGAAATATTGTTAAATAATGGTAGAAATGCAGGAAAACTATAACAGTGGAGACATGTTTGAAGTACATTTGGCGAGTGTAATAAGAACTACATAAAAACACGTAGGCAGTTTAATTTAAGGTACCCAAATAAAAAAATACCATTATAAAACTCTCAGATCTCTTTGTGATAATTTAAAAAAGAATGGAAAACCTAAATTAAAAAAAAAAATGAGGTAATACAATGATAAATAAAGAACTTGAATTTGAGTTGTTGCTATCCACGTTGCTATCATTGAGAGAAAACTCAAACATTTCTGTACAACATTTGTCTAGTTTACACCAGATTCCTTATTCAAGATATACAAAATTTTATTGAAAAATAAATGTCATGCCTACAAATACGCACTTTATCAACACTTAGAAACTGGTGACCCAGAACAAGAATCAAATTTTGTGAATGGTTTTTTGTTAAAGCCCAAGAGAACATTGAATTTTTAAAAAATATTTGTGGAGCAATGAAGCCAATTTCACCAATAGTGGTGTATTTAATCGACATAACCATCACTACTGAACTACAGAAAATCACTATTTATATAAAGTAACCAATTTTCAGAAATATTGGAAATTGGTTTAATGAATATTTACATTGTTGGTCCATATTTTTTAGGCGAGAATCTAAATGATAATAATTATTAAAAAATTCTTAGTCAAATGGAAAACAACTTTTTGGATAACCTTTCTCTTTTGAGGAGGAGACAACCTTTTTTCATCACGAGCTCAGCCCCATAACATCGCTGCAGTTTGCCAGTATTTAACGAATACTTGTAATGACAGGTGGATTGCAAATAATGGACTATTCAAATGGCCAGCCCGGTTCCCCGACTTATATCCTCTGGATTTTTCCAAGGGGCTACATTAAAGATCAAATTTACACCAACGAATGGGGTAATCAAGAGGGTAATAAAGAAAAATGAAAAACAGGATGCAGAAGATGTTACAAACTATTCCAGAAGATGTAATATTTACGGTGTCTTAACACGCATGTCTCAATAAAAATGGTGGCATTTTTTGAAACTAATTTCTTATTTTGTAAAATGTAATAATGTATAATTGAATAATTATTGTTTCAAAGTCATCTACGTTCTCATATAAGATGAAGAAAAATAAATAAAAAAAGTTTTCTTACATAGCTAAAGTATTTTTGATTTTAGAGATATGGTTCCATTTGCAAAATTGTTTAAAATTGATTGAACTACAATACTGTATAAAAAAAATACAGTGTGTCACATTTAAATTTCGGAAAGTTAAGGTCATTTCCTGCGAAACTGGAAGTGGTGGAAAATAGTTCTGGTCGTTATTAGATAGTTTATAAATCAATATAAAAAAAAATTCAGAGAACATAATGTAAATTCAATGTTAACAAAGATACAGGGGTGTTACCCTTTAAGATAATCACATGGTAAGTTGCTACAAACTCTACAATTAAAACAATTTTCCAATGGCGAGTTTTTCACCACAAAAGTACTAGTTTTTGAAGATATTTGAAGAATCTGTAGACCCTAAAACTTGTTAGTGATACACAGTTCGGTACAATATACTGCTGTAGATTTAAAAGCATCAATTACTTGCAAATGCATGATTATGTTTGATTTATAAAGGTCATGCAAAGACACAATAAATTTAATTTTAACTATTATGTCTCATATTTTCTTGACATTTTTCAATGGAATTACCTGGCTGTCACTTCACGTCAGTTTTATTTGGAAACTTTTCATGTTGCCATTTTTGATTTGGATGTGAACTATGTTATATTTTTTGAGTTTATTTGCAGTTATGCAATATACAATACAATCATCTCACTTAACACTTTTTGTTATGGAAAGCGCACATGTGCGTCCAATTGGTACTTCACTATTGTTTGCTAGTATTTCTATGTTCACTGTTTTTATTATACTTAATGGACAGTAAAAATTAATAAATGGTCAGTGTGCAATAGCCAGTAAGAAATCTGCAAAAGTTCAGTAAAAAGTGTTATATGCAACTTTTAACTGTGCTTTACTAATTTTCTTGTCCTAAAGTGATCTTTAAAATTAAGGGAAATGACATAAATTTTAATGGTTATTGTAGGGCAAGGAACATGGTGAAATCAGGCAAGCCCTATCAGTCAAAATCCAACCGTTGACACAGAAGGAAAGTGAGATTTTTGATGTAGTAATTAATTTTATTGACCGTTCATTAATTTTACTGATTATTCATTAATTTTACTGACCGTTCATTAATTTTACTGACTGTTTAATTTAACTTATTAATTATAAATTTTATTGACCGTTTTTTATTTTATCGACCATTTATTATTTTCATCGACCGTATATTATAATACTGTCCGTTAGAGATACAATACTGGAAAAGTGTACTGTCTATAAAATTAAATACCGATCATTTAATTTGTACCCAAAAAAAAAAAAGCTAGAACTATACCTTGAAAGCAAACTAAAATTTTATGTCTACTAGAGCAAATTTTATTTTAATTTAATTGTATCCAACGAATTTGATGGTTTACAGTTACTCACAATTGAAGTTTTTTTAGATGTACAAACTTTCAAAAAAATCTGATTCGTTTGTTAAGCGAAACTGTACTTCAGAACAAGAGCTAATCTGTAGCTTTATTTACTCGTAGTTATAATCAGACATAATAATTATATAGGTATTATGATTCTTCCTATGTTTTTATCATGAAACATAATGAGTGCATAATGAGCTGAATGTGCATTATGCATATTTTTAAATATTTCAACTACACCACATGGATGATACATGATTCAATTTTTTCCAAAGCAACATGTTGTAGTCGTAAAAAATGAATCATGCAATTTATTACCAGCTGATGTTATTAAAACAATAGTTTTGTTAATGTTTAAATTTTAGATTATCTAATACCAACAAATTGCTTAAAAAGGTAAATAAAAATAAATAGATAATATATGATTTATATTTTTTATTAAAAAATGATGATAAGGTAAAATAAACACAGCGGAACTAAATTACCTAACACATTCAGAAATCTCGACCAAGAAACTGCTGGCAGCAAGAAGTTTGAAGTAAATAATTGATTGAATTGATGGGGGGGCCGCTAAATTTGCTTCGTACACCTATGGTATCCTTGTAAAATACTACGTCTGTGACGCAACCACCTGCATTCGAGGTCCCAGAGAGCTCGGTGGGTTTATGAATGAATGTTGCTGAAATAATTTACTGGTTATACTGTGATAGGAATATATTGTTACGTGTTTGCTATCCACACAAACACCTCTACTCGTAGATTCGTTGATTGAAAGTCCAGGTAACACTTACTCACTACTTTATTTACTAATTAACAATTAATAACAATAGATTAATTAATGTCTTAACTATAATCACAACTGAACACTTATAAGTCTCTTTCTTATTGCTTCTTCACTCGTTCACGTTCAACTTAAGATTAAATCTCGGCCCACCGTGCGTCTTATTTATACATCCATTGACCCAATCTAGAGCACTCCAGAATATTCCCGGCCGTTCGTGTACAATTCCAGCCTAATCTAACCAGTCAACACAGTCCAGTGGCGTAACACTGCCCCCTCCTTAAGCCTGAACGTCCCGATCAGGCAATTCATTATTCCTTGCATACTCGGCTAGTCTCTCTATGTGCACCACCTTCATCTTGGATTTTGGACTTTGCTGAATTCTATATACAACGTCGTTTAGTCTGGTGACGACAGTGTAAGGTCCTTCCCAAGGGTGGTGAAGTTTCGGGGACCTGCTTTTCATTCGTTGTGGGTTATATAGCCAAACCAACTCTCCCACCTGGTACCCTCCTGAATTAGCCTTAAGATCATAACGAGCCTTCATACGGTCACTTGCTATGGTAATTCGCTCAAATGGAGCCTTGGCGTTATATTGCTTATTTCTTATTTGTGGCCCCATTCTTGCCACGCAAACTTCACATTGGCGGCACCAAGCCTCCACATCTTGACGACTGTTGACCCAGTAGAAACGTTCTCTTACTTTAGTCAGGGTTTTGTTGATGCTAAAATGTCCGCCAGACGTTCCATTATGCACTTGCTGAAGTACATTTGCTACATGACACCTCGGGATTAACAATTTCAAAGTAACTTTCCTCCCATCTGGACTTTCCCACGCTCTCTTTAGCAGTCCATCCTCTACTATAAGGGAGTCCCATTGTGCCCATAGAGCCTTCAGCCCCACTGATTTATTTGAAATGTCCTTCCAATCAGGCCGGGTTCCTCTCTCTTTCCATTTCAGAACAGGACCAGTTTCCTTATCGTTTAACTGCGCTTCCCTTAACGACTCTTTTGTCCAATAATCCGGAACATCAATCTTAACAGTTTTCATTATTTGTACCTTGCGCTGTTTTTTCCTCACGGTGGCAAGGCTTGCAGTTTTCCTGACACGGTCTTTTGGAAAGGCCATGTGCCACATTCTGCGAAGTACGAGCTCGCCAGTTTTCCTGCAGCTTCTCCGTTACTGCGACCCCCTCAGGGCTGCGCTGACGACAATTACTCTGAATATGGCCCACTCTGCCACACTTATAACAGCGCATGCCTCTTCTATTCTGTCTCCCACTACTTTGCTGTTGGTTCGATTTTGTGAGTAGTTGGGTGATCATCTTGTGTACATCAGATATCAGATTTTGTGTTGTGTTGTCTGGCTTGTCTTCCTCCACACTCACAGCTCGTACTCTCTGATTTGATTGGGTGGTATCCTTATAGGCAGCCTCAATCTCCAGTGCATGTACTAAAGCCTCACTACTAAGCTTATGCCTGGCTAACTTAAGAATTCGCCTAACTTCCTGGTCCCTTACTCCATCAATAAATGTACCAACTGCTAACTGTTGTTGAAATTCCATTGGTGCATCAGGATAGGCTAGATGGGCTAATCTTTCTACCGCAGCTTCGAACTCCTGGAGGCTTTCTCCACCTCGTTGTCTGCGTGATTTGAGCTGAGCCTGATATACTTGGGCGAGATGTTGGTCACCATATCTTAGTTCTAACGCTGCCTCCAAAATACTAAAGTTTTGTTGCTGTGCGGCAGGAATTGTTTGGAGCAGGTCTAATGCTTGGCCCCTTAGTGCTAACACCAATGCTGTTGCCTTTTCCTCATCGTTCCAGTTATTTGAACGTGCAGCTGCCTCAAACTGTCTCTTATAAGTTGACCATGAACTTTGACCGTCGAAGGAAGGTGGTTGTAACCTAGCACCAGACGACAGTACTAACTGGCCACCCTTCTCTCTTAATTGTTGTTTGAGTCGGGCTACTTCTTCCTTAACTTCAGTTATTTCTCCTCTAACTTCGCTAACTTCTTCTTTAACTTCCATGACTTCAGCCTGTACATCTTCTTTCAATTGTTCAGTGACCGAGAGTATGACTTGATGCTGTCCCTCCATAATTTGTCTTAATTCTTCCTGGCGTTCCTTTCTTTGCTCTTCTTTTTCTTCCTGTCGTCTTCTCTCTTGTTCTTCTTTTTCTTCTTGTCGTCTTCTCTCTTGTTCTTCTTTTTCTTCTTGTCGTCTTCTCTCTTGTTCTTCCATAATTTTTCTTTGTTCTTGCATTTGTTGCACCAATGCTGCAAGTAAGTCTTGTGTTTGTTTCTCCGCCATGCTTCTTGTTGTTGGCATTAATTCACGACACGTAAATCGATTCAAAATAAAGTTTACTACACTATAAAATCCGTAAAATGTTGATATCACGTCTATTTTAATAATGGAATGTTCCAGAAAAATCTCTAAACAGCACTAGAAAGTCTTATTTAGAGTCTATACCTCTTTTGTGTTGACAAAATTCACTTATCTCCACTAATTGTCCAATGGAATGTTCGAGAATTTTCACGAAATATCACTAATAAGTCTTGTTTTGAGTCTACAACACGTTCCCGTCTACACAATTTACGTATCCCCTGTAGTTTCCAAATAGAATGTTCTAGAATTTTCCCGAAATTGCACCAGTAGCCCTTTTTCTCAGTCTACAACACGTTATTACTAGCGGCACTCACGTATTTGCAGCTATTTCTAAATCGAATGTTCTAGAAACTTCTCGAAAATTCACTTTAAAGTCACTATTCAGTCCAGAAATAGTCCTCCAAACACTGTCCAGTAGCTTAATTCTCCGTGTTACCACTAATTTCTGAGAAGAACACTGTAGAACCTTTTCGAATATTCCAGAAATTTCTCTTCCAATCCACTTCCGACACCAAATTGTTACGTGTTTGCTATCCACACAAACACCTCTACTCGTAGATTCGTTGATTGAAAGTCCAGGTAACACTTACTCACTACTTTATTTACTAATTAACAATTAATAACAATAGATTAATTAATGTCTTAACTATAATCACAACTGAACACTTATAAGTCTCTTTCTTATTGCTTCTTCACTCGTTCACGTTCAACTTAAGATTAAATCTCGGCCCACCGTGCGTCTTATTTATACATCCATTGACCCAATCTAGAGCACTCCAGAATATTCCCGGCCGTTCGTGTACAATTCCAGCCTAATCTAACCAGTCAACACAGTCCAGTGGCGTAACAATATAATATGATTAATATAGCAATGGAATCAACATACCCTACAACTGAGTGTTTTATACTGTAGAAATTAAAAGAGGCACTCCTAATTCATCCTGTATTAAATAATAAATAATATTGTGATCCACACTTGCAGCATATGATCTGACATGGCAAAAAAACTTTGAGGGACTTGTTCGCAGTCAAATATCATACTTACAAAATATAAAGAAATATTCTGAAATATTTGTGAATGCCTCAAAGAACATGAAATACCGTGAAAAGTAAAAAATAAAAATGGGGAAACTAAAATTTTGGATGTACCACTGCCATGTGTAGGATACATTTTCATAGGAATGCTTTAGAAATACTTCGAAATACACATGGGAGTACTCCAGCCAGAATGCCCATCAAAATTAAGAAAATGGAAATATTATTTTATTTATTTTGTAAATTTTTCTAAGCACCAGAATACTCAGGAATGCATAGGAATATACTTAAATCCTGTTAAAAACGAGGGCCGTGATGGATTACCTCCTTCCCTTATAAAAGGCTGTTGGGACTCACTCTCAACTTCTTTAAGTTTAATTTTTCAAAAATCGTTTGAGAGCGGTTAATTTCCCACCTTATACCTAAAGGGTGTTTCAATAAGAGCGCAACATTTCAAGGTTCAATAAAACATGGTTTTCTGTAGCAAAGTATTGAAATATTTATTTAGTTATACTGTAGACATTTGGGAGTTATGTATGGAACAACACATCTGGTAAATGGCCGCCTCGGCTTTGCTCGCACATGCGTACTCTTTTGGCGAAATTTTGAATAACGGTGTTGAACACGTGTCGGTATTTCGTTGATATAGCGTCTAATTTCGGTCTTGTGTGACTTCAGATAACCCCACAGCCAAAAGTCTAAAGGTGTTAAATCGCAAGAGCGTGGCGGCCAATTCTAGTCACTAAACCGAGAGATGACACAACCAGGAAAAGACTCGTGCAAGACCGTCAATGTTTCACGGGCGGTATGGCAAGTGGCACCGTCCTGCTGAAACCACATGTCGTCGAGAGCAATATCTTCCAATTGAGGCACAAAAACTGGGTTTTCATAGCACGATAACGGTCGCCATTTACCGTTACTGCATTACTTGCCTCGTCTTCAAAGAAAAACGGCTCAATGATTCCTTCAGACCACCACACCAAACAGTGACACGTTTTGGATGCATTGTTGACTCATGAATCATTCGTGGATTTTCTAAGCCCCAAATGCTGCAGTTTTGACTATTAACGAAGCCATCGAGGTGAAAATGGGCCTCTATCACTGAAAATGATTTTATCTGCAAAATCGGCATTCACTTCTTGTTCAAGGATCCAATTGGTGAACTCTCTTCGCTGTGCATGGTCTGTTGGCAGAAGTTGTTGAGTCAATTGACTTTGTAGGCATGGAGATGCAAATCTTTAGTGAGAAGACGCTGAAGAGTGGCTGTTGTAACGTCCAATTCTTGTGCACGATGACGAATCGACGTCCCTGGACCCTCGGCCACGCTCTCGCGAACTGCCGTGATGTTTTGTTGTGAACGACCCTACGAGGTCGTGTCGTGTGTTTCACAAACTGTCGCGCAATTCAAATCTTGCGCTCATATTGAAACATCTTTTATTTATAAGAAGGGCGATAAATCCGATGTTAAAAATTACAAAGGAATATCTATTACTTCCACCACCCTAATTGATGAACCATTTGCCACTTATAAAAACTGCATGTCACCAAATCAACACGGTTTTTATCAAAGACCTTCAACGGCAACTAATCTCGGCGAATACCATGAGTACCTACTGTCATCTATTGAAGCCGGCCACCAAGTAGATGTTATTTATACAGACCTGTCAAAAGCATTAGACAAAGTTTGCCATGAATTACTTCTATGGAAACTCTAGAAATTGGTATATTGGTATATATCAACATGTTATCGTACTTAGTTTCTTGTGGGGTCTCATATTGGTTCCATCATATTTCTTGTTATTTATTAACGGCATTATAACTTGTTTCATAAACAGTAACTGCTTGATATTTGCCAACTACATAAAGTTCTTTAGTACAAACACTGTGATAATTAGTCTGCTTTACAATCCGACTTGAATCGTTTTAGTAAATGATGCAAATGGTGCCATACCTTAAATGTTAATAAATGTACTACTAGTCATTTCACAACATCTCATAACCCCACACTGAACACCCAGAAAGTAGACGATACGACCTCCGAAAGTACCTCCTTAGTTAACGATCTGGGCATTATCTTCGACACTAGTTTAATCTTTAGTGAACACATCAAGTCAATCGTATGTAAAGCATTTAGAATGCTTGGCTTCATCAAAAGACACACTTAGCACATTAACGATACCAAGACCATCATGTCCCTATACAATAGTCTGGTAAGAAGTATACTAGAATACTGTTCTGTAATCGGGCAACCTAAACTATTCATGCCATATTGAGAGGATTGAAAGGGTTCAACGTAAATTCATCAAGTATTTGTTATTTAAATTTCGTTTCCAATTTGAGAATATCTGCTATGATACAAAACTACTACTATGTGGTATGCAAAATCTTGAAAATAGTAGAAAACAGACTCTTCTTCTGTTTCTTTTTAAATTGGTAAACGGGACTACCTCTTGTCATCATCTCCTGGAAGATATAAGCTTCATAGTTCCTCTTCGGCGGACACGACATACCTCTCTCTTCCATATAAGAAGACATAGGACAAGTTATGGACAAAATGCATTCTTTGACCGCTTCTGCCAGAATTATAATAAATTTTGTCCTGATTTTGATATTTTTAATATTGAACTGTCGACCCTTAAAAGAAAACTTAAATTTGGCAGTGACTAAAAATCTTTTTCTTGTATCGTACTGTTTAATTTTTTTTATGTAATACTGTTTATATGTATTTAGACAATTATTCTGAATTTAAGATTTTATTTTCTGTGGTCTACTTATTGAATAAATAAATAAAAAAATATTCTGGAATCTACAAGAATACTCTGGAATACACTGAATAACTCAAAAAAAAAAAAGAATAAGTGTACTTTGTTATTAACCAGTGTGACTAGATAACCTCTCCATTGTCCTACGGGTTCGAATCCCGCCACCGGCACTGGCAATGTCAGTGGGAATGGTGTGTCCCCATTTTTTCGTAAGTGTAACCCTCGACCGTGCAGCCTCGGCTTTGGATTCGGGGTTTGTCTAATTTCTGTGGTGTGTAATTTTTTTTTTTTTTTTTGTTTTAACCATCTGTTTGTCCCCAAAGCACACTAACTAAAAAACTTACAGAACTGATTTTTATTTATAAAAAATATAATCTGCGTACTTAGGTGTTTAATTTCCTGATAGATATAACATACAAATATTAAGTGATCCTTTATTCTTTTCAAATGGATTTAAAACTATAAATTTTGTTTGCCAATTTTTTATTTTTTAATTGATATTTTTTGTTTTATCATAATATGCTTTTGAGGTCAAGTTTACTATCATTATCTACTTCCTGCTTCCCTACTTGAATGAAAACGTAATTGTCTAATTATTAACAAGATTATTAATGGAGAATAAAATTTAAAATGACTTTTACTACGGAACAGTTTTAAACTCTTAATTTCAGATTTTTTATTTAAAAGTGTCAGTTTACAAATATGGTTGCATAATAGAATAATAGATTTGATTGTCCCATATCATAAATTTTGTTAATACGGAAAAGGATAGTTAAGCACTTTTTTTTAAATACCCATTTATTTTAGTTAATTAAAAACTACACAGTACAAAAATTGAGAAAAAAAAATTTTTGTTAATATTTATTTACATTCTAATGTGTAATATATTTTACTTAGAAAACCATTTAAAAAGTGAAACATCTCTGCATTACATACATATATACTAACATAATTATTCTATTACTATTAGCTTATAACTATAATTAACATAGTGATTATAACATTTCATGTAAGTAATTTGATTTAAATTTTTTAAAGTTCATTGAACCTCACTGTATATTCTTTCACATCGAGAGGGTTTTTATAAATTGTTAATGTTTCTAAGACTATTGGGGTTGTTAGTGACAGACGAATTATTGACCTTATTTTCTAAAACCAAATCCAAGTCTTTTTTTTGTAATTTCTCTTTCTGCTTTAACCTAGTAGTAAATGCTCTTGTGTCTTGACCAAAATTCTCAGATTCGAATTCTATTAAACTGAAAAGCCTGTTCTTAAGAATTAAAGTCAAACATTTCAAAAAGGATTTATTAAGAGCATTTTTTTTTTCTGAATTTTCAACGTAGAATTTTAACTTCTTATCCTTTCGAACCTTGCATAAAAAAAATTAGATAATGGCTATTACAACTTCATCCTGTAATTACAAATTTGTATTAAAAAAAATTGCGGAAGATATACTTAATTTAGTTCTTTATTATGGCAGAATTTGTAATTTGTGATGTTTCGAATTTATCAACAAATAACAATAATTCAAGGTCCATCATTGAAGGGATATAGCTCTCTTAGGATTCGTTTTAATTTTTTTTTTAAAGGAGAGTGAGATGTGGAAAAGTTGACAGTAATAAATAATTAAATTTCACTTTTTTCCAATTAAACTTATATAATGTATACTGCTAATGTAATAAAAATGTTAAATGATAACTGTATCATAATACGTAATCAATAAATTTTTATATACATGTATACAGGGTGTCCGGATAATAAGTGTACAATATAAGACCAGACATTCTTTGGTTTGAAATAGATCGATTTAACCTTACCTATATCCATAATTGCTTAGTTTAGCCGTTAGAGGGCGTCAAAATTAGCAAAAATACTTTGATTTTTGATTAAAAACAGAAGCCTTATTTACATAATTAAAAAATAACCATACCTTTTTTTACCAAAAAGGTACTCAACTGTTAACTAGAAGGCATGCAGACATTTGGAAAATATTTTTTTATGGCTAATGAAAAAAATAGAAAGAAAAAAAGCTTCCAAATTAAGTCAGTTACTCATAAAAAAAAATTAGGTAGGGTCATTGCATAGGCAGTAAAAAAATATGGACCTGTATTTACTCAACACATGATTTTAGAGCACTTGTATGTTATTCAGACCATCATGTACAACATCACAAAACGTCAATTAAAAGTAGAAACTCATACCCCAAAAATAGTCAAATCAATTGACGCGTTTTTAAATTATAAAAAAAAAATTGGTTTTTGCTAATTTTAACGCCCTCTAACGGCTAAACGAAACAATTTTGGATATAGTGTCGTATAAGAACCATAGGTTCTAAGCGACATTTTGCTCAAAACTAAGATTTGTGTTAATGAATACCTTTTACGCTATGTTAACAGACTTCAAATTTTTAATTGTTCTGCACCCTCTTTAGATTAAGAAAACTGTCACAATCGGAGTAGGCTGTAGCCCAAAAAAATTACTTATTTTTTTCTCTTGTACAATATATTACATGCCCAACCATCTATATATTACTTTCACTGAATTTTTCGCAATTTTAGGGAAAAACCGTAATTAGATTTTGAAGACCTTTAATGCATAAAAAAAAGATGAATTTTGTATTTCAGTAGGCCTTACAAAAAAAAAATATATTTATCCTAAATATTTATTTATTTTATTGTATCAATGGCTGTTTTCCAGTTCATTGTTTTTACATTTTTTCTTCAACATACTGTCTGAATATTGATTTCCGAAATAACACGTTTTTGCAAATTTTCGTTTTTTTTTTCTTAAAATTGCGCGAGTGTGACGTCGCATAATTATGCAACTTACATAAAAAAAGACATGACACACTGGTTACCTATATCTAGTACCGGAACTTGACCCTTATGCTTAAAGGCTACATTTTTGACAGAACACATCACACAATTTTATTTGTTTCTCCTTTGAAAGAAATATTTAATAATTTTTAGTTACCACTCATCACAGAAAATTTATGTTAGAATATATACAATATGGTGCACTATGGAAATGTTATAATAATAATAAAAATAAAGTTACTGTAATGCGCTATACTTATTGTATAATTCTAACATATTTTGTGTATGGTGGATGGTAAATAAAAGTTCTCAAATATTTCTTTCATGGGAGAGAAAAATAAAATTCTGGGCTGTGTTCTAACCGTAAAAAATGTCGCCTTTATGTTTATGAGCATAAGGGCCAAGTTACAGTGTTACATGTAGGCAATCAATGTGCCATGACTTTTATGTAGGTTGCATAATTATTATTAATTATATGACGTGACAATTAATGTGGCCTATTCAGTAAGGTAGAGCATGTAATATATCATACAAAAGAGAAAAAAAATAAGAAATTTTTTATGACTAGCCTTTTTCTAAGTCTAAAGAGGGTGCAGAAAAATTTATCCGAAATTTAGTAAGTCTGTTAAGATAGTCTAAGAAATATTTATTTTGCCATTAAATTTCATTAGAGAGTTTTCTGTATCTCTTAAAAAAGTCACAAGCAATTGAAATTTTAGGACTTTTTTTTTGCTACAACAAAGTTGGCCATAAGTCTTAAATTTGATTTAGCAGACATGTAATCCTCAAAAAATAGAAAATTTGGTATGAATCACTTTTGGTCAACGATGCAAATTAATCAAAATATTTTAAAGTGGCTCTCTTATAGTAGACAACTTGTATACACGTAGCAGTTACTTTTGAATATGCAGTAATAGACTCATAATGCGTGCGCTTTGACTCAGCTCACTTTAACACCCCTCAATGGCTAGGCCAGGTCAGCTATTGAAACAAGAATCATCATACAAAGTGACTACGGTGAACTGAGTTCCTCCACTGAATGTCAAGAACTGTCGATACTGTCACAATTAAACACTTAGAACATCACTATTTTATACTCTAACATTTCTTTTTTACTCATTCAATTCCAGATTAAGACTGAACTCCAGGACCTATTGTCTGCCTTATACATATATCCATTCATGTATGGTCTGAAACTTTCTTGAACATTCCCGGCCCTTCTCGAACAGTTTTAGTTCCGTCTTTCTAATCTGGATTAAGTTTTCTAT
The DNA here is from genome assembly GCA_029963845.1 of Rhamnusium bicolor. Lineage (NCBI taxonomy): Eukaryota > Metazoa > Arthropoda > Insecta > Coleoptera > Cerambycidae > Rhamnusium > Rhamnusium bicolor. Next base: position 1,761,251 of record JANEYF010001313.1, read on the forward strand.
TACAGTGGCGTAACAATATTTATTGAGAATAAAACTAATCTACATTTAATAGAAAATCACAAGCAATAACTTGCCAATCTCAAATAACTGACTGAATTTTAGCGACTTTAAACAAGAGTACATTTTTTTATGTAAAATTAAAGGGTACTTCATATGACGCCAAAAAATCTAACATTAAACATTTGTAGCAAAACTTTTCAATGACAGTTGTGTAAGTGGCGTCCTCTATGAGATATCAATGATATCATAATAGGACTGTATCTTAATTGTATTTATCAACCTGTAAAACGTACCCTTACCTAATTTCAATCCAATATATGTTCTAGTATTGATTTTGTATTAAAAAATGTGTTAAAATTTTTTATTTTAACTAAGTATTTCGAAAACTGTTCATATTAGGACAAATGTTTATTAATCAAACTCAACTTATTTTTTTATGTAATTGCTGCCCTAAAAATTTTGATATGTTTTTTTAACCACTGTGTGTATTTTCGTCTATAAAAATCTCGTTATAAGAACTAACTCAACTCTTTACTCTATAAAGAAGTCCATATTATGCTTAGAATGCCCAAGCATTGTTTGGTTCTAAGTCAGACCAAGGGGAGGTACTAAGTGTAACATATAGAAAGTTACGGTCACATGTTAGATAATGGGGGATATACTTGTAGGTACCTGCCATACAACATTGCCCTTAAAACACAGATTTACTCTGCAGTTTCAAAAAAGCTATACAGTATAATATAACAGAGTTCAAAAATGATACAATAATTTTTTTTCCAGATTATTGTAAACAAAATAAAAAAAGATATAGCGAAAAAATCACCAGGGATGTAATTTGTACCTCACGTTGGGCATTCTAGGGTTAATGACTACAAGCAAATGACAAAATTTACCATGCAGTAATTATTTTCTGTTATACAATCTCATACAACAAATGAACTTTCATGCTAATGATCGATAGGTTGTACACAATTTTTTGTGGATTGTGCCTTCCTCAGGATGGTAAAAAAATATCTTCTAATTTTAACATATAGTTGAATTTCTATAACTCGAACCTCCTAAATCCCCATGAGACTGTTCTAGTCGGAGAAAATTTGAGTTAAAGAAAATACTTCTAAAACGAAGTATGAATCAAGATTATCAAGGACCAGAAACATATTTGGGTTACAAAGAATTTCGAGATATAGAAGTTCGAATGTATCTTAAAAAATAATTTATTAAATTGACATTTTCTCCTTTCAAATAATGTGTAAGTTTGCTGTAAAATAAATAATTGTGTAATGATCATTATTTTTTTCTTTAGTTATGAACCGGAGTTGCATCCAGGAGTGACCTACAAACTGCAAAGTCCCAAAGCCACCCTGAAAATATTTTCAACAGGCAGTGTCACAGTCACAGGTAAATTAAATATCATGATAAATAAAGATGAACCGGTTTAAGAAAGTTACTGGTGTTGGTGTGGGGCATGGTGTAACTTACAGATTTACTTTTTATATTTTATCCATTAACAGTTGTTTATTGTTGTCAGCATATGCTTGCATCATTAATAAATCTTCTATAGTATCCTCTGCTAAATTTCTACTTCGAGATGTAAATAGTAAGGCATATTTTGAAAATGAATGTTCTACATCCAAAGACGTAATAATTGCATATGCATAATAACTTAGGCACTCATTAACATTACGCAATTTGTCAATATCCGGATTTTTGCTTAATTTTAAATCACTGTTAAAATTTTTCTCTTGTTGAGAAGCAATGAAAACAAATAATTCATCTTAAATGTCATATGGATTTAATATATACAGACAATATGCATCAGTACTGCCTGTATTGTTTTTTTATTTTTTAATAAGAAATGCGTATATTTGATTTGTTTTCGTTTTTTAATGTTCTAACGGAAAATGCCTTTAATTCTTGGCAACAAGAATACCAGGGTCATCTATTAACGTGTGTAATATCATATTGATATTGTTCACAATTTAAAAAGATTCAGATAAAGATAACCAGTAAAAAATATCTCACTTTTGACATTGTATACGCTTGTGAAAATATTATATTATAATCTCCGCTCGCATGTTCGTCTCAGCAGCGCCTATGTTTGACTGATCGCTGGAGTGGAAACCTATTGATATGCGAAGTTCACGCCGCATATCCCTCTACTTTGTATTAATGGCTGCTTACAACGATTCGTCTTTAGTAATAAATAATGCAATAAAACAAAAGACAATTTTAACACGTTTTATGAAAAACTTCAGGTGACAGTAAATTTAATAGTAGTAGTATAAGTATAAATGCTTGCAAAAATCTGAGTATTTTTTTTTTATAAGAAAAATTAGATAAAAATACCTACCTATTTAATTACAAGAATGCTTTGAACATATTGGTCAAGTGAATTAAAATTATATATTAATCTCACATTAGGGCTACACATTGTAATGTCTAAATAAAGTATAATTTTACTTTTAATATGACTTGTTGAATGTAATTGGTGGAAAATGATCTTAAAACAAAGCAGAACCAGTTTGATCTTGAATATAATAAATTCAGTGAAATACATTATTTTGAAAATTGGACATTATATTTTTTTAATACCAGTTCTGCATATTTTTTCGGATCACTAATTGAATTATTATTGATTACAACGAAACGAATAGGTAAAATTATCCACATACTTTGAGACACAGTAAAAATAAATCAATTTAAAACGGTTTTTTTCTAAATAAATACAACTAATAACCTGTTTTTAGCACCTAGCGTAGCAGACGTCCAACGCACTTGTCGAATATATATTCCCATTGGTGTATGAATTTCGTAAAGAACGCACCAAAGAAGAGAAGGAAGCATTGGCTAGGAAAAAATTGAAGCAATATGGAGACATGGTCATACATGAGCAGGAGGAAGGGGAAGATGCAATGAGTGAATTAGAGCCGTGGGACTAATAGTGCGGTGCATTACTTCTGTGACAAACTAAGTGTATCGTGATTTCACTTTGTGTAATTTAGAACTTATCTCGGATTTCGCAATTCTTCTAAAACAACTTCATAACCTCACCATGTATGTCATCATAAAAATCGTAATCACGATCATGATTTTTAAATGCGAGTTTTATATTTTTCATGACAACAGGGGTGGTGTGTTATTTGCATTATTTTTTTTTCTAATGCAAGCTAGTCAAGACTTTTTTTGGCATAACAGTTATTTATTATATAAAATAAGACTGTGGAAATTTGTTTTTTAAAAAATATCTTTGTATTGTTTGTTTAATAAATATTAACTTTATTTATACCTATTGCATTTAATACTGATTATTAAGCAATGTTACTTTGTGAAATTCTGATTGGAGTAATTTTTAGTCTGCACATCATGTTAAGATTACCTGATTATTTGCTGATATTTTGAGCAATTGCTATAATAGACTGGGTAATCTTTTGTATTTTTCATATTTTTTTTTAGTATTAATTTTTGTAATACAAAGTAGGCAATTAATTAAAAAAAAAAAACAAGAATTAAAGAAAGACCAAAAGTACACACACAAATTTGTTTGTATTTCTCATATATGCAATATGTGTATTAAAGTATTAGACATAGTACATTGAAGGAAGACTGAAATTTGGCATCATATCGTATGCAGCATGCACTGTTGACCGCACGACAGCAGAATCGAAAATGAATTTTATAAACAGTGACGGGTTGTCTGCCTCTGGTTTACATTTAACAATGCCATTTAAGAGACCCATGTCGAAGATCAGTACACATACTGTATATAAAAATATATAATTACATGTCTATGCAGACCCTACTGTTACCAAATATAAATTATTTAAATATTTAAATTTAATTTATCGCATTAAACAGTGCACATTTTCACCATTGTCGAATGCTGCTCTGAATCAAATATGCAATATCACTCTTGCTCAATTTAAATTTATTAATTAAATGAACTCAATACATTTATTAACTGAAGTATAGTATATGTCTGAGAGCGCCGTTTGGAGAGACAGAGGGACGATTTGGCCCCCCCCTATCCGGAACGTAACTTTCATGTTCAGCTCTATAATAGAGCACTAGCAGTTCACATCACAATATCTCCTAAAGAATTATTCTGTTTTATAAATATTTAATATTATACAGTATTTTCGTTCTTTGAAAATTTTCTCCCAAATTTCACTCTAATGGCGCCCATGTGTGAGTAACCATTATTTTGAGCAAAGGTTAAGGAAGTTCCACCGGTTTCTAATAGGTGGCTATTGCATATTATATAAATTAGTTATTTAAAAAGAAAATGAATTGTTTGTCAGTTCAGTATTTATAAATACTATTAACTAACCGAAATAGAATCTCACAAAGTAAAACCTCTTCAAAAGTTAAAGATGTTGGACGCTAATGTGGGTGATCTTATAGAGGTGTTATAAATCTGTAAGAATCGACTGTTTTTAACCATTTTTGTATATAGTATTTCATAATAAAAGTCCCTGGAATAATTTTTTTTTTTTAAATGTGCAACAACTCGATTTATTACTATGCATTAAAACTTAATAATCGGTAACAGTAAGTAGAAAAGGTACTGAAGTTTTTAAAAGAACAGTCAAAAATTAATTAAATTACTACTCTACGATTCTAACTTGGCACTTGGTGGCGCAGAGAGAAGAAATCCACCTTACAGTGAAAGAGCGGAGTTTACACCTGTGCGCATCCAAACTCAAGTGCCACGCTATAATCGTAGACTAGTACTGTACTAAAGTTGAACCCATTTATCCCAAAATTTCTTCTAATGTCTTATTTTGGGAACCTTGAGAGTCAAAAGAACAGTTAAAAGTTGTGCGAAAAACCTTTATCAATTTATGTAAGAAAATATATAGTTAACAATTTACAGGGTTTTGAAATAGAGATATAAAAATCGAAATTTATTAATAACTTTTTTTGGGTGGACTAGAAAATAATATTCAGTAGTATAGATACTGGAGGATAGTGAGCCATTTTAAAAGATATAATTTGCTACCGACAGAAATCAAAAGAAAAATTAAATTAAATTGGTTTTACTAAAGTGTAAGGTATTCTTGCAATAATCCCATATTATGATGCAGTGTTTTCTGATAAAATTAACTTTTTTCAAATCTTGTTTTTGTTATTGAGTAAGCAAAAAAAAATGGGAAGTACCCATTGTGTATTGTCAAAGTTAGTGCCTTCATTGATTTGAGTGAAATACAATGATACATTTTTCCCGTCAATTTGAAATGCGAATGAAATTCACTGGACACAATTTTTTTTGTTTCATGCATCTTGAAATAGACTGCCTTATGCTCGAACTAATACAAAACAATAAACAATCTACACATTTTAAAGTTATTAAATGAATTATATTTTTATAACGACTGCATTTTTTTGTATAAATTAATTATGGTTTTTTACATTATTTTTTAACTTCTCTTCATTTCCTAAGTTTCGTAGAATAAGATTGAGTTGAGACACTGTATGTTTTCCCCGAAAATGTCTCCTTGCATTTAAAAGTTGTTAAAGGAGAGTAGGTTCTTGGTCCTTAAGACCTGAGAATTAAAAAAATATTTGAGGGAAACAAATCTACACAATTAATGATTAAATAAAAACCTAAAAAAATAGATGGACCAGCACCCTAAATTGAGAAATTTTGTTTTTTTCGGCATAACTACAACTAACAAATTCATAAAACACGTTTTTTTTTGTTTGAGTGTCATCGGATATTGTGAATTAGTAAGTATAGGGTTCATTTTATTATAACCGTGTTCTATCGTAGCTATACCATTATAAGCACTTATAGCTGCAAGGGATGGTTTTTGAAAAATATTAAACATTGCAATTGTTCTGGGTCAAGTTTATCATTTTCTTATTAAACCTTTTTGATGTTTGTGGCACATTTTTCAATCGATCCTGACACCTTTGTATTTCAGGGACTAAACGATAATAATCATTATTTATTTAACATATTTAGCATAAGTTGGTCATAGAGCTAACTGACTGAATGTGGTCCATATTATTTGACTCCGACTGAAACTTTACAAAATTTATACGAATCTTTCTTGTACCTATTTGATATTTTAGCTCTATGTCCCTGTGTGTTAATTGGTGTAGTTCTAGGCCTAGCAGCGTCAATTTGTTTGTATGTGTTACAAAACACTAGTACCTATTGGGTAGTTTATTTTGTTCTCTATGTCCCCCTCTGCCATCTGTCACCCAGAAAGTGTCTTAAATGTTAAATGTAAATTATTGTTGTCACATCTAAATTTGAAGAAAATATTGCCATTTAAAACAAAGTCTGGTGAGGATAAGAATAAGGATAACAATTGGAATTTTTATTGTATGTGACAGTACAATGTTATGACAAGCAAAAATAAGTGCCCTACATCTAGTTTAAAACATCATTTTCTTTTCTCTCATAATTGTGCATTTGGCATTCCTTGGATACAATTGATTATCATATACATATATATATTTTTTTCATACATTCTTGGGCTACTTTTACAAGAAACATTAGTGGTTGCTACTTTATATTTAAAGGAGCATGTGTTCAAAACAAGAATGGAAATAAGCTGCTCAGCTGTTCTAAGGGAAAAACAAAACTTTTATGCCATTTTATTGATAATCGTTCTATGTAAAAAAAATATTTTAAGAATCTAGATTAAAATTTGAGAGATTTTCAAAAAGGAATAACAAAATTTGTCGTGAGGAAATGCAACTCAATTTAAATAATTCTCTCAGATGTAATTTAATTTAGACAGAAATTTTGCCGATACGAGGATATTTGAAATATGTACTTAGCTGATTATGTTGTGTAGATTAAAAAAAGATGCTTAAAACCAGATCAGTACTTATACGTGTTTATTTTCGAATTGAACTATATTTGATTAATAGATCTCAAAGTTTTCCCAACTAATAAATTTCAATTGCCTCATATCATTAATAAAAAGGCTTAGTTGAAAATTATTTGCACAATTAAACCTTGATGTCTACAAAATCATTTTATAGATTTTTAATATTTAACCAAAATATAGTTCCAAACAAATTTTTATCAGTTGCAGGAAATTAGGTACCTATATTATAATAATTGATCTTATTTGCAATATCTACCAAAATATACTTTGATAAAAATAATACATTTCAAAATTTTGACATTAAAGATTATATTTTTGGAATGTGCACTTTATCTGCTATTCTATGAATTGTTTTGTTATTATAGTACCTTGGCAATATTTTCTTTATAAACCGATAGTCTTCTGGTTTTCAGTGACAAAATTTTATTATAGAGAAAAAACATTTCAGCTTTTATATTATTGTTTATAAAGAACAAGCTTGATATTAAATTATGTACATAATAAACACCAATTTTTAAAATATTCTGTTACGGTATTTTACATTACGTTAGAAACAATCAAATGTCTGTGAATTTTGAAGTGAGGTTATGTGTATATATAACTCATCCAGCATTTAAAATCTTTTTATGTTAGGTTTTAATATTGTAATTATTCGAATAATATTTAGAATGGTTCATGTTAACGTTAGGATTAATTACCTGTGTTAAGTAACCAAAGATAAAACATAACCTCACTATTGATACAAGTTGCCCATTTATAATTGCTTTTGCTCTAATGTAAATGTTAAACAGCCAATATACAAATTTGTGCAGAATATGATCGAAAAATAAAATTGTTCCCAAGGTTAGTCCGTATATTTTTATTTAACACGTTAATTGTGAATTAAGTGGATCTGCATTTTTTTATAAAGCATTCACTAATATACAGTCTATGTTCAATAAATATTCGACAAACTTTGACATTGAATTTTATTTTAAATAGAAGTGATTAAATTCATTAATGGAGTGTGCGCATGTGTTCTATCTCTTAGTTGACATAAAAATATAAGGGATTCATCGGTGAATTTAAAAACTTGTCTATTAACGAGTAATCGCGTCAATCCGCACAGCAATGATATTACATCAATATGCCAATGAGAAGGAAAAAGTTTAATAAAGCATTAGTATTGAAGAAAATCTTCTAAAAATTAAATCGTTAAAAATTTTTTTACAAATACTGATTTCCTTTATAATAAAAAAAAAAAGAATTTCCTTTAGTTTATTTTTTGCTTGTTTGCATCATATCCTGCCAAAATTGTGTAATGTAACTCTTAAAATAACTTTACCCAAGGAGGCAGTAATGAATAGTCAAAGAAGTTTTAGAATTTTTTTTTGTTAAGAGTTGTTTTATTTTGGCTGTGCCCTCCAACGGTGCAGTTGTTTATGTTAATGTTCTCAAATTGCTCTTTCATGTTGTTGATATATTGATGTGGCTCTACCTAGAGTCAAATGTAGAAGCAATTTCAAACCCCTAAGGCCTTATTGATAGTAATAATAAGACATCTTGTCTTTATACCCAGGTTGAATGGAATGTGTGAATGAATGATTGTTATAAAATGAAAGGTGGTGTGTTTCTTAAAGCTACAGATACTGCAATAAAAAAAATATTTACAAAAAGAATTTATCAAAACATGGCATTTGTTATTTTGATGGACCAATGATATATTTTAATGGAAATGTAGCTGTTTATTGTAGTGTCGATAGCTCATAGAAAAAAATAACTGTTTATTTTAATTTGTCCTTTGTTCCTTTTCACATACACAAATTAATGTGTGTGTAATATAATGATGTATACCAAAACAGTTAATTGTTTAGTAATTATTTGAACAAGGGTTTCAACTTTTTTTGTTTTTGCTAACCGCAATAATGCTTGTTCTTATAATAATTTGTTTCTTTTCTTTCATCTGTAACCAGTATGTAGTTTTAATAAAGTTTTCTCATATTGTTCAATAATAGTTTGCATTTTACCTTTCTTATAACTGCCCAATATTTGTTTAATAAATAATCAAAAAAATCTGACCGTGGTACAGGGTAGACCAAATTGTGGAAATATATGAACATATAAGCAGTGTCGAAATTTTTAAATGGTGAACTATCATTGAGCTTAAGAAAATTCCTACATAACCTCTGCAATCATCAAGAACGATTTGGATTTGGTGTGGTTTCATTAGAAATAAAATAAAAGGAGCTCACTTTTTTGCGATAATTTGAATACTGAAACCTTTATTAATATTATGACATGAAGTAGAGCTCATCGTAGATAATATGCCTATTAGCATATTTTCGACATAATGGCGCATCCAGGTCACATGATACAATCAATTTTTATATGCCCAATTTGGAGAGAATTGGATCTAGGTATCTAGTGACATCGCTCGATGTAAATATTAATATATTACATAAATAAAAAAATAATAATTTTTTGGTACATGATGAATCAAACATTTTCGTAATCGACATACGCAAAATGCAGGTATAGTGGAAAAATATTAGTCATCAAAGTAGGTGGATCTTCTTCTTTTGCACAGGAGTATCTTTTTAGTCTGATAACTGTCCTTACTGACATTTTGCTGTATCTTTTACAAAATAGTTATTTACTTATGTAACAAGACTGGAAAGTGATTCTTTACTGCACAAGCTGGCAATTTCCAAGGCGAGTCCTGAAAGTCAGTGAGCTCAATAGACACTTTCCGGGTGTGTTGCATACAATATTTTCTTTGCAACCGTTCTTGCTAGTCTGAAAAAAACTTTGTAACTTTAACAAAATTCATACAATTCAACTGACATGTCACATTTACCTTTAAAGAAGACTGGATTATCATTTTTAATTGTTACTGTTATTTGATACTGTTTATTCAACCAAATTTGATCTGTAAAGGCTTTACCGATACCTTATGTCACTTAACCGGGCTAAACTAGGAAATATATAAACAGTTAACTTTATAGATGGTTGTAGAAAAAGATACTTTACCTAACAAGAAAGTAATTTTTGCTTAACTGCCATGGCCTGATTTAAAAAAAAAAGAAACGAAAGTATACAACTTTTCAGATACGCAGGAATGAACCCCCAAATGTGCAAAAAAAAATCTAAAATTTGTGGTCCATATCACCTATTGTATACATATAAAATTTTTTTCTTTCAATGGTTGTATTTAGAAATGCTTTTCCATTTTATATTCCGATGCTTAGAAATTGAGATATATGGGTCATCTAAAAGTGCAAATTTTTTAAAAACGTAAACTTAGTGGCTTCATGGTCGAGTGGTAAGGACACTTGCCTCACCCCGAAGTCCCGGGTTCGATCCCTGTTCGAGGAGCTAGGATTTTCCAAACCAGAAATTCTAGCACATTTGAACATTGGGTGTGTGTCCATCGTCTCTAAATGTGTAGCCCTCTCCTGCACAAGGTACCTTCAGGGATACAGTGGGTTATATTACCTGTGGTGTTTAATTTTATTAAAATAAACTATGACTTAAGTCCTTACCCTTTAGTAGATTGAGATGGTAGTTTTAACAACCCTCCTACAGCTAATCCAATGGCAACTGCTTGGGCCTACACTAAACATTAGTTCAAATAAACCTAGTTTACTTGAAGCTACAATTCTGGAGAAGGTAAACTACAATCACTTTGTATAAAACTCTTTGCGTCAGTTGGTAAATTTATCAATATAACAGAATATTCAGAAAAAAAGAAACAGGTTGTGTGTAATTTTTTTTATTAAAACAAGTGCAAGACACTAATAATTATTATATTTAATTCATATATATTATTATTTGGATTTATATACATACAATAAAATTTCAATATGAAATACTGATTTATTTGAAATGGTTAATGTTAACATCAAGGTTAACAGAATACATAAAACAATTCATTTTAATTTGCCATATATTTACCACTTTATTTATACAGTATGCAGGTTACTAAACTATTGACAATAAAGAGACAGATGTAACCCTTCAGCTTCAATGATAACAAGATATAGTAATTTTCAACAGTTTTTTTTTCTTAGAGCAGTTATATAGATTTTGATCTGATTTATTTATTACTATATTACTTTATCAGTCTTTCAAAGAGCTGATCTAGGCCGTGTCTAAGTTACACAAAAAAATTCTACCATCCGAAAATTAAAACAGGCAAGGAGTTTAAAAAAGTCAAATACATAAATAATAATCATAATATTTGTATATTAATGTTGTCTATTGGGATTAGAATTTAACTAGTGGCAACAAAGGCACTAAATTAATAATCCTGGAGTGACATTTGTTAGAATTAGTAATTATGAGAAATTAACAGACGTATCACGTTTCAAATTCTTTTCAGTGTGAAATATTTTGTTAAATTTTATTATTGAAATATATTTCAGATTTTATTAACTTAAAACTTCAGAAAAACTAGATACGGGTTCCATTTGTAACCCTCGTCAAGGTGATGGCATTAAAATGTCTGCACAAGAAATGCATGTGCTATGTGACATAGAATAGACGGCAATAAGAATATATTAACAAGATTATTAACATATTACAAATTTTTAAAAGATATAAATGCCTGATATAAGTTTTAGATGTATCATAGATACCCTTAAACACAAAGTTTTTAAAACATCCATATCTTGATCCAACATCGATTAATAAATATCAATTTTAGAATTAGAAAAAATTTTAAATAAATTCAATTTGAGACAAAATGTATTAGAAATTACTAGTCTTGGCAGTCACGGTCACTATTACCGGTCAGGTCATGATGAAGTTGATTGGTCAAATAGCGATGTATCCAAGGTGGTCACGGACATGGTAAACTTGTCCAGAATTTTAAATGGTCTGCCATTTCCTTTGAAATTTGAATCATAACATGACAATTGATGTGTAACTGTCATTTACCTGTTTTGGACAAAGAAACTGAAATAAATCCTCAGTAATAAAAGAGACCAGTAGACTTTTTCATTTTCTTTTTGTTTAAAAAAATGTTAAAAAGTGGCAAAGAAGCTCTTATTTGGGATTTCTTTAATAAAAAATAAACCAATTAGTGTTAAAAGGTTCTATGAAGTGAGGTATCAAAGCCATGCTACCAGTGGTGGTTGGAGAAATTTAGGTTATGTTATATCTTAGTATTGGGGCATGGAACACAAGCAATACTTTAAGGCATAAAAAAAAATATATTTTTTTATAAAATTTGAATCTGTCGATATACTTTCCCTCATTTCTGAAAAAAAAATGTTTTGCGAATATTTTATAAATTGTTTAAAAAAATAACCTAGTGAGGCACACAATTTTTTCAATTTGTTTCGCAAATTTCAATCTCAATTTTTTTTTTCTAAAAAACTTCCTCTTTTTAGTTTTGATAGTTATGCCTTTAGGTAACGTTTGGATCCCATGCATATACTAAGATATGACATAACCTAAATTTTATCAGCCGCCACTGCATGCTACTTGATAAAACGCATAATAAAAAAAATGCCAAAAATGTGAAGCAATTATTCATTCCCAAAGAGCGCAACTCCAAAAAGTATTATGTTGGATAAATTCGTAACAAAACCAGCGCGCAACAAGAACATCTGTGATGAAGAAATATTTAGGTGAGCTCAGTTTAGACGATGAGTGTGAAAAATAAAATGCCAAAAAATACTAATTTGCATAATTTTCAACATAAGCCTCATTTATACAAGCATTACACACCATTTTTATGAGAAAATTATGATACATCCAATGGCACTTTCATTTTTCATTTTTGAAAATGATCGGTTTCAGTAACTCATCTTGACCAGTCACGGAAACATCGTGACTGGTCAACTACCCATCACTAGAAATTACGTATTTTCATTTCATAACACTAGGTATTATCCATTATCCATATGACTAGTTACTTACTATTATTGAAGCCGCACAGATTACAGTGTCACTTTTCTGTTTTTTTTTTTATATCAACATAAATCTACTTTGGAAAAATACTTTTCTAAATATAAATATAATTTTAGCCAAAAAAATTAACAAGTTTTCCAGTAAATATGAAATTATGTAATACTAATTTTGCTGCAAGTCTCTTTGATTCGTTTGTTGCCTGTGGTTTTATATTTTTAGCACGACTGAGTGATCAGTTAGATTCGAATATTTTTTAAAATTTGTATGCTGATTCAGCGAATTTCTTAAATTTCTAAATCAAAATAGAGCAATTTCAAAATGTAGGGATTTATATAACTTAGCTTCTAAACTAAACTTTGTGAGGGATACCATTTCGCTGAATCACCATGTATATAGAGTGTTTCAAAAATATAGTATCAAATTGATAGTTTTCCTAATAATGAGGTAAAGTCAAATAAAGTTTCAACTGTTAAAATGATAAAGGGTATTTACTCCCTGCTCCCTGAAACGGGAGTATAATTCACGTACCAAATTCGACGAAAATCGGTTGAACCCTCCACGAGATATTGATTGTGAAAGTTAATTACAAATAACTTTAAGCATGGAAAATGCACTGTTACTTTTAAACGGTGCATCCTATGAAAAACACATAAGAATACTTCTATGATTATTAGGAAATAGTATATGTTTAATTTTTGGTCAAATCAAGTTTATTTTATTTGGAATAATTCGCATCACAACTTCCTGCACATATTCGAAGATATCAAAAAAATTCTTTTTTTATATCAAACACCATATCTTTTCAACAGATAATATCGGTGGTAACAACATAGAAAAAAAAATAACGAATCAACTTTTCTTCATCATTTGCCTTGCAGAATTTGCCATATCAATTTGGGATCATATTTTTGAAACACTCCATAAATATTTGCAGCTATCATAAATTTAAAAAAATGTATTTGGTTAACGAATTGTAGTCTTTATAGTTTATTTCAATAACCTAATGGTTTATATGTGCTCATCTAGAATTCTGATTTTGATATATAAAGAGAACAGATAATTTTTTAAATTCATATTAAGAGCAACAGAAAGTTTTTTTAATGGTAAATAAGTAATATAGACACCTAAATAAATTTATACAATTTAGAATATTTCTTACAAAATTATCTAACAATGGGGCAATATAATTTAATTTCAATATTAACAGTTACCAAAGTATATTAAAAATACAGAGCATGAGAAGTTTTTTCATCTAAAATCATTCATTTGTTGTGCAAGTGATAAATATCCTAAGATAAAAAAACCTTCATCTGTATTGCACAAAATTGTTTGGTGTAAATTTGTCTCATTTCAAACTAACGTATTTCCACCACTGGAATTCTTGTTGTTCAAACACAGAAGAAATGAACAAAATGCTTAATAAGAGATTAGTTTAATTTGTATTGTCTATCAGCCTTACCCAATTAAGTGTAACTTTGTAGTAAATAAAGAACTTTATATTTAAACATAAGAGGATTTGGTATTCCCCAAGATACGGCCTTACATTCATATTATCTAACGACTGATATTATGAAACAAAATTATATATTTATCATAATAATTACAACATAAATATAATATAAACATCTGATTGTTCTTATCTGATATTAAGTGAAACAAAACGTTTTTTGTTGGCTACAAACCTAACCTATAAATAGTACTTTTTTTTGTAAGCAACAATATAAAACTGATAAATTAATTATATTTCATGGAGATTTTAAATATAAAACTAGCTCCAGGCACAAAAATTGATGCAATTAATAAAATAAGAATAAATTCATAAAAACTGTAAATTTGAGGTTATGTGTCTCGTGATGCATATGTTCCAATGGTCGCATTCAGGGAATTGTATCGTTTCAGCGTTGTGGCGCTTTACTCCAGCTGAATGAACATTTCACCCAACTAAAATTTGTTGACAGCTACGCTGCTTTATTTACCAATCCAGCGCTAAAGCGAAATATTTATATGCTTTATCGCTTTACTAAAGTGCTACAGCGCTGCGTATTTATCTGGACCATTCAGTACACCGCTGCAATAAAGCGCTAGAGCGCTACGTTTCCCTGAATGCGGCCATTGACTTCTGAATGAAGTCATTGATATGCTCTATAAACATAACCTACTTGTCAAACTGACAGTAAATTTTAAATGGTGCGTATTTGTGATATTTTAAAATGTAAAACCAACATAGGTACGGGTACTTTAAATAAATCCTCCAAATTACAGAATAATAAATATGGAGAAATGTCACAAGCAATTTGGACAAAATATTTATTATTAACAATAAATTATATTTACCAGTAATTAAAATTTACTGTTAATAATACATTTTTTGTCCAAATTGCTCATGACTTATTTCTCCATCATACGAAGTGGACGTGAATTGGTAACTACAATAATAAATATGTTGTATAATTTCAGGAAATTCGTAAAGAAAAAATTTTTTATCTTTCAGACAACTCATTATTATAACTGTTCATTACAGCAAATACTATAACACTTAATAATACGTACAAGTTCCTAAGATAAGATGAATAAGGCATACATAGCGCCCCTGGCGGCTAGAGGTGATGGAGATGATTTACAAATGGTGACTAATGTGTGACATTTGTTTACATAGTTTTATTTTGAGTATTGTGTTTAAATTTTAATGTTGTGAAATAATGCCGAATAAACTTAGTTATAAACAACAAAAAGATGAAAGCAAGTCATTTTTGAAAATGCCAAAAGATCATCAATTTTAAACTTAATTTATTGTATTTATCTTAATTTCATGTTATTTCTAGTTTAAAATCATTGATTGCTGCTTGTAAGAGACAATTTGGATTTATTGTTGAAATACTTTATCAAATAATCAATTCGATAATAACATTGACATAAGCGATTTGGCTAAAAAAACTCCAAAATGTACATTTTGGGCTGAAATTTATATTAAAAAGTAAAAATAACAAATTAAAGAAATTTCTCACAATTAAAACAGCATTTTTAATTTTCCTTAACATTATTTTCCATAATACACGTAACTATTACAACTCATGTCAACAGATAGCCGGATAGCCTTAAAAATACATGACAACGCTTGAAGTTGTACATATTATTAAGTCTAATAGTATTTGATTATAGATTGTTATTTTGTTGATTGTTAACACTCCAAATTGAACGTGTGACGACAACAGCACATCAAATATTTTAAAACTGATTTTTAAATAAATTTCAGAGCAAAATTTATCGCCATAAGCTATTGTATGTTAATATTTTTGATTTAAATTTGTTAGAAAAAACTTTTCATCTTCTTATAAACTATTTCATAAAAAAAACTGGTGTTACAATAATATTGATTTATAAAAAAAATATATATTTTATATCTAAAATAACACTTTAATAACATTTTACACAGTAACCAGTGGGTGGCTCTTGAATAAGTACTACAATAATAGAAATTTATTGATATTTTATATTATAAATAAATATAATGTATATTAAATGTGAATTTATAAAATCAAAATAGTATCATAATAATTGTATAATTTTCTGTTATTTTTTTGTTGGTCTGGTATTGCAGTACTCCTGAAAAGTATCTGTGAGACATCTCGGGAGCCACCGTCAACAGTATCTCATCCGGTAAATCTGTATAATTAGTCTTGAAATCTTTGCGAATTATACAGGAAGTAGCAGGTTAAAACAAATATCAAACGTTTTTATAACTTGGTGTTCATTCCACAATTCAGAATGTAAAATTTCAAAATACGGATCACTTTATCCTTCACTAAACACTTACATATTAGGGGAACCCCACACACTTTTATAGAGCTATTTATTATCCATCAGAATTTGCTAAATGTGCAACTTCTATTTGTCATAATCAGTAATACTGAAGTAAGAAAATATAATGCATACTTATAAACATAACATTATGCAATAATAAATATAGTTTAAAAAAAACTAAAAAACACGCTTTTAAAGCACATCAAATTAAAAAGTGAAAAATAATTATTAATATAAACTGAAAACAATAATGAACGAAAACTACTAGTATTATTGTGAAAAAAGCGTGGATTGCTTTCGATATACCAAAAATATGGCACAAAGCGCCCCACGCTTTTTTCACAATAATACTAGTATTTTTCGTTCATTATTGTTTTCAGTTTATATTAATAATTATTTTTCACTTTCTAGTTTGATGTGCTTTAAAAGCGTGTTTTTTAGTTTTTTTAAACTATATTTATTTTTCACTTTTTAGTTTGATGTGCTATGAAAGTGTGTTTTTTAGTTTTTTTAAACTATATTTATATTACTTATTGATGCTGATATTATAACATATTACGATCCAACAGATACTTCTGAAAAAAAAAATATTTTTTTCAGCCATGGGATTTGAACTTACGCCCGAGGAGTCCGTCGTTTCGCATCGACTAAGACTTGTGCCTTAGCCCGCTCGGCCAACGACCGAACTGAGAATCACGGAATGTACTTACAGTATTAAGCCTCTTGCTCTCACGCAGAGGATACGTGAGGAAAAGAAATTATTTAATTCTGGCGATCCTGATCAGGATAATGATATAAACTTATCAAATTATTGTATTATTACCGGTTCTTCATAAGTGTACAAAGTTTCAATTAAATCTGTCCGTTTAAAGTGGGTCAAAATCGAGTCCAAAGAGTCGGTTACAAACAAACATACGGGTGAAGCTAATAAAAGCGTGTTAAAAATAGGTCCCTTATTTTTTGGCAGCTCATTCGATTATGAATTGTGTAAGAAAAAGAAATTAATTTTGATAATTGTTAAAAAAAAAAAAAAAATTTGTGATATAGATTATCCAGCATATCTTTGTGCAAAACTCCATGTATTTTCAGGTAACTTTAAAGCCAGAATATTTTAAATCTAGTTGTAATAAAAAAATAACCTCTAACACCGGAAAGCAGACAATTTAATTTAGGAGCTGCTGGTATTTATACCAAATAAAAACAATATTTCAACAAAATATATAAATTACATGTACCATTTCAGCGATAACCATGGATTTAGTTTACTATGCCTCAACTAATAAAAAGTTGAAAATTTATATCGAAAACATGCTACCCTCATTTAGTGATACTTTATTTACATCTTTTTTCTACATTTTCAAATACGTTTGAGCCCCTAGATCAGTTAATATTAACTAAACTATAAAATTTGTACCCTTTGGAAGTCCGAATTTACTGAGAAAGCGTGTGTGTCGTCAACGCGAGATCGCCCGCTGCCAATAGGTGTGTTCATTTTACCACCAATTCAGATAATCTAAGTAGTTTTACCATTATGGAGGCTATATCAAAAGAAATTATTCTTTTATTTATGCAGTGTAACCGTAAAACAACTTAGATTACCTGAAATTGGTGGACAAAGGAACACACCTTGGGTTAGTAAGATTTCAACTGGAATTGTCATATTTAGGTAGAACACTGAGTTTTGATGGTTTCAGATTAACCTGAACATGTTTTTGGATTTGTTTACTTGTCTTTCCATCTTTCTTATCTGCACAAAGTGAACCTTCAATAGCAGGGTTTTTATTGCCCTTTTAAAAACAACAATTGCAAATTAGAGCTGAGATCTTACGTTATGCTGTTTTGTTGGTAATCAAACTTGTGGAATTACTCAATGTTTTAGTTATATTTTTCTGAACCGAGGTTCATTTTTTTTTATAAAACATAATTTTGCTGGTGTTTTTTATTTTACATTTCCTAACTGCAGTAAATTAACCTTGAAATGGTCCTCACAACATTGTCTTGTCCCTTTATAAGAAACAAATTCCATCCTATGCATAGTTTGCTGCTACAAGAGTCAAATGGTCCTATAAAAGTGTGCTACATATACTTTGTCATTTGGATCTTTGTGTATGTTTCAAATTAGTTACGACCTGCACCCACAGCAATGTATTTATAGGATAGGCAAATATGGAGAAAAGTAAGTCTAGGCTGGCTAAGACATCTGACTGACAAGTTAATAATTGGTGGAACAAAGACTCGATTTTGAACCTATGTCTCAGTTTCATTGACCAGCTTGTTTGTCATTTGATTCAGGGGCGTCGTAATATTTTTGAAATTATATTTTAGACATTATATTAATAGCTGTATGAATCACATTACTTGAAAATTACCTTTGGGCATTGACAAGTGCAAAATGGCGGCTGGTGAAATTTAGAGTATGCCCAATCTCAGTGTTGGAATATATAAAAAATATTGTTCTCCAGTACACGCCTCTGCTCAAAAATAAAGTTGCCCTTCAACTTATTTACTTCATACAGCTTGTAATTGTGACGTACGCGCAAGGATCCAAACAATAAAGTATATGTATTTTGCTATATCATTAATTTGCTTTTGATAATTAATTAACAATTTGTAGGTTAGTAAATATTTTGAAATTTGCTTTGAGCTGCCTTGAGAAATATAATCTGTAATAAATACTTAACAATCCTAAGAATTAAGGTCTGCTGACTGCTGCTGCTGCTATAGCATTTTTCGCAAAGTTGGGAACCCCATGCGTTTGCATCATATGGCGATCTAAGTGAGTTTTTCTGGATAACACTTTGGAACAAATTATACAAGTTGTATAACCTGCATGTACACTTAAATGTTTTGACAGAGAATCTTTTAGTTTATAACTTTTGCCACATATTTCACAGTCGTATAATGCACTGGGTATAGATGATATGGAACCTGAGAAAAAAGTATATATTATTAATTTTTTTTCTAATTACATAAATACATTAAAGAAATATATTTACATAAAGTATTGCTTTTAGTATGAAGTAAAAAATTATACGTTTTTATAATATATTGAATTCTAAAATCTAGACTTATGTTAAATAACATAAAGTCTCGTAAGAACTAGACATTATTTTCTCTGCTTATCACAGATAACAGATAAGTATAAAACACATTATTTTTAAGCAACTACTTTCCTGACCACTTGCCACGATGAATATTGGATTATAAAAAATATAATGTACCTATACTACAAACATAGCATAAATAAAGTCAAATACTATTTTTTTATGTTAACTCATTTCATTTTTCATTTCATTTAGGAAACCAAGAGAGGGTTTAGGGATATTTTGAGTAAATTCCAGAGGTTATGAGAATGATGATAGGTGATAGGTTTTTGTGAGTGGGTTCTTGTGGACCCTCCTCTGCGGCCCTCAGTAGGCCTATTGTGGCTCACTTCTAATTAATTTCACCCAATAAGTTCAGTTTCCTAATGAAACTGATAACTTTATTGGGTGAGAGTGTGTCCAGATCCTCTGACAGTAGTTGCCCTTTGCCAAATATTGAGAATCGGATCCTCTCCATAGCGGGACAGGTGCATAAAGCATGGTCTGCCTTCTCATTATCTTCTAGGCATAGGCGGCATTCAGCGTTTTTCGTTTATGCAGATGATAGTTTAGCTGGCAGTGCCCGGTATATAGGACTACTCTCACCGCAATTTCCTTTGTTTGAAGAGATTGGGTGATCTCGACTAGGTTATTGAGTGCTAGTTCTGTTGATTTTCCTGTCTGATAGGCATACTGATGGATATTGAGGGGGTGATGGCTTAGGATGTTCCCCCTGATATATCCGTCCAGCACCCTTTCCAAGACTTCCAACAAAAAGGCTAATTGGTCTAAACGATTTAGGGCTTGGTTTTTTCTTACCCATTTTTGGTATGTATACTACCTTAAACGCCGACCAACTGGGATGGGATATAGTTCCATACCAGATTAGCTCTGAATAATTTAATGAGGAATGGGAGCAGCAGTATTTCTACTCCGTTTTGTAGCAGAGCTAGAAAAACTCCATCCTCTTCTGGCGATTTTAATGGTTGGAAGGATTTGATGGCCCACTCAATTGCCGGTAGTGTGACACCTTTTTAGCTGTCAGCCAGTCATTTTTATCAGGTCGTTGTAATCGTCCTTCTGATGGTGACAGCTGTTGGTCACTCGAATTTAAGTACCCTGGGAAGTGGTTCTGTGCTAGGAGCTGTAGGGTTTCCTTTCCAGAGTCCATATATGAGTCATCCGGTCGCCTTTACGAGCCCATGTTGGCTCTCTGGAAAAAATCTTGTGGATTCTAGTACTATGAGGTAGGTCAGTTATACTCTCACAGAATTTCTTCCAAGATCCCCTTTTTGCATTCTTTATTTCTTTGTTATAGTTCGTTAGAGAGGATCTATATTGGTCCCACTCTCCCAAAGAGCCGTATAACTTCTTTTCTCATTTTATCCAAATTCTTGTTCCACCAAGATGCACCTCTATTGTTCTTTTTTGTCTTCAGTGGACAATTTTCATTGTAAGCTGAAACAATTGTGTTTTGGATCTGTTCCGCCGCAATTTTAGTTTCATCATGATTCCTGATTAGAGTGAGAGTGGATTGAAGGAGAGACTGAAGAGAGTGTTTGTACTCTTCCCAGTCTGTGCACTTCGGATCTCGATATGTCACTATGGTCTTGGACCAGCTTCTACCTTGAATAGAATATGTTTGTGATCTGACCAGAAGATACCTTTCAATCGGTTACCTTGTTGCTCAGGTAGTTTGAGCTGATTGTGATATTTAATACCTCGTTCCTATTTTTAGTGATAAAGGTTGGTTTGGAACCAGTGTTATTCACAGTTAGTCCTTCACCTAATAAGTATTCAAAATGCGACTTACCTCTTTGGTTAATGTCCATGCTTCCCCACACTGTATGTTGGGCATTCTCATCACATCCAAAAACTTGATGGATATTGTTCCTTTTGCTGTAGGCGATTAAATCTCGCACTGCAGCTGGAGGAGGTTGATCTGCAACTATATCACCCGGGAAGTAGGCCGAGCAGACGGTTATTTCCATCTTGCTTCCTCCCTCCGAGATCGCTACCTGGGCGACTACAACGTCCTGGGTGCAGTACCCTGTAACTACAAAATAGTTAATGTTATTTCTGATCTAGATACAGGCTCTGGGTCTTTCATCAGAGCCTTTTTCTAAATATTACCTTGCCAGAAGTATTTCTCAGGTCATTTACCCAACCTGTGTTACTTGTCCAGGGTTCCTGGAGGAGCAATTTGCTCTTCCTTAAACTTTTGCCGAGGACGTATGTGGCAGCCTGGCTTTTTGCAGATTCTCCTGTAGACACCTGATATAAGATATCATTGGGTAGTTGATTTGTGTATAGGGATTAGGGATTAAAATTGTGAGTGTTGTTAAACGGTTGTTAGGTTGTGGGTTTAAAAGGAAGTTAGGGGTAGGTGGGACCTGTTGTGTTAAACTAATACAGTACAGTTTCAAAAACCCGAATACATATAAGACAAGGCAGCGTGCGACTTTGAGAGTTTTCTGAATTTTTGAGTATGAAATGTTTAATTCTCTTTTTTTGTTGTGTTTGGTGGGGATGAGGTATGGTCATCCGTTTAATTTCCGATATTTGATCAGTGAAATTAAGCAGCACTGATCGAGTCCGACAATTGGATGGATAACCGATAGCTCGTCTAACAATCGGTAGGCTGTGAAGAGACAATCCCAGGAAGGCCGCTAGCCTGATGTAGGCGCAGAGGCGAGCCCGGGTGAAGGGTCGAAGAGACCTACCCAGGAGGTTTGCCAGTCTGCCAGCGGTGCAGGCGGGCAGGCCCAGGTGGTGGGATAGTTGAGTCAGGACCGTGGTTCAGAGCCACGCTAAACTGTAGGTGCCTAGGTAAAAAAGGCCTATTATGGCCTACTTGCCTAGTGAAATAAGTAGCTTAAAGCTACAGTCTGACTTAACAAGGTTGGTGAGGCAAATGGTATGGACCTCAGTGCCTCAAAATGTCACAATATATGCTTCTCCAGAAGCCGTAACCCAATTAATTTTGACTATGAAATAAATAATATCATCCTAACACAAGTTTCATCCATTAAAGATCTTGGGGTAATTGTCGATTCGTCATTGTCATTTGTTCCTCACATTACTGAAGTGGTTTCTAAAGTCTTGAGAACGCTTGGATTCATCAAAAGATGTACAAGTGATTTTAATTATGCAATCCGACTACTATATTGTAGTCTTGGTCGACCTCTTCTGGAGTATTCCTGCTCTGTATGGAATCCTTACACCTGTTATATACACAAAATCGAACAAGTTCAACGAAAGTTCCTAAAATACATTTCCTTTTAAGCCCATATCGATCCCCCTGAAAATTTCTATTATGACTACAATATATTGTACACTAGATTTTCACTTGACCCTTTAAAGACTAGAAGGGATCAGAGAGACCTCAGGTCCTCAGGCTCCTCTTTAGAATAGTCAACTCCCCTCGTTGACTGTCCCTTGTTGCTTCAGTCAATTGGCCTGGGTGCCCCCTCTAAAGGCACTAGGTCAGTTAATGTATTTCATCGGCCTTTTTGCCGCACCAATTTTTGTTCCAATCCTTTATTCCTCGCACTGCAAGGTTGGCAAATCACTCATCAGACAGACTCGACTTTTTGTCGATTATCGGAGTTTTGTTCGCACCCTGCAGGAAACTGAAATACTATGATATGTGTAGACAAATCAGATTCTGCACCTTTGTACCTGTTTTGCTTTACTGTTTTGTGTTGTTTATTGTTTTGTTATAATACTTATATTTAGCATTGTCAGCAGATCGGTCTAGCTGACAATGGTTCTTAGTTACTTAGTTATGTGAATTATAACTTTTATCCTGTTATGTTAGTTTGTTATGTACTGAACTGCATTAATGTAGACCTTATATTATGTTGTAACCATTATATTGGGTAAGGCCCATAAATAAATAAATAAAATAAAATAAATAAAATATCGTTAAGACTTGATGATTTTTGTGTTTACCACTCATTATACTACAAATAAGATAACAGTATTCACTAAATTTTAATTTCAACCTGACTAGATGTAGAGAAACACATGCAATATGATGTGTCACAAGGTTCGCGAGTGAATATACTAGTCTCTTGGTGGGGGTAAACAGGTGGTTTATTATTAGATTAAACATAAACACAGAAACCACAGAAATTAGACAACCTCCGAATCCAAAGCCGAAGCTACACGGGCGAGGGTTACACTAACGAAAAAAACGTGGACACACAACCTTTCCCACCGATATTGCCTGTGGCGGGATACAAACCTGCAGAACGATGGATAGATTATCTTATCATATTTGCCATCATGTGCTCTAGCCAACTACTCCGAGTTTGAGTTTCAGAATCAAGTGTCCGGATGACTTACCCATGCGGGTTTCTGAAGCATCCAGACTAGTAGGTCCATATTTCAGAAGCTGTACTTTACAGTGTGCAATTTAGACCTAAATATGTAATTATGTCATCATTATACAGACATTTTACAACACAGTACCCAGTAAATAATGAACACGTTTTTTGATAATTCCAAATTAAAAGAGGATCGAGAGATGAAATATAGATCAATCATTTCTGCTCAAAGCACTTTAAACTCTGCTTTGTAAACTAACAAACATATTGACATTATTACATATGTATAACAAATGTATTTTTTAATAAAAGTTGGAATCTGTTGGAAAAATGTCTGATTGTCACGACTATCAGTACTGAATGAAGAAGTTTTACAGAAAAAAAATTGAAAAAACATTTGAAAAAAAAGTTACAAAAATGCGCAGCCTCCCCAGATTACTTCTAGACCATTAGTAAAATCTTTGCAAACTATTTTTTTTCCTTTTGTAATCAGAAGGAAAATTTATCACCCCGCATTTTTTTGTTTTTCGAAAATTTTGATTTTTTGTAGTTATGACACTTTGAAATTTAAATTCTTCATTGTGTAAATTTTAAAATGTCATAAACTTTACAAAAAATTCAAATTTTCGAAAACAAAACAAAAACGGGGTGATAAATTTTCCTTCTGATTATAAAAAAAAATTGTTTGCAAAGATTTTACCAGTGGTCTAGAAGTAATCTGGGGAGACTATGCATTTTTGGAACTTTCATTCTTTCTTCAATGAGTACTTATAGTTGTGGCTTCAAATATGGCTTGGGTTCCTGAAAAAAAAAAACTACTCTTAAAACTGATAAAAAATATTTTCTTAAAATTCTTTATTTAAAATATAAGGAATTACTCAACATATATACAAAAGTAATACATACATATAGAGCAACTGAGACCAATTTAAATAAAATATGAATAATTTGTTTGGTTGAATGTGTCGTAAACTTTATTTAATAAGTTGATAGTTAACAATAACAATTATTTGGTATCTAATATATAAATACATGTCAATTACCAATTACGAAAAAAAAACTATGATATATTATTAGACATTTATTTCAAAACAATTTAACCATGATTGTAAAAAAAACATATTTTAGTTTTGAAGAAAAAAATTACATAATCCTCTGTTTTGATAAAATTAGTAAAGTGTTACAAATATTTGTAAAGATTCCAACAAACTTGAAGTAGATATTAAATGTTTTATAAATTAATATAGATACTAATAGACAAGTAGGATGGACACAAGAAATATTTATACGAATACACCCTAATCTCAAAATAATTAATTTCATCTCTGAAATCTTAGAAAAATTTTTATTCAAAAATTACTATGCACAACTATCATAGCAATTTATTTTCATCTCAATATTGGGAGTGATTGGATGAAGATGTTTTATGTTAAAACAAACATTGTATTTAAAAAATATATTAAATTGGCCACACTTTTTAAAATACTTATTATTTAAATGACTAAAATTTATCTCTTTTCACATATACAAGAACTCAAATTTGTCAAAAATTTTTGCGTTAGTGTCACGAATGACCATTCTGTTTGGAAATGAGTGATATTAATGAAAAAAATTGGCTATAACAAATTTGAGCTCGAATGGTATTCGGGGGGACAATTTATTGAATACAATTAACCGTCATAAAATGTTAACATATTTATATTAAATTACATGCAATTACAAAAAAAATGTTTATTAGCAACTAAATATTTTGAAAATAACATTTACAAATTGTACTTATAATTTCGGTTTTAATAATAATTAATGATTATAAAAATTAAAGAATTTAAAATAACACCTTAACCTCTGTAACTTTCTTTCTTTTTTTTTTAATTTATTTATCTAACAATGCTTTAAACACAATATTAAAGCAATTTTGGGGTATTTTAAAACTGATTCTATTTTTCACTCAAATTTTCATTTTGCTACTACTTCTAGGTCTAGTAATTAATTGTTAATTATATTTGGAGGATATTTAAAAAAAAAACTTTTTCCACGTATTTTTAAAAAACCAAAAACAAATTAGGCCCGGATTAAGTTAATCATGCAATACATTTCAATGTGCCTCCTTATGACTCCTAGTTAGTAATATCAATTATGCCTAAATTCCAATTCCTTAAAAATGTCCAAAAGTTCCCATTTGTTGTGAAAAAATACAAATTATGTAAAGTAAGTAGTATATTTTTTAATAAAGCTTTTGAAAATAAATTTAAAAATACAGACTGAGGTAACAAACGTAAAGGTTTTATAAACAAATAACAATGCATTAAAATACTAAACGAAAACTCTTTCAATTGATAAAATGGAGAAATTAATTGTGTGTTCCTGGGATAAGGTAAGTCTTTTCATCATAGAAAATGACCTCTCACTGCTCACATTAGTAGCTACTATTGACAAATCTTAAAATAACGTTCATGTTAGGAAAAGTAGCACATAATTTTTCCTTTCTAGTTAATTTTAACACATTGGTAAGATTTAAATTTATATGTTGTATATGATTTAACATATAAGGATTTGCGATTTAAGAAAATATTTAAACTGAACACATTTCTCGTGAAAACTACTATCCACATTATTTTTATAAACTGTTTTAAGCGCAGACTATTCCCATATGTCTGCATCAGAATGAATTAATAAATGTTCTAAGAATCCGAAATTTACTCAAATTTGGTGTATGATTTCTTTTCTTCGAATTAGTTCTGAATATATTCTGTCTAACACTACATAAATAAATGATAACATGACCGTTCTTAATTCATGCACAACTGCAGGTTTTGTTTTGACAAATAATAAATGTGCTCTAATCTAGTACAGTGAGTAGAGTAAGTACAGCATTATGTTGGCATTGCATTGGCAGCTAGTTGCACTGAGCAAACCTGTGCTAAAGATAGCAACAGGCATTCTCACAGGTCATTGTCCTTTGAGATAACATTTCAAAAAAATGGTCAAAGCTGATAGCAACATATATTGCTCCTGCCGAAGTGAGAACCATAGCCACGATGAAAGTCTTAGGCTTCTTCAGAGGCCTAAATAGATGGGTACACATAGATATAAGGGTTATCACAAAAGATCTTTTTAGGTCGTAGTGAAGGGAGGTTACTACGGCCTTAACGACCCACTCGCAATCTAAATGTCGGCATTACGTCATTTAACCCTACTTAAACAAAGGTACTACACCGTTTGAAAACAAAAAGATACTCCGCTTTGCTGGGTGTAAATTTTCGACAGTTTGCATGTTTTTTCCTTTTTACCAATAACTACTGGAATGACAATAACATCATAAAAATTATCATAGTAATTTTTTTCGGTGTGATACATTAAGCAGCTATTCCTAGTTTTTTTATTTTCTCTCTTTTCAATTTGTGCTCCTGAACAATTGCCCCAATGGCCCCGTGGTTAATCCAGACCTGAAAGAAATCATTGATTTTTCAACTTACCTGGTTCAATAATAATTATCATTAATTTTACAATTTATTTTCTAAAAACATATTTATGTTATTTTGTTCGAATCACTATGCTTGTGATTGGTTCTTATTCACTTTAGCCACATGGTCAAATAAACACATTTCTCACTCATCAAATTAACCCTTCATTGTATCATTATTTCTAACACCAAATGAATTCATTGTGGACTCTGTTTTATTTAGTTTTCAACATGCACTTCTATGGGCACCCACGAGGGGGCCAATTTTCCCTCTCCTAGCTTTTGATGGTTTTTAGTAAAATGCCAAAGCTGTGGTAAAACCAAGAAAGAAAAATAAATAATTGGTAGAAATCGAAATTTTTATAAAATTTCTTATACTATTTAAACAAAAACAGGAAATACATGCATGTAAATAGTGTTTAACATTTAATATTAAAGAATTTTGGAAAAGTGGCTAGTAAATACAATATGATTTTTGTTTTAGTGAAGAGTATAATACGGCACATCTTCCTATGTTTACGTGTTTCCAAGTTTCGCGAGACGTATTTATTATTTAATTTGTTAATTACATTAATTTTAAAAAATTGTTATCATCAAACCTTGATATTGTGCCATTTTTGATCACAATAACCTTGAATTTCCTTAAAAATTTTCGCCTGTGGCGCAAAAGGGATCAAAATAGGTACTAACATATTTTTATAAAATCATTTCTACTTTATTTGACAAGTACCTATTCAATCTTTACTTAGTTCATAATGCTGCTCATAACTTTTCCTCCTACTTCAGAGTTGCCATTTAATCTGCATCCTTTATAAATTTCATATTAACAAAATAACATGCCACATTAATCATTTCAATGACATATCCACAATTTTACAACATCAGAACTAACTTTGCTTAAATAAAAACCATAAAGCTAAAATGTAATTAATTACTAAAAGAAAGTTTTAACATCCTAGAAGTTTTGACCTTAGGCTATGAAACAGCTTAATGAAAAATAAAATCTGAATATATTTAACAATAAAATAATATTATAAACAAAACATTCATATCACTATACGAACATAATACTGTTTCACTATCACAGTAAAATAAATAACAATTAAAATTCACTTTCAATCACATTTTCATATTACATTGTGTCTTGATTTCATGTGCATCTTCAAATTGTACTTTCTTGAAAGTACTGCATGACAAATGGGGCACTTGGTGCCTCCAAGATGGACGGGCTTGTGGTGGTGCAGACTGTAAGGATGTGAAAACTCTTTATGACATATTGGGCACTTTAAAGGATTTTCAGAAAAGTTATACATCGATGCTCTGACACTGCTGCCTGCTGAGGTGTCGTCATAGTATTGTTCTTCAGATGTTCGACTTGAATTTACATCTTCAACTGGAAAAATACACACACTATAGAACTTCACAAACACTAGACACAAAAAAGTTTTGAATAACGCTTACTGTCGATAAAACTAGCATATTGTTTTGTAAAAGGCGATATTTCTTCTCTGTGAACAACGACCCATTATTTTTTCCATATTCAATATGTGTTCGAGTATGAATAAAAATATCTACCATTCAATTTTAATTTTAAATACCACAGATAAAACAACCCCCTACATCCCCAAAGTAACCTTGTATGGGAGGGAGTAACACATTTGGAGACAACGGACACACACCCATTATGGAACTAACCATGCATATAAAGAAATATTATAAATGGCAGCATTTCACAGTCTAATTAACAGATTATTCTATGTACCGTTATCACAAGAATCATACCGAACAGAACTAAATATTATAAAGCAGATAGGTATAAATAACGGTTTTAAAAAATCGATAATTGATCGATTTGAAAAATGCCTCTGTGCAAACAAGTAATTGTACATATTAATAACACATACCACAGTAATAGCTATATAGTCAATCCATCCTAATACAAAATTTTTTTTTTAAAGAAAAGGACACCAATATAGTTTTTAAAAATATAACGAATCAGTATGATTTATTTGTTAATAATAATAAAGATAAAACATATCTGGGATAAATGTGAAGTGAGATGCGTAAATTGTGATGCAGCCTATTTTGGTAGAACATATATAACTAAACCTACAAGAACATCTAAAGTCATATAAAAATAATGCGAGATTCACATTTTGCTACCATATATTAGACACAAAACATTCATTTGAAGAAAATACTGGTTGTAAACCATTACATCTAAGAAAAAAGGAAAACTTTTAAACACACAAACACAAGAACTAGAAATCTATAAATCAACAAAATCAAATCATATTTCATAAAATGATCAGGTCAATATTGAATTTATAGCACTATTTTCAGTTATTATATGCTTAAAAAGACTTTGAGGTAGACAGTTTCATTATTGTGACTTATGTATTTGAAACTAAGTACAAACATTCGTTTTTTGATGTTTATCGAATCGCATCATATTTATGAGTAGAGGCCATATGTAAATTTGGCCTTATCCAATATGTTTAAACTATAATTTGTAATTATGAAAACCAGAATAATGTTGTTATCAAATATTAATGTAACTAATTAAAACTTCGTTATAATTGGCATATTTCTAACAATGAAATAACCATTTATACCACCAATTGAAACTAACAATTATTTCAAATTTCTTTTGCAGTGAACATCCTCTGTTATCATGTTGTTAATCTCAACTGGTCATTGGTTATGACCAATTGTTCGTAATATTTTTTTTTGCTAAGATTTCTTGTATCTTTCCTTATGATTCGTTTGTTCTCCAAGTGGCAATGTTATTTATATAGTTCTGTGATTTTTTCTAGGTGAATTATTTTTGCTAAAAAGAGGTTTACAATGGAAAAAATTATATTTTCAATTAATACACTTCTATACTTCATGATGTAAAGATGAAATGATTCATGTTCATTCAGTTAGCTGTATCAAAAAACTGCCTCAAACTACAATCTTACCGAGGAAAGTAACAAATTTTGGTTAAAGAACAAAACAGTTTAAGTAATAATTTACAAAAATTCATCACAGTAAGTATATAGAAATTTATAGACATTTTACATGTAAAATATAAAATATCGAAGTTGGTTTTCTAACCAACAAAAAATGTGCTTTTTTAGTAGAAAATTTGATATTTCATAAGCATCAATAAAAACAATAATTAAAATTATTTTTATTTCCAAATAAAACTAAAGGGAATTCACTTACTTTTAATTGTACTCTCATCCATAGAATAATTATTAGATCCGGCTGAAATGAATATTAAATTAATCAAGACACAAGAATCTTTTAACAAAAAAAATTACCTGCTTGCAATAATAACTCAGGAGGAAACTGGGAACCTTCTTGTAGAGTATCGGAAAGTTCATCTGGAAAAATTGCTGTTAACACACCAGGTTCACATTTAATAGCAGCAAATTCCATATCTGAACTGTTTTCTTTGATCCGTTTTGTAGGTGTGATTTGTTCTGTATCAGAGTTTGATCTCTTCTCTTTTCTAGTAAGCCCACTTTCCATTGATGGTTCAAATTCTTCCTCATTTATATTTGATTCTTTCCTTACATTGTCTGTATCGCCATTCTGAACTTTTTTTGCTTTTTTTCCTCCATCTGTGAGACCACTAATTTGCAAAAATTCCGCCGTTTGTAAGAAACTATCGAAAACATCACTATCCACACTGACTTCTCCGTTATATATAAATTTTAAAATGTCTGCTAAAACTGAGTAGCTAACTCCTTTTAAAACTACAATTGGATGGTCCTGGGGGAATTCTCGGAAAAGATTTCTGAAGTAAGAGCTACAAGCGGAAAGTAACATTTTATGAGCTCCCACCTTCTTCCCCTCGGCATATAATGTTACATCAGTCAATTCACTGTTATTAAGTAAATTATCAAATGCCTTTTTAACATGGTTCATGTGGTTATTCCAATTTACTGCAAACTGTTTGGTAATATCCGAACTCATTATTTATTAATAAAATTAATTTATTTATAAAAATATTAAAGTAATGTTCTCTGACTATTAAATTACACTGTAGAGCGTCTTATAACTGACAGCACTTTAGCACTAATTATTATTCAATATTCACTAAGTATACTTATAATTTTTTTTTTTAAGCAAACGTCAACAATAATAACGTCAAACGCCTCTAAGGTCAAAATTTTTTACCTCTCCCCACAGAACAGCTGTTACCCACAGAACAAAGAACACCCACAGAATTAATTCTGTGACAACTCCTAAAGAAACTTTTACAGCCAAAAAAAGGCATCCGCGTGTGTGAAAAACCTCCTGTGCGAAATGATGACACATAAGAGATAGTGTTAATGCCGGACAATGGATAAAGAACCATCAATGGACCGCATATCAATGTTTGTTAGAATCTTGTACCAAATTACAGTTGGCAGCGTTGAAAAGTTTCCAAATAATGCAGCATTTTCACGTGAAGCCGAATTCAGAGAACTAAAATGTCTCACGG
This sequence comes from Rhamnusium bicolor, assembly GCA_029963845.1. Classification (NCBI taxonomy): domain Eukaryota; kingdom Metazoa; phylum Arthropoda; class Insecta; order Coleoptera; family Cerambycidae; genus Rhamnusium; species Rhamnusium bicolor. The sequence continues at coordinate 1,793,146 of JANEYF010001313.1, forward strand.
CGACACATCCCCTCCAACTGTCGCTTTATTACTTTGCTCTTGAAGTTCGGAAAATTTAACTACAGAGCGACACAAACAGCAGGAGTGAGGAGAAAACACAATCCTTGATCTGTATTTGCTAACGGGCTGTCGCTGGCGACACGTTTCAGTTCTCTAAACCCGGCTTGAGACATCCAATGAGGGCTACTGTTCTTAGGCTCACCAGTTAGCGTCACTGGCGAGTAAGGTAGCTGTCAAAAGTTATTGTAATAATCACGCACATTCGTTGTTTTCATCATGCTCATGCTTGATATAACCTAACTTTAATGACATAATACACCTCTGATAGTTACAATAATTTCTCTACTGAGCAAGTAAATTACTACTTCCCCTTCTGCTATCATTGTATTAAATGTTTTTTAGCTAATTTTTTATAAAAATTACTAAAAATCTGGGTTAAAAAGCCATAATAAACATTAACGTTCAGTGACCTTGAACCTTTCCCTACACTAGCGCCTCCCGTGGTGAAATCAAGCGAGGTAGACCTTATTCAAACAGTTAGAGAACTGTACTTCCCTAACCCCCTTCTTTTGTCGCACAAATTGAACACAAATAGTTAAGCTACTCTAATCATTTATGTTTGCGTAGAACAGTGTACGAAACAACAAGTTTTAATACCTTAAAAATTAATAAAATCGGGAATTCGAAAACCATGTAATTTGAAATACAATTTCTTGAGGAATTAAAGCGAAGAAAATTCAAAGTGTCAAATAAGTATATGAAATTTAAAATTCTTTATAATTTATATATGTTTAATTGTTTAGTGTTTTACAAGGAAAACCTATACAAAATAGTTCTGAGGATGTCTTTAAATAAACACGAAACGTCGACATATTCTTGAAACTGGTTTTCTTCTTTAATTGACCACACACCAACAATTTACCATAAAACATTTAAAATAAGTCATTAAATAATTTCAAAATAATTATTGTTCTGTGCAAAACGCCAAAATGCAATAGCCAACGACTGGCGCCACTGAGCTCATGCGGTAGTCAAGTTGTTGTTCCGAGGTAGTCAAGTCACAGCATATATAAATATGCTGTGGTCAAGTCAAGCGATTGTTTGTGTTATAGGACGGAGAAATACTGTCGTATCTTTATCTACTTTATTTTTTGTATAGATAGAGAAAAAGAAAGTTTAGGGCCGATTTATCAACGCTTGCTTAGTTAGTGCCTTCCGGCAAATCATTTCACACCTCGACAGATAATTTTACTTACCATACATTGAAAATCCGGGCCTCGGTGATTAGCAGTAGAATTTTGGTGCTCTGTGACACAGAACTGAGAAGTTCTGTGTCTGTGACTCAGATTACGAAAGAAAAAAATCTCAAATCTGAAGTCTGTGATCAGCAATTCTAAGAAATTCGTGGTGATCGATCAGTGATCAAGAAGTTATGACTAGAATTGGCAAATCAGTCCGTAAGTCATGGGCGGTGCTAGAGAAATACCCAAATACGTAAGCGAGACTTGTTTACTATTTTAGCAAAGACTAACATTTGATTTTAGTCTATTGGTATGCCACGTATTGTGTACAATGTAATTTAGGTCTTCCTCTCCGTTGTATTGTTGATGATTTTATGTGTTGTATTTTATTCTTGATATTAATTTAATAATAAAGTATGCCAGACCTGCCCAAGGGTAAAATACGGCCCTACACTGACAAATTAAATAAATTTATCAGTATACTCCCAATTCCAATTTAATCAACTTTATTTCCTATTTTATATAGGTACATTTCTAATTAAGGCTACTTTTTATTTTATTTATTTCATATATAAATACATAAAAACTAAATAATATGACAGTTTCGAGAGAACCTGTGGTGATTGCATGTACACAGGAAAAATTCCAAAAAACATGCTCAAACGAATGATTTTTTTATTTTGAAAATAAAAATTGACTACGTCCGCGGTAGTGTTTGGAGTAGGGAAGGCATGTCTACTCATTGTAAGGCGTGAATTCCCGGATTTATTCTATAATAGTTTGTAAAGTGTGCGAGACAGACCTGATGTGCTGGGACAAACGTGATCATAAACGTCGCGTAAATTCTGTGCAACATAAAACTAAAAAAAAAATGGCGTGCCTTCAACAACATAGTTTATGTTCGATTTACTTTTAATGCTGATTGCCTGTGATGTTCTGCTGCATATACTCGATAAACAACCATTTCAGGAATTTTGAAATAAATACAATCCCAAGGTGACGTTACCAAAGGGGTTTACGATAATTGGAGCGGTATATACCGGTACTCATTCTGTCTCTCACATATGTCACTTTAATGACTGAGATATCATCACATACCGGTATACACCGCTCCAATTTTCGTAAACCCCTCAAGTCGCACAACGTTGCGTAACTATGTACCAACTGTAAGCGAAGACATTATTAGGTGCGTTCTTTCTAACTGAGGTCTCAGTTGATCTAAGTTGTTTTACAGCTATATCAAGTAAAATTATGCCTTTATGAATGCAGTGTAACCGTAAAACTACTTAGATTAGCTGAAATCTTGCAAAGAACGCACCTATTGTAAATAAGATCAAATGTGTAAAAAAAAATTACACGGATGTGGTTATGTGTTGACGAGACGACAGATTGTAAAAAAATTCTATTTTAAATGTTGTAGTACGTGTACTGCACCCTCTTAAACAGATATTTCCACTGTTACTAGCTAGAAAAAGACTAACTGAGTGTACTGGCCAAACAATTACGCGGGTGGTGCTGGAGACGTTAGAAAAATTTGACCTGTCAAAAAGTCAAGTGTTCATGTTTGTGACCGATGGTGCCGCCTCAGTGCGTTTGGTAGGCCGTTCTCTTCAAGAACAAGGTTGTAGGTTGGTACAAGTTAGGTGTAAAGTGCATGCTTTGCATCTTGTGGCAGAAACTATTCGGCAAGGTTTTCCAGAGGTAGATGTATTAATAGAAAGTACAAAAAAAGTGTTTCTTAAATCTCCGAAACGTCTTCGTGCATTTCATAGCATACATGATGCTGCAGATCTTTTCCAATTTGTGAGTACCAAGCTAGTTAAGAGGGTAAGTTGTGCATACATTGTTATAACTTGTAACAGTTTATTGCTTTTGTTACTAGTTAATTTCTTTTATTGCACTTATTATGATGCGTACGCCTATGTCCTGCGGCGCATTTTTAAACGTATTCGGTCATAAAACTTTATGCATAAAGTTTATGGTCGAAGGTAAACGTTATTGTTTGGTTTACAGTGTTGCCAACTGGTATGTAATACTCATTTGGTGAGAAAAATCACACGTAAAACGCGAATCTAGGAAAAAATGTGGATATTTGGGTGAAATTTGAGTAATTTCTATACATTTAATAATTTGACAATATTTACACATTTAGCGTCGGTATTGTTGGCATTCTTTTTCTGTTCTGTGGTTGGCATCAATATGCGACACAAATGTCAACGGTAGTATGCCTCTTCACCGCTCTGACGTTGCGCGTTACGTATTTTACCATCAATCTCATAGTCTAAAGTAATTTTACGGTTACACTGCCTACGTGAAACAACAGTTTCTTTTGTAATATTCTCCGTAACCGTAAAACTATTGCGATTGGTGGTAAAAGGAATACACCTATTATATACAGGTCTAAAGCACAATTTTTTATATAAAAAGAAAATATTTAGTTTTATGTTTAGAATTTTGTTTACTTAATTTTTTTTTATCTGTTTTTTTACCGTTTTGTGCAATACGAAATTAAATAATAAAGAAAAAATATTTATTGTGTTATTTGCTAAGAATTTATTTTACATTTTTAATACATGTTTTGACAAATAATTAACTAAACTGAAAATATACTTTTTCTCATGTTTTAAATTTATCGGCAAAACTTAAATTGTGAGGAAGACGGGAATTTTTAAACGTAGTGCTGAGAATTACACTGATTATTTACTGTGATCATGAATTCTGTGCTGTGATATGTGATGTGCAATGACCTCATATTGCAATGAATGGGGGCTACCGTTTTTAGGATCACCAGTTGGTGCCACTGGCTAGTAAGGTCACTGTCAAAAGCGGGACAAATTTATAGGGTTTTATTATAATTATTTCGTTCACCAGTGAACAAAAAAACTTGTTAATTTCAGCTAATTTTTATAAAAATTACTAAAAACTCGCGTTAAAAAGCCATACTAAACATTAACGTTCAGTGACAACGACCTTACCCTACACTAGCGCCTCTCGTGGTGAATTCAAGCGCGGTAGCCCCCATTATGTCGGAAAGGCGACTGTTGCCAAGAATACTATTCTTGGACTGTTGCGGCACACAATCTGTGTGTTGTGTAATATGCGTCTCTGGTCGTACGTTAAACTATATCCCTAAAGCCAGGTTAAGTAAACTTCACTTATTAAAAACATGGATAGAGGATGATAATGATTTTGTTTTAATAGATCAAGCTATAATGTGCCGTATGTGCAACCCACAGACCTCGGATATATAGACCAAGTGACAATGGATTAATGGTGTCCGAAACATATCCACGACACATTTATTTTGCTGATCTCTTTCTATTGTATTACATCAGGGTTAGCTTTATCTCTCTCTCGATTCTCGGTCAATACACTGGAAGAAATAAAACTTTATTATACATATGTATCAAGTTTATTTCTAACAAGTAAGGCTGATGGATCATGTGCTAGAGTTTTTGTTTTTGGATTCAAGGTCCCGGGTTCAGTTCCTCGACCCTGCAACTTTTTTTTGTTACTTTTGCTTTTTATAAATTTAATATCAGATTCCAATAAGGAAAATTGCAGTTTCTGAGGCGCAAAGTTTTGGCATTTGATTATTATAGGAATTTAATTCCCTACAAAATTATTCATATAAACTTTTACCGTATCTCCTATGGATTAAGATATAAAAAAAATTATCAAAAAAATGGAGAACCAGGGAAGGGGCGGGTTACATGTTACATTATAATAACGTTTATTTTAATAAAAAAAAATACAATACATTTAACTGTTTTATTATAAACATAAATACACCACTGTAAATATCAAAAATTAATATTTGTGCGTGGGTAATAAAAGAGTTTATAAACTTAAATTGTTTATAATAAAAAGGCACCATGATAAAAAAAAATAGAAAAATACATATGTATGAGTCATGACGAAGAATAAAATTGGTCCTTGGCACAATCCAATATATACCACAATTGTCTTTTAAATCTATAACTAACGTGAAAAGATATTAATTACATAAAATCACAAAAATTATATTTAAAAACTCGATTCTCTTATAAACACTCTAACTGTAAACAATCAAATTTAATGGCGGCGGTAGGCGAGTGGCGACGATTACGAAGCGAAAGACGACATACGTTAAAATTTCTTATGAGCAAGTTCAAGAAGTTCATCGACCCTGAATCGTGAGAGAGTGAGGCAAATACGAAACAAATGACACGAAAGGAGAGGAACCATAACGGCATTTTGCTGGTTGTCCGGACACAGTCGTAGTTAGATTGATATGGTATATTGGTGTCTTTAATTTTTATAAGTCTATGGCGCAACCTAATGCTGTATCCCGAGTATGTGCCTTTCTAAAACATTCGAGATCAAAAACTCATAAAGACAATAAATTCGGTACATGCTCAAAACGTCCACTGATTTCAATTTTAAATTAGCAAAAGCATTTATTTTAAGTTATATCCCCTTAGAGAAATTAGTTAATCCTCATTTACATCAATTTTTAGAAGAATTTTGTAATAAAAAAGCCCACATCCAACAACTCTCCATTCTCATTTAAAAAAAAAAAAAAAATTCTGTTCAATTGGCAAACGTTCAATATATTATCCTCAGGAGGCACTTTTTTGAAAATATGATATAAGGATTTTTTGCAAATATGATTTTTTCTCAAATTGTTAATTACAATTATTTATTTCAAAGAAATTGTAAATTATAATGGAAAATTCCGAAAATAGTTAAAATAGTTATTTACGTAATAAGTGATAGCCTGAATCGCAACCTCAAATATTTCATCTGGCATGTTTTGTATATCGCAACCTCTTCCCCGACACTTTTCGTTTGGGAAAGTAGCTTTTACGGCCTAGTCTGGGAAGTACATTCTTCCCGGACTAGGTCGTAAAAGAGCTACTTTCTTAAAGGAAAAGTGTCCGGTAAGTGGTTACCGGACGGTTGCCTAAAATAGTTATTTACATAAACAACTAAGAGAGTCAATACAGCTGCTCCCGCGCGCCACGAGTTTTGATTACATAACTGAGCGCCACTCACGGCTAAACTATAAAAGATAAATATATACCGCCACAGACTTTTTTTTGAGAATTTTGATTCTATAAAATTTTGACGAATCTGCTACAGTTCTCTCAGCGTTTTGCGTGAAGGGTCGCGGCGCACCTTTTTTAAAATGTTTTTTAATTTTTTTTGCATGCTTGTCTAGTCAGTCGAATCTGAAACTTTAGATCATTTCTCTCAGTTTTTAATTCTGAAAAACTACAAAATATTTTCAATCACTCCTTAATTATTTGTCAGCTTCTCACCTCATTTTCTTGGACTGCTAACCATTGTACAAAGGGATAATCATGGCCACCGCATGCTGTATGGCCAGACTTTTACTTGAGATTCTAGGTTACTCTACGGCAAAGACAGCTACTTTGCCCTAACAGATGCCCATTTAACATATGGTATTCCAGTTTGGGGATCATGCAGTCAACAATTGCTAAATGGCATATTTATCTTACAAAAGCGGTCGTTGATATATTTGTAACGCACGTTTCAGAACCCCATGCAAACCGCTTTTTGTCACTCACAAAATCTTAACAGTAGTCTCAATATTTATAGACGAAACTGTGTGCATCATACATACAAACATAAATCTGATTGACGCGCCAGTAAGCCACTATAATACCCGCCAAGCCCATAATATTCAATTGCCTATTCCTACTTCAAACCTTACAAAAAATTCCATAATTTATGGCAGTACAAAAATACCTACCAGTAATCTTAACAAATATATCTCCTCTGAAACACTTCGGGAAAGCAGTAAACTTTGGCTAATTGACAGACCCTATTATAACTTGCGGGAGTACTACAATGATACAATGTAACGTGAATCAACGGCGGTTCGTGGGTCAAGAGATAGGGAGGTCAATTAGAAAAGTTTACTATATTACCTACCTTTTAAAGTGATTTAAATTCCAAGTCGATCCTTCGGTCTTTTTGAGATGCAAAGTGGTCAATTACTTTTTCATTAAGGTCTTTTATCTTCTTTATTAATGACCTTTCTATGGTAAGCATAGCTAAAGAAGATAACCTTTCCTGACCCATGGTATTTCTTAAAAATGTCTTTATTCTTTTTAAGGTGGAAAAACAACGTTCACTTTCGACGGTAGTCATAGGGAGAGTACACAAGATTTTTAACAGTTTGACACTTTCAGAAAAAGTATTGCACAAATTATTGTTAATAAAAAGCTGTAAGAAAGCAACTGCATCTTCACTATTGGAAAAATCTTCTCGGCTATATAATACTTCTAATTCAGTTTTAAGTTTCAAATGATTTATGACTGGATACTCCGTTTTAACTCATTTAAACATATCTTGAGGAACGCTTTTTTTATAATCTTTAAATCGATCTGCGTGAAATAACTGAGACACTGCTAAACCTGTTTTTGATCTCAGATGTAATTATATCACAAACTTCTAATGAAATTCTCCTTTTTGATTCTTCCGTTTTACATCTCTGGGCAGACTGCATGGATGTCTCCTCCAAATAGTTATTCAAAATTTTATTTCTAATGTCTTCAATTTTACCATTAAAAACGCCAATACACTTATTTACTGTTATGACATCGATATTACATTTTTGTAATTGATTGAACAATATATCACAATGAGACATAACTAAATGAAAAAAATTTAACCAGTAAAGAAAATGTTCATTTTGTAAGTAGTTTTTTAAACCAATAGCTTGGTTTAGAGTGTTGTTTTCTGATTCATTATCAATGATTTTTTCTAAACAATCTAATAATTCTGTTCGATAGGTATAAACAGTCTCTATGCACTTTGTATTAAAATTCCATCGTGTTGGAGCAGCTTTAGGTAATATCACCTTAACATTATCTAACACGGCTGTTCTTTTTGGCGATTTTGCAAAGAATGAAGAAAAGCTATGTAAATTAGCAAAAAAAAATGTTATGCTTTTATCCTGACTTGATTTTGATTTTTTTAAAATTAAATTTAGTTGATGAGCATAACAATGAATAAAATTTGCTGAAGGATAACTTTTTTAATTAAACATACCTATTAACTTCTTTTTTTCTTATCAAGAGATGTTTGCTTTATCGTCATATTAGGTTTTGGACGGCCACCACCCTTGAATTTCACTCGGTCTTCATAACCCAACTTATGTCCATCATTCAGTTTTAATATATTTTGTACAACACTCATATTTAATAGTAAACACCAAAAACACTGTTTTACTTAATTTCACGACAAGTAGAGATTTACTAATAAAATGTTCACAAATAAAAACATTAAAAACAACGCGATAGAATTTATCGACCAACGCGTACCTAGTCAACATTAAGACTGCTGACTAGCGACTGCTATACTAATTACTGTGCGTTACCGTGTCAGGGTCGTCAGGGACATTGTCCCCTCCAGTGTTTTCCGTCTCTTTTGCTTTTTGACGATTCGCGCATAAGTCTATTTCACTATAATTCGTTATAAATTCCGTCCGTAGCTAGCTTTGAGGACACGTTGTGGATTGACCCCAAGATTTTTAAGTTCTATAAATGAATAATGTAATGATCTAGATATTGGAATAGTATTGTTCATAGAATGAACTAGAAACTAATATATTTTTTAAGAATATTAAAAATATATATATTATATATTTTTAAACTTCAGAAAATGAATAGCTCTATTTTTTTATTTGTATGTGGGAGGTCATTGACCAAATGACCCTATAGAAGAACCGCCAGTGACGTGATAATACTCTTCCATGTTTTTATGTTTTTTGTTTTCCTTTGTTTTTTTTTAATGTTTATTTGTATAGTTGTAACATTTGATTTACCAAAATATGATGTATGTATTTTGAGTGTTTGTAATTTATTATAATGACTTAAACAATTATTACTGTTTGTATCTTAAACTTTGTCAACAAGATTATTTCTTTGGACAATAAAGTATATTTCCATCTATCTAGAAGAATGGAGAAAGGACATAAAATTTTAAGTTATTACAAAAAATTAATGTCTGGGGTACACCTGTACCCTGCCCAGTATTAGGAAGGTTAATACCTGAGAGTATAGTTGTTTTTATACTCTCAGGTTAATACACATGTAATAAACAATGTTGCCAACAAGATTTTTAGATTTCCCGCAGTAAATTTTAAAAATACCCGATTTTACCCGATCCATCACTTTAAATTTCCCGAATATTTACCTAAGGTTTATAATAAATAGGAAATGTAATTAAAGTCAAAAATTGGAGCGTTTTATTTTTATTTCTTTTGCCATACATTAATATTATACATGGGAGTTATGTGGTTCAAAATTTAAAACTTTGTTTGAAATTGAAATATTTAATGCCCATCACAAAAAAAATATATTTCAAATATCTCAGCTGAGCTCGTCTGCGCGACTGCATATGACGAATAAACTTTAACGTGTCATCGAGATGGTTAAAGTTGTGTGCACACGGAGTGTTTCATCGACAATTTACGAACGACATTAATATTTACCCAGTTCAAAATTATACTACTTTTCGAACGGCTAGTCTGCACTCTGTATATTGCTTAGAGTAATTTCGAACGGCCTCCTGGAGTCTAGACCAAAGCCTAACAAAGATTTCACTTGTACCCTACGAATAGAGATTCTCTTTATTCGTAGCTTGTTACGGAACCCTTTCATCTCTGTGGCCACAGTTTCCCCTTCTAATTCCCCTTTCACGCATACTAGCGTCACGCATAGTCGGGTGACGACAGTCATATTGAGCATGACCTCGCACAATTGTTTTAATTGCACAGTGGTGGATTAGCCCGCAAAAAATCATATATGAAAAATAATAGTTAGGCTTCAATATATTCACAATCATATACTTTATTGCTTCAGAAAATATTTGGAAAATTCATGAAAAAAATTAAAAAATGTTCCTTCAGAGGTTAAAACTACAAAACTGTAATTTCAAAATACTTCAAAATAGAATTTTTAAAATAGGTTTATTTACTCATAATTATTTAGCCAAATACATACACCTGTTAAGTGTAGTAAAATGAACAGCATCGAGGTTTCAGAAATAACAGATAAAGCTGTATGTTACATATTGATACTCTTTTGTGTTGCTTCTGGTTTGATATTAGAAATGGAAAAATTTTCTTACATTTTGTGTCATAAAAAATAATGGCTTAGGGAAATTTCGGGTATATAAAATAGAAATAATTAAATTTTCTCTCTATTTCATCGCAATCACTTCAGTATGCAGCTACTGGGAGATATGGTATTCTTCCGTAGTATGATAGTTTTGACCATTAAAAATATATTGTGTAGGTACTGATATAAGTACCAATTCTCAAAAATATGAATATTGAGTAGGTTAATATATTTTATTCTCTCAAGAATTATTGTTATCATTAAAATTCAAAATTCATCATAACTAATTATTACTATTATTAGAAATACTACTAATTAAAGAGTACTTGTGAAAACTACCATTTTATTTGAAAAAATAAAAAAGCAATGTCAGTTCTCACAGAGCATAGAGCATTTACCGGATGTCACATATTGACACAACACCTTATGCTGCACCATGTATCTGTTTTGCAGATGGATTGATTGATGTTTTAAAATTTAATAGTAATTAGACATTTCTACATTTATGCCACTTACCAAAGTCAAAAAAAATCGGAACAGCAGTACTTCTTAGTTTACTTTTTGTAGTATTCATAAATGTCATCAGTAAAATGATGTGAACAAATTCTATAATTATCATATAGTTGGTTTTATTTTGCAAGTCTTTCCTTTCAGTGTTCTTTACCTAAACGGAACATCTAATAAACAAAAAATATTACTACGAAATGTTTTAATTGTAACATATAAAGTACCTACCTTAACGGATCAAGGGGATATTAAAATAAACTCACACAATCGTCTGAGTTGCTAAAACAACCCTTCACATCACAGTACTTTTTTGATGTCATGGCAAGACAACAATTACAACGAATTATATTCAAAGCTTAACAGTAATATATAAATTTATCAATAATGATTAAACATAAACACTTGAAACTTAGGTTACACCACCATATTGACATCTGTTCATTTCATTCGCAATTCTTTGCACTTGTGCAAATTTGTCTCACTTCAACATTCCTTATTTGTGTTGACGGCATCTCTGTTTATCGACACTAAACTTCAACCACGTTCAGCAGAATGAATTTTACAACTACTAATTTGATTGGTTGTTTACTACGCATCCGCGCATGGATATTTTATTGACCAGACGCATAAAACTTGGGGGTACGCAAAAAACAAAACATGAACCCATCAGATTGGCGAAGTGAACTGTCTTTGTTAGTCTTTGGTCTAGACACATATTAATTATGTGGTCTAGATATAAAAATCGAAAACGTTTTGAGCGTCGATAACAAGAAACAGGCAGAGAAATACATGAAAATTATTTCTTTCACTGTCAGTAGATGTCACTCATAACAAGAATTATCAATTAATTAATACAATATATGATTGAGCATAATTCGTTTATTTTAAGGTCCTATCATATTTTTTATATTTTTCACTTTTATTTTAAATCTTAAATACCCAGTTTTACCCGCTTCCATTTTTTACCCAATGGTTTTGGGTATTTAGCCAGAAATCGACAACACTGGTGGTAGAGTACCAACAAATTGAATAATACTAAATACTAATTAAATTTTTTTCTATAAATCTAGACAGAACAAACACAACTTTGACAAACATTCAACTGAAACCATTTTGCTCATTTTTTAATGATTTAACACCAAATAACGTAAAGGAATTCAAGTTGTAAATTGAAAATTAATAATTGACGCCGTATTAAGCTCATGGTAACTGATATTACAGAATCTTGTAAATTGTTTTCTTGACTAAATCCAGTAAACTTGATAAATATTAATCTATTTATTAGTGTTGTTATAGGCTATTAAACAAATTAACTTTGAAGCACATTTTATTTATTTGAACACTTTTATATTTTTAATAATTATTATAGTATATACTCATAAATTTACCTTCTAAAAATAGTGTAACCAAACTGACGTTCACATCTGTATTCTATATAGCCAAAGTGACAAACAAAATTCCATTCTATTCTTTATATAAATTACCATAGGAATACATACATTGATCACTTTGTTAGAGCTAAAAATAATTTGACTTATTTTGATTATGGCTTTATGAAATTTGTTTGGTTCCACAGAATTCGGCTCATTGCCTCGCTCTGGCAATCAAACTTGTTTCATTAAAGATGCCATAATCAAACTTGTATTGTAATAACTATTAGGTACAAATGTTTTACACACTTCAATAACAGTGTCAGTTTTCCAGTTTTAATTATTTCCAGATGATGCCAACTTGGTTGGTGAAACGCGGTTGGAAAACTGCTTCAATAACATATCTCTCCCATTATCGTAATTAATGTACGTCATATAAATTTACCGCTCATTCATAATTCTGTAATATGGCAATTGAAATTAGACTAGTTTTTCATAAAGTATTTTTTTTTAGTTATATATATATCACATTTTTTGTAAGGGATGTAGCACTCGATGTGGTAGTATTAACATAGCACCATTATATCGTCTTGCTCCCAAGTAATACAATGTGAATATTTTGTTGGCTGGATTTTTTTTTCTTTAATTATAAAAATATCATCTCAATAATTTCAAACAGTGAAAAAATTCCACCTACTTTGGCTGAAACGTTATGCAGTTTTTTCTTAGTTTTTGTTCTAATCGATAATTTCCCCTTGTCATCTTTAGGTACTACTTTAATTTCTGGAGTTCCTTCTGCATTACCTTCTTCTATAATTAAAAATGAACTACTTTGTTCATTTTCTACTGCAGGAGCTTTAAAAACTTCTAAAGTGTAACTACTGTCCTCGTAGGCGGAGTGACCATAAATACCAACTGATATTGGGCTCTTAAAACTAAGAAATATGTAAAAGATAATAATTACTATGAGCATTAGTTTACCTGCTGGGAATTTCTATAATGTCTTGTCCACAAGTAGCCGAGTGTAAATCATAGGAATCCGGGTCATATGTTGGAATCATATTTGTTTCAGAAACATACATGTCTGCATCACCCACACTAGAACATTTAAACCTGAAATTATGTGCATTATATTTTGTAACTAGTATACATAGACTCCAGTGATAATACGATATTTCCTAAATGATGAATATAATAATAAGAAAAATTCTCGTTTCCTATTATTCCTTCTTTCCGACCTAACAGTTCCATTTGATAAGTAGATATTTCACAATCTGATATTTCCAGCATCTGTAAATGTTTGAATGTTTGCGAGAAGCTCACTTTACTTCATATTAAATCTTACCAGTGTAAATAATAAATAATACAAAAACATTTTATATGTATTATATCTGCGAGGTTAATCATGACCATGACAAAACATTTCACAGTTCAGTTTGCCTACAGTGTTAAGACAGGCAAATAAATGCAGGTGCTTTAACTTAATTACTTTAAAATACTTTAATGATTCCTCAATAATTTTATAAAAAAATTTGATGAATAAAAATAAATACTAAATAAAACGGAATTTACAATTCGCCAACTAGTGCATTTTAGTTTGTAATGTTGTTGTATCGCTTTAGTAGTTCATTCTAACAGAATGTTGCCAGATATGAATTATGTGCAAGATATTGTCAAAAATTATTATACTGGGTGGGCCATAAAGATAAGCGGTTTTAAAAAAATTTCTTAAAAACAAACTGTAACTCTTTGCGGAAACATTTTTAATTCAAATTAAAGTGAACATTCAGGAAAATTATTTTTTTAAAAACACTATCCAGATGTGCATCATCGCGTTGTAAACACTCCTCAAATCTGGACCTTAAATTTGTGAAAAAACGTTTGCACATTTCGCGTGGAATAGCAGCCATTTTCTCTCGAATATTCTGTTTCAATTGGACTACCGTTTCTGGTTTGTTGTTATAAACCTGACTTTTTAAATACCCACAGAGAAAAAGTCAGGACTCCTTGGAGGACATGGAATATCCCCTCCACGCGAAATGAGTTTTCCTGCAAACATTTTGTGCACGTGGTTCCATATTGTTGAAACCATGTCCTGTTGTTATAGGCCTCAAATTCTTGCAAAGCCGGAAAGAAAAAATCATGTAACATTATTGTGTACCGGTTGGAATTAACAGTTACAGCTTCGCTTCGCTCATTTTCGAAGAAATAGGGGCCAAATCCCCTCATATGGAATGGCTGCCCACATTGTAACTTTCGAGGAATGTAGAGGCTTTTGATGTTTCGATTTAGGGTTTTCCTCAGCCCAATACCGACAGTTTTGTTAGCTAACATAGTCATTTAAAGGAAAATGAGCTTCGTCCGAAAATAAAATGTTATTGAAAGTTGCAAAACGCTCCAACATGGTTTCGACAAAAACACGGCGTAAGTTCAGATTATTTGGTTTCAAATCCTGCACTAGTTGAAGTTTATAAGGGTGCAAGTGAAGGTCTTTTTTTAAAATACGCCTCAAAGTCGTTCGTGACATTGCAAGTTCAGTTGATCTCTTGCGAGTTGATGTTCCAGGATCCCGTCGCACAGAAACTCCAACTGTGTTAACCTGTTGCTCAGTTCTAACTGACCTTGGGCGTCCTGTAGACTTCTGATTAAGGAGGACCTATAGCCTCGAATTTTCTGACCCACGTCTAACCGCATATTCGCTGGGACACTGATTTAAATCATGTAAACCGAATTCGACACAACAGTGGACGAATCGCCATTTTTGTAAAAATGTTTTACCCAGACCGCGCAATTAATGTGCTCCCGTGAACCAATCCATTGTGACTGAATTTTCATCGACCTACCTACTAATCCCCACCATGCGTGTGCCATTCCTGCATATCGTTTGTGAGCAGTGGCGATTCTAAAACCACTCAACTTTATGGTCCACCCTTAAAATTCATAGATTAAATATACAGAGGTATTCCATCTTATGTTAAAATTTATCGTTCTGAAATTTGGGCCTCAAAATGTTTATATCATTGTGAGCAGTGCATGTTTAGGATTTTATTAGTTTAGAAATTGTAACTACACAGATCATTTGTAGGTAGGTATTTGCTATGTCAAAATTAACAATATCGCAAGTGGGCTTTGTTCGTGTCGATTTAAAAATTTCAGAACCGTCTCTCTAAAATTATCACAATCACCGCCAAACAGATAGCGACTGGCGAAATAATCCGAGTTTATAAAGATGGAAGTAGACTAATAAACTATTGAATATTGATAAGCATATTATTGAAAATAAGAAAAAGTGAATATGTGAATTGAAATTATTTTTATAGACGTCGATGAAATTGAAATTTTATGTGTAAATCTAATTTTAAATTATCACAAATGGGGGTATTCAAATTCAGTGTGGTACTTTCATTTGTGATGAACACAAGCTGCCTTTTTTCGTCTCAGAAAATGCAAACATGTTTACGTAGTCATAATCCGTGTTTTCAAATTAACTCTGTGTCTGTGTGCAAAGTAATTATAGAGAACTATTGGAAGTACTGGAACAAATCATGATCACATTGTTCATGAATCATTAGCTGCTCTTTTGTGCCAGAAAATGCAACATGTTCACGTGGTCAATCGATGTTTTCAAATATAAGCTCTATGTGCAAGATAACTAAAGAACTGTCAGACGCACTGGAACGAATCATGACTGTTCACGAAACCATTTGGCACGAATGAAAACAGGTATCGGCATGAACGAAAGAGCTAATCAGGCCTATGATCTCTTATCCGATCTGAAACCGCCTTTTTGAAATATCATCTGTCCAGTCATAATAACGTAAGAGGATTCATCATAAACCTCTATTTAATAAATATTTGACTTATAATAATTAGCATCAGTCTGGCAACATTGTTAGAGCATTTTTAACCGAACCGTCATCGTGACATGACATAACTGTCATTTTTCAACGTTCGTTCAGTTCAAATTTTAAACCGTTGAGCAGTTGTATTTATTTGAGCACTATATTTTTTATACACCGTTTTACAAAGAATATTCCTGAAAAATGTTTGCTGCTACCAAATTTACTCCTACTCCCCGAAAACTAAGAAGAGAGAAGACAACATTGTCCTCAAATTCTGATTGTGACAAAGAACCAGTTCATGTTTACTGCCGCTTGCGTCCTTTATCAGAAAACAATGAAGCAACCCCTTGTGTGAAATTATTATCTCATCAAGAATTGTCCCTTATGTACGAGTCAAAAGGTATTAGAAAAGAAATACGTTACAAGTTCAAACACATATTCACAGCTTACTCCACACAGAAAGAAATATTCGACCATGTAGCCTATCCCTTATTGGAGGATCTAATGAAAGGTAAAAATGCTTTACTCTTTACTTATGGTGTTACTGGTTCAGGTAAAACTTACACTTTAACTGGAGAACAAAATAACCCAGGTATTATGCCTAGATGTATCGATACAATTTTCAATTCTGTTGGCGAGTTTCAAGCCCCCAAATTTGTCATAAAGTCTGATAAAATGAATGGATTTGAAGTGCAAACTGAAGATGATGCAATGCAAGATCGAATGACTGAAGTACGTGCTAAATCTAAAACCCCAAAATCTGCTAGAAAAGTTAATGGAGATAGACTTGGAGATAGATTTAGTTATGCTAATAATGGTATGAAAATTCCGTTGCTAAATGAAAACAGCTTGTATGCAGTTTTTGTTAGTTATATTGAAATTTACAACAATACAGTTTATGATTTATTAGATGAGCCAACAGGCAAAAGTCTGCAGAACAAGATTTTGAGAGAAGATAGTCAAAAAAACATGTATGTGAATGGAGTTGTAGAGATAGAGGTCAAAAGTGCACAAGAAGCTTTTGAAATATTTAATGCTGGTCAGAAACGCAAAAGAATGGGTTGTACTGCCTTAAATGCAGAATCAAGTCGCAGTCATTCAATATTTAATATACGTGTTGTTCAGTTAGAGCAGATAATGTGGAGTAATGGAAAGCCTACGGTTCCTGATAGAAATCTTATTACAGTAGGACAGTTAAGCCTGGTTGATTTAGCTGGTTCAGAAAGAACAAGTCGCACTCAAAATACTGGTACTAGGCTAAAAGAAGCTAGTAGTATTAATAATTCTTTAATGACTCTGCGCACATGCTTTGAAATTCTACGAGAAAATCAACGTTCGAAAGGTAATAAAATGGTTCCATATCGTGACAGCAGACTAACATATCTATTTAAAAGTTATTTTGAAGGCGAAGGTAGTGTACAAATGATAGTTTGTGTTAATCCGTCTTTTGATGATTGTGATGAAAACATGCATGTTATGAAATTTGCAGAAATGTCTCAGGATGTTAAAATTGTCAAGTCAGAATCTAAAAATATTATGAAGAAAACTATTACTAGGAATCAAACTCCTGCTAAAGTTAAAATTGGTGGATTTACTATATTACCTGATATTCCAATTGGAAAATTTGATATCGAAAATATTGAAGAAATTGGAACTTACATTGAGAAAGTTGGAAGAGCTTTAAAACAACGAAAGGCTAAATCAAAAACTGTAGATAAGGAAATTAAAGAAGCAAGTGATGATTTTAGAAAACGGTTAGTTGAACTAAACCAAGAAAGTGTTTTAAGTAAAACTGAAATACGTAGCTTTAAGCAAGTAATCCACAAGCAAAGGCAAAAGACACAGAATTTAGAAATAAAAATTAAAGACTTGGAAACTGTTAATGCCGATCAGGCATCTAAGAACGATGAACTACAAGATGTCATTCGTTCCCTCCACAATATTATTAATGAAAAGGATTTGAAACTGAACCAAAATATTCTAGAAAAAGAAAAGACTAAGCAGAAAATAGCATTGGCTAGTGAAAAAATGAGTCAAGAGCTAGATGCCAAACTAAGAAAACAACGTGAACATCTGAATGCGGCAATGAAAGCAAAAGACGTGCAACTACGAAAAGTTAGAGAAATACTTAACACTGAAACAATCGTCGCAACTGTTGAGACACCAGCAGAAACTGAGAATCCATTAATGCAGACTCCAAAATCAAATATAGATCATTTACATCGCAGAAATATGGCTTCCTCTACCCCAAGACGTCGTAGGTCTAGATCAGTTGGTGATGTGTGGTTAGAACATAATTCAGTTAAACCAGTTCCATTGGGAACTGTACTTCAGCCCACCATGAAAAAGCGCAAATCTGTTACGAAATTAACTAAAGCTAGCGATATTACAAATGTCAAACAGAGTAAATATTGTTTGCTTGCCCAAGAACAGGACATAGATGGAGAAGTTGAAACAAAATTATATAAGGCTGATATAGTGCCTACTTGTGGAGGAGGGGCCCAAGTTATTTTTAATGATGTTGAACGATTACGACAAGAATCGCCTACATCTTAAGCATACTATTGTTTATTGTGAAATTAGTTGTTTGGATTGAAATATTCAAAATTTATGAAGTCGTGGTTTAAATTTTTTTTTTACTATTTCTTAGTCTGTATTATATGTTTTTTATTTTAAGGAATAAGTTTTAAATTTTTATAACAGTACTTAATATATTGTATATTTTTAATATAATAAATAATATTCTTTACACAGACTTCCATTACTTTTGCATTTTATTTTAAATTTATTGCTGTTTTTACTATGACCGACATAACTCTATATATCACTTAAACTTTTCTGTTAATGATAACCAAAAATAATTACTTCATTGTAAATAAAGTGCATATTTCTTTAGTATGTAAAATTACAGAAAAAACTTAATTTTCTTATTTGTACCTACTATGGAAATTGAAATAATCTTTGGTGGTTCACAAATTCTGTTTCTTTATCAAAAAAAAAGGCAGTAATGATGAATTTTGTAGATGAATATATAAAAATGAAACTGTAATTTTTTTTTATGTAAATATATGTATAAATTCTTTGTTCTAAAATAAATGAAATCTATTTACAAGTGCTTTAAACGATAATGCATGCATACTAAATAAAAAAATAATTCTAATTTCTCCATCGATAACTCCACAATATCAACAAAATGATCTCATTGTCCGTACATAATATTTCATCAAACTATCCGAAAAAATATGAACGATATTGCCAAATTCAAAAAAAATTATCAGATTTTCCAATATCAAAGCATTGACAGCAACTTTAAATATATCTGTTTTCTATTTTTAAGTTTTTATGAGGGATCGTGTTTATAATGAATAGTGATACAATGATGTCTAATTTTTATGCCTGTTTATAATTCTACCTAAATGGTAGATATATATAAATCCATCATCCATCGATGTAAAATATTTATTGATTTTTACAAGAATTTGCAAGGGCAAATGAAAATTAAGATCTGAAATTTCATTGCATATTCATTTGAACATAATAATATAATTTTCTTTTTTGGCCAATGTTTTATTCCACTAAACTTGACAGGCCCCGATTAACCACAAGGCAAATGTCCAGGGATGCAAATTGAAAAGGGGATGCAAAATTTGTGAGGAAATGAAAAAAAACGGCGAGTAACTATTCTAATTAACAAGCCGAAAAAATTACTATGATAATTTTTATAATGTTACTGTCATCGTTACAGTTATTGAATAAAATGCAAACCATTGAAAATTTTCACCCAGCAGAGCAGAGTTAATCTGTTTGTTTTCAAGTGACGCGATGCCTTTGTTTTAAGTAACGTAAAATGCTAACAATGCTGTGTTGTAGTTACTATACTCGCTGTATTAGATTAAAGCGTATCTATTGTCAAATCCTCCATTCGTGCGGTTGTGCGTGAATTAGGAATAGAAACGGTCATTTTATCGTTTATTAATGTAGTGTTAGACAGAATATATTCAGAAGAATTGGAAGAAAAGGATCGCACATCAAATTTGAGTTGGAATTCGGATTCTTAAAAAATGTAATAATTTTTTCTGATGCTGGCATACGAGAAAAGTCTAAAACACTTAAAATTGTTTATAAAAATGATCTGGATAGTAGCTTTCCCGAAGAATGTATTCAGTTTAAATACAGTTGAACTTCTCTAATTCGAACCTCCTAAATCCCCCTCAAACTGTTTGACTTAGAGAAAATTTAAGTTAAAGAAAATACTTCTAAAACAAAGTATACATCAAAGGCACAGAAACATATTCGGGTTACAGAGAATTTCAAGATATAGAAGTTCAACTGTATTTCCTTAAATTATATCCCGACTTGAGAAATAAATTAAATCTTGCCGATGTGTTAAAACTAATTAGAAAGAAAAAATTATGTGGTACTATTTCCACCATGGACATTATTTTAAAAACTTTTTGTCAGTAGCAGGACTAACGCGAGCGATGGTGCTGAAAAGAGTAAATAATTATTTAAGATGCACTTTATCACAAGAACACACAATTAACCTTTCCATTTTAGCAGCTGAAAGAGACATCATTAATAGTTTAAATGCAGATAATTTATTTGACAATTTTTTGCATCTTGAACACAGGAAAGTTTCTGTTTAGCATTTTGATAGTTTGTTTTTAAAATATTTATATTTGTTGCCTGTATTTGTTAATTTATTTTTAAGATAAACTTTAATAAAAATATACAAATTACTTTATATAGTTTGTATTTTTTTACAACAGATGGGAATTTTTGGACATTTTTTTTTAGTGGCCGTAAGGGTGTGCATTAAAATGTATTGCCCTGGGCACACGAGTACCTTAACCCGGCCCTAAAGTCTAATCTTTCAGAAATATTTTCAGTCCGAATAGCACAACACAGATTTTCTTAATCAACAAAAGCTGACACTAACAGAATCATGAGATTTTGATTTGTTTTGGAAACTTTTCAATATTGCCAGTCGTTTGTGTGGTAAGACTTTACTAAAGAAACAAACAAAAAAATACAAAATACAAAGTTGCAAACTGTTAAGCTTTTTATTAAAATATAAAATACACTTATAACAAATAAAAAATATGACAATCTAAAACTAAGCAGAGATAATAATTTAGTTTTTCAACTTATTGCTAGGTATACTCTTAATGTGATACAGTTTTTGATCTTTTTCTGAAATATAGGACGGAGCACCACTAAGTGGATCTCTACCCTCAAAATTTTTTGGGAACGCAATAACGTCACGAATACTAGTGGTACCAAGTAAAATTGAAAGCAGTCTATCAAGCCCTAGGGCAATTCCACCATGAGGTGGACATCCTGAACCTAACATATCGATGATATGTTGCATTGTATTTCTCTCTATTTTCAACAAATCTAAAAGTGTTTCCTGTAAGGAGGGGTCATGAATTCTAATGGAGCCACCTCCTACTTCATTCCCATTTAATACCAAATCATAGGCCAAAGCACGTACCTAAAAAAAAGAATAACGGTTTTTATAAATGAATTTTAAAAATTGCGATTGAAAATTGTGAAGAAAAGTTGCAAAAATTGCGTGTCCCTCCAATTATTTTTTAGACAGTATGTAAAATATTTGCAAAACATTTTTTTTCAGAATCAGGTAGAAAGCATATCGCCAGAATTCAAATTTTTCAAAAAATATTGCTTTATTATAAATTTGCACCGTTTTGAAATTTTATTTTAGATTAATTTTTTACTGCAAATTTCAAAAAGGTGTAACTTTATAATAAACCAAAATTTTTTGATGAAATCTGAAATCTGACGATATACTTTCCACCTATTTCTGAAAAAAAAAATGTTTTGCAAATATTTTACAAATTGTCTAATAAATAACTGCAAATATCAATGGCAATTTTTTTTCTGCAAAACTTCTTCATTTAGTGTTGATAGTTATGCCTTAAAATATGGCTCGGGTCCCATGCTCCAATGACGAAGTGAGTATAATTAACGAACTATATTTAGAGATAAATAAATTAATAAAAGAAATTGAGGAAAAGGACATCTATATTGCTAAAATTAAGAGAAGGATGCAAGATTTTGAAAACGAAGTAGTTGACTCTGAACAAAACTATATAGCTGAGATTAATGAATAGAAAATCCTTGTTAAGAACTTAACAAAAAAACTTGATCAGATGGTGTAAAACAGTAAAGAAGTTAAAGCAAATATTAAAAAAGACAATATAAAACTAGAAAAATATAAAAGTGATATCATTTAATTGCAAGATATAAATAAAAAGATGCGTGAGGAAATTGAAAAACTCAACATGGAAAACTTATGTAATATGACAGAACTAAATAGACTTAAGGAAGTTATAAATATAGATAAAACAATAGTAAATAGGGGCGAAAGATTAACAGAAGATGCCAAGGAAGATATAAATACAAATGAAAAAGTAGTAGACAGGAATAAAATATCAACAAAAGGTGAAAATATAACACATGACTTAATAAATAATAATGATGCTAAAAATAGAACTCACAAAGTAATGCTATTATGTGATGAAAATGGACAAAATCTAAATGTTTTATTGAAAACATTTTTAAATGAAGAAACATTCAAAATAGAAATGATTATAAAACCAGGTGCCGACCTCAGTAGTGTTATAGAAAACATCGAATCCTTAGCAAGAAATTATACAATGGCTGATTACATTATAATAGTGGCAGGTGCTAATGACTTTACTAATAGCAGATAGCCCTTGTTTAAGAATTTAAATATTAAACTTAAATCATGCACGCATGCAAATATAATTTTTACATCAGTGCCATTTAGTAAGAATAAAAAAGTTCATAAATATGTTAATGAATTTAACAACAAATTAAATGACTATTTATTTAAGCTAAATAAGTATGCCCAAGGATATAGAGGTCTCCTGGATATCAATAATAAATTTACTACTAAATTAAATAAAAAAATGATAGCAAATAAATTAGTTTATTTGATTACAAAGTCAAATACATATAAAGCCCTCATATTTGTAAAAATAACTGACATAATAATGCAGATTGTGACGAATCCATTGCCAGGAAGATTTTAGAAGATCGAGGTAGATTCAGCGATACAAGTGGACAGTGAAAAACTGATTGTAGATGAAATAATTGCTCCCACGCTTTTTACAATAAAATTAATTTTTTTGTCAATCATTTCATTCTTATTTTTTACTTTTTAGTTCGGTTTGCTATTAAAGCGCGTCTTTTTTAGTTTTTAAACTATAATTTATTTTTTTATTATTTAGTCATGAAACGAAAACAAATGTAATAGTCTTCAAGAATTTTTGTCGAAATTTTTTAATTAAAATTTTTTTCAAAATTTATTGATTTGAATTTATTTCGGAATTTTTTTTTTATTTTCTTTTTCAAATTATTGTATTGCTATTGTTGAATTGCTGTATATTTTGACAAAACGAATGAAATAAATGTTTCAAAAAAAAAAAACATTCTTATCGTAAATTGGTAACTAGTTCATCTTGTATTTCAAGTATAGTATGAGTTACGGTATTCAATTAGTGGTTAACTTTCTGCTAATTTATCATGGATGCGATATTTTGGCGAATGCGCCTATCACACAACTTTGACATCCGCTTAGAAAAATTTTTTCTGTAAGAAATACACATTCAAATTATTGTATTGTCATCGGTCCTTAATACGTGTGCAAATTTTCAATTTAATCAAACGTCTTGAAGTTGGTGAAAATTACGTTGAAAGATTCCGTTACATACATACAGGTGAAGCTAATATAAAGCGTGTAAAAAGTTTTAAAATAGAGGTGAGGCAACTACTACTCGATGTTTTTTATGACGTTAATGAATGTTTAAATTTTGTATTTTAAATGTTGTTTTTATACTAATAATGCGTATGTGTATGTTATATATTATTTTATTTGTAGTATTCATTGTTGTATGTTCTATGTTATTGATGACAGTCCTATATCATTTCTGTATTGGTCAAATGGGCAATAAATTATTATTATTATTATTAATACTAAGATGATTACCCAAAATTTCACCAACTGCCACTGACAAAAGCTACATACTAAATTGTCATCTGTCGATTTTCATTATATGGTAAAGATGTGAAAATATTTATTCTCCTTTTTTAAGATTAACGTTTACACTGATGTACAATAATGTACAGACTAATTTTATGGGTATAAAATATAAAAGTGCTTACGTTTAATGGACTACTTTTTAGTAAATGTAAATCTTCTGGATGTGGAGCTGTAAAAGGATGATGAGCTGATTGCAGGCAACCTGTTTCCTCAGAAATTTCAAATAATGGAAAATCGACTACCCATAGAAAATGCATTCCTTTCTTTCTAACACTAATGCCCAAATTTTCCAAAAAGTTAACATATTCTAGACGAACTTTACCCAATAAGGACAGCTGTAAATTAAATATGGACAAAATGCAATAATATATTTAGATTTATTGATAAAAATTATAATTTTAAATACTAATTACACTTTTTAAATTTTACCATGTTATCCTCATTTGGCCACCATTTTTTAAAATTGTTCGATCATGAACGAACATGTTTAATGTTTTACAGAAACTTTCTTTTTTAACAGTCAACCTTATGAATAACATTTCTATCAGTTATTACTGTTTTATTGCATAAATCTCACTACACAGTGCAATTTTAATATACTTAATACCCATCTACAGTTTTTTTCAAATGTGGATGTTATTATTTTTATAGTTTTTGTATTAAAATTAAAATCCAATAACTTTTATTTAGATCAAGTAACAAAAAAAACTATTTTTGTAAATATATATTTTAAAAAAAGGTTCCTAATCATTTAAAACAAATCAAATCATGAACATTCCTTACCACTTCATTTTTATTTCCATAGGCTAGAAACAAAACAGAATCATTCTCCAACTTATTTTCTTCAACAAATTTTGTAGCAACCTGACTGGTTAAAAGCTTGTTTATTTTACTTGTCCATTCTTTCGGTGTATTAACCTTACTTTGAAAAAATTTGGCATTAGGATAATTCATCGCCAATCCTAACATGAGCTCTTTAATTTGTTTATTTAAATTGGCATAATCCTTGGGAATTTTCACAAAATAAGCTCCAAAATCATCATCAACTAATTTTTCGTTGGGTTTGAACAACTCTGTGCAGTTTTGAATCTACAATTAATTTTGTTTTTTTAAGAAACAAAATAATATAACATATATTTACTGAAACATTGTATGTAGTAACGATAGACACAAATGTGATTAACTTTTATTAACTTTTTTTTACAAAAAACACTTATTAAAATTAAATTGAAGAGAGACGTATTCAGACTGAGACCTTTGTAATATATAATATACAGGGTGTCCCATAATTAAGTACCTTTCTTCAAACGGGTGATAGAACTAGAAAAAAAATAGGTTGAGTTTTGTGTGTAAATATTTGCCTTAAATCAGTTCATAAAGGAGCTACAACCCCTTAAAGGGAGTAAGTACAACATAGTTATTTGCTAATAAATTTGAAACGACTTAAGTTGAAAAAATTAAATTTGGACAATTTATTAATTTCATAATGTTGCATATTTTGTCCAATTTTTATCTAAATATCATGATTTCTTAGGTTAGTGTTGGTAATATTAACAATGTTAGCCAGTGTGCAAGTATGCCGCAGGTAGTTACAGGGGGGATGAGCGTGAACTTTCACTATAATTTTTTTGTCTTATTTTTTTAAAATTATTTAAAACAGAAAAAGGCACCAGTGTTAAAAATTGCATAAAAAAGTGCTCTTATTAAATTTTGATAGGAGCCATCATTTTGGAGTTATTTGTATTTTAATATTGCAATACAGGATAGGTATGCAATAATGGAAGGTAACTACAGTACAACAAGACCAGCTTGGCCCCTGAACATCGGATGCGCAGTAAACTCATCGTTTTCCGGTTGAGAGAGCTCAGTTTACCTAGCGCTTTCATCTAGTTCATTTCGGTATAGTCTGCGAAAAAAGTAGTTTTGTGTGGCGTTGCCGGTATTGTGAATTTTAGATTATTTCATTTATTTGTGTATTGAAATATGCATACATTTTCAGCATAACTTTGCCATTAATTGCATAAATGAAGCATTTATTATTTATCAATATATTTATTTCACCTCTGACTGTTTTTAAATTTTAAACTTTTTTAGGTGCAAGAACGTGTTGCAGCCGCGACTGGTATCAGTTTGAGAACAGTAAAACGGATAAAGCAAGAAGCTAAAAGTATTGAGGAAGGAGCGAATACATCGTTTTCGACGCCAAATAAAAAAACGTGAGAACGTAAAGAGTAGTATAGCTATGGATGACTTTGATCACTGTTTATTAAGAAGAACAATACATAATTTTCACATTACGGAAAAACAAGTTCCCACCTTACGACGAATTTATAAAAAAATGTGCGAAGATTATGACTACCAAGGAAGTTCAGAATCTCTTAGAAAGGAGATGAGAAAAATTGGATTCCGCTAGAGGCAAATGATCGAATAACAGAAAAATTCTAATGGAAAAGCAGGAAATTAGACTTTTGAGAATAGAATTTTTGAGAAAAAATGAGAAAATATCGGGAAGAGCAACGTACAATTATATACATGGATGAAACATACATACATTCTTCTCATACAAAGAAAACGGATTGGAGTGATGAGTCTAATGAAGGTTTAAGAAGTCCTGTATCAAAAGGTACTCGCTTAATAATATTAAATGCCGGCGGGGAAGATGGTTTTGTACCGAATTCCTATGTAAGATGGAAATCAAATAGCAACACCAGAGATTATCACAATGAAATGAATTACGAGAATTATGAGAAGTGGGTGACAAATAATTTATTAAAATCTGTGCTTCCTAGAAGTGTTATTGTTATCGACAATGCTCCATACCATAATAAACAAATAGAAAAATGTCCAACTTCTGCCACTAGAAAATCTGAAATGGAGAATTGATTGAGGGACAAAAATATACCGTTTAAAGAAAATGCATTAAAACTCGATTTATATAACGTTATAAAGCTTCATAAACCTAAGTATAAAAAATATGAAATAGATACGATAATTAATGGTATGGGACATGATGTGTTAAGATTGCCGCCTTATCACCCCGATCTGAATCCAATCGAATTGGTATGGGCAGCCATAAAAGAGTATGTGTCTTCGAGAAACGTTAACTTTTCAATGAAAAGTGTTATAGATTATTGTGACGAATTTTTTGACTAGTTCACAGTGGACCAATGGAAGTCGGTGCGAACGAGCCAAAACGCTTGAGGTTGAATATATGGCACGAGAATCTATGATTGATATAATTGTTGATGAACTAATAATAAATGTGGGTGAAGGTGACTCCTCATCAGATTCTGACTATGAGGAGGAAGAAGATTGCGACGGAGAATTGTTGGGTATAGAAGAACTGTGATACAGAAAATCCTGGCCCAAGTACTTCTAGAAATTATTAGTTATGATATTGTTCTCCTTGTTTGGTTATAGTATTATTATTTTTATATTATATACTTATATTGTTTATGTACTATTAGAAAATAGGATAGATAAAATAATTATGAAAATATTTTAGTATTGTTAATGCCATGCATTTAATTTTATTTTGTAATTATTCCGCAACTTTTTAAATTTATCAAAATTTATTGTCCTATTCCTTAATAGTCATATTAATGGTTTTTCCCTTAAATTTGTATACTTATATATGGAAATATTTAGTTATTATATAGGTGCTGTTTGTTCATACAGAATTAAAATGTTAGTTGTTTACATTATTAATTTGATTATATTCGTTTTAGATTTAATGTGGCCATTTAATCAGAAAGCAGCAATCTTTTTTTTTCTGTAAATAATTGTAAATTGTAATAACTGTAAATAATCATTAAAGTATTTATTGACATTTGCATAAGAAATCTTGCATTTAATTAATCCCTTTCTAGTATCCGATATTCAGGTATAAAAACTTGTGTCTCAGATTGTACATTCGATTAAATCAGTAGCTTGCATCTTTGTCGAACACTGACTCTTTCTGTCCCTCTTGTGCGCATTTCGCGGGCCAAGCTAGTCTTGTTGTACTCTACATACCTCTACAAAATTAATTCCACAGTGTTTTCATCTATTGTTTTGTAAAGCAATTTAAAATATCGCTTTACACAATGAAGCATGTACTTTAAGGAATGTTTATAAATAACCAATTTATTTTTTTACTCTTAATGATCTTCTGAACTTAAGACACTACTTAAACTAATATTAGTTAGAAATTTATTGTAAATAATTTTTTTTGTCCTTATTAATTATTTTTGTATTTACCTTCCATTATTGCATATCTATCCTGTATTGCAATATTAAAATACAAATAACTCCAAAACAATTGCCACCTATCAAAATTTAGTTAGAGCACCTTTTTATGCAGTTTTTAACACTAGTACCTTTTTCCGTTTTAAATGTTTAAAATAAAAAATAACAAAAAATTACATCCTCACCCCCTCTGTAATGAACACAACAAATCATATTTAGGTAAAAAATTGACAAAATACGTAACATTCCGAAATTCATAAATGGTCCAAATTTAATTTTTGCAACTTGACATTTTGAATTTATTGGCAAATAACTATGTTAAGGGGTTGTAGCTCCCTCATGAACTGATATAAGGCAAATGTTTATATACAAAACTCAACTTATTTTTTCTAGTTCTTTCACCACCTTGAAGGAAGGTACTTAATTATGGGACATCTTGTATACTCAAAAGTATTGCTTTTAGGCACTGTGAATTAAATAAAACATTTGGCATAATCTCTTGTGTGTTCCATTAACAAGTGATTTTGTACTACGACTGAACTTTAGGAAAGTTGTGATATAGAATATATAGTCTAACTACAGGTCTATCATAGGGAAGTAAATTTATAAAAACATCTTTTTCGATATGTATCCTACCTTGAATTCGAACCTAATATCGGGCTTATCATTCCCATAGTTTTCAAGAGCATCCTTGTATGAAATTCTTTGAAACTTCATGGCAATGGGGTTAAGATACTCAGGCCAAGAATACAAAAGAAGCTCTTCTATAAGATTTATTACACCATCTACATTAGTGAACGACATTTCAATATCTAGTTGGGTAAATTCTGGCTGCCTATCCGACCTCACTCCTTCATCTCGATAACAATGGGCTATTTGAAAGTACCTGTCAATGGCTCCTGCCATTAACATTTGTTTAAATTGCTGCGGACTTTGTACGAGGGAGTAAAATTGACCTGGAAATCTAGTAGGTACAATAAACTCTTGCGCACCCTATAAAAAAACATTAAATAGCACAGATACTAAAAACTCCTTGTTTACCTAAAGTACTTTTATGCAGAAGGGGAATGAATACATATTTAGAGGTAACGGACAACTGATATTTGAGTATACTAGGATTAAGTTTTGTTTCCAAAAAACACCCAGTTCCTCGTAGGCTGGGGATTGTTTCTGGTATCCTAAGGCAAGAAGCAAGTGTGCTTACTTCTCAATCACAGATACATAGAAAAATTTCGTAAACATTATTTTCTTTTTTAACAGTAATATGAATAGCCAGTTTAGCTACAAAAATGGTATATCAGTTTTAAAAAACAGAATTTTCACCAAATTTTACTGACTTCATCGATGAATGAATTTTCATATTACAGAAAGTATAAATTCTTCAATTTTTTTTTATCATAAATTATACTTATTTTCTTGAGTTTATAAAAAAATATTTCCAAATATATTTGGTGATATCGATCTTTAAATAAATATTAAAAAAATATAAGCAGTTTTGCAGAATCAATATGTTACAAGTAGTTTGCCCCAATGCATATATAATATCTGGTAACTAGAATGGCAGAGACTGATATACCAACACCTCGATTGACATCATATTACCTTTTAATTCATAAAAAATTGAAAATTTAAAAATACAAATTCTATCGTTGCTTAGTAGATGAATGAGACTATTATTATTATTGATAAATATAAACATACCCCAGGTGTAGCTTTAAATAATGTGGGTGTTTCAACATCAACAAAATTATTATTAAATAAGAATTCTCTCATTTTCATGATTAACCTTGATCGTTCCCTTAAATTTCTCTGCATTTGAGGAAACCTTAAATCTAAGTACCTATACTGCATTCTCAAAGTTTCTTTGGCTTTTTGAAACTCTCTTATATTAAATGGTAAATTGTTTTTTGCTTTATTCACTACTTTCAAATCATCTATTAGTACTTCTATTTCACCAGTTACTTGTTTTTCATTTATCATAGCTTTCGGTCTTGACAAAACTGTACCTCTTATTTGAATTATTGATTCAAAAGGTAGATTTTCTAATAATCTTTGCGTTTTCAAATCCTAAAAATTATACATTCTAGAAAATATGAAAAAAAATAGATATCGATTCTATATACTTTCTCATTTATTAAAAGTTGTGTTTCCCCATAGCTGTCTCTTAAGACTACAAATTTATTCATTCTTTGATATTCTAACCAACCACATAAATTAACTGATTCTCCAATGTTATTACTTCGTAATTCACCACATGTATATGATCGATTAGTGTACTTATTAAAGCTACTAACTCGGCTTTTATTTGAATTTTCATCTTCATCTATTAAATATACTTGTTTTGATTTAGAGGAAGTGCTATACAACTTGTCCACATCATTTTGTCTTCGCTCACATAAATTGACCCCCTAAAATAATACAATTATTATTTTAGATCAAAAAATGTTTAAAATATAATTTACTTACCTGAGAAAAAGCTTTGATTTTATTAATATTTTTTAAAAAGGCATGAAACGTTTTACCACAAAATCTGTTAAGAAATGCAGACATCATGAAAAAATCAACAAAAATGTTGGTAAATATTATAGCCACGTAATAATACATTGAAGTTAAATAACTGAATGCTTAAAATTACAAATATTTAAAATACTGCAGACTATCGATTTTTTTCGATAATGACAACTGAAAATTTATTTAAATTTTGAATTATTATTTTCGAGGTTACATCAAATTTGACAATAGATTTTTTTTATCTTTAGCTACTTTTTTGAGTTGCATCACTTACTACCACAGAAATATATACGATATATTAGCAGAGACAACCGTCTCTGGTATTAGTAAATTTACGATTTGGTTGGAGGGGTAAAATAGATAATAATCGCATCCAATCAAAAACCAACAAATTTTATAGAATTGTGGGTTGACTCAAGGCGACTAGCATACCGTATTCAAATGTATTGCCAAAATCGTAAATTTGACTAAGGTAAAGTTCATTCTTTTCGGCAATCTTTACTAAAGGTAGATTTTCGCGTTGCTAAGTTGACAATAATTTTTTAGGTTAAGAAATGTCATTAAAGGTGTGGCAATTGCAGCTGATTTTGCTGTTTTAAGACCTTCAGTTCTGACGTCATACTTGTGTACCTTCACTATAAACAGAAAAAATTTTCCGAAATTGTATAATGTATAGAGTGAAAAAGTGTGTAACATATATTTTTTTTGTTTATTGTCTCAATTTTCTTCGATAAGAAACAAGTAAAACAAGGGCGTTCTCTTGGAGAACTTTTTTTTATAATAATACAGAGCTAATCAGTAATCACATCGCAGGTTAAGTATGGAGGGCTTGTAAATTCATAGAAATGGATAAAAAAATTATATCCCAGAATGCGTGCCTTAAGCCACTGTGATCGAGACACTAAATAAATGATCGAAGCAATAAATAGCAATGAATTTTTTTGTTATGTGGATGACTCGTTTTTCTTGACACAACGCTTCTTTCTTTTTTGCCGTATATTTAACCCACCTCAGTTTCTTGTTGTCAAATGTGCTTTCTGGGCTTTCTCGCATGAGTCTTACCAACATACCAGTAAGTTGGTAAGCTATTCGAATGAGACAATCATTGACGTATGATTTAACTGCAGAAAACTCTGGCCAGTGTTTAAGACACTGCTCTGGTACTTAAATAAAATTCACTACCGACGCATACCACAATTTTAGCAACTGGGGCTCGAGGTCCCTTTTACGGACCTCGACTGCGGCTTAGGTATGTATTTTCGTCCTTGTTTAATCTACTAAAATCTCAGATTAATCATATTTTTAATCTGAGGCTAAAATCATCTGTCGGAAGCTTCAGTCGAAGATCAGAAGTGTCATGTTTTGACAGAAAGTTGTTTACAAAAGATAGGATTTTTTTTATTAGGTACAATTTATTTTTTTGTGATTTCATGAAAATGGAGTGTATTAAGTTGTGGCGGGTCTAAGATTTCTAAAACGAATAAAGCTATTTTTTCTAATGTAGAGGGGTAGAAGGTAGGAGAACTCGAATTGGATAACCAAACTCAATTTATATTTCAATGACGTCAGATTAACACACACATACTCAGATACTAGCTGCAGTAAGTTTCACTCTTTAGCTTTTTACTGATATGTTTTAAACTAGCATAGCAATTTAAACAGAATTGAATTTGACGTCATGTGTCATCTAATCGGTTTACACGCATAGTTGCTAAAAAAAGAGCTAATATGAATTTACTGCGCAGGCGTAATCTGGTTAAGAGCGGTGGTGGAGACCTCCTTATGCTGATTTTTAGAAATCGAACCACGTACTTCGAAGAGGAAGCGTCAGTTTGTCGATATCGACCTTTGTAGTTTTTCGAGTAATATATTGTTTTTATTTTTGTGATACAGAATTTGCAGGAAAAAATGAGTGTCGAGGAGGATGTTATGAGAATTCAGAAGAAATTAAATAAAATGACGTCAGAAGATGGAAGTGTACGTTACATTTTATAAATAAACCCTGTGTAGTACACGACATATTTTTAATCTTCGAGAAAATTTGAGCTGATTTCATAGTTTTTTTTGATACATCCTACAATAGTTATATAATTCAATAATTTATTGAGTTTATTTTGCCGATTTAATTCGTAAACATCTATAGTTTAGCGGGAAATTTAAATATTTTGATATTTTAGGGTCAAGAACAGGCACTGGATTTGCTTAAAGAACTGCAAACCCTTAATATCAACTTGGAAGTATTAACTAAAACACGAATTGGTATGACAGTAAATGCCTTAAGGAAGTCAAGTAAAGATGATGAAGTTATTAGTTTATCCAAAACCTTAATTAAAAATTGGAAAAAATTCCTATCTGGTACAAATTCTAGTGAAAAATCTTCGAGCAGTAGCTCGTCAAAGCCAAAAAAAGAAAAGGAGGATAAATCGACCAGAGAGGACAAAGACAGAGATAGAGAAAGAAATTTACCAAAGCAATTTCCAGCTAGTTCAAATACCACAGATTCTGTCAGACTTAAGTGTAGAGAAATGCTAGCTGTTGCTATTAACACTG
The DNA here is from genome assembly GCA_029963845.1 of Rhamnusium bicolor. NCBI lineage: Eukaryota > Metazoa > Arthropoda > Insecta > Coleoptera > Cerambycidae > Rhamnusium > Rhamnusium bicolor. The sequence continues at coordinate 1,826,617 of JANEYF010001313.1, forward strand.
ATTCCAAACCAGAAGACTTTGATGGTATAATTTCAACATATAAACTTTATTTATTTTTTGCAAGAATGGTGGCAGATTTAGACAGTCTATAAAATGTCTCAGGCAACTTTGATTAACTGGCCCCAACCCATCAAACGGTTATATTTAATTATGCTTAAAAAACTCACTTTGCAATATCTCAAAACATCATCTATTTGATGTGAATGTAGTGAAAAACAGTTAAAAATTAATTGAATCTTCAAAGTAACTATTAAGGAAGATATTTTTATGTACGAGCCCTAACAACTTTATGTTGGGATGAGCTGTTATTTTTCAGAAACATGCTTGATTACTTAAATACGTATGATGATTCTTCTTTAAATTTCAAAGCTGCATAAAACAACACATTTGGTATCATTTTAACTTAGATTTTTCAAATTTAACTTATTTTTTTATTACCGTTATTTAATATTAACATGCTGACAATTAAATATTGGGACAAGTATAAATGGTATTCGGTATTTAAGGTACCAATGAGTATCTAATACATGTACAAGCTCTGACATAATACAGTGGGTGCTTTGATTTAACAACTCGGAACTAAAATGCCACTCGAAGTTTGTATTGTCTTTATATTGTTGTAACCAGTATCTTGTTAAGTTTTTGAAAGAATGGGATGCGGTGAAACTACTAATAAAAAAGTGCGAAATTATTATACGAAGGGATTGGGAACATTATAGACAAACATTCCCAAACCATAACACCTGTGGGAAATTTTACAGTCCTTTTAAGGCAGGCATTATGAAATGCTTCTTATTCCTAATTATGCTTTTGCGGTAGTCTCCCACGCACACGTCGAATTTGGATTCGTCGCTAAAAATAACTGTGAATCTTTTTCAGTCCATGAAGTCTTAGATTTTACCCAATTGTACCATACTTGCTTCTGAGTTTTAGTTAAGGGCGGTTTTTCCTTAGCCTACAAAATCCAACATGGTCAGGTACAAAATACTGCATACCATAGGAAAGTTAACATACCTTATAACGAGGCTACACTTGTAAACATATTTTCCGCAAGTTTCTCAAGAAATGTTCAATCCATATTCCTGATTCCGACTCAGTAATCTCTTAACGTACTTCAGTAGTTTCACCGCATCCCATTCTTTCAAAAACATAACGAGATACTGGCTACAACAATATAAAGACAGTACAAACTTCGAGAGACATTTAGTTCTGAGTTGTTAAATCAAGGCACCCACTGTATTATGTCAGGGCTTACTTGTACATGTATTAGATACTCATTGCCCAAGTAACAACTCTAAGATACTTTTGATTTATTTAGGTTTTAAAAGTGCTTTAACATGTTCAATAAAATGATAGTGGTTTTAAAATTACCTTAAGATAAACTAAAAGTTCTTAAAGACCACTGATTCTTATGCAAAGGATTTAATGCACTCTTTAAATTAAAATAAAAAAACTGTTTGCTCCTAATGCCCTATTGATCTTATACTAGTGTTATAATACTCTTGACATTGGCTATTTTAAAACTAATTTGCCTTTTTAAAGAATTAAATAGCAAGTTGGTTTTAAAACAATCCATTTTGGAACAAATGGTTTTAATGTAGTTTTATGGAGTATCCTTGATGTAGTCATTAAAACCCATTAAGAAAACTATTTTATCATAAGCCTATATGCTCAATGAAATTCTACATTAAATCCTAACATAGTTTTTACTTTTTAAAGAGTAAATTAAGAATATTTTAAAGTTCAAAGGTTTTAATTTAGTCAATTTGATTAAAAGAAATGCCTGTTGGATTTTTGATGACTTTATTAAAACTAATTCTACCCCCTCCATAATCGGAGAAAACACGCCATCTGCTCAATAAACTGATTGCTGATTTAGTGAACCAGTGCAGTCCGTGTACCTACTTTATGCATGAATGAAAACTAGAAGACATATTTAAAATGGAAAATATTAGTGACAAGTATTTTAAATTAAAACGAAGTCACTAAATCCAGCAATCACAAAACCGGCACAATTTTAAGGTTAGGATTTCATACGCGCGCCAGATCCCTTTAAATCAATAAGGCCACGAGTTTGAACATATTAAAGCAACTCAGTTTTAAAAGGAAGAGTAAATAAATATCTGGGAGAGTAATTGTACTTAAAGTGGTAAATAAAATTCTATTTTAAGTCTTGTAAGATTTAAAATGTTCTATTAACTTGCAATCAGTTTTTATCAAGACCACGCCATTTTTTATATAAGATACAGACCCGCCATGATGAATATTTTCAATAGCCAAAGAAAAAAATATTATTGAAATATATGCGCTTTACATCCTCTTAAATAACTAAAGGACGGTGTGTCCAAACATGCAATTTAATAAAAAAAATGCATTTGGACGTTTAGATGCAAAATAAAAATTGACGGTATTTTTAAAAAATTTTTTTAGATAATAAAAAAAACATTATATTGGTGGCGCTCGAGTTATGTAGAAGTATTTTATTATATTTTGTCAGAAAAGTGCCATCCGTTGGTAATTTTTACCAGAATAGTTTGCATTTGAATATTATTTTTGATCAGCTTTATATGCGTTACGTTTAAAATATTACCACTCTGCCCCATTAGAAACTTGCCGTTGTTTTAACTATTTCACGCATAGAGTTGTCCGACTTTAAAACAAAATAAAACCCTGTTAGGATTAATTATAATGATTCTCAAGGCAATTTAGTCTGCTGCAATTTTATTTTAAATGCAAAACCTTTTAATACATAAATTTAAGGTTGCCTTGAAGAACTCTTTAAGAATATGAATTTAAAACTAAATGGTTTTTAATATGGTTTTAAAGTTTAGTCTTCAAGACCCTTTTAGGATGGGCCCTTTTTGGCTAGAAGCTGCTTTATGGTGATCCTAAGCTTGTCTTAAAGATCATTTCGTTTTACTCGAAGTTTTATTGTATAATTTTAAAGCGACCTTGGAGATCTTAATAAGAGCATTAGTGTTACCTGGGTGGTATCTTAAATACCAAACACCGTTTATACTTATCCCATAATTTAGTTGTCAGCAAATTTTATTATTAAATAACTAAATGGTAATAACAAAATAAGATAGATTTGAAAAAAATCTAAGTTAAAATGAAACCAAATATGTTGTTATATGCAGCTTTAAAATTTAAAGAAGAATCATCTTACGTATTTAAGTAACCAAGCATGTATCTGAAAAATAACAGTCGTTCCCAACATATAGTTGTTAGGGTTAAGTAATCTATTAATTTAAAAAATTCCCGCCTTAGACAGCTTTCTATTTCATTATGACTATGAAGTGGCATATTACAATTTCTACATCATTTTAAAATATCTTGATTATTTTTTAAAGTAAATCATAATTTTTTATCATTTAACTAGCAATGTCATTTTTACTCAAACATTGGAAACTTGCTACATTATCTTCATATTTGAAAAAATGTTATTTTTTTTAATCTACACTACACAAACATTTGACAAGGTAGTGTATACCATCCTTCAGCCAATTATCATCAGCACCAATATCAACCAGGAGATAAAAAAAATAATGTTTTTCTTGCATCAACAATCACAGTTTTTCACAACTTTCTTTTTCATTATGACTATGAAGTGGCATGTCACAATTTCTACATAATTTTAAAACATTCAGTTATTTTTTAAAGTAAATCATGATGACTTTTTATCATCATTTAACTAGCAATGTCATTTTTACACAAATATTGGAAACACTACATTATTGTTTTCATATTTGAAAAAAATATATTTTTTTTCTTCAATCTACACTACACATAAAGATTTGAAAAGGTAGTGTATACCATCCTTCAGCAATTATCATCAGTACTAATATCAACCAGAAAAGGAAAAATATTGTTCTCGCATTGACAATCACAGTTCTTCCATAAACTGTTGTTAAATTTTAATTATTTAAACTTGGTTCTATTCTAATAAATATATGTATTACTTATATTTAATGTTGGCACTGGCATGGTATTTTTCATTTGCTTTTTTCCCCAATAACGTCAAAGAGCACAGTATTTTTTTAGTTCAGAGATCTTCAATTTAATAATAATAATTTGGTGCTTTAAAAGGAGCAGCTATCAAGCCAGAGAATAATTATAACGTATAAAAAACATTGTTTCTTTAGAAGATTGGTTGAGTAAATTTTAGTTAATATTTCTCTACTACTTAATAAAGTTTATTTTTCATGGGAATTTTAAATGATCAAATAAAAGTTATTATATCATTACAGGTTGTGCAAGTGCAGAGGAGTTGGCTGAGGAACTGGAGGAAGCAATTTTCTCCGAGTTTAAAAATACAGATATGCGCTACAAAAACAGAGTTCGTTCAAGAATAGCAAACCTAAAAGACATTAAAAATCCTACTTTAAGAACCAATTTTCGCATCGGCGCTATAACCGCATCCAGATTAGCTGTTATGACTGCAGAAGAAATGGCTAATGACGAAGTTAAACAGCTGAGGGAGAGATTCTTAAAAGAATCTATTAACGATGCCCAGCTTGCTACTGCACAAGGTACCAAAACAGATATGCTTAAATGTGGTAAATGTAAGAAGAGGAATTGTACTTACAATCAACTGCAAACCAGATCATCCGATGAACCTATGACTACATTCGTTTTGTGTAATGAGTGCGGTAACAGATGGAAGTTTTGTTGATTTTTTTTTAGTACGATTTTATTATTAATTATTTTTATTTAATTAATTGAGGGTAAGTACTTTACTGTCTTATTCTTTGACACCATTATAAATATTGTGTAACTTATAATTACTCTGATAGTAAATAAAGTCTATACATTTTGACCAAATCAGTTGTTTTATTTATGTATTTTTATTTTATACAAATCTTTTTGTCGAGTACAATTATGTAATCTATGTTGATGATTTTTTCAAGAGAAGATAATGCATGTATGCTCTATTAAATTGTATTGCAAATTATACAATGGTTGATCAATTTTTTTTCAAAAAAGGTATTTTCCCTTCTGTATTGAAAAAACCTAACACTATATTCCGAAAACGCGCGATATTAAAAAAAACTGTAATTTTTGACAGTTTTTTACTTACACATTAAACTTTCTGCATGTAAAACCCGCACCGATAAGGACTCGATAAACATTTTGAGTAGTAATTATTTGGTCGCATGACCAAATTACAACTCGAAATTTGGTTGGGTGACCAAATTACAACTTGAAATGTTTTTTGGAGGGTCGTCGATTGCCGAGAATTATATATGTAATATATAAGGAAGGACACATAACCTTGGTGATAGCAATTGCCTTGATCTTGTATTGTGTTTACCTACATCGCTCTGTTCAGTGCTAACAGTTACGGTTGAGAACTGTTGCGTATACGGCGAGTACAAAAACGTTTTTCATTTTTTTTTATTATTATGTAGCTTCTGTTGAATGCAGTGCGGTTAGTGTAAGTTAATAATGGCGAAGCAACTTGTGTCTGCAGATACAGTGCAATCATAGATTCGCGATTACATATGTTATTAATACCGACAATTTTGCAGTATTTGTGTGTTAGTACGCTCCTTAGAATGTTCAACTGCCTATAAAAAAACTCCTAAAACTGCTAGTGATAGTCAAACTTTCAGCTCTCTTCAAACAGCATCTTTTCTGTGGCCCCCCAACACTCTTCAAATCACAAAGGAGTTTACAAGGTAACATAAATGGGAAATAAATTATACAGGGTGTAACTTTTTTTAAATACAGAAAATTGAGCAATCAATAGATTTTTGAAAAATAAGTGTTTCTTTTGTTATGAACTTTTTTCTCATAAACGCTTAGTTTCCGAGATACAGGGTGTTGACATTTTTATTTGAAAATGTTTTTGTCGCATAACTTGCATTTTTTAATACATTTATTCCTCATTTGGCGTACATTTTTGTTAGGTGGAATCTGAAAAAATGACGAAAAATTTGGACTAGAAATATAACAACTGGTGTAAATAGAAGGGACATGAACCCCTTTTCTCTTTAAAAATTCTACACCTATGGAAGTTTAAAAAAATTAACCACTTTTAAATTATGGATAAACTTAAAATCTAAATTCAGAACCTAAAAATAAGAAAATGTTTCCTATGGAGGTATGCCTGAAAACGCTTCGTTCAAGAGTTAGGTCCCTCCAAAGGTGGAGAATAAAATTAATTTTGTCTTTTATTTTTTTAAAATAAAATAGTCTTGAATCACACGGTTATTTGGAAAATTATATTGCAAATTTATGTGGAACAAGTCTCGATGAAAAAAAGAAACAAAAGTGGTTCTAAACGATTCAAGCTTTCCAAGATACTTTTTATATGGTAAAATTTTAGTGTTAAAAAGTTCGAATAAAAAATAAAATGGGGGGGGGTTGCTGATTTCACCCATTTCACCGATAGGGGATGATTGAAAAACCTCCATTGGAAACTTTTTCCTATTTTGAAGTCATGAATTCAAATTTTAAGTTTGTCCGGTTAATTCTGAAACATCCTGTATTGAATCTTTTCTTAACAAATCAATAAGGCTCAAAGTACCCAATTTTTTACACATATTTTACTTTCTCATCTATCTTTAGATAAAATATTGGCATCTTAAAAAAACCAAGTTTAGATTACGATTAAAACGGACGTTTTGAAACCTTGAAATAGAAAATTTATCCGAATCTGTGTACTGCCTGTGTTGTTGGTCTTTGTTGTGATATGATTATCTCGAACACTTTGCAACATGCAAATCTGAAATTTTAAAATATCTGAGAGGTCCAAGGAAAAATCCTATTTAATATCAGTGGAACTGGCACTTGTCAAGGAGCCCGAAAAAAAAAGGCATCAAACCAGAAAATGTTTATATAAAAATTTTTCAGAATGAGGAATTATGTTGAAAACAGCTCATTAAAATTTTTCATCAGATTAACTGTTGCCTGTTACTGAGGAAAAACGGACTAAAATTAATTTTACTTCCAATTAAAAAAATAGTCTGCTACTCTCATCACAGTTTGAAATGATCAATAAATTATTTTATTTATTTCATTTATTTAATTTTTTATTCATTTTATTTGAATAAATAGATTAAGCAAAATAAATGATGTAAATAATAAAAATAAAATAAACAAAATTCATTTATGATAAGGCAAACAGAAAAATTCTCATAAAATTCCTTTTATTAGTGTGACCGGTTTCGTGAACAAGTAAATTACTTCACATCTTCAGACTTGTTCACGAAACCGGGCACACTAATAAAAGGAATTTTATGAGAATTTTTCTGTTTGCCTTATCATGAATAATTACTCATATGGGATTAACCTACCTACGTTACAAAATTCATTTATTTTGTTAATTTTTTTCGCTTTATTCATTTCATTTTGTTTTATTTATTTTACTCATTTATAAAATAAATGGAATAAATATGAAAATTAAATCAACAAAATAAATTAAATTGATATTTTTATTTAAAATAATTCATTTAAAATTGCACATGATCAGAAAGTACTGCCGATAATTTCCCAACGAAGACCAATTTAGGTAATGTTTTCAAAATTATGTATGAATATTTTACATCAAAAAATTTTTGATTTATTAATAGAAAATTGACATGTCGTCATCCCTTGTCAGTAGTTGTAACTTTAGAGGTATTTAAGCGAAATGATCTTATTTTCTTGCAGAAATTATGCTGTCTTGAATTAAAATCTGACTATTATTTGCTTTTATGTATAGTTAAAGAAATATTTAGGTTAAACACCCAAATATTTTTTTACTTCTTATGAATTAAATCAAAAACTATTATCTAGTTCAAGGCATTTTATTTTGTTTCTCTTAAAAAAACATTTTATATAATTTCAAATAAATATAATAAAATACTTGCTCTATAAGACAACTGTTAAAGTGTAAAATATTTAGATTTAAGTCCTATAATCTTGTAATTAGCACTCCAGAATATTAGATAATAATTATTTAAACATTTAGATTCCAGTCAGTAAAACAAATAATGTATTCAACATGTACGGTTTTTGTGTCTATTTTAAATACTGTTTTCTTTCAAAAGAGATATAATAAAATCTTAGGAATTCCTTAAGTTTTAAATTGTTACATGTAGTACAAGTAATACACAATAAAAAAACATGTTTTTAAGTTACATATACATATGTGGGAATTGAAACAAATTCATCTTTTAAAATACCCATTATAAATAAAAACTGTATATTATGGTATCTGAAGTACAACCAAAATGATTCTGCAGACAAACAAAGTTTTGAAAAAAATTCTTTGGAAGATCGAATAGATGTAGATATATAAAGTATAAACAGAAAAAATGAAAAAGTCCTTATGTCGTGAAAGGATGCAGATATCGAAAGCAGAAATGAAAAAAACACCCTCACACTGGCCATCAACTTTGGTACCATACTGCAAAAGTCTCAAGCTCTTTGAATGAAAAAATGAGTTTTAAAAAAATTCATTTGGAGATTGATGTTAAAACACAGAGCATATGAACACACACTAATAGACTATATGTTTGGGAATATTTCATTACATTATATCTACTTAAAGTCGTCTCTGGAATTTATCGCTGCCTCCCAATATCTAATTATAATTCAATAATTCTTTCAGTTAAATGAGAGGTTTTGAAATACAAGGTGGCCACAGTGTTTATATAATTGGAAAAAGTAGTTCACCCTCAAAGTTAAGTTAGTTTAACTTCATAAATGGCTCAATAAGTCTCTCCCTGTGTTAATATAAGAATAAAAACAACTGGCTTTTTTGGATATGGGAATTACAAGAACAACTGTTGCACAGTTTGAATTCTTTCTTTCTGATTTGACAATTTGGAAAAAAATGTTTGACACTATTTACAGAGAGAAGACTACAGCAGTTTATAATCTTAAAATCCAGTGAATACAAAATTACTAAAAATTTCAGTCAGTTGAAAGGTTGAAATAAAAAATTCAAAACGTATAATTTCTAGCAAGTTTCAAACAATAAACAATCTTTATTAAATTTTTTACTTATACTTGTCTACTGGGAAAAGCCACCACCAACACAGAAAACAACTGAATATATCGAATCAATTTTGCCACAAGCCTTTTGAAATCATGGTAAATAATCACTAACAGAGTCCACTGGCGGTTCTTTTATAGGGTAATTTAGTCAATGACCTCCCACATACAAATAAAAAAATAGAGCTATTTATTTTCTGAAGTTTAAAAATATATAATATATATATATTTAATATTCTTAAAAATATATATATTATATATTTTTAAACTTCAGAAAATGAATAGCTCATTTTTTATTTGTATGTGGGAGGTCATTGACCAAATGACCCTATAGAAGAACCGCCAGTGTACAGACCTTTTCCATTGATAGCATGTAAACTGCTGGCCTGGAGAAAATCTAATATACGAAGTTCTGATAGTACAGTTCACTTAAAATGGGTGGTACTGTACTGTAATTTATTTATACCTGAAATCACAAACATTTCCTAACTTCATGCTTATGTAAGGCTGAAATATTGTCTATTTAAAATCTCAAAATATTCTACCAGACTTTAGGATACGTAACATTTAGGTTAAGATCTATTTTGAGACAATGCCACAATAATTTATAGTTGGAAACATATTATATGATTCATGTCCATTTAATTAAATATTTTATCTTAAGAAATGGTTCTCGTAGTCATCTGGTGAATTCATTCAATGACAAGGGAATAAACTCTATTAGTTGTGACGTCACATAATTATGCAACCTACGTGCTACTGTCATAACACACCGATTGCCTATACATCGCACTGGAACTTGACCCTTAATGCGTATGTTTATAAAGGCGACATTTTCGTAGGTTTTACATAGAATTTTGATTTTATTTCTACGTTGGAGGAAATATTTAAGAACTTTCAGTAACTAATTTACACACACAGAACATGTCTGATTATGTACAATGTTCAACACGTTAGAAAAACTCTATTGATTTAATAAATTAATATTAAAAACAATTTGTGAAAATCAAATTGCACGTCAGTTAGTTTGTGGCTAACCTTAAGTTGTTAATATAGTTTATAACTATACATATAGTCTTTTCTTCATATAAAATAACTTTGATCATGTCTGGATTGTTAGAATATAATATCCTACAGGTAGGTAATTAAGAAAATTTTTAACTTTACCATTTTTTTAATTTGATGATTTCTAGTTCAATGTTCTATCAGTATATCAATAAAATGTAAAAACCAGTTGTTTGAGTGACATTTGACTTCTGCAAAGCAAGTAAAATCATACAGAAGGGAGAAAATTCAGCTTTTAATTTGGTATCCTTTGGAAAATTAAACATTTTTTATTAGTATGATCACACTCTGGAGCAAATCATAAATCCATAGTTCAATATAAACACAAAAATATCTTTTTAAATCGATAATACATGTGAACTTGAATATACGAGTTGTTATAAAACGTAATACAAACAATTTGAAAGGATGAAGTTAGCAGCTGTTAACCTTTAACTTTACTGCTATTGGCGAATATTTCATTCATTTTTGATATTACTTAATTATATTAATTACAGTTTCTGTAATGCATTATAATTGCATACCGTGTGTAAAACGGCTAATGTGGCCAACTGTTAACAAAGACCGACTGGACAAGCAAGATGGACGTAACAATGTGAGTGTATTGTAGCTGGTTGGTTGGGCATAGATCGAACCTGTCCCTATGTTACCTGGGTGTGTCTTATTCCATCTCATTTCATCCTAGTTTGCGGCCTTCTTATTTTTTTCTAACTGGTCACACTTGGTGCTAGATACATTATATTTTCATATGCTTTGTGCATGGTGAACGATAACGGAAAATTAAAAATATTTCTTTCAAGGGAGAAATAAAATAAAATTCTACATTATCCAATCCTCAAAAATATCACCTTTATAGACATTTGCATGAAGGGTCAAGTTCCAGTGTGATGTGTAGGCAACCGGTGTGTCATGACAATAGTACGTAGGTTGCATAATTATGACATCACACTAACAGGGTCTGTTATTTCATGGATATGTACAAGAGAGTGTTTTGTAGTAAATAAATAAATTTTAATAAAAGGTATATGCAGAATATACCTTTTTTAATATCTATTCCCATTGAGTAACAAAAATTCAAACTAATGTTTATGCTAATAGTGAACTTGTAATGGATCGAAGTTCTGTCATCAATCTATAACACGTTAACATTTTGAATATAATTTGCATGTACATGATTAAAAACCTATTTCGAAATAATCATTCAATAAAATTATTTTAGACAAAATGTTCGTCTAGTTTCACTGACTTTAAACTTAAATGTTAAGTACAATTATTAGTACAAACCTTCTTTTATTTTTAGAATTTATTGGTTGAAGTGGTTCTAAAATTATTAACTATGAATAATGCGGGGTTTGGATGTTTATACTTTAATCAAATATTCAGAAAAAATATACAAAATTCAAAGTTTAATACTTAAAATATTGAAACTTTTATAAAATCTATTAACTAAACTGATAAATAAATCTCTTACTTCTTTACAGGTGACTTTATATTTCAATTAATCTAATTATAAAACAATTTTTTATTAAATAAATTTAGATATAAAAGAAAAACAATGGATTACATATTTCATAAATATATAAATAATTGATATTATCCTATTACTCTTTTAAAATACACAATAGGGCTTTTTGATTTACATACCATATTATAAAGGTGACCATTAGATACCTGATGGATTGACAGGGTTTTGAAGTTACCATCCCGTTTCATTTCGTAAATTAACAAACCGAGATTAAAAAAACAGTTTGATTTATCCATTTCAAAATTATTATTAGTATAAACCATGTTTTTTTGTATATAAATACATTATCACTGGCATTTCTATTCCTTGCAATGGTGTCACGGCAATGATGCCTAACCTATCCATTGCATATGGTACAATGAATAAGTACTTGTCCTTTCGCAGTGCAGTCTCTCAATGTGCATAGTCGATGAAGAAGCTGTATGCAATTGGCAGCAAAATTTCAATAGTATGTTGGTAGTGGACATTCATTGTCCACAATGGTGACACCATATCAAAAAAGCATCAGTGACAACAGCAACAACTGAGAAACCACCGATTGTGAAATTTCAATGGTTAAAACTTACTGCAACTACCCTAGCACACAGTTGGGCATTTAGCATACTAACAAAAATTTAAATTACTTTACTTGCACGTGAAATTATGTGGTAATTACTATTACTTGGCATCTCAATCAAAAAGCCTTAATATTTCAGTTAAAGAATTAGACCCTCATGCATTTTTAAGACTCGCACAAATATGTTCGGCATGTTCAAGGATCCAGCTTCCAGAAACCACCAATAGTGCAATGCTTTGTAGAGGCAAACTAGGTAATTTTTTACTTCTACGTAAGTCTTTATTACTAATAATTAGGCTCTTTTTCTGTAAGTATACCCACAACTTTTTTATATAATACACTTTTTTATATTTATATTAACACTCAATCAACTAAAAGAGCTAAAGGCATTGGAATTTTTTATAAAATTATTTTCAAAAAATAATGGTGGAAATTAAACACAATATCTGCCAAATATTATGGCAAAAATTACTTGTGTAAAGCTTACTTGCGATGCCCTTTTTAAAAATGTGTGTAAAAATTAAAATAATTTAATTCAGTGGTTGATATAAATTTCAAAAAATAAGAGCACAAAGACAATCTTTATTTTAAATATTTTTACTATAATTTCACAGAAACCTAATATTACATACCTAAATCAACCATAATAGTTGGCAGGAATTATGCGATAAAAAAATTGACATAAAAACTACAAAAATCAACTAGAAAAATAAAGAAATAGGAGCCACAGATTAATACTTTTGTTCAAAATAGAAAACAATTAGGCAATCACTGTGCAAAATATTATGTAAAAATATATCTAAACCAAAACAAATTAAAAATAGATATGTCTAGTTGATTTTTGTTATGTCATCGAAGTAGCAATAAAAAAGACAAGTACTATAAGATTAAATGTGTTAGTGTCCAGGTATAGGCTTTAACTCCTTTATTTGCCTAATGAGGTATGCCTTCTCGTCATTGAATTGTTCGTCTTCAGCTCTATCTGTGTGAAACCTCATTAAAAATTCCACCAATTTTTCTTGATTACGCAGTAGAATGTCAAGAATTGGTTTAGGTTTATTCGGATTGGCAACAAATACCTGAAAATAAATTAAATGTTTTGAAAATTATTTATCAGAACTAGTTCCAATAAGGTCTTGAAAGAACAAATACTGGTGGAATATGGCAGGGTTAGGCAACTGAGAAGTAAGAACTCCAATAATTAGAAATATTTCCAAAATGGAAAAGTTTCAGGAAACTTTTCCTAACTAAAATTATGAGTTATTTTTGAATTTAACATCATTAAAATTATATTTCTGCATTTTAATTTAACACCTCCAAAACTGAACTTATAAATTCAGTCAACGATGTCAACATGTAACTTTGGCTGCCATTTGAATTATTTTTAAGTACTGGGTGCTGTTTATTAATATTAATATCAATATTATTTTATATTAAAACTCTGTTTAAGTGTAGAAATTCAAAATATTAAAAGTTTAGTGCAAGTGTGTCATTAAAAAACATTATAAAATATCCAATAACATCATTTTCCAAATCACTAATATAAAATGAAAATGATTAACTCAGGCCACATCCACTTGGACAAGTGATAACTGATGTTCAGACCCAAGATCACATATGCATTATAATTGATCGTCTTAATGGAGTATTCATCTATGCGTTTTATATTGGAGACGTCTGTTTTATTTATTTATTTATTTATCCATTTATTACCCAACAGTAAAAACCATTTACGGGGTAAAACATTTAGAAATAGGTCAGTATAAATTAATATCAAACAGAATAGATGTAGTTTTCCACGAAATACCAAAGCACTATATACTGCACTAGACGCGCGTTTCGCCGAACAATTTGGCATCATATGGAGATGATTAAAACTTTTCCATGAAACACCAAAACACTATATACTGTGCAGTGCAGTATATAACGTTTTGGTGTTATCTTCGCATCAAAGGTTCCAATCTATTCCAAGAATAGATAAAAACAGTTTTAACAGAATACAATACAATATTTAAGATACAGTTTCATTACCTATCAATATTTTCACAATATAAAATGAACTTAATACTAGAAAAATTAATATCACAGTTATTACTTAAATTATTATAGTTAGTACACATAATATTAAATGGGGACCTTAACGATATATTTGTTTTACAAATATATGGTCTAAATGTAGTAGAATGTTTTGTGGATAATCTTGGTATGCGTGATTTTCATCGTGTTACCTATTGTAGCTCGCGCAATTGTGCTTACACACTCTCGTATTACATGATTGATAATACCCATCCCATACATTTTTTCTGTTGAAATTTGTCGTCAGTTCTTGTCAAGTTATTACGTTACGAGGTTGCAATTGCAACGCAACCAAATTTCTTGTGTAGATTTTTATTTAATTATTTATGTGGAGTATGCTTAAGCAAATTCTTCATTACAATTTGTGCATAACTGAAGCGTTTATATTTGGTACATGATTGTGGGTGAGCAAATTTTTGATTGTCATGAGCATACGTGAGTCTACTTCAAATGTATGTTTAATTCGCGAGTGTGCGTGAGCAAAATTTTGAATACCGTGAGCATGCATGAGCATGAATTCGAAACTAAAATATTTGAAAATTAAATAAGATTTTGTGGTTGTTCATTACATATCAAAAATCGTCAAAAATGTTTGTTACACGCGCGGGATTTTTAAAGAATTGCAGTTATTTTACTATTTTACCATAAAATACCATTTTACCGAGTAAAGTATCATTATAGCGAATTAACCTTTTACCAGTAAAATGTGATGTTACCTAACTAGTAAAATATCATTTTACCATTTTAATGACTAGAAAAATGTCGCCACTCATATCCCTAATTAGAAGAAATACGTTAAAACAAACATTGCGCACATAATTTTATGTGATTCATTTGCAAGCTAAGAGATTGATTCATATGAATTATACGTCAGTAGTTCTACTTCTACTTATTAACAGAAAATAATACCTTGAAAACATGAAAAGCTTCAAACTGAATATTCCTAGAACGTTCTTTCAACATATTCATCATAAGTTTCAGATTATCAGGGTTTGATATATACCTTGTCATTACCTGAAACAGAAGTTATTTATATTATTCTACAAAACATTTCAAATAAATATTAGCTTGTCAACCTTTCGATAGGTTTATTTTCCAAAAGTGTACTCCCAATGTGGGCAAATTATACTTTGAAGGATCATATTATGTCACTTCTCATAAAAACTATTGTTTTCCAATTCTGTTAAAAATTTCCAAAAAAGAGGCTTTTATGGACCTCCCCCCTGTAGGAAACTAATAAATGCTAATTTTAGTGGCACAGTTGGACAGTCATATTTATATATGTATAAGATATAACTGACTAAAAGAAAAATCAGGATTATGGTAACACCTATATTAATATTTTTTCACAGCCATTCAAAGTTGCCAGATGGTGCCAAGATTGCTGTAAGATGACTTTCTATTGTGGATATAGATACAAGAAAATTGATTGTACGTTGTAAAAAAAACGTGCATTGTACTGGAACTCAGCAGTTGTGCTGAAGACAGTTTGATGCCAGAGCAGAAAAAATTGTCAGAATTACCCAGACATATTATATAAAATATACTTGAGAATGACCTAACGATCCAATATAAATAATGAGTGTCTAATCTGGAATTCATTTATTTTAAATTTTGAAGATAAATCGGCAAGAAAGAAATTAATACCCGAATAATTTTATACATTCGTTTATTTCAATAAAATTAAACAAAAAAATTAAACATGTTTTGCAGACTGTTCTGTTAAATAAAAATACAACTTAGCTGTCTGGCTTCGCGAATTAACTATCAACTCTAAATAGCTTAATAAATACCACAGGTAATGCAACTCCCTATGTCCCCAAAGTAACTACAGAGTATACACATAATATGATAACTACACACACTCAATATCCAAGTATGTAGAAATTAATTTCTGCTTTTGAAAAATCACAGCTCATCGGTCAGGAATCAAGCTTGTGACTCCGAGGCGAGAAATAAGTGTCCTTACTGTTCGACCATGGCATCACATAGAAAAAGATAAATACTTCCTTTTTTTGTAGAAAAATTTACAAGCTTTAATTTTGTATACCACCTACAACTATTTGACCAATTTTTACCTTTATAACATTAGGAGGCAGTGTTCAGATCTACACAGACTTTTTGATTGTGATTTAAAACTACCAAAAACGCATACAAATTTTCATCCATTATTTTTCTGGGAAGTTATTTTAGATGGCTCGATTATGACGAGTTTTCTAATAGAATCTGCATCATACTTTCTGATACAAAATAAATACAACCTACCAAAATAGAATAATTATCTGCCATAATTAATAAATCAGTTTTTACACAAATTAAATACAAATACACATTCTCAAACAAAATGTTTAAAAAAATATTTTACTAAAAAGTGACAAAAAATATATATTTTAAAGCTGTGAAATGTAACTTTTGCATAAGAAAATGTGGTACAATTTTGTTAATATATACAGACATAATAAAAAAAAATTGAATATTATCTCTTCTATCAATTAACTAACAAAATTAACATTGAAAATAACTACATGCAGGCAAAGATCATATGCCTGTTATTCTTCTGGCTGAAAGTTTCAATCATAATAATGAGAACGAAGAACATTTTTTACATACATATACAAGTAAAACAAATATTATATTGTGATTATATATATATAGTTCTATCACCTGCTTGAAGGAAGGTACTTAATTATGGGACACCCTGTATAATATAATGTAAATTCTATACAAGATACCTATCTTAAAATAAAAAAATACAATATATTTGTTTTACCTGTATATGTATGTATGTAAAAAATGTTCTTCATCCTCGTTATTATGATTGAAATTTTCAGCCAGAAGAATAACAGGATCTTTGCCTTCATATAGTTATTTTCGATGTTAATTTGTTAGTTAATTGACAAAAAGAAATAATATTCAATTTTTTTTTTATGTCTGTATATGTTAACAATAATTGTACTAGGTTGAGTTATTGTATGCATACCTATCCTGTATTGCAATATTAAAATAGAAATAACTCCAAAACGATGGCTCCTATCAAAATTTAGCGAGAGCACCTTTTTTAAGCAGTTTTTAACACTGGTGACTTTTTTAATTTTAATGTTTAAACAAAAAAAAAAGAAAAAAATTATAGCAAAAATTTACCCTTACTCCACCTGTAACTACCATATCATACATACAAATCATATTTAAATGAACATTTGATAAAATATATAACGTTATGAAATTAATAAATGGTCCAAATTTAATGTTTGCAACTTAAGACATTTTAAATTTATTGTCAAATAACTATGTTGTACATACCCCCTTTAAGGGGTTGCAGATCCCTTATGAACTGATTTAAGGCAAATGTTTATATACAAAACTAAACTTTTTTTTTCTAGTTCTATCATTCTCTTGAAAGTAGGTAAGTACTTAATTATGTGATATCTTGTATACTAACTAATTACTTTATAATTATAACACCAAGCAAATATGTGTCACTAATTCACTGATAAGATAATTAATATCAGTGATACTTATACAATGTCATTCAACTATTTCGAATACTTACTGTAAAATTATGCCTGTCCAGTAATAGTTCTCCAAGTAACTTTAAACTTTGACGTCTAGTCACATAATTTTCTGAATTTAAAAGTCGTTGATAATGACTAAAAACTTTATCATAATTCATTTCTAAGAAGTCAGCACACAAAATTTTATGTCTAGTTAATAATTCCTAAAAAAACATACATATAATATTTATTTCGTTATGAAATAATAATACAATAAAATTAAATTTGTTCCTTACCTTAAAAGTAGAGAATGCATCAGAAGCTATATCAAAAGTAGAAACTTCAACATATCGGAAAAAGTTGTAAAAATCATCAGAATACAACATTATCTTCGCCAAGGCCTCGTATCTTGCACACTCACGTAACATTGTGCCACAATTTAAAGCTATTTCTTGATGTTCATAACTACAATACAAAATATTATTACAAAGCACAAAGAATAAATTACAAAAACCTAACCCAGTCATAAGAGTGAATAAAATTTCAGGCTTAGTACAAATATATTCCACAGTTGGTGACCTGGTACCTATTTGTCTTCGTAAAATATTGTTAAAAACTTGTGCCACATCCTTTTTTCCTTCGAAGTCAATGCGATTAAGATTCTGAATCAACAAAAGAAGTAAATTGCTATTATATAGTTCTTGAGCTAGTTGTGCTACTATAATATCTGCTTGAGGTTCAGCATCTGATGTCCCATAAAGCATGTTTTTTATTAAAACTAAGTTCTTTGACACATCTTCTTGTGCCTTTTCAGCTTTCTTATCCCCCTTCTCTAATGAATTCACTGCTTCCTTCAAAGCTTTAACTACTTCAGCCGGTCCTTTCTGTGATTTTCCAAAAAGAGGCATTTTCAAGTGATTTACGCTTTCCTTTATTTAAAGATTTTTCCAGCAGTGACGTTTTTTATTTTGGTAAATTGGATGGGTATTTAAATCAGTAATCGTAGAGTTAGATGTGCGGCTTTATACATGAAAAGCTAAGGAATATCAAAACACACCTCTATCATCACAAATCATTTATTATGTTTTATAACAAGAATCACTGCTCATAATAAACACATCTGACAGCACCACACTTCCTCTTTGCAAAAGAGAACTTACCGTACCTGTAAGAATTTGGGGTTTTCTAGTAATTTTGACAAACAAAATGCCAACTCACATGATAATTCACGCCTCAATAATTTACGAGAGTTATTTTTGATTTTATAATTTTGTATTGGTATTCATGGTATCGATAAAACCAATATCTATATGAAAAGGGAGGTGCTCACTTTAACTGCTTCAAAATAATCCACTCAACAATAGATGACGCTGTAACCATTACAAATAAATGTGCTGAAAATATAGTCTGTGTTCCTTCATTTATTATAAAGATTATAATAAATGGTTCCTTGTACCTCCATCAATATAAAATCATCTAGTGGCACCATGAAGTAATTTTACAGAATTGAAGAACTAGAATTGATAATACACTTAATTTACGAGAGATGGAACCACTAACATTGCTACCAAAACCGGCAATGAGCATGCGCATTATAACTTTTATTTTTGACAAGGAAAACAGGCATGGGCGTCGCCAGGCAGGGGTGACCGCCCCCCCCAGGTTTTTGCAAAATAATGAATATTTTCCATTAACATATGGATATGTAGGTCCTATAATGAAAACCAATCAGTTACAATGGTAAATAATTTCAAAAAATGCTAAATTAATATTCACTAATAAATTTCATTGCAATTTTCATCCATATACAGATACCTACAACAAAATTCTTAATTTAAATAACAATTCGGTACCCTTGATTTTGTATTAAGAATCGCTGCCAGCTATAAAAAAGGTGCCAAAGCAGCGCCTTGTTTGGTTTGGATAAGACCGTTATATTAAGGCCGCCGCTAGGGTGCTTACCGCCGGTGTGCAGATTTACCTTTTGCCGTCCCTCTAAATATACCTTTCATATCCATATGTTGCCACAATATTTAATGTTATCATAATTAAAAATTAATACAGACATAAATAGTAAAACTGACAAAAATAAAATAAATACCTGTGCATTCTTAAAAACTTACTTAATTAGGTAGATGATATAGGTGAAAGATGAGCTCATAGAAGTATTGAATAAATTAAATGTTATTAAAATTTATTCAAATAAAATATAATATAGTTTATTAAAATTGTAGTCTTTCCATCATTAATTTCAAGGTTTTTTAACTACAGTTTATTAAATAAACTTTTCGTACTTTGGTTTCTAAAATATTTTTAATAACACTGTGATTGCTTCACATATTTCATGTTCTATGGATAAAATAGCTAGGGCTAATAGTCTTGCTTGATTCATGGAAGACCATAGATAGTCCTAAACCAGTTATTCATCAAAACAAAGTAGGCACAATAGATATAAGAGAATCCTATTATTAAGTATTAAACGCGCTGATACTGCCAGGCACCGATAAAGAAATAAACCAACGCATACAAAAGGTGGACAATAGATTAATTATATCTACTGACTGGTTGCGGAAAGAAGACTCGCGGAGAGAATGTGATTTCTGCATTTCATTCACAATTAAGCGTAAATGAAATAAATGAATTAGTGCATGGCAAATTTTTGTGATTGTTTGCATCCACACCTACTCATTGGGAGAGATATTATAAACCTAACATATTATTTCGCAGATAGCTGGCCACTTATCGGCAATACTCTCCCTTGCCACGCGGGACTTCTTTCGCCGGTTGGATAGTTTTGAGTACACTGTACAAGTGTCACACTCCTATATAAACAAAAACAGTATACGCTTTCTTGGCAATTAAATCAAATGCCAATGTAGATACTTTACAGCAATGCTAACAAAACAAATATTTTTGTATTACGTATTTGTTAGATAATTTGCTTTTTTATCCTGCAGAAAGAAAAATATTTGCTATTAGAAACGTTCAGATGCACTTCTAAAGAATTTTACTTTGCCCATGATTGTTTCTGTAAAAGGAATTTTAATCACATATCTAGGTAAAGTTTGTTTCAAACTTATTTGCATCGTAAAAACGTCGGCTTCTTTGATAACGACAAGAGATCAAGGAGGTCGACGTTTTTTATGTTGTAAATAAGTTTGAAACAGACTATGTGCTTTTAAGATACGTTTCATTCATAAAATTCGCACTGCGCAAACTCATTACCGCGTTTACGTCATTTCATAGACGAACGCCCGCTGAATAATGAAAAGAAAATTTCGATGGATCTCCCGCTGGCGGCCGACTAATCCGACTATGAATACCAGTGTGACACACATGTATGACAGTTTCAAATTTTCAAAAGTATGACAGTGTTTATATATCATACTTTACTTCATTGAAGGATTATTTAAAAATCTTGAACACTACGAAATCAACTTGGAAAAAAATCTGTAGACCTTTAGGAGAATATCCTTTCTCCGTTTGTTGAGGCTTGAAAACATTTCCTAGTCATATGTTCATAAAACTTACAGCAATGAGTGTCTCACAAAATATATACTATTAACATAATTCAATGCACTGCAAATCAAGAGAAAATAGAATGGCCTTTCATGTTAGTTAAAATCATCATCTTTGAAGTGACAAATTAAAATGTTTTTAATAATGCTTTCATTGATTTTTAGCTTTTGTGTTCATGTTACCGAAGATTTATGTATATTAGACATTATTAAAGTACGGAAATATTTCCCATGAAAATATACAGTTTTATCTAATTAAACTATTAAAAATTTCAATTACTAAATTTCAAAATTTAATGTCAGAGGGCATGAATCATACTAGCAACAGCACAATTCAAATTATTGAATTAAACACAAGCCACATAAGGATTAAAGGCCTTATTAATGAAAAAATACTATGTTCTTACTGTGAAAAGCAGTGCATTCTCCTCCTACAAGGCACAAGTTTTGTTTTTGCGGGTCTTTCAAGGTTCCTGAAAGAAACAGTTAAAAGTTATGGAAATTGCAAACTTTATTTTTGTATACAACTTATACAATGAGCACTAACAAAAAAAAATGTACAAAAAAAACCAAGCATAATATAAATAAACTACAACTTCTGAATTTATATTAAATAACTAAAAAATTACAAAATAATAAATAAATTTGGAATGTAGAAAATGTAAAAAAAAATTAAAACAAATTTAAGTAACCTTTTCTTTTAGTCTTACTTATCACATGAGCCTTTCAAGCAAAAATTAATGTTTTTTAACAAATTGACATAATATTGCATTCATGTACATTTGGTTCTTAGCAGTACATTAAATAATAAATATCACTAACGGAAAAGTTTAAGGCATTGGCCTGAGAAATTTCACCTTTGGTAAGAAACACTTTAAATTCGAAACTATTGAAACTTGTTATTCCGATGGAGTGAGATCCTTTTCAGTTTCTCCTTCATTTAACAACTGCAGCAATAACTCATGAACAGGCTCAAAAGCCTTTTTACTACCGGCATTTGTCAACAATAAGTAATCATGCATGTCATGGTGACTGATTGTTCCATCAGGCTGTATAAAACCTTTATCGATCGTTACCAATTCTACTTTCGGCAAGCCTTCTAAATTTGATTTGAGCAGGTCATTTACTTTAGATATCTTTTCTCGTACTGGATTTGGATGTTGTCCTCTGGGCAAGAGAGTCTAAAAAACATTGAATGAATTAGAATTTAAAATCAAAAATTACTGTTGTACAAATATTTATTATCCATGAAGTTTCTAAATAGCCTATAACGAACACACATATAACGTACACTCCCTTATAATGTACGCAACATACTGTTTCTAGCTGAGTTTATGCAGCCCTTAATAGTTTTTATATTTTTATAATGTACTTCTGAATTCTGAAATAAAAAAAAAAAAATCTGTATGTGTAATTTCGTTTTTAACAATGCTTTTTCTTTGATACATAGCACGTTTGTCTTGACACGCAGCAACCTTCTATATTATATAAGCATAATAACTGTGATAAAACAGAATTCCAGCCAAAGGGGCCGAAATGGCCCGATTCAGTATTATTACTGGAATTCCATTCCATCCGTGATAAGAACACATAGGAAACTTACCGGCACGACAATGTAAACATCAGGGAGCTTTTCTCTAATGAGATTTATTATTTCCACTATACCATCCTTGATTTCTCCTGGGGTGTTGGTATGGTTATTGGTACCAACATGAAGAACTATCACCTATATAATAAAATATGATTTAAAACTAGTTGAACTTCTCTAACTTGAACCTAAGAAAATTTTAGTTAAAGAAAATACTTCTAAAACTAAGTATATATTATCAAAAGCACAGAAACATATTTGGTTTACAAAGAATTTCGAGATATAGAAGTTCGACTGTAATTAATAAATATTTGTCTAGTGCCATTATTTCTTGCCCATAAGTTTGTCCAAGGGCATTGCTCAATAGTGTAATTAATGATCAAAAATAAAAATAGATGTGAAATTAAAATTAATAATTTTACATTCATTGTTTTGTATCATATTAACAATTTTTGTAACAATCACAATTTTCTATACCTACTTATTTACTTTATTCTTCTTCTCTTTGTAGTTTAAGCTGTACTGATTTTGAAACATTTTATTTTAATAATTTCAGTATTACAAAAAAAAAACTAATAGCTGATTTATAAACATTTAATTTTTATTTTGAGATTGCTGATTTGTGATGCGATTATAAAGAATATCAACATTTTTTATTATTTCATTTTGCTTATTCAAAATATACTAGTTAAATAAACTCACTATCAATTTTAAATTTTAAGTGCCTTGAGTATGTCTCAACTTACGGCAGCTTGTTCATTAGGAAATCTGTTGCTTTTAAACTTTTTCTGTTTCTAATAACTAAAAATGAAAACAATTACCTTTTTTTTAATTCATAGTTTAGTGGACGAAATTACAAGTCCAAAATGGAACTTTTGTAAAATGGCACTAAACAAAAAAAAAAAAAAAAATTAATGCCTTAACCTGCTATCCTGTATTATAAGAATCATTTTTAGTTGCTACTTTAGTTTTTAAGTTTAAGAACATGAAGCAGAACTTGTAATTTAGGACATCCCTCTTTTATAAGATTTAATGTAGATGTAGATGAACATAGCTGAGCATGCCTCTGTCTAAATTGAATCCAACATGTGCAGTAGTCTCATTATGCTCGTGATTGTAGTGAGAAGGTTCTACTATCTCATCGCACTGGCATCTAGCCCTAAAGCTGTCTTTTGATCTGACGTGAACACATGGGCACATGGGCGTGTAATAATAATATGCTCCTCTCGCATACTATTAAAACGAATTGTAAGTACAACTACAAACTACAGTTGTATATTTGTTTTAATAAAGTTATAGTATTTAATACCATAATGAATTAATTATTAAAACTATAAGTTAGTCTCTTTTATATTTACTAAAAGGCTAATTTGCAATAGAATATCGATGGCCTAGTGGCAATACCACGTATCAACAAAACCGCAACTTTTCAGGACAAAGAAAAAACTTTGTATTTCTTGTTTTAAAGTTTCAACGCAGCTAAAATTTTGTATTACGTACTTTTAAATAATTTTACCCGTGTGTGCACAAATAAAAGTATAAAAATAATGATAAAATATTTATAAAGTTTGTTACGTGGTATTAGAGTAACAAAATTTGGTTGTTACGAGTTATCAAATTATGAATTAAGGAACACATTAAATAGAAACAAACAAAGCTAACTGTAACATTTGCTCTCTTCTGGAATTCATATTTCTGAAAGTAATAAAAACCCCTTTTAAATAATATTATTACTCGCGATATAATTGTAATAATAACACATATCAAGAATCATCAGAATTATTGGGTTTCTTTCTATTTAAATATTATAATTTAATGGAAAATGTACATTCTAATATCAAATATTTGTAATATAGTTTCTATATTATGTAGATCCATAGTTGATTAAACAACGTACCTGAGTATATACACAAAAACTGCCAAAAACGATAGAGCTTATTGAATAAAATGTTACTGAAATTCACTAGAACACGCAAAAGTTAATCATATTGCCATTAGACCATCGATATTTTCTAAAGAATAATACTTTACAATAACTAATAATAACTTTACGATCCCAAATTTTGTTTTAATACAACGATTACCAATGTTTTTTGCATAAGAGTTTTATGTAAAGGAATATCATTATTTTAACACGGTGAGCCCCGGTAGGGCAAAATTGGACTCACAAGGCCGGTCCCCGAGAACTAGCGGATATTAACGGGTGTGAAAATCTTTGCGTGTACATATTTTCAATACAAAAATTTGGTGACAAATCAGAAAAAAAATTATTTATTTTTACATTTGAATTATAAAAAAAGTTTATATGAATATATTATTGTAACTAATGTATAAAAGTTTTTTTTACGTATTTATGGGACACAAAAAGACAAGTTATACTATAATGTATCTTGCAGGAGGAACATTGATTTTTGGGCATTTGTTTGAAGCGGTTTTTCTACTGTCATCATCTTTCATATGCTTATAGCATTGTGCATACATTTTTCTGGAAGTGTGAGCCTCAAGCAGTTCATGTTCAGTAGTCCCAAACTACTCCAGTCAGCGAGGTATTTCCATGTATCAGAGAAAATTTCAATAAAACAGCAAAAACAAGGTAATTGCGAAAAAAGGCGTTAAATGTATATTTTCGAATATATTTAATATTTACAAAACAAAAAATGCTGGTCTAGGAAAACCCTAAAATCGTTCCTATACTGGGGCTCAATGTGTTAAATGATTTTCAAATTTGAAATGTTTACATTTTTCTTTTACATAATGAATAAATAAAAAATTTTAATGCATACATCGAGTTAACACAAGCAGATTGTTCAATTTATATAAATTAGTTGTAGGTTCTAAATATGGAACATTATAAATACGTTTTATAGTTTTATTTTGTAAAGTTCTTGTAAGGCAAATCGGGAATATTAGATCATAATAATCACTTTAATTCTTAACTGGTGACATGCCATCTGAGACTACAGTCTATACAAATTTCGTGTAATTAGCAAATTACTCCGCTTCCAAGTGTATCACCTTCTTTCTCTATTCGTAGTGCTATTGGTGGTTTTTGGTTTGGTTTTTGAAAAAACTACAGAACAAAATAAGTTTAAAGCAGTCTCGGGTTTGTGTGACAAAATTTAGTGCTTTCAGACATTGTGTATCTTATAAAATAATAGCTGCGCCATCGAAACACATACATTATACCGACCTAAATTAAAAATAGAATGATATGTATGTGTGTCAACGCCTGTGCGTGTGTGGACGCTCGTGTGTGTGTGTGTGTGTGTGTGTGCATATGAAAGCTCGTGTGTGTGTGCATGCCTGTGCGTGTCAATCGTTGGTTCAAGAAAAACTGAAATGAAATGAAATACAATTTTAGTAAAAGAAAAAACAACTATACCTAACCGTACCCAAACAAAATGTATTCTAATTTTTTAAACTTAAGGCATCAATTTTATTAATAATTTAATATTTCGTTTTTTTAATATTGTTAAAATTACTTACCGTTGTCAAATACCATAAGTTTCATAAAATTAATAAACCTTAGGACAGCTATTAATTATTACAATTCAATCAAATGTTCCGCTAGAGTTACTTAAATATTATAAAACATGTCTAGGTGCTTGTATGCACGCATGTTGGATCAAAAGACTAGTCCATGACGAAATACGAGTTCCTATTGTTCAGCTGTTTATGTTGGTTTAAATATCCATTTTATGATTTAGATAGCATGCCGACATTGCTGACTGGATTTATGTGTAATTAAAGATTAACATATTAATTCGATTCATATTTAAACAAAATTAAAATACCAAAATATTAATTATAGATCCAGACAATTTATAGGTTATAATACTGTTTTAACTCCTAATTTTAAAAAATGTAATCAATAAAAATTATAAAAAGATTATTTTATCACCACATTAACACATTTTCTCTTTCAAATGATTTGCCAATATAAAACTTACAAGGAGTTAAATCCAAGAAAAATTTAAATGTTAGTAGTAGCAAGAATTATTTATATTAAGGGCCGATCTTTCCATCTCCCACTAAATCTATTTGATAAACAAGTTCTATGGAAATAATTATTGATACAATTATATCTAAGAAATCTTCGGAATAAATTTAATAGATGGAAAGATTGGCCCCTAATATATAAAAATTAAGGAGGTTGCAAGTTCATTGGGACAACAAAAAATATTTAAACATACTCTAGGCTTTACGTTATCCAACTCTCCATTCTGAATTCTCCATAGTACATTTTCAATTTTATCCCTGTGTATACCGAAATTTAGGCAGTGTAAAGGTGCAAATAATTCATTCCAAATATCAGTGTGTTGTAAAGCTTGTACTATTGAATCTCCTATAAAAATAACATCTGCATCTTTTTCTCTCGTTTCAGAAAGAAAGCGGTTGTGCTAAAAACATTTTTTGTTTATTTATGTAACAAATCAGTTAATTTACTAATATCTTACAATACTAATCCATCTATGATCACCATCGCCATCATCTACAGGGACAGGTATTTTGCAGGTATTCATTGCTTATTATTATTTTATACAAAAATGAAAGGTTTAAATTAGAAAAATCACTGCAAAAACAGCTATCAAATATTAAAATGACATTTCTGCATTCTTTTGACGAATCAAATGAAGTGGAAAAAGTGCTGCCTACATTACCGACTAAAGAAAACATCAAGGAAATAAATTCCCAGTGAATAATCAAAGTTTTAGGTTTACTTTTTACGTCTTATCTTAAAAATAGTTCAATTACTTTTGAATATTTTCAAATAATTGAAGATTTTATTTCCCTTTTGATATAAAATGGTTATAAATATTACAAAAGAGTCAAAACTTGATTACTACTACGCTGCAAGGTGTTCTGCATAAAATCCCTAGAATAAATATTGTGAAAAATGGTGGTAAGTGGTTGCGTACTCTAGCAAATTTATGCTTTTCAAGTTCCATTTTTGACCAAAACGAGTTAAGGTTTACTTTACTATTTTATCCAGTAATGTAAGTGAATATACATAGCGTAACATACTTGGTTTTCAATACTAATGAACTTCCGGCCTGACCTAACCAAATATCTGCAGAATGGATAATTTACGAGGTGTTCTTGATTATATTAGAAGTTTTTTTTGGTCCTGCCTTTATTGAACCGCAACGTAAAAGAAGGTAATAGTGTATTAATAGATGCTTATTATCAATATTATTGGTTTTTATTACTTCCAGAGCTGTAGATCCATTAGATCATTACCTAAGTCCAAAGTGTAGAAGAATTCATATTTCAATGGCAAATGATTTAGATGGTAAATTATTAATATATTTTAAATTATAGTAAATGTAATGCCGTAAACTTTGTAGATGGCTGGCTTTCAAGTAAAGGTCCCTCAAGGAAATCGTCCATATTGAAAACATCTCCAAGGCAGAATCGTCAGATTGACACTGTAATTTTGGATGACGATGATGACATTATAGAAGTTCAAAAACTTGAGAATGTTGGTCGAAATAGACCTAAAATAAAAACATTTACTTCTACACCAGAAAATGGCTCGCAAAAACCTTATACAAATGGAATAAGTGATGAAGATGAAATAACCTTTGTCAAAGAAATTAAATCTCCTAAAGAAAAGAGAACTGAAGCATCAAAGAGGGGTTTAAATTATATTAAGCCTTTTACAGGGCGTTTTTTAAATATCAGGCCATCACATAATGGAACTAAACCTAAGGAAACATCAACTATTTTCAGTAATCTCTCCAAGAAGTCAACTCATGCAGCTCGTCCTTCAGTTGGATCTTCCAGCTTGGATTATTCGATTAGAATGGATGATAAAATGCAGTATAAGAAATTGTTGGAGACTACTGTTAGTGGCTCTAGTCCTATTAATGATTCTTCCTTTTATCAAACCCCGATTGGGAGATTATTTACTTATGACACATCAAATAGAAGTGGTAAAATTCTCAGTATGGTGAAAAAATCTCCTATAAGAAATAGTAGCTTGAACAACTCAAAAGAACGTATGTCTACGAAAGATAGAATAATGAAAGTTTTAGATGACTTTGAGAATGAGCCAGTTGTAGTAAAGGATTCAGATTCTGAGTCTGATGTTGTTTTCGTAAATCCTCCTTCTCCCAAACCTGATATTAAA
Organism: Rhamnusium bicolor; assembly: GCA_029963845.1. Lineage (NCBI taxonomy): Eukaryota > Metazoa > Arthropoda > Insecta > Coleoptera > Cerambycidae > Rhamnusium > Rhamnusium bicolor. The sequence continues at coordinate 1,855,554 of JANEYF010001313.1, forward strand.
GTTGATCCTGTCAACAGCTTTAAGAAGGTAGTTGATACTTCTCAGCAAACTAAAAGCGATTGGTTGCAGGAATTGTAAGTAGCAATAAATAATACTTAAATACATATATGATGTGTTTGGTTGTAAAACATTAACACTACTAAATTTTTAAATTATTTTATTAATAATCTGTTGAAAATTCTTTCAAATTCTGTAAACGATTTGGTTGTAAAACATTAAGGAACCCTACATTTTTGCCCAGTACTAATGGTATTTATATTCAATGTGTTTGGAGGTTGAATGACACACCTTTTTCTTTCAGATCCATTTTATATTTGTATTAATGCAAGTCTTGAAGTATATTGTATTTGAAATTTTTGAATTCAAGTGTACCCATAAACACCAGATAATTGACAAAAGGTCTTTTGAAATTGAATGGTTTGACCATAAATTTAGTAATTCAGTGTTATTTCCATTACTGCAAGACTGATGAACATAATATCTAATATAACAGAATAATACGAATAGCAATTATTTTTCCCACTGTGCAAATTTCATATTATAATAATACGTGTCCAACATTTTCAGTTTTGCCAAATTAGTATAATAGGTTTTGATTTTATGTCCTATTTATAAGGGATATAGTACCAAAAAACTACAACAATTTAAGGTTATGTTATTGTTGTCTTGACAGGGTCATGTCAATTTTTATTACATTATTTTTTTATACTTATTACTTTTTTAAATTAAAAGAATGGGGAATCTTTTATCCAGAATATACCCATATTATGAGTACCATCGATCGTAAGATTTGCTATTTGCAAAAATTCTGCATAATACTTTTATTCATTTTTTAGAGTTGATCGCCACAGAAGCTTTGTCGAGCAAAGACAAAAGGAAATTGAAGAATTAAGAGAATGCTCTGAAAAGCATGGAAAAATTAACAAGGATATGAGATGGGAGTTACTGACAGACAAAGTAAATAGATCACTATCGATAAGAGACACAGTTTTGCCCGTAGAAGAGAAAGAAGAAGAAGTAGAGTTACCACCATTAACAGAAGCTCAACTGAAGAAGGTGGAATATGCATTTAGAGGAGATCCCAGTGAAGTCCTTACCAGAAAGTTCAATCTGAATATTTCTCGTCGAGATTTACAAACTTTAGCAGGGCTTAATTGGTTGAATGATGAGGTGATAAACTTTTACATGAATTTAATTATAGAGAGAGGGAAAGACTCAAAGTGGCCTAAAAGCTATGCTTTTAACACATTTTTTATTCCAAATTGGTAAAGGATGGCCCACAGTCTTTAAGGAGGTGGACAAAACGAGTTGATCTATTTCAGCATGATATAATATGTGTACCAATACATCTTGGGATGCATTGGTGTATGGCAATTATTGATTTCAGAGACAAATCAATACGTTATTATGACAGCATGGGTAGTAGCAACAATAATTGTTTGGAAGCTCTCAGACTTTACCTAGAGGCAGAACATGTGGATAAGAAGAAGACTAAATATAAAACAAATGACTTTATATTAGAAAACATCAAAGAAATTCCTCAGCAAATGAATGGAAGCGATTGTGGGATGTTTGCGTGCACCTTTGCAGAGTTTTTAACCAGGGATGCAAAAATAACATTTAGCCAGGAGCATATGCCATACTTAAGGAAAAAAATGGTTGTTGAAATTTTAACTGGTGAACTCTTAATAAAGTGACTTGGTTTTTTTTTTTTTTGATAATTTGTTTTTATTTTGTAAATTAATAATTTATTAAAACTAGACTTTGGAATGTCTTTATTTTTTATATCTAAAAATTTCTCTTCATAAGAGAACTCTTTGGGACTTGGGAGGAAAACTTCTGTTTTGGTAGAAATTAATAATTTTCTCATATTGAGCGAGTAAAATGCATAGGCAAAATTTATGATAACTTGTACTGAATATTGTTTTAGTTCCATGTCCTACATTAGTTCTCTATTTTCAAGAGTTTAGTTGAAACTTGAAAGTGTATATTAGAATATAATAATTATCAACATTTTAGTGTAGGGTAACTAATTGTATTTGTTTACGGTAATATTGTCGTAAAAATGAAATGTGAACTTAAACTATAAAGGTATATTAGTTCTAAACAGTATTTATAAATATTTCTCCATACTATTACTTTATTAATAAAATGTTCTCATTTTTATATATATTTTTTCTTTTGATTTTCAACCTAGTTTAACTAAAATTGTTCCAAATTCTGAGTTTACTATTTGTATCTTATCAGAAAAGATGGAGGGCTAATTTAAATTGGACCCTTTTGCATATTTAAGAATACGGACCCATCAAGAATCTGTTTGAAACTGTTTTTGAGAAAATACAAACGGAAATTCAAGAAGTTGCTTCACAACTTTTTTTTTTTAAATGTGAGGCAAATTCTAAGGGCATTTTTATTATTTCACTTAGTACTATGGTCACAGAAATGTCAAGTAATGTTTCAATTTCCTGAAACACTCGTCATTTTATTATATCTGATATATATTTCAATGGTGTTACGACAAAAGCTTAGCGGCAATAATCTGAAAATAAGATTTTTGTAGAAAACATATCGTTAGAATCAAGCCTTTTGTCTAAAAGTACGGTTGAATGCACAAAGAATTGTTAAAATTGTAATCGATAATTTCAGTTGTGAATAAAGTGAGATTATAAATTAGTAAGTGCCGAAATCTGATAGTAACACGGGCTGATATCCTCAGCTGTGATTATTTCGACACCCTGACAAAGTATTTTTTTGTTTATTTTTAATTTCATTAGAAAAAAATAAACCTAAAATAACACATTTCATATACGAATTTTTGGCTCTCCTGTAAAATTTGATAAAAGCCGCTTATGCCTTTTCGTTGATACAGTCGATTTGATTGATTGCAAGTGCATATCAAGCATGTAGCATATTTTAAGAATACTTTCAGCTGAAATATAAAATCATCAATAATAATAATAACAGCACCTTTGCTTATATGTACATATATATATTTTTTATTACAAATTGCTATTATTTTAAAATTTATTCCCGTTACTATTTAATTAGTAGTTCCTACCAGTTTTTCGTTTTATAAAACAAGTAAATTGTTACAATGAAAATTATAAAATTCGTAAAAGATTATTTTGCATTATTTTGTGAAATTTAATTATATAAAATCACATATTATACTCCATTTCTATGTTAACACAAAGCGATATTCAAAATATTGCCACCTTCTGATGTAAGAAGGTAAGTACCACACCATCCTTATTACTAATTAATGATTTAATGACGTTCTGACTAAAAATGTCCCTTAAACATGCACAAAAAAATGCATGTTTAAATCACAACAAAATACGCTATTAGATGACAATTATAGACTCCGTTTGAAAAATAAAGCTAATGTGCAGAGATCGGAAGGTGACGATAAATTGCAGAGACGACTTTTACGTACATATAATATATTGTAAACACCTAATGAAATATTCCCAAACAATATGATAAAATATTCTGATGTACTACTCAATAAATCTGTTTTAGTCAAGTGGTCAATAGCAGTTCATGGATATAGGCGGATTGCGTTGTTTGGCCATCTCCTTTACACCCACTGCCCAATTGAAAATGAATTACACTTTAAATACGAATATTTATAAAATGTCTACGTGAATAACAAAGATACATAAACAGTGAGAAATTAAAGACAATGGAGGTTCACTAACTCAGATGCCATAGGCAACGATTTATTTTTATTATTAGATACAAAAAAAATTAAGTAGATTTTGTTGCATATCGCTACAACATAATCTTTTACTTTGGGTATCTGAAGGTTAGATCAGGAATATTGACACCACTGTATTTTACGAGACATTAAGGTTACACCCCAACATGTTTATATTTTTGAAACCATTTGTCTCAAGGACTCCAAACATATAATATATAGGGTGTTCCATTTAAAAAAGTAAAATTTTACTTGACCAGGGAAAATTTTAACATCCTGTATAAGTTTAGAACATATTAATTTGTAGTCTGATTGATATACAACAACTTTCATATCAAACTTTTTGCTGTATCTTAGATAATAAAGATTTTATTTGGACTTGCATGTTAAATGGTACCCCCGGTACATATTAACTTCTGCAAATCTAGCAATTTTTTCATGACATACTTCTGAAAATATTAATCATGGACTAATTATGAATTAACATGCTCTTTATTGACATTTTGCAGATTAACGTTTCATTTTTATTTTATAAAAATGATTTCAGTGTATAAATTTAATGGTCAAACTGGCAGCTATTCACTTTGAACTAGCATCTTTGCATTTATTGCACACAAAAATAAATTTACACCACGTCGAAACTATTGAGATTTTCAAATTGAATTTACCAATATTCAGATTAGTATTGAATTATTTTTTTATTGCAAATTTTTTAAAAAAATGCCTGATCAAAATATATTTGGCACCCTACATACTTCAAATTGTATCCTTGGCGAAGCCAGTATACATTTTTTTTTTTTTAATTCAATATCTTCTGCGGCAAACAGCCAAGACAGTCATTGTTTAAAGAGAAAGTATTTTATACTTACATACATACTGATCTTTTGTAAAAGTATATACACATGCTTTATTATAAAAATACAGTACAAATAATATATTAAATTATAACAATCTAAAATGTAACAAAACAAATAATTATTCATCGCTACTATTTTCAGATAATTCTGCATTTTCTTTTGGTAAATTTATTATCCTGCCTTGTTTTTTAACATAACCAGGCCCTTTGTTTGACTTTCTGAACACTTCAATAGCTTTTAATTTGTTTCTTAACAAATCACTTTTATCTCTTAATTTCTGATGGATCACCTCTCTTTTGTGGAAGTCAGGTAACCGTTTTTTTCTTGGCTTCCTGATTTAATTCATTTTTAACTTCTTGATCGATTTCCTCCACTCTTTTCAATGATCTTGAAGTAGTGGCTTTTAAATTTTGAATTTCCTCATCTTCTTCCAAAACTTTAGGAATATTTTCAGTAGGAAGAATTTTTTTTAGGATGTGGCCTATTCTGTTTTTTCTTATGGATATCATCCTTATTCGTTAGATCGTTTTTCCTCTGCCTTCGTTTCTTAAGTTCTATAGCAATGTTTTCATATTTTTCTAGTTCATTAGTGTCTTCATCAATAATTTGATCTTCTTCAGAGCTTTTGCCTGTAGTAGGTTTCTCGACTGCTTCAGCAGTGGTTTGAATCTGTTTATTACTTTTTCTTCTAGTTTTTTTTTGTTTTGGCAGCTCTAGTTGTTCTGTACATACACTTTCTATATTTTCTGTACTGTTTACTACTTTAGAACTATCAGATGTATCTTCATTCTTCTGTTTTGCTCTTTTTCGTGATGGTTTACTTTGTATATCTTTTTCTTCTGTTTTTTGGTTATTTTTATCGTTCTTTTTCTTTCTTGTCCTCTTTTGTGTTGTTTTGGATAGAGTTTCCATTTCTTCTGCAACTAATTCATCTGGAGTTTTCCCAATTCTATCTACAGCTATTTTAACTCTCTTACTCATTTTATTTTCGGCTGTATGTGAATGTACTTTATGTACAGTTTTGAAGAAATCTTTTATAGATTTCTGTACTCGATTTTCTTCAACTCTTTTAATAACAGGTTTAAGAATTTCTTCGGCCTTCTTTGCAGACCAACCAAATTTTTTCTCTGGCAAATTCTTTTAATCCTAGAAAATTAGGTTTACCCCAAGAAAATTTATCTTTACTTGTCTCGACTGTTGGCTCTAAGTAGGCTTGTACAACTTGCAAACTGGGAAAGTTATCTGTGAAAGAAATATTGTTTAATTTATTTTTTTAGTGCAGATCGGCCAGGCCCAGCAGTTTTTCCTTTATTAAACCAGGAGCGGAATTCTTTTAGCCCTGATATTAGCTGAGCATGTGAAAGACTGAATTCTTTTGATTGGGATGGGGGGAAAGCACGCCAAAATTTCAAGAGCAGTTACAGGACCAACACCCTGTATCCCAGTAGTATAATCACTTCCAACTAAGAGTGCAAACAGAATCATCTGCTCTCTGGTCAACTTAAAGTTATGTTTAATATCCTCAGCTTTAAATTCCATTACGTACTTGCTTTGATTGAAGAAATTCTTGTAGACCGTTCTGCCACCAAATAACCAAATATCACTGTCATCAGTAATTGTGCCATCGGTGAGTTCTATTTCATCCAAAAAAGCACACTGGGCTTCTGCTTCCATCGGAGCCACAATATAGGGTACACCAAAGAGTTCTAACAAGTCCTTGAAAAAATTAAAAATGGCATTAATATAAATACTGTTAATGTTAAGAATTGTGATTATTACTGCTGGCAATAACTGACCGAAAGTGCCTGGTCATAGTGAAAATTGACCAGTTATTGCCACCTTTTCCAGATTTTCTAACCTAAAAATAATTTTCTAGCATCTGGTGGCTATAAAATTGTTGTCATTAAGTTTTTATCTCTATTAGTTTGGTTAATTTTTTCCTTAAAAAAAAGGTATATAGTTTCAGGTAGGTGCCCTACCAATGAAACGACACTTTAAAATGTGCAACTACCCAAAGAAAGTAATACAAGTTTTTAAAATGAAGAAGAAAGTTGACTTCTCACAGAGAAACTGGTTTTGTTGAAATTTTAAGTTATACAGTAAAACTTGCCTATAACTAACACGCATATAACGTACATTCGGTTATAAAGTATGCAACATACTGGTCCTGGCAGAGTTTATGCGCCCTCTAATAGTTTTTATATTTCTATGACATACTCATTTATTATAAACTTCTGATACCATGTTAAATACCATCTGCACAGTGTGTAATTTCGTTTTCAATGACCTTGACCTGGCTTTAGATATTTTTAAATTAATAACTTTTGTTAATTTCTTATAATTAATAAATAACAAAATATATGAATGATCCAATGATGGTTGGTATATCTAATACACGAGCAACTACGTTAGCCCGGGCGCGGTATGGGGTGCAATGAATAAAATATTTTAAATGGGACACACCTAAAATTCTGTGTTTAAAACGGGATAAAAATTTTATTCATATTTATTAATAAAATTTAGTTCCTGGTTAAATGTGCATCTCAATCCTTACCAGCACCAACATCGAATGACGATAAGGCATATCTGCGTGTACCAGCAGCACTATATGTATAACATTGACCATTAGAGATCGGGAGGTTGCGATAAATTTCAAAGATGACTTATGTAGACAATATTATATTGTAAACACTTAATGAAACATTCCCAAACAATATGAAATAGTAAAATACTCTTAGGTATTAGGCAATAAATCTGTTTTATTTATAAAAATGAGAACAAAAAATTAAAGGTTTTTATCATGTAATTGGACAGTTTGCAACTATAAGAAACAATTATTTACTGACCGTCATCTCGAAGGGATATTCGTTATTGTCGAGTGTCCAAAAGTAATGGGAACGCATAGATAGATATAGGCAGACCCGCTTTGGCTATCATGTTTACGCCCACTGCCCCATGTTGAATACACGTTAAATATGTAGTATTTATAGAGCGTGTATGTGAATAACACTTAGATCCATAAACAGTGTGAAATTACTTTTGAAATGCCTTGTTCAATTCCTTCAGAGGATAAAGTGAACTTATGGATTAATGATTTCCCGGATTTGCAATTTAATGGCACAGATTATATTGCACAAGTTGCAAAAAAGTGCATGCAATGTCAAAGCAAACATTAAGAGCCATAAAAATGTGTAAGTGATAACATTACATATAATCCACTATTTAGACAATTTTTGCAAGTGTATTAGTGAGCAGTACAGCAATGTTAAGTTGCCACGGAAATGACTCTAAGAAAAAATATTTATCACTGAGATGTGACAGTATTAAACAAAAATTTATTCTGAACTGATTGACAAATACGTCTGGATTAGCATGGATGAAAAAAAAAAATGGTATCGGTGAGGGTAGAACGGAAATTTGGAAATAGTAATTATATTTTCCCATACAATTTCTAAGGTAGTTCATAACAAGAATCATTATTATCATACAACAAAGTGGATACTAATACATTGTCATACACGATCATGAGTTACTTATGATTTTAAAGTGTAGTCAGGGAATGGGGTCCTACAGTTTATAGTGACCCGAAGCATTTCTTGGGAATAATTTTTACAATTAAAAATAAATATACTAACCAATGAGCTACTGTTACTTTAGGGTTTTTGAAATAAATTGACCAATAGAAGAAAATATATTACCTGTGCTTCTTGGGACATCTGATCGGTTATATTACTAGCCATCCTCTCTCTGGTTGATTTTTCAATCAAAAGATCTACTTGCTCCTTTTGGAGATCATTTTTTAATTTCTTCATCTGTTCTACATTTAACTTTTGTTTTTCAATTGTCTTTATTTCATTTTCAATTTCCATATTTTCTAAACGTTTCACAATTCTAGAAGTTTTTGAATAACTTTCATTTACTGCAGTTACATTTGTAGACTCATTTTCAATGTTAGCAGTCAGTTCCTTTTTAGAAAACTGCACACCTTCCTCTCCTGTTTTTGATTTTTCCATATCTTGTATTACAAAAACTTCGTCTTTTTTCATAACTTCCAATGTTCTTTTTGTTTCTAATGTATGTTTACTTAAAAAAGGTGTACTTGTCTCTTGTTCAATGACAGTAACTTTTTCATCAAATACATCACTAAAAAGATCATCATCTAGGCTAGCCTGTGGTCGAATAACAATTTGAAGTGATTCTTTATTATGGCACTCTTTATTTTCCTGAAAAACATCACCAAATAAATCATCATCCTTTATATGTTGATTTGGATTTATTACAATTTCCATTGAATTATTGGCTGGTTTGTTTTCAGAAACTTCAAGAAATTCAATGGAACTACTAGAATCACTATCTGACATTATATCAATGTCTATTCTTCTCTCAACTTCTTCACTGCTAACATTTTTTGCTAAAACATCTGTAATCTTATTTGATGCAAGCAAATTAACCAGACATTTGTTTGTTTCTTCTATAGTTTTTATGTCTGTATCATTTTTAATGTCAGTTTTCGGTACTTCTAGCAATATATTAGAATCTGTGCTTGCCGAAGTTACTGCAACGTTTTCATATTGTGATTTTTCATTTGATTTACATGGATTAACAATATATTTTTCTGTAGTTTCCATTTTTGTTATATTATTATTATTTTCACTATCTCTTTGAAGAACCATAAATTCGTTAGATGATATACCAGGAAATGCAGTATTCATTTTATTTTTTGTAAAATGTTCTATAGCATTGCTGGATTTATTAATACAATTTTCTATTATTCCTGAACTTGCGCCTCTAAGAACATCATTTTCTGGGTCTTTTAGAGAAACTTCTATGAATTCAGTAGATCCATCACTATCGGATATAATCTCAACTGTATCTATTTTCAATTCTTTTTCAATATCTTTCTTTCTTTTACTTTTCTTTAATGGTTTTCTATTTTTATCAATTAAAATTTTTGCAATTTCATTAGGAGTCAGGCCACTGTATTCCATCATATAATTCTGGGCAGAAGAAAAAGTTTTTTTAACAGGTACTTCTTCCATTTCTTCATTAGAATCTGATTGAAAATCTGCATCATTAAAATTTTCTAAAAATGAAAATTCAAGTTTCTTTTTAGGATCACTAATACTAGTTACATAGTCAGTTTTAGAAGTGGAGGGCTCTTCTTGTAGGGATAAGGCAATAGCTTTCTGCAAGTCTTCTTCAAATTCTAGATCAGCTTTAGTTTTACTGATTTCTTCAGTTTTAATTTCCTCTGCAGTTTCTTGCACTTTTATTTTGTCTGCGTTTTCTTCTTGTTCAGATTCTAAATTTATTTGTTCTGCTTTTCTAGCATTTTCCATAGCTTGCTTAATGTCCTTTATTAACAAATATCTAGTGTTTTCATCAGAAGCTATACGTTTTCCAACATCGTTGGTAACTGCTACACCATGATCTTTTAGAATAGATTCTAGTTCGGCCATAGATAAAGAATGTCCACCCATTTCTTTTTCTGCATCTTCTAATGCAGATTGTACAGCTTGTCGCTAAGTAATCTCCTCATTTGGTATATTGAAAAATCATCACTTTGTTTTGGTAATTCATGAAGCCTACCCCAGGAATTCTGTTTTCTTGTTTCCTTCAATTCAGTTAATATTTCATGCCTTACATCAACCGGTAATGATTTAAAATGAACATTTGACATATCAATAGTATGGAGGTCCCAATGTTTAACTGGGCTCGAATCAGTTGTGCTTTCCATTTCATCATCTTCAGATGATGATACTGTAGAGTCAAGTTCTGAAGGTGGTAATGCATATATATTTTCATGTTTGCTCAATTTTTTTTGGTAAAGTTAAAGATGCTTTTGTTTTTTCTGATAACACTTTACTAATAGCACTATGCTTTAAAAGTGTACCTAGAAGTTGTTTTTGTAATCTTTTAGCTTCAGAGATGTTTCTCGACTTCTGTTGGTGTCTTTTAGCCTATAAAGAGTAAACAAAATTGTTTGACAATTGAAAATGGATATACATAAGCACTTAATATATTTAAAAACACTATGTAAAATACAAGGCATGTCTTAAAAAATTTAATTTACACTTTTCAGTTTATGTCCTGAATATAAAATTTAAAACATTTTCATAGAGATAAATCGCTAAGTATCGACAGTATCGTTATTTATAATTTATATTTAGATATAAGTACAATGTAACAAAACAGAAGTAGTTAATTTGTGCATCAAAATATTCATCTTTTCTCTAAACTGCAAAGTATACAATGCAGTATTTTGCTTATATAACTTCAAAATTAAAATTTTCAAAGCAGTGATTAATGCTTCAAATTGATTTATAATTAAACTCTAGTTGTACCTAATTGTACCTACATAACTGTTGTGTATAATTTACAGTAATTATCACATTTAATGCATGGACTGTCAGAAAAGAAATACAAAATATATGCTTTCAAAGAAATCGTGTTAAATTCTGCGAGACAAAATTTCATGATACATGTTTTAGGTTATGTTTACCTACTTATTTTAAGGATGCCTATAACAGAAAAGTAGTGAAACAAGAACTAAGAAAATCTTTATTAAAGATACTCATACTCACAATTGTTTGTTTTTTAAGTACTGGAACACCTCCATCAAAAATAAAAACAGGTTTAACCTTAAAATAAAGAAGTTTGCAAACTCTGTGATAAATTCCTAATAAATGGGCATTAGGAACAGGAGCACCTTTCGAGTCTTGAAAACCTTTTATTGCCTGATGAAGCCAAATCGACACATCTAACAACCAAATTAAGGGAAATTTACTAATAAGAATATTGGAAATTAAAAAAGTAGGTGTCTAATCAATCATTTATTCAGAAAAGAAAAAAACAAATGTATGTCATGTAACTTGTCAAAAAAAGGATACCGACAGCAAGAACTTTATTCTCAAGCGTCTCTAATGGCACGGGCTTGCCTGAAGGCTCGATGAGCCGCCAAAGACCATGAACTCCCATTATCTTAGCGCGAAATATGTAAAAATGCTGTAACTTTTCCCACGCTATGTGGAGCGCGGCGCATGAGGACGAGACGAAGTTTTAGTGTCAGTGATAGGTTCTCATGATGTTAGATGCGAGAATCATCATCAAATCAAAGGTAATCTCGTAAGCTAGCATTCTGAATTACATCGCATCGCGGTCGTATCAAATAAATGTTTGGCCACCCACTCTTTCCCACACCATATTTTCCCACGCCCCGTCCGTAACCTCTACATCCTTCCCTTATTTAAGGACGTCGAAGGGAGCGGGGACTGAACATTGGATTGGACACAAGCAAATGTTTTCATTAAATTAAGGTCATTTCACACCGATTAGGATGGTGTTAATACGGGGGTAATGAGAAAAGTACCTCCATTTTTAAGGTCATTTTATTAATGAAATAATACTGGAGTACATCAAAAAAGATTGTCAATGTCAAAACTACATCCCGTCCCTCCAAGTTTTATTGTTCAACAATTATATATGGAGCAAAGTCGGAATGTCGAAAATCATTTTCGGAACATGAATGAGCAAAGAGAAATTCATGCATTATAATATAAATAATAAAATATTTGGTATTTTTAATTCCGAACAACAGGCGGGGTAGTAGCAATTACTATTTGCAACGGTATGTCGGCGACAGTCGAATTAATTCGGAAATTTTAGTAGCGCACACTCCATTAGTGATTTAACTTATTATTTGCAGCGATAGGTCGGAGCGGATCAAAGTTAGAATAAAATCACTAGCTCAAGATCGAGTCGCTGAAAGAAAGTTTTGATAATAAAAGGAGTGAGAATTGCTTTATATGTCACCCTTAACTATTTTTGCTATCTCGGTATAAATAAATGTTTGTTTATGACAAAATAAAAAATAAAAAAGCGAGGATAAATAAAATTTAGTGATTTGATTAGGTAGGTATATTTTAAAATAACAATACACAGGCTTGTTACATAAATTGTACACAATGTGGAATTTTGATATAATTATAGCGTCGTCGGTACATAATTCCGTATTTTCCGATTCCTCTGAAAAAATCGCGGGAAAAATATACACTACTAATTACCCGATTCGTGAAAATAGCTTAACACAACTGCCATCTATTACTTTTAATACATGCAGTGGCGTGCCCACATAGGGGTTCAAACGCCCTCTCCACCCCAGTATATATGGCCGCCCTAGCACCCAAAGCAAAACACTTTAAGAATATTTTCGTGACATACCGCGTTTCATACAAGCGGTAAGTAGCGGTTCAGCCCCCACCAAATATCGACAAAATAGTAAACATATGTCGCTAAAACGTAACGATTATTAAATTGCGGTTACACATTTGAAAATTTATTTCGTTTAACCTAGTTAGTTTGTTTTGAATGTTTTGCACAGTAACATGAATTTAGGTTATAATGCCAAGCCAAACAAGGATAGAGATACATACCACTGCTAACCAACCTCGAGAGCTAAGTATGTTCCGGTATCACATTTGAACTAAAATTAGTGACGTCACTACAGACTCCACTATTTTATCATTTCTCGCGAAAATGATACGACAACAAAATAATATATACCGCTAAACATCCGGTATGTTGCGAAAATTTACTTTTTGTGAAAATTCGATGAAAAATTATAGAAAATCAATCGTTTCTTTCTTAAATATTTAGTGACCTGCTATACATATATTAATATTATAGGTTGGTGTGATTAGATCAATATTAAAACGGAAAAACTGTTTGTTTAATTTGGTCGACATTTCCCGCTATATTTATTAACATTCTCAGAACTAATTAAATTGAGTTTTTCTTGTTTATAATCAGTAATAATTAATAAATTATTGTTATTACGTCAAATATCAATTATAATTTCTCATGACTGTCATCGCAGAACTAGATAAAACAGAATTGTAATAAGGGTTTATGTATAAAATTCATTCCGAGTGCTTAGATTACCATATCTGTCCTTGTTAATCGTATAGTTTGTTTAGTTTAGTTTAGTAATTGCCACAGTATTGTTTAGAATACTGTGGTAATAGCCGGCTAGCTGAAATATCGTAAAACGAGCGCTGATGTGAATATGCATGGTACTTTCGGACGTGTTTTCACAATTTTTTTACATGAAGTCAACTGTAGTATTGTACAAAAAGTTAAGCAGTAATCATATTAAAGTGTTGTGATGAGGAGCAAGTGTTAATGGACAGTTGTTTAGACAGAGACGGTAACACACGAAACTTGAGAAATCGATTTACATCAGGCAACAACCGTGAAAGCTTAAATCAACGATTAAAATGACATACTTTTGAAAACTCACTGTAAGGAGAAGGGATATCATGGATAGACATCTATAAGATGTTGTAGAAAGACTTCGTGAAGACGTTATCTTTTGTATTGTCCTATACGATATTTCATGGATGTCTTCAGGCTTAAGAGGCATCCATAAGACGTTTCGAATATCGAAATCATGTGTTTTGGACGTCTTTAAGATGTCCTTGTGTTGTGTGGTACCAAATGTGTCAGCAAAACATTTGGCAGAAACCACCGGCATGTTGAATAGTAATACTTTTGAAGTCAAATTTTTATTAATATTTGGGAACGATAAAATATTTTCACTATTAAACTATTTACAAAAACCAAAAATTTATTTTAATGCCACTTCCACCATTATAACATCGACCATCAGTAATACATAAAAAATGTAAACCTTGAAGTAGTTTTGGATAAGTTCACACAAGAAGAATATTAGTATGACTGCTATAAGTTTCATTGAGCTTTTGCCTATTTCATACTGAGATGTGTTAATTATTTTGTTCTTTTATTCACTACTATTTGCGCCCCCAAGAATGTTGTGCCCCCTCCGCCCCAAAAAGCTCGGTATGCCATTGAATACATGGTCAAGGTAATTCACAGTGTTTCCATTTATAATGCTTGGGTTATTCTTCAGCGTGGATTATAGTCAGAGATCGTTATACAAGATCTCTGGTTAGGTTTTGCAAATGAAAGGTGTACCTTTTTATACTCCACTGCGTAAAAATTGTTTGCGACACGGAAGACATTGGCCACATTGAAAAGTTTCATATTGACAACAACTTTTGGACCATTGGAATATAAAAGACGTCATATTAGAATTGGGTATCATTGTTACAGTTCCTTGGATATGATCTTTTCATTATTAATAAATATAAAAAGAAAAATGTGTGATTACTGATTATTTGTATTATACTGATTTAATTTGTTTTGTATGGTACTTGTATGAGTACCTACTAATAAATAAAGAGATTTTAACTTAAGTTCTTTATGTAGTTAGTGTTAACTGAAAATTGATAAACTGGCCCAAAATACAGCTCAAAATCTTTTAGAATAATCAATTGTTATTCTGAAGTGGGTTCGAACTTGGAAACATTGATGTGACGTTAATATTGACGTGGTCTTCCACAAAACACCAAAACATCATATATACTGCACACGACGCGCGTTTCGCCAACCAAGTTGTTATCATCTAGTTAATGACTAAAACTCAAATTCTGAAACATTTAGTATTTTGTGTCTTGGATAGGCCTAATATAATAATTTTTTCTTCTAATATACAAACAAATAACTAGTATTATGTTTAAAATATTTAAAAATGTAATTTTCCATTGTTGCTACCTAAGACTACGAACCAAGTAAAGGGGTTGCATCTTAGCACTGCCAAATATTTGTTTGTAATAAATAATAGAAATAAAAATAATACTTATTTTTTACAGTATACGTATTTTTCAGTAAAGCCTCATCTTAAATTGCTTGTATACTGATTAGAATATCCAAACAAGTTACGTTAGTTACTTACCAAAGTAATTAATACATTACTTCTAAATTTCCTATTTCTTAGGAGTAAATTAAAACATTTTGCATATCCCTCGTACGTCGACAAGTGTGGATTAACCTTTACGATACCAATCTAAGGACTGTTTACCAAAACGTCCAAGATATTTGGCATTAGTTTTTGACAAGCAAGTAAAGTTGACTTACAGGATTGTGTATAAATTAATTTACAGACCTTTGTTAACTTTTCGTTTAAGTAATATTGTCAAATATTTTGTGTTGACATAAAACTCAAGAAGTCACGAAATGTTAATTATAATATTTAGATTTAGATCTAGATGTTGGCTAGACTGTCGGAAAATTAAAGCTGAAAACAGGTGTTTTTCGAAAGGAATGAGGTAGCATGGCCATAGAGGGGGAGAAACTGAAATGAAACAGCCGAACAGCAGCATTTTGTTCTCACGTATTTTGCGCGTATAGCGGTAGCCGTGGAAGAGGTAACGAAGTCACGCAGTGTGCCCTGGCCGTGTTTACAATTTGTTTACAAGTCTTACACGCTAGATCTGATTCTGAGATTTACGTTTTTATTTAAATTCCAGTGTATCTTGTATTTCAAGTAAAAGAAACTTCCCAAAACTATGTGGTATTCTGAGGTTATATAGAACTTAAGTGAGTTTTTTTGTGTTATAGTGAAAATGCCCCATCAGTACGGACTGCCGGGTATTGCCCATGCTCAGTCACCTCCAACGCCGCCTCCGCAACATGGGGCAATGTATCCTCGGTTTTCAGGAGCGGTAGTACCAGGAGGCTATAGGGGAGAAGATAGGAGGCTGACGAGAGAAGCTATGGAGAGATATTTAAGGGAGAGATCTGATATGGTTATAGTTATTTTACATGCCAAAGTTGCTCAAAAAATCCTATGGGAATGAGAAGAGGTTTTTTCTGCCCACCCCCCTGTATATATTTGTTTGGTGACGGATGGAGGCTGAGACAGGAACAAATGCTACGTGAGGGTGAATCGGAGCAGGCTTCACAGTTATGTGCATTTATAGGGATCGGTAACTCCGGACCAAGATATGCAGCAATTGGACTTAAATAATGGTAAACAATATTGTGCTGCAAAGACTTTGTATATATCGGATTCTGATAAACGGAAACATTTTATGTTGTCAGTTAAAATGTTCTATGGGTCAGGACATGACATTGGAGTGTTCCACAGTAAGCGTATAAAAGTCATATCTAAGCCTTCAAAGAAGAAGCAGAGCCTTAAAAATGCTGATTTGTGTATAGCTAGTGGTACAAAAGTGGCTCTTTTCAATAGGTTAAGGTCCCAGACTGTTTCAACTAGGTATTTGCATGTAGAAAATGGACATTTTCATGCTAGTTCTACACAGTGGGGTGCCTTTACGATACATCTCTTGGACGATAATGAATCTGAAAGTGAGGAATTTCAAGTGCGAGATGGCTATATTCATTATGGCTCAACTGTTAAACTAGTATGTTCTGTTACTGGTATGGCATTACCAAGGTTGATTATTCGAAAGGTGAGAAATAGATCAATATATTTATCTTAAGCTACAATTATTTTTAATTTGAAATAACAGATTTTAAAATTTGCCATAAGAATGAATAAAATAAGAAAAAAAAACAGGAACATTAATTTTTTTTTGTGTGCATTTCTTGTGTTGTATAATATTTTTAATAATTTTAAATGAGATTTGAACATACTGTGTAAATAAATATGCTTATTAGGATTATATTAATTAAGTGTATATAAATTAATATATCATTTAGGTAGCTTGTGGCTTATAGAGTTTAAAATGGGAAATAATGATTTGTGTTATCAAAATATGTAAGCTCGCATGCAAGATATATTTTCTAATTATATTATCGAGGATTGTTTACTAAATACATTAATTAAATTGGTAAAGAGAATACCTATATAATTTTTGGATTAATTAAATATATTAAAAATTTTTTGTTTAGTGAAAAATTCAATTATTATTTTTTGCAAGTTCTCACATTTAATATTATACTGAAGTTATACTTTGAGTTCAAAAAATTTGGAAATGTGTAAATTTTAAAGTGGCGAAAGGAGCTGGGCAAAACTTCCATATTTAAACTTCTTACAAAACCCCTCTGTTTTAACTAGCAAAAACCGACAAGGCGTAAAAATTTCAAATTAGATTAAGTAAGTATAATTTTTTTATTGATAGTGTTAGTGCAGATTATTATATGCCCTTCATGCCCTATTATATGAATTATTAATTTTTAAAAATGCAATTCCTGTTATTGCTAATGGACTCCATTGTCAATTGGCACTAATAATCTGAATTATTTAATACAAATTAACTGTGCAAAAAAAATCTAATTAGAATATTTATTTCATACCAATTTTTGAATTTTTAATGAGCCATGGAACTGAAAAGTATGATGTGTCCAAGTCATATCTAAATCATAATTGGCAACATTGAAAAGTTTCTAAATAAAGCAGAAACATAGTAATAGTTGGGTAAATAGATTTGTTGTGTATGCATGTTAAAAGATTTAATAAAATACGACATAAAATTGTTAACTTTAAAATTTAACATGTTTCTTTTCATCTGTAAATTTGTAAATAATCTAGCAATTTGCTAAACTAAAGATAGGTTTTTCACATTTATTATTTGAATTTAATAAAATAAACATTAGTATCTGTGGAGGATTTGTTATTCCTGAGGAAAGAATGGTGTCAGAATTTGGTATTCCCGCCGAAAAAAAATAGGCCGGCTCAGGGATCTATATTTTTTAAGGGTGAATATCGACATGCATATTTCTAAGATAACTTACTTTGGTGTTTTGTTTGTTCATTCTTGTATTCTTGTATTATCCATAATTTCCCCGATTTGTTTCTGTAATTTAAAAATGGATTCGTGCCATTATACAAGTCAAGGCATCCAATATGCGCCACTAATTTAAAAGTCAAAACTGTACAAATCGTTTCAACAGAAAGTGCGTCCTAAGATATGCCACTGACTTAAAAGAAAAAACTGTACAAATCGTCACTACCGAGAATGCCACTAATTTAAAAGAAAGAATGGACTGATTAAGTTAATAATATCATTAAATAATATTATAAAATTAATTAATAATAATTGAAAATATGCTTATTTTTAATTGATTTTTTTTTCCTTTTTACTCTCAGTTATACTTAAGTATTTTAATCTAAAGTTGCCTATGAATTTAGTGTTTATTTAGAAAAGTACAGTCCTTTGTCAGATGACATATAATAATAAAAAAAAAATTGATTTGGTAGTTTTTGATAAAATACGAGGGGTAGGACAATCGAACAGTATGGTGTACATATTAAATACAGTATGTATATTATATTGCAAAAAAATGTAATATCACACAGTACATTGCACTATCGTGCAATACGTTGCAGTATCATACAGTACGTTTCAGTATTGTGCAGTACATTATAGTATCATGCATTACTTTGCAGTACCATACAAGCAGTATTGTACATTACCTTGCAGTATTGTGCAGTACCATTTCAGTAAAGTATAATATTGTGCAATATAATGCAGTAACACAATATTTATGCAGTCAAAACAATATTACATAGTGTGTATACAATATCATGCAGTACGAACCGAAAATGCAGTATTGTATATATTTTTCAGGAGTGTCCTACCCCCTCGGTAAAGTATGAAATATAATATTAATATCCACAGTAAAAATTTTCGATCATTAGGTGTGCATATATCTCGCCATTATTAGTACAGTGAAATATGATAAACACCAGATTTGCGATGGTACATGTTCCTCTGTTTTTGAATAAATTACAAGATAAATTATTATGTTTGGAAAAATAAAAATACCGCCAGTAATTACAAATTTGTTAAAAAAACATATTAGTAATAAAAGGCATTGGTAAATATTGCGATAAATTAGAGATTTTTTTGTATTTTTGTCATTTTTTTAAAAAGGATTCCACAACATGGGAAAAACCATTACAAACTTGCATTTATTTTTTGTCTTCATGAACTATTTATATTTTCCTAAAAAAAAAACATAATATTTTATTCCTAATTTGTGGAGTACACATCATTGCAGACTTTTTTTTTCTTTTTTTGTTTATTTTACTGTACTTTTATTGTAGTGCTCAAGATATATTAGGAAATTTTTAATCACATTTTTTTTTACAAGTTTGGTAAATTTACTCGTAGATTTGAATATCTTCGTGGAAAATTAATTATCAATATAATATATTAGGAAAGGACTTATCTTTGTCTACATATTTACTTATATTTTTCTTAGGTAGACAAACAGCAAGCACTCCTGGAAGCTGATGACCCTGTTTCTCAACTCCATAAGTGTGCCTTTTACATGAAAGATACCGAACGAATGTATCTCTGCTTGTCACAGGAACGTATTATTCAGTTTCAAGCGACACCCTGTCCGAAAGAAGCAAACAAAGAAATGATCAATGATGGAGCATGCTGGACTATTATTTCCACAGATAAAGCAGAATATCAATTTTATGAAGGCATGGGACCGGTGCGCTCTCCTGTTACTCCTGTTCCTATAGTACATAGTCTTCACTTAAATGGAGGTGGAGATGTTGCCATGTTGGAGCTTACTGGAGACAATTTTTCCCCTTCGCTTCAAGTATGGTTTGGTGATGTTGAAGCGGAAACCATGTACCGGTGTCAGGAGAGTATGCTTTGTGTTGTACCTGACATATCACAGTTTAGAGGAGAATGGCTTTGGGTGAGGCAACCAACACAGGTTCCTGTTTCACTTGTTAGAAATGATGGAATTATTTATGCTACTGGTTTAACATTTACATATACTCCAGAACCTGGTCCTCGGCCTCATTGTGCTCCGGCAGATGAAATTATGAGGCAAGGACAAAGAAGTGCAGCTGTAGCACAAGCTCAGTCACAAGCAGCTATCGCCGAAGCTGCTTGGAATTCCCATGGAATGCATTAGGGTTTATTCGTAAGTCAGTGGAAAGATTTGCCTTAATATTTAATGCAATAAATATGACTTTTACCTCGACTTTTACATCGTGAAAAAGATTTATTATTATTTATTTTTTTTATATCATACTTTTTATGATTTTTTAATGAAAACTCAGTCCAGTTTGTCCAAATGTGCATAATTTTATATATATTTTTGTACTATTTATTATTTTTTAAAGAATTTTTTAGTGTTTACTAATATTTGTATTGACCAGATAAAGAAATTGACTTTTTATATAACTTTATGTCTGCCTGTCTTTTTACCTATTAATTTTATTCTTTGTATAATTTTTTTATTGTGATATATTTTGTACAGGGTATTTATTTTTAATTGTTCATTATTATCAAGGTTTGAAAAGTTATATTAGCAGATTTATGTAAGATATGAAATTAGAAAATTTATTTCATCTTGAAATATTTTTTACAGTTTTTCGTGGACTCCAAACCACATCCAAGGGCATCGACAATTGCCTTTCCCATCTTAGGCCGAAACAAATTACAAATTAAATTTCTAACTTAATCCAGAACGGATTCGAACCATCGACCTTTGGTACTGAGTAAATAGCTATAAGTGATTTACCTACTTGGCTACCATGCTCCTTTGTTGTTGTAATATTATTAATATTAATAATACAAAGTACTTACAAAGGGTTGACAACTTCAATTTTGGATTTGGTAGGACTAAAAAATGAAGGACATATTTTTTTTCCATTCATTTATAAAAATGTGAGAAATTCCAAAAAAAAAAAAGAATTAAATAAAAAAGAAAATCATTCTATGATGATAAACTGTAAAAATAAAACATTTTCTACAAAAAATATTTTATTTTTTTAGGAAAAAAATAATAAATTCGTTTGCAGAACTGATTTTTTCTTAACCAGAAATTAATCCTAGCATACTCGGACATTGGGTGTGTGTCACTAAATTTGTAGTCCTCTTCCACACAAGGTACCTTAAGGAACCTTCGGGGGATGCAGGGGGTTGTATTACTTGTGGTGTTTAATTAAATTTACGTGGCATGCAAGATGCATACAGAATAAAAGAAGAGGACAGCACCGTTTTCAGTCCAAGTACAAATTCTTCAGGAATGAGATTTCTCACTATTACTTGTCAAACATTAAAATTCACAGATATGTGCAAGGTGCCAAAATTTAGTGCACCACAATCATAAAACACTGACCTACAGAATACAACAATTTTCTGAAAGTTATTTTTTGCAATGGTATACCGTTGTAAACACTAATACAAACGTTATGTGATTGACGTCCCCATTCTAAACAATCCTAACCCATGCGCATCTTTATCTCACTGCCACGATATGTTTGTCAAGTAATACTTGACCACTTTGTCTAATGCGCTTATTACCTTCACATGCCATGTGAATTTGGACTAGTTGTAAATATAATCTATCAGATTATGCAAATCAATCGCCACTACAAAGTTGTGCGATTTTGGCGCCATATTATATATTTGTGTACACTATCACACCCTGTAATTTGGTTGCACTGATTCTTTATTTAGGATAAGATCCGTTAATCAACTATTTTAACCAAATGGATTACTTGTTATTTGTGCGTTATTTCGTTGCATAAGGTAAAGATACTAACAGTAAAATGTTTCCAGATCGCGGCGCGTTTTTAGAATAGAACATGTACTAATTTATACAATTTAGTTGTAGTGTGATTGCGATGATACTGTAACCGCAACAAAATTGAACTTGAGTAATTTCGATTTGAAAATAAGAAGTAATAACTACCCAATAAGGAATAATTCTCTTAGGGGTTGTACAGAACAATTTTTGTTCTAAAGTTGTTTCAGTTAAATATTTCTATTCAAAATTCAGTTTACTTTAAGGTTGCATACTTTTCGACATCTAGCCATACTGATGATGAATTTATCCGTTCATGTTTTCTGATGATCGAAACAGGGAAAAACTGTATTTTCAATATGTTGTTTCTAACCTATGAAATAAAGAGCAATAGTCCTGTTCGGCCAGTGAGGTTTATGCCACTGAACTATGTGTGCGAAGGCTGAAATATATGTATCCTGCACGCAGATCGAATAAAAATGTTCTCAGATAGTCGATGGCTAATAGCCAAGCAACTCTAAAAGCCCTTGGTTCCTACTGGTGTATCCAAAACGGTATGGCTGTAAATCATTTGAGCAAAAATAATAAAGTGATTGTAGTCTGGATACGTGGTCATTCTGGTCTTGAAGGTAATGAAATAACCGACTCCTTGGTCAGAGAAGGAGCAGTATCATGAATCATCGGACCCGAATTGATACTTGGCATATCATCAAGTACTCCCAAGGTAGCTATCTTAACCTGGGCTGAAAGGAAAACTCTCCAGTATTGGCAAGAGTTACTAGGATTAGTTTATTCAAAGGCGTTTATAAAATATCCTTTGAAATCAAGAGCTAAGAAACTTTTAGAGTTAAATATGGTGAAAACCCTAACGGGTCTATATACTGAGCACTGCCAACTAAATAACGTCCTGGCAGCCCTGGCTTTGTAGATTTGCCTGTAAACATCTGATGTAAGATGTTTCCAATTCTCCAGTCCTTGGAGGTGGGGACTTTAACAGCTCCGGCTCCTGGTCCAATGATATTGGGTCATCTGATGGAGTAGGATTGATTCCAATCTACATAAGTTTTCTGGTTGTTGGTGGCAGTAGTACCTTCCACAGTCTGACCTCTCACTTTGTGTACTGAGCAGTCGCTAGCTAACGGTCGGGTAGAGTCCGCTCTCTCACTCCCTTCCCCGACCGAAACTGGGGGTATCCTTCCCCTGTTTCGTAAACTTTGTGTTACTTCTTTGCATTGCAAATTTCTGGCTATTGTCCTGTGCCCGCGTCACTGTGCACCAGGTAACTTTTTTTATTGAAAAAGTTAGGACCCACTCACAAAAATACCTAACCTTCGTAGCCATACTGATGATGAATTTATTCGTCCATGTTTTCTGATTTTCGGAACCGGCAAGAACTATACTATGTATTTTCAATATGTTGTTTCTAACCTATGAGATAAAAAGCAATAGTTCTGCTTGGACCCTATGACCCCTAGGTCATCTTCAAAACCAAGAATATTGGTGCAGTCATAATCATTGGTGTTCTGGTATACCATAATAATGGGTGTTTTATTTTTTTATTTATTAGATTCAGCCTATATAAATTTTATGAAATGTCGTTGCTAATTTTCTTACCAAACAGACAAAATTATGTATGATTACAGAATGTATCTAATATAATGGTGTGTACTTATCATAGTAAAGAACTATGACTTCAGCAGTAATATACAGAATGTTCATTTTTTAAAAAGCATCAATTTTGCTTGAAAAACCGTAAAATTTTGACGAGATGATTATATCATACCCAAATAAAATTTGGAACAAGTTTGTCCAAGGTGAGGGTAGATTTTGTCTGTCGGGCATTCTAAAAAAAGTCATCAAAAATTAAATTTTGTGGGAACATTTTTTACACTAAATTTAATTTAAATCGTACAGGGCTTTTTTCATTTGTTTAACAAAAATCTTTTTTTTTTAAGTAACAATCATGCCCTCTTACAGCTAATCAAAGCATTTTTGTATATAAATACAATTTTTAAATATTTAATAAATTTTTGAGCTAATAAAAATAGAAATTTCCTTTAACTAAAAACTAACACAGAAAATATATAATCGAAATATTACAACACAGAATAAATTTTAATGTAGATACTAATAGATGCAGTGTCTAGATATTTTTTTTTTTTTTGGGTTTCGATATAACAACTTGAGGCATTCTTATATTCTGTAAATTTTTGACATCATATTTTGTAAATAATTTGTTAATTTTTTAGATTCTTGTAATAATGAGGTACCATAAGAACAATTAAATTTGATTCCCCTGTATTAGTAAGTAAGAGATTTTTTATTAAGAGTGTAAATAGTGTAATAAACTCAATACACCATAAAAAGTGTTTTATAGTATTAAACCAAAGTTAAGTAAGTGTAGAATTTTTTCTCGAATTATATTAATAATTTTGGTTTTATTTTTCTATTAAATTTTAGTCAAACTGTGCACAACGAATGTATAGGAATATAAAATATTGTATATATGAACATCTTTATTCTATCAAATTTCTTATATGAAAGTTGTAAAATATGCATATTTTGTAGAAATACAGAGATTTGAACAAAAGAAAAAATGTGTTATTTTGTTATTTATTCAAACTTTTATTATTATTATTTATTGTAAGATTGTCTAAAAAATGAGGAAGTAAAATTTTTCACACACATATCTTAAAGAATTCTCACGATGAATGAAAAATAAAATCTCCTCATAAAACATGATTATTTATACATGAATGTGGGAATTTGAAGGAAACAATGGTATTAATTTTAATAATTACTTTCCTCCTGTATATTAATTAGGTGATCCCATTCCCATAGTTAAGTCAGAAGGTAAGATGGTTACATTTATTATATCTCCATGGGAAAAAGGGATTATTGCAGTTGCTGTTACATTGAAGAATTGAAGTCAATGACATGTTTCGTGATAAAGTAAAGAAAAATTTTGTTTAGTGCAAATTTACACAATTATTCTTTTCTGGTCTTAAGCAAGGTGTGCTTAAGTTATTTGTTTGATTTTTTGTAATTTATGTGTTATGGTTTTTTGTCAAATTAAATTGTGATGCTAGAAAAAGTATTCTTTATTATTAGAAAAAAGATGTCTCTTCAAGGTTGAGCAAATGAAACTTATTAAAGGATGGAATAATTTTTTTTATCCTTTACTACAAAAAATGTTAATCATATCATATCAAACATATTTATGTTTGAAACAACATTTTCAAGAAAAAATTTTTTTTTTGTTAATTTTTTTTAATTTGTAAAGGTTATTCCAGTATCCTGTTTTGATTTCCTTGTAAAGTATGCTTTTTGTTATTCTTATATTTAATAATATGTATCATGTTAATTTCAAAAACCACTAGTGCATATAATTAACTTTAATATAGTTTTAAAACCAAAGTTGTTAACTATCCACCTGCATACAATAAAGTGGCTGGTTATTATTAGGTAAGTACCTAATAGACGGAACTCAACTATATTGAAATTCATTCCTGCTTTACCTTTTGCTTGTGTTTTGTGAATAAACTAATTTGACCCAATTATCTTATTTGGTACCAATTTATAACTAAAAAAAAATATTTTAATTTAAGAATATATGTATAGACATTTTAAAGAGTTGAGATTAAATAATGAGAGTTGAGAGTTACTCAGCATAGCTTTTTTATTTATCGCTCAAAATATCGTTTTTCTTTCTTCTTCGAAAATACTGCTTTAAAGGTGAAACAATAATGTGATATGATTCATATCAAAAATATGTATCTGAAAAACCGCAATAAAATATGGATACCACCAAGTAATAATAGTTAAGGGTATTACAAAATTTAACAATTATTTAGGTTTATGTTGTATACATTTTTTAAACAAAAAGTGGAAAGCCATTACTCAGATATGAGCTTCTTTTATATGTAAAAACCAAGAAATATATTAGGCATGTATATTTAATGTAATATTAACTTTATTAATGAAAGAAGTAATTATCATTTAAATTCACAAAATTTCTGTTTTATTGCCTAAAACACAATTCACACACACACACATACAGAGAAATGTTATCCTGTATTTGAGTTCATTGCATTTTTTTGTAATAAATATTTTCTCTTCTGTTATAAGCACACCAGCTAATTTTCTAAAACAGTTTATATATTTCAGTTAATATTTACTGTTGAACAATTTCATATAGAAAATTATGAACAGATTCTTTTGACATTATTTGTGTTTAGAAAATAGTACCTACCTACCCATAATTGTGTAATATTTAGACAGTGTTATGAATTTTTCTCACAAAATTATGTCTGAATTATGTTTTTATAACAACTAAGTATAATCAAAGTTTGGCCTTGCTTTATCTGTAATTATAGATATGAGAAAAAAATAATGTCTTCACTCATCCATATCTGACTGTACTACCTACCTAGAAGATAAGTAGTGATGTGAGTCGAATTTTTTTCCAATGCAAAAAATTCATTTTGTGCTAAAAATATGTTTGAGAAAAAAATAAACGGCTAAAAAATATGTTTGGCTAAAATTCTCGCTAACTGCCAATATTTAACATAAAGACAGAACCTATGCATTAATCACACTTTTAAATATTGTTTTTTGTTGAAATTGAATCAAAATCTGATCGAATTTTCTAATTTTATTTAGTTTTAAGTAGTAATAAAAGCCATACAAGTGAGTATACTTAAATTATATCAATGCAATATATCATGCATTGTCTGGATTCATATTTTCAGCTTCACAAGCTATCCACGTATGTCCAAATGTTTTAAGGAATACACAAAAAACTTAATAAATATTAGTTTATTGTATGGTTAATTGTATTGCATTACATTGCAAGCCAAAATTAAAAACATACAAAGTAATAAATAAAGCGTTTATTAAATATTAATATAACGAAAAATCATATTAAATAAAATTTAGTAAGGGGAGATATTATAAAATGTATGGTATCATCCAAAAGATTTCATTTCAAAGCCTGAAGACGCTCGTACTTCTCCTTTCTAATTTTTGTCCTTTGTCCATATAAAAAGTAAATCATTGAAATTTTGTGGTTGTAATGTTTTAAATCTTTGATTTCATGCTAAATGTTAATCTGCAAAAACCCCATAAGGGTAACGTTAAGGTTGGTAACAGTAAGAGGTGAAGGTGTTGTATTTTTTTGTCACTTCGAAGGTACTGTAAAAAGTTAGTTAAGTTAATGCATAACACAGTATAATATAATTTATATTTTATTTCACCTCCTTCAGTATACTTTAACACTTTTATTAGTAGTCACCACCAGCGATTTTTTCAATGCTATTGTAAAATTTGTTATTTTCAAAGTTCTAAAAAAAATTCGTGCGTAAGATACTCCACGTTCTAGGGCCGTGGATTTTAGCGCGCTTACACAAATATAATTAGTTGGAACGTTTACTTGGTAATGTCTTTTTTTCAATGTATGGATGCATGGATTCCAGCTTCATTTGAGTGTGACGGTTTTGGAGATAAACTAATAAAGAATTAAAAATTGTACCCGTATTTTATTAAATATCTCCTGAAACTTAGTTTTTTACATATTTCGACTAGCATCAAGCCGTAGGGCTCTTGACATCGCATGCGAGCGCCTGTTGTGCGTTTGGTAGCCCTTGAGGAATATTTAAAATGAACTGCATTTAAAAGATGTTTTAAAAATTATTCACTCTAATAAACTTATGAAATTTGACAAATTTGGACAAAGTAATTTTAACAATTAGAAATTATCAAAAATACATGAAATACTAAATTATTGAAATATTGACGTTTAAATTGTAAGTGTAAAAAAATTAAAATAAATTTGTGTAGTTATATTTGTCTTATTTTTCATTCGCCGAAATTTTATTTTATTAACGTAGTTGTTGTATGTAGTTTTCCCAGGCGCGAGCTGGTGGATATTACGGGCCTGGAAAAATTTCGCACACAAGGGCCCAATGAGTGAAGTCATTATCGAGGGCCCGTCCCCGACCCGTTATTTGACAAAAAAAAGTTTTTTTTTCTAATTTATTAGAAATATAAGAATATGTACATACGTATTTTAAAAATATCCTTTAAAGGATTATAGATTGTAATCACACAACACAATGAACACACACGATGGGCACGAGTTACACCGAGGCTTTTTAAATTTTCCCGCAGAATAATTATCGGCATCCTCAATCACCTCCACATTTTCAAATTTCGATTTTATAGTTGAAAAATAAGAATCAGTTTCCAACTTATCACCAGACACCGGACAATTTCCGTGCGTATGGAACAATTAAAATACATACATTTTAAAAATCTGTACATGGCAAGTAGGAATGTGACAAGAAAACAAAACTTCTTAAGTAAGCCACCTGCTTGAATTCTGATGTTGGTATTAAATAAAGAATTTGATTTAGAAATTTTATTTGGCATTAAGGCAGGCATCAAAGCTTTCTAGACATGATGCCACTCAAATGTTTATTTTCTCCATTTTATCAGGGGAGCGCAATGCCGAAGGCACCCTCGGAAATTATTCTATGACATCACAGTCAATAGAATAGCTGGTAAATATGCGGCAATATCTGACCGTTTAAACAGAGTTAAAAGTTTATAATTTCTTTTAGGCTGTAAGACATTAAAAAACTACAGGTCAACTATTTTTATGTGTAGATGCTCTTAAAATAATTTAAGAAAAATTGCTCAGTCGCCTATTTCAATGAAAACGAATAAATCAATGATTTTTTTTTTAACTTTTCTTTAAATTGTTATCTATAGATTGGATAAATAAAAATAGACAGAACGTCCAGGGCTCCTTTGATCGTTTTACGGAGGGCCTATCGGGACGTTCCCGTTTCCTAATGGGCCAGTAGCACGCGCCTGAGTTTTCCTTATGAGAACATTAAAAACTTTACAAAAACTATGATATATATTTTTTTAATTGATATTTTATTTGCTTTTAAGTAATGTTATTTATGTATTTAGCAAAAAACTTCCTAACTTTTAATATTTCATATAAGAAATTACCTCGTTTTTTACTTTTTTATACCTAATATAAGTATAGTAATCGTGATTTTTGGCAGACCGATATGATCTTCCGAGAGCAGCGTAGGCTATATTCCTCCGAGTACACCGATTATAAGGACGACCATTTTTACCGAGTAGCCTGGGTACAGCACTTGGAGCTCGTACCGGAGATCGCGATATCTGGTCCGTTTCTCCTCCTCCTTCAAAGTGATGTTTTTCTCCGCAGGTGCCGAGAACTCGATGACATACATCACCTTGAGTTGATGGTCGAGGAGGACTATGTCAGGCTTGTTGGCTTGTATTAGCCTGACAGTCGGGAACGAGTAGTTCCAGTAATTATTTTTTTCAGTTTCCCAATGCCGGTCAGTCCTCCCGTGGCCTCCGACGCCTCACGGGAGTCGCGCCGGCGCATCAACTACAGCCACTCCCCACACTATTATTATTATTATTATTTCTGAAATTTTTTATTAGGTATTTTTCAATATTTTTGTGAAGTCCCGCCACGCTAGGGAGTCCCTGGATCTACCCTTGCGGGATCGTGTAATCGTTCCTGGGCGTCATAGCTTTCAGTTGACCAGAAAATATGCCATAGTATATTTGTTTTTGTTATATTCTCTGCTTGTGTTTTTTACATTTGTTCAAAGATGACAATAATGAATATTAAAAACAAAATAAACCGTACAGCATGTTTGTTAGACCAACTAACACCATAACGTGAAAAGACAGGTAAACATATTACGATTATCTTGTCGGAACTGAGTCATCCTATCAACTTGGAGGAGGATTTAGAAAACCTACAGTAGTGCCGTGAAAAAACCTCTGATTAAAATTTTGGATAACGTTGAGACTATTAAGGAATAGGTCTACTAGTAGATAATAGGTAGGTTGCGGCAGTCGCTGAACCCATCTGTAAATTAATTAAACAAAGAGAGGGAAACATACGAAGAGACCTCTGTTTTTGTAAAAAAATAATATGCTTTTCTGACTCGTATTTTTTGTTTGCTTAAACCCCAAAGTAGAAGACAAATACTACCAAAAATTCGCGCAGTATTAACGTTTCAAATCTAATAGATGCCTGTATGTTTTGTTAGTTATGACCAGTATATTATTTTCTTAATTGAATTACTTCGTTAAACGCCAAATATTGTGCATGATTTTCAGGAGGTCGGCACATACGCCCAAAGCAATTTGAGCCCCACTTTAACTCAAGCCTTCGGGCCCGTCGCCGTTGAAATGAGCTACCTACTTTCTTCAGAAAAGTTATTGCTCTACATAATTATTTCGTATTGTTTGCATGATAACTGCCCAAAATGCACCAAACGAAGATGCAGTCTAGGCATAAATGGAGCGATATGCGACAGATCTGTTGGCCGGCATTATATTAAAGCGA
The DNA here is from genome assembly GCA_029963845.1 of Rhamnusium bicolor. Taxonomy (NCBI): domain Eukaryota; kingdom Metazoa; phylum Arthropoda; class Insecta; order Coleoptera; family Cerambycidae; genus Rhamnusium; species Rhamnusium bicolor. The sequence continues at coordinate 1,885,906 of JANEYF010001313.1, forward strand.
TACATTATGACGAATGATGACATTTATGTATCATACAGAACTTGTTTATATATGTATTTAAATATGTTCTATACGTATGATCATAATACCAGGTGCCCCATTATATTTTGACCCTTTTTAAACCTATATAACTTTTGAGATAATGATATGCAGTTTTCGACAGTCTTCATCTAATTTTGATAAGTTTTTTCTTGAGTATCCATCTTGCTCACTACCGGTTTAACCGGAAATGACAGCGTATTTTTTGGGGATGGGGCAACTTTGTTATTTCAAATGGAACATCCTGTATATTTTTTCAGAGTTGGAAAGTCGATTGTCTCCCCCATTCCGAAAATTCCATATTTGTCATGGAAATTATACAGAGTGTTGGTTTTATAAGTTTTTAAAGTGAATACTGCGTTTTATCGAAATGCTACGAAAAAAAATAATGATTCACAAAGACTATGGAAATGAAAGACAACATCACTTGTAAACGCTAAATTAGTTTATTAACAACTCAGGTACTTGAGTTACTTTAAGAAAAATGTTTACTTTAAGTGAAAAAGTTAAGTGTGTAATCTTTTTGCTGACACTAAATCTTACAAAACAACACAAAGAAAATTTAGAACTATGTTTAACAAGGAGCCTCCAATAAAAAATTCAATTAGAAAATGGTATATAAACTTTTGGAATTCGGGTTGACCGTAAAAAAAATAACTCCAAATGATGGAAATAGGCTTAATAATGCAACTGAAATTTTGGAAATGACAGAATGATTCTTGCTCTTCTACAAGAAAAAATGTCTTCCGCAGCAGATATTCCGAAAACTAATGTTCATACTGTTATGAAAAATGTTCTAAAATTGAATGATTATAAAATCAGATTCATCAAGAATTAAAGGAAACTGATTTTCCAAAACCAGTACAATTTTGTAGACAAATTCTTAATTTACGTAGAATAATGTCAGACGAAGCATCATTTCACTTAAATGCAAGGTGAATAAGCATAATTGTAGAGTTTGGGCATCAGAAAATCCCATTATTTTCCATCAGTATGTCAGATCCTCTCCAAAAGTTACAATTTGGTGTGCGGTATCAAAACAAAAAAATTCACGGTACTTTTGTTTTAACAATCCAATTATCAGTGCCCATATTTGGACATGTTAGAAAATTTCTTTGAACTTGAACAGTATAATTTGTTGAGGATCGTCTATTTCCAACAAGACGGTGCTACGCCTCATTATACTATGATAACTAGAGATTCCCTGAATACCACTTTTTGGAAATTGTTGGATAGAGAGGGGATGTCCTACAGCATGGCCCCCTCTATCCCCAGAACTCACAGTTCCAGATTTTTTCATATGGGGGATATGTGAAAGACAGATGTTATAGCCCATGCCACAAAATTTAGAACAACTTAAAGAAAACATTCTAAATGTCTTTAATAACATTACCCCCGAACAGTTAAGTAGTAGCTATGACAACTTTATAAAGCGAATAAATAAATGTATCCAAGTTGTGACACCTGTCAAAATGTTGGCGCGACCAAATAATTAAGAATATTTAGGGAAAATATTTTGACTTAAAATTAATTTTATTTAAAAAGTAATATAAAGTCGTCTATTTAAATGGTAGATATCAATTAAGATTTTAAGTTGTGAGATAGGAAAAATACAACGTGGAATTATTACAGTGAGGTAATAAAGGGCAGTCGCCCATCTGCTTTACTGTGTGCTACGCCACTTAACTCCGTATTTGTTTTTTTTCTTGTTAAAGAATAAAATGAGGCTAAATCCTCATGCTCGATAATTTAACAAACAAATTCAAATCCCTACCAGCGCTATAATCTCGGAAAATAAAACAGGTATTGGCAAAATGATTTGCACATTTTTTCATTCATTATATTATTCCACAAAACTTGTATTTAATAAAATATTAAGATGTGTTTAAATACATGAAATTTGTGCTTGAAAACCATAGAGCCCATTTACAGTTTGATGTGTACAAATAAAAATTAAATTAGGGTAGGCGATGCCAAAACTTATGTCAGTTATGTCTATGTTCATGTCATAGATTTTAAATAATAGGACTTTTGACAGGAGTAAAATATAACAGTGTCTAGAAATATGCCATAGTCTGGAACATGTTTTGACAGGCATCGCCAGTGGCGTTTTATCCTACTAATTCAGCCTGGTTTAGGGCGCAAAATATTTAGGGACGAGAGGGCGGACCGGACGGGTGGAACAACTGAAATTTTAAAAACAAAACATGGAAATAAAATCTTGTTACATATTCTCTATTTTATGTTGCAATAAATATTTATTTTATGTTTATTGAATAATTTACTATTTGTTTATTACTATTAAGTAACCCACCTCTATATTTCTATGTTTGCGATATAATAAAGTTTTTTTGCTGTACTTATACTATACCTAAAAACAAAAAACTCATAACCGATAGGGGAGACAACTGTTGCGGGCTTAAGGCAACTTATGAGTCCTTTAACAAATTTAAATCAGTTTTAGGCGAAACACATCTAAATATGTGTTACATATTTATACATACTTATACAAATGGACATGTAGTAAAATACATATTTATACAATTTTCGTCAATTTTCTGCACAGCGCAGCACCTCATAGTGCAATTATTTCTGATTATAAGGTATTTTTGGAACATTTTAACAGGAAACATTAACATTTTTACGTATAACTTTTACAGTTTATGTTTAAAGAGTTTTTTTATGGCGTGAGATATGATTATGGCAAATATATTCTTAATAGACATGAAACATCAAAGTTGAAGAATTTTTCCAATTTTTTTATGTCCGAGTAACCATATATTCTACATCTAGTTCAAATTTTGCATGCTCACGCCCTCAAGTTATATTTTATCTGAGATCAGCCTAAATTTGGAAGTTCCTAGTGTAACCGATATGGCGGATATGATTTTTTAAAAACCACTGTTTTAAGAGCCCTGTAAATGGCTCATAATACGCCACTGTGCATCGCCTATCCTAACTGAATTTTTGTTTGTATATATCACACGATATAATATAATTAATAAACTAAAGTCTAAAGTTAGTTCAAATCCAACTAGATGAGATTGAAAGTTGAAGTAATTGCAATAACTAATAACATTTGAGGGTTTTGGTGTGCCACTAATTTAGTAATTTGTGGTAATTTTGGATGTACTGTTCTATTTCTGAGGTTTTACAGTGCCATATAAACAATGAAATTACGACACCCCATTATACACACAGGATTTAGTTGAAAATCTGGTAATAGATTTCACAAAAATTAATAGTAAAACGATTTCTGAAGAAATTGTTGAGTTCAGAGTCCCTAAGGATTTGTGATTATGATGGTACTGGGATTTTGTCTTTACTAAACTTTATATTGTTGTTTATAAATTCAGAAAATATAGGATAACGAAAGATAAATATAAATGATATTAAGGAAGAGTATGGTGAGTAAATTTTGTAATATCGCAATTGTAACGCCAACATGTTTTTACATTTGTGATCAATATATTAGGATTAAAGTTAAACTGTTAGTATAACATCTAAAATAAAATTCATTACGAATTATTTCAAATTAAAAAAAAAACAATCTGAAAAATTTATAACAGGAATCGAAATGTCAATGCTAACATTAGGGCTTTTCGGGTGCAGAAAAGTTTTAACCAATAGTTATTACTGATTGAGTTCAAAATCAAAATAAATTTCAACCAATGATAATCGAGAGAGTATAACTATTGGTTAAAACGTCTTTGCACCCAAAAAGCCCTATTGATACCTACTTTTTAAAACATAATCCGTACTGTAACAGTGGCGTCCTAGCTCATATACAAGAAGGTTATGATGAGGGAACTTTATAATAATTCATATACAAACCGAAAAACAGGTAGGTACAGGGCAAAAAATAACTAATCTACCTATAATAATTATTTAAATAAACAGAAATATATTATTCAAGTAAATAGAAACCAGCTTATTTCTCACGTAATCACTTTATTTCTTACCTATTGCTATAGCTATATTCCTGAGGTGGGTTGGAACCTAATTTACGTTTCCTAATTATTTGATCACAGAATATCCATTACTCGCAGCTATATTCTAACCAATGCCTTTTCTTTTTTCAAATCTCTCCTTATCGAGGGGGAAGCTAAATAGGCGATGAACTAGAAAATTAAAACTCGCCATTTTGTGTTGAGCACGATAGTGAGAGTCCTTAGAAACATATCTTAAAGTAGGTACTTGTATATTTTCTGTTTATGTCAAATTCCAATTTATTTTCATTATTTCACTATAATTAATTACTAATACATCTATGAATAGTAGTTGTCCAGAGTTTTTAATTTCATACATGAATTTAACTGACGCGAAACGACTGTTTAATTTAGAAACAAAGTTGTCACAGAGATTTGTATCAAACACTGCAAAACTATAATCCACACACCTAAGGGAAATACTCGAATTCTTCTTTTGCTTCTGTTTTCAATCTGTCCGTGAGTAGACTGGCAATAAATTGTGATAAAAGAGTTATATCCATTGTTATTCCTTCATATTTTTGAGGAAATTATCATTGAATCGAAAGCAATTTTGTTTTATGCAGAGTTAAGCGAATTGATGATATTCTTTTACTATATCGTGCCTGAGATTGTTCGATTCGAATAGATCCTCAAGGCAGTCCAATGTCTGTGGCATCGGAACACTTGGAAACAATGAACAATCGTCAAAGCAGATCACTTTCTTGCAACTGGATAATTTTCACCGTATTAATGAAATCATTGGAATTAATCACATAGAAACTAGGTGGTGCAATGGGTAAACTTTCGAATTCCTCTGACATCCATTTTGATAGGTGGTAAGTAATTTCTCTATCTTTTGGGGATTCTGCCTTTTTATTTACTTTAGTGACAATATTTGTTGACATTTGATTTCTGCAAGCTTCTCTGACAAATCCCTTAGAAGAATCGGATAGGTAATAAATTGAACTTTCAACAACTGTAACAATCTCACCTAGAATGCCTTCAGAGGCAGGTAATGCAAAATTTAATTCCTTGTTAAGGAGATCGATTTCTCCTTTATCAAACGACTATGAGAAATGATTTTATACAATGATGTTTTATACAACTTTTTGAGAAACACTTTCTCTTGACATACTGCTGATTAATCTTTTGAGTTTTTTTAATTTGTGACGAAATTTTCTTAATAAAGTGTTAATTCGTAAAAACATGTTCCTCTGAGGGTCTCAGCATTGCTTATGTTCTAAATTATTTAATTTATAGGTAAGCTTTTTGTAAAGTCCAAGTTTTCAAATGCATCCAGCTGTTTAATATTTGTTCAATTTCTAATAATTACTCTTAAATTTCTACTATATATTTTATAGTTTTTCTCAAACTCATGTTGGGTAACACTAGACATCTATTATACCATATTTGAAATAAGACATTATGGTCCTTGAATCTAGTTTGAATTGATCGTCTAGTTTGACCAACATACTTTTGATTACAGTTCTTACAGTAAATTTCGTAAACCCCTGTCTTTCGGATTGCCTAAACGTTGTTGTAGTTTATTTCCTGATGAATGAATCACTGTCATACCTATATCTTTAATAATTTTACTAATACCACAGGTGAATCGAGGATCGTATGGAATCGATATAAATTTCGGATTATCTCTTTCAATTTGAAAGGTCGAAGAATTTCGAGGTGTCTTTAAATTTACGTATCCTATTTATTTTATCAATTAAACTAATAGAATATTCATAACTGGCAGCTGTTTTATAGCTATATTGTCTTATATAAAGACTGGGTTGTTTAAATAGAGATAGTTTTGATTTCTGATTCACGTTTTTACTTTCCGAGATGACTGGGAAAGAGCATAAATGACCTACAGTAGCCAGGCAAGATATAAAACAGTGTAGTGTAGTGTAAATCCGAGGGAGAAGTTATCGTGTTACAAACCTCAAGTTATCAATGAATAAACAGTTGTATAGACATATGTTTCAGAGTCTCTTTATCAGTAAAATGAGGAAAACTGGACCACATACTAAAGCATGGAAAATACACAATTTATATGTTTTATTTTCAGTTGTTCTGTAGTGCAGTACTGCACACCCTCCGAGGCAGTTCCTTGGGATGCACCTTAGGAGCCGCCACTGCTGGTGATACAGTTAAGGCTACAATAAGGCAGGCACTGAATATTTTACATTACAAAATGGTTATGAATATTTATACCAAATATTTCCTGGTATTCTCTTAAAGTAAGACTACAAATATAATACACATAATATATATATATATATATATATATATATATATATATATATATATATATATATATATATATATATATATATATATATATATATATATATATATATATATATATATATATATATATATATATATATATATATATATATATATATATATATATATATATATATATATATATATATATATATATATATATATATATATATATATATATATATATATATATATGTTGTTTTTCAGGTTTTCGCGGGTGGTGAATGTTAAATTCGTTTTCCGGGTATACTCCCGCGTAGGTGATAGGCCCCGAGAGGGACCGTGGTTGTCTGAACGACGTTTCGGCAGAATCTCATCTGCCATCTTCAGGTTCTAACAGATAACAGCTTACTGCGGCTTCTGGTAACTCGAACTGAAAAATTTTTCAGTTCGAGTTACGTGGCTACTGCCCTGACGAATGACGGACGATTGAAATTATTTCTCTTTTTCAACATAAAACGACGAGGGGGTGCCAACTTGTCCTTAAGATTTGTTTGATTTATTTAAAGAAAGATTTAAATAACATTAAGTACAAGTTTAGTATTATAATTTATTGTCATAAATTTGTTACTTTCCTATTTACAATATTCTCACATTAAATAAAAAGTTCAATACCTAACGTGATGTAAATATATTTACATAAGAATATAAATAAATGCTAGGTACTACACTTTAAAAAAATATTAAACATAAAGCTTCGAGAAAAAAATACCTATACATTGAGGTCCATATTAACAGCAAGAGCAATTTTATAAAACAATTGTATAAAAATAACAGATTTTGGAAGCACTGAGTAATAATAATACAAGAGATTCGAATTTACAATATGCCGTAATTACAGTGATTGCCAAATTAAAACAATAATTTCCCTTGATGTTATACAATAACAATAGGTCATCATCTCTATTATTATCTGAATATAAAGGTCAGATCTTTAAAATATCTTGTTTCAGTGTACACAAAAGAGGTACCTAGGTATACATATAATTGGTCCACATATGAATTCGCTTGATTTTTTTTTTTCGTCAGTTTATGGGTCTTGCATTAGAAGTTTGCTTTTAAAATAATTTTAAACCCGCCGAACAACACAACAAAAACAAATCTTAATTCGATTTTACCATTTTGCCACTCAAAAATGCGAATTAGATACAGATCTCCATATTATTATTAGCGGGATAATTTGAATTCATTTTATAAACAGGGCGTTCGAAAATTGATGTCCAATATTTTATCTAGTGCAATGTGGTCCTATACTCAAAAATAAGAGGAACGGAGCATACGTCGAAAATGTTTCCTAAGAGAGCTATAGGTAATGAATGAAAACCATTTTTATCTTCAAATAACTTAAAACTGTTTAACATAATCAAATAAAATTTTACGAATTAATTATTCTCTCCTCAATACTTACATAACATACAAAAAATTAATTTCGTACCTCAACCACAGGCGTTCCCGATCGCGGTGTGGGTTGACATTTTTGAGGATGAAATTTTTTAAATTTTGATACCATTTTCTAGTTTTCTTTTTTTAAATAAAAATGCATTTCATTTGAGTTCCTAGAGTTAATTTTTTTTTGTTAAAAATTCGTTTCCTTAATTATCATTTTTGCATAGGGTCTTTTTTTTTGTAATACTAATAATAAATGTTAGTTTTCCTATTAAGTCAGCTTGAATGTTGCATAATTTAGCCTCATTAATTATTAATTTGATGTTACCATATCTAATACTGACGTAGTTTTTCACAATACACCAGAACACCATATACTGCACACGACACGCTTTTCGCTAACCAAGCTGGCATCATCTGGAGATAATTTAAACCAGTTTTAAGCGTCTGAAGATAATTAAAACCAGTTTAAATCATCTCCAGATGATGCTAACTTGGTTGGCGATATGCGCGTCGAGTGCAGTATAAGGTATTTTGTGGAAAAATACGTCAGTTTTATCTTCATATCAGGGTGACCAGGTCTACAAATAAGTTCCCTTAGGAAGCACTTTGGGAACTGTATTCCCCAATTTTGGATATTGACCCAACTGGGTGAAATATTAGATAGCCATTTCTGACACCCTGCACAAATAGGATTTAAGATGAAAAATATTAAAACAGTGATATTAAAAATTATCTTGCTCAAAGGTGGTCAGAGATTCTAAAATAATTGTCAGTGTCGTACACTTATGTCAATGATTTTTTGATCGTCAAAAAAGCATGGGACATAACGATAAACTTTGACAAAATTCTTACAAAAGGATGATATAAGCTAAGATGGCAGTTTTCCACTCCAGGGTCACCTTTGACCAAGATATAATTTTTGATATCACGATATAATCATATTATGTAGATATATAAAACTACAAATCAGAAACATTGTTCAAGAAACAGGCACTTTTATTTAAAAACATATGTATTTAATTTCAATTTAGTATTGATGGAAATCGCATAGTTAATGTTGATCAATTAATTATTTAAATAAGATCTATTAACGAATTCCAAAGTTTTAAGCCTTGAGTTTGTCAACCATTAGTTATAAATATAACTGGTTAAACAAATTTAAATAAATATGTATATATTGATGTCATTCACAATTTCACAATGATACCTACTACGCGAATATTTTAAAAACGGCGAAGCAGACAAAATTTATTCCTGTCTTTAGGCAGATAATGAATATTTTTCATCAATATTTGGATAGGTAGGTCCTGTAATGAAAACCTATCAAGTACAATGCTAAATAATTTAAAAAAATTGGTTAAATTAATATTCACAAATAAATTTTATTGCAATTTTTCGGTCATCCATATACAAAGTACTAACAATGAAATTCTTTAAGTATCAATTCGGTATCTATGATTTTTTTTTTAAAAATCGCCACCATCTATAAAAAAAAGGTGCTAGAACAGCGTTTCGTATGCTTTAGACAAGACCGTGTATTATCCAGGGCCGCCGCTAGGTTTCTTGTCGCCCGTGTGTAGATTTACCTTTGTCGCCCCTTTAAATACCTTTCATATTCATAGTTTGCCTGGATATTTGTTTGATAAGTTGATCAAGGGATCGGATACTCACTCACGTCCGACGCGTGCCTGTGAGTTGTATACAGTCCCCAAACATAACTCCGCTCCGTTTGAAACATCTTTCACGTATAATTCGACTAAAATTTTTAACAATTTGCCTCCTGCAATTAAGTCAATATCATCAATTACCGCATTCAGAAAACATATCAAGACTCATATTTTCTTTTCTCGAAATTAAAATTTCATGTTTCTATATGTAATTATGTTCTTAAATTTTTATGTATTTTTGTACATTGTATGATTTTAAGTTAATTATGTTATTTTTCCTGTGAAAAAATTGCTCCGCCCCCACTGTAAATTTTAGGAGCGACGCCCATGTATATGTCTATTGTAAACCACACACTAAATTTTTTTATTTATATAAAAAAATTAATTTCTAGTGGTCATTTTTCGGAAACCACATTAGTTTTATCTAAAATTTTGTAGTAATACGAAGGCATATCCTTATTATAAGTGATAATTTTTTCAATTTTTTTTTTTTGTAAAACTAATTATTCATAAAAATGTGCTGCTAAGTCTGTTCTTGTATCTTTGAAAATATAGTGATTTTTTTTAAGCATTAGCTTATAATATATAAACAATTATTCCAGAACAATATTAAAAAAAATATATGAAAAGTTAATTAATTATAGCCTTACAAACAAACAAATAAAAAAAGGAATTATTTGTATTATCTATTGCGCTTAATAACTCAATAATTAATATTCGATATTTCCAACATTTCTTTTTGAAATTTTTTTTCATTTTATCATTTAATCAATCATTGTATCAAAGATTTCAATACTTTGAAAAATAACTGAATAGGCATTGACAATAATTTGAAGAAATTATGAAGAAAAGTCAGCAGTTTATGAAGAAAGCTGTATTTTATCAATAAGTATGTTATTTAAATTTCAGCAAATGGTTTACAATACACATTATATTTGAATTCTTTTTAGTTTCGCCATATTTTTTTAAGATATTCGCAGTTAAAGCAAGGGCTCAATACATTTGAATTAGAATTGTAATTATTTGAATAATTGTGGACAAAACGCTATAACAACGGATATCCCTTTTTTATATTATTCAACACATTAATGTGTAGACATAATCACTCAAACTAAAGAATAATAGTCTGTGAGTATAATCACATCTCAAGACCTAGAGTTCAAAGTAATTCATCGTGAGGACTCGATATATTTACATATACCTATTAATTATTAATTTCTTAAAGGATGATGTACCTCTTTGTTTACTAATCACTGTTTTCATGTTTAACATATATATGTAAACTTTTATTTTATTCTTATACTTCTCTGTTTATTCATATTAGTTAACATGAGTGATATATAAGAAGTTAAAAGATCATCCATTTTATAACCTAGCGATGTTTCGCATAACAATTTGGATCCTCTAACCAAATTTCCTATAGTCATGTGGAAGTAGGTGTTACCTGAAGACCAGTTTGATATCCTTGTAAATGGGTGTGTTATTAGTATATCCTGAAACAAAAATAAAAAATAGTACAAACTAAACCTTTTCAATATAACTGCTTATCTGTAAAACACGGTGGTGTGCCTCAAGTCCCTGTCTTGGGGCCACTTTTATTCATAATTTATCTCAATGTTATATTTAATATTTTCTTATATGGACATTCGCATCTGTCATACGGCGTGCTTCTATGGGGAAAGTCTAATCAATCCATTAGGGCTATAAAATTGTTGGCAGGTTTTAATGAACATTGTCAGCCTCTATTTATTAATATTAGTACTCCCCTCTTTATATATTTTCTATGCGTTACTAGAAATTCATAAAACTAAACACTAATTTTTCCTTTAATGGTACCTACACAACTATCCCACTAGATATGGTGATAACCTTAGGCGTCCTAGATTTCGGCTCGTAGTTTCAGCACGCAATTCGCCCAATCTACATATTTACAATAAATTGCACCCCGTTATAAAAAACTTAAATTATACTCGCTTCAAGCTCAAAATTAAATGGTATCTGCTCTCCTTTTGGCACCAGTGAATGTTCAAGTTGATATGTAATATACTGATCGGCTAACAAGTTATTTTTGTATTCTTAACTATGCTTACATTATTATTATTTTTGTTTCCTTCTGTGTATATATACATATATCTGTTGTTTGTGCATTCTATTATTTCTCTGTTCTGTCTCATTATGCTTTTTGTTTTACAATACCCTGTAAACCTTTTGTGACTTGCTACAAACATTATTTTATGTAAAGCAATTAAATATATAGCCAACAGATTGAAAGAGCATTTCTTTAATTTTGTAAAAAAAACAAATATTGATCATCTAGCGGCTTCTTAGCATATACTGTTAAATGCACTGTTATCCAGCCAGATTAACGCCAGATTTAAAAAATCTTTAAAAAATTAAGGATCGATCTATAGATAATTTTAGAGACTGATACTGATATATCGGATGTAAAGATTTCAGGTATTTTCTATATCTATATCTTGAAAAAAGAAATATGAAGTTTGTTCATAACAAATATTGGTGGGTATTAAAAGTTCTGACCTGTGAATTTGAGGACTAATTAGATGACAAATTGTTACAATTAACATGGAAGAAAATAAAAAGGTGGGATCCTTGAGTTACAACTAAAATATGAAAAGTATGAAGGTGGTCAAACCAAAGAATATTTACGTAAACGAATTACGTAAATATTCTTTGTATCCAGATTGTTGGTAAATGATTTTAACAAGAGGTTTAAGGAAATTACGTCTATATATGTTTTATTGTCCATTGCAAGTGGTTATTATGAAAAATTTTCAGATCTCAAATACATTTTTTATAGTAAATAATACAAAAGTTTGCGCTCTGTTAATTTACAAAACGGGCAATATTATTTATTAAATCATAAATCATATTTAAAACCAGTAATTCGAAAAACTTAAAGTGGCCTCATTTTATAGGAATCTGCTAAGTTTTCTGTTGACCACTATTTTTCATTTTCCATATCCCACTGTACATATAATGGCGGTTATTCAGGAAACGGTATAATAATTTGCTTGATTTTTTTTATCGACTTCCCATGAAAAAATAGTGTATTTTCATATCCAATTCCTATTCATAAAAAGAACTTGGTTGAAGGAGAAAAACAGTTTGCATATTTGAATTTACCATAATAGATACTACAGAAATCACTGACCGAAAGTCTTGTAACAGCCAATGAAAATATATTATAATTTTTTAATTTTTGAAACGCGTATTCTACCTTTCCTTGTTACAAAGGGGCAATTTTTTTAAATGTATTCAATTTATTTGTTATAGTACTTACTCTTCTTAAATTTATATGACAATAACAGTAACAATTAATTTTATTATGTTTTAAAAGAGGACGATAATTCTGGTAATATTTTGGAGATCTAAGTTCAAGTTCCAAAGTAACACCTATTATTATTATTTACAAGTAGTTGGGAAAAAAATTTAAACAGTTACATATCTTATTTAACAATGCATCCTAAACATTCTCACGACTAATTTGTTTCCTGTTTTTACGTCATCACGCTTATTAATTATTTATGTCTTATTTTAATCTTCTTTATCATGTTTTAATGAACAAATAATTAACACGGGCATATTTAATTACGGTTGTTAAGGTTTTCCTGCATTATTCATCAGTTAGTTACAGAATCATCATATTGAGAGTATCTGAAATAATTGGACTATTTCTGTAATACCTAATTATAACAAAACACAAAAAGTCAATGTCAACTATTGTCTGACAATTCAACAAATCACGAGAATACATATTGAGCCAAAGCATCTGGCTTGATCTATATACTTTCGTTCCCTTATGAGAACTTGAACTAAACATTGCCAAAGGACATATTGCAGAGTTGAAACAAACTTGCTACACTATCTTCTACCAATTTTTATTTTTTAAATATATCTTAAGGGGCCTAGTCGGGAAAAAGCTTCGGATAACTGTGTCACTCTCTAGAAAGTTTTTATACATGCGCCGCTGAATAATTTTGCTCTTGACTATACCTTCACTGGACGTTTTATTCACCGACTTCATTGAGGTGCGATTCCCGGTAGAAGTAACACTTCCTTGCTCCATTTGTAGTGACAAATATACTTATTTAGAAAATTCATTTTAACCAAAGAGTACGGAATAAGAGTTTGAAACTTGCTGACCATAATTATGAAGATTCATTCTAGAAGACATGTATGAATTTTACCTCGAATTTTACCGATTGATATGATAATTCAGGAGCCAATCACGTTCAAATTTCACTTATATTTACAGTATAAATTTTCCCTACATAAAGTGAAGATTAATTAAAATAGATATACATGTACCGGCTAGTACACTTTCAACTACTGATCCTCCAAATTTAGTGTAATTTGACCAAACCGTATGGAAGAAATAAGTTTTGAAAAATTACCTTACAAACACTGGTTCGATTAGCCCTCTAAAAGTGTGAAATGCACCAACTAATCATAAATTACGATGGCATGTAATTCTTGTACTCAAAATTATTTCAGGTGCATATTTTACAGTGGCGGCTGGTGCATGTAGGTTATACAATATCTCAATATTGGAGCATGTAATTCAAGCAATATTTTAAGGCACGACTATCAGTACTGATTGAAGAAGTTTTGCAGATAAAAAATTGAAAAATAATTTGAGAAAAAAAGTTACAGAAATGCGCAGCCTCCCCAGATTATTTCTAGACCATTAGTAAAATCTTTTTCTTAGTAATCAGAAGGGAAATTTATCATCCCGTTTTTTTGTTTCGAAAATTTTGATTTTTTGTAAAGTTATGGCACTTTGAAATTTAAGTTCTTCATTGTGTAAATTTCAAATCTCATAACTTTAGATAAAATCAAAATTTTCGAAAACAAAAAAAAACGGGGTGATAAATTTTCCTTCAGATTACGGAAAAAAATGTTTGCAAAGATTTTACAAATGGTCTAGAAGTAATCTGCGGAGGCTGGGAATTTTTGTAACTTCTTTTATCCTTTTTTTTAAAATTTTTTTTCTGCAAAACTTCGTCAATCAATACTATCGTGCCCTCAAATATTGCTTGGGTTCCATGCTCCAATACTGAGATACGATAAAACCCAAATCCACCAGCCGCCACTAATATTTTACGACCACTTTATATACAAGGTGTTTCAGATTTAAAGTGACATAGCGTTATGAGAGGTAGAGCACACTTAACCGAGTTCAAAACACCCCTAAACTTACCCTTGAATGTGAACCCTGAGATACAGAGCACTTTATGGTCTTTGACTAAAACTGTAGTCGGCCATATTTCTGCAAGGGCTTTAAATATTTGGAGAAAATTTGGTATAAATATTTAGTTCTATCAAGAACATAATTTATTTTGGAAAAAATGTTGCTTTAAGTGCCGATAATATCACCCTGTGTATCATTTTTTGGTAAATGTAAGTAAACATGTAAACAATCAATGGACCAGTGTATAAAATAATATCATAATACCTGATGGCACGTTTATGGCTATTCTCCAATAAATTTTTAAAAATATTGATTGACCAAATTTTAAGGTCTACAAATAAGATAATCAATTAGATAACGATACGGTTTTATTAATTTTACTTAAATACCATATACTAATCAAGCATCTTCATTCTTTTAGACAAATAGTACACATTTGTTGCTGAAAAATTAATAATGTGTGCAGGCTTGGACTCGCTTAAAATTCAATGATTACATTTTATTTAAATTTGTTATTTACATTTATTGGAACAATATGTTTGTCCATGAACATCTTACCAGAGGACATGATAATTTGTATGTTGTAACAGTTAGAAGCAATTATATCCAAAATGATTTATTCTATAAAGGTTTGGTTATGTATACTAACTTACCAAGACATGTAAAAAACTGTGACAAACTAGAGACATTTAAGAAGAAATGTTATGATTTTGTGTATAAGAATGTTGGAATTTAAATATTAATGTTTACACCAAAGTTACTACTACTACTACATCATTTATAAAATACAGCAAAAAATGGTCCATGTTCATTACTAAATTGGAATGCCTTTGAAAATGTCGAAAATGATATGACGATTTGAAAAACGTCTACATTCTTCTCGCAACTTTCCCATTTCCCTTGCAAAAACCCTACAGAAAAATATTATCTTAACCACATAAGTGCTGTGATGAAGATTATAAGTTTTTTAAATATTCTTAAGGGTTTTGCAGTTTTATTACAAGGCTGCAATACTAGGAGCATGTGGTTTCAGCATGATGGTATTGGATCCCATTTTCTATACCGGTCAGAGATCATCTGACTCAGCATTACTCCAACAGATTAAACGGTCGAAGAGTTCTGGTTAACTAACCACCGAAGTTTCCTGATCTTACACCTCTGAATTATTTTTTTATAGGACCAACTCAAGTCGGAGGTGTACAACGAAGAATTCGATATACACGGGGACAGTTGCTAGAAAAAATATTAACGTGTGTGATAACATTAGAAATAACCCGGAAATGATCGATGGATCAGTGAAAACCCTTTACAAAAGCGTTTTCAAAAAAATATTGACGTTTGGGGTGGTTGTTTTGAAAATCTTTAGTTGTGTGTTGTAAATAAGTTGACTTTATTTTGTCAAAACAAAATTGCCAACCTTCATCTTTAATATGAAGCAGATGGAATGTAGGTTGTTTTGAATCAGAATTTTAAACTTAAATAAGCTTAGAAACGCTGCATCTGAAAAAAACAAATGGCAAGCTCTTCGTATCATATTAACTCTTTAGTCTCTTATGCTTGTATTTCAAAAGGATTTACATAATGTGAATAACAAATTTAAATAAAATGTACTTAATCATGGAGTTTTAAACAAGTCCTGCACGAATCATTTATTTTTCAATAAATGTGTATTTCTTGTCAAAAAAAATGAAGATGCTGAATAAGTGTAGAGTATTTAAGCAAAATTAATAAAGTAGTGACGTTAGCTAGTTGATCGCCTCATTTGTAGAATTTAAAATTTGCTCAATCAATATTTTTGAAAATTTATTGAAGAATAACCTAAATCGTGCCATCAATTATTAGGACATTATTTTATACATTGGTTCATTTACTTTTTAAACGTTTACTAATATTTGCCAAAAAATTAATTACAGGGTGTTGTTATCGGCACTGAGAGCAACATTATAAAACGCTCGGTTCATGCTAATACGGCAATACCTTAAAAAATCTCATTCGGTACAGGATTTCTATTAACAGTAGACCTATAATGTGATATTTGTTTCAAAATTTACCCTTGCTACTTGCATTATTTATAATAACTATGTACTACAAATTCAGAATTATAATAATAATAATAATAATAACACCACATTAAATTACAACCCCCTTTATCCCTGAAGGCCTGGAATGACTTTGTGTGGGAGAGGGCTACACATTTAGAGACAATGAACACACACCCAGTATCCGAGAATACTACGATTAATCTCTCTCACAGAAAAATCCCAGTTCCTCGACCGGGAATCGAACCCGGGACCCCGAAGTTTCGAGGCAAGTACGTTACCTCTAGACCACGGAGCCATAATAATATTTAAAATATTAGAAACATAAACCTACCTTGGTTTGTGGATGGATAAGACTGACACCATGTTTATTAATAGCAATTAACAACATTTCAGGATAATTCGGATCTGTGGTCTGTTTTACTTCGAAAAATGCCGATCCGAACGTTGGCCAACGATACACTATTTTCAAGAAAGTGATTTTTGCATCTTCCGGGCTCATACCCGCGTCTTGGTTGTAAGCTGCAACTATCAGCCTCTTCCAGTCGTTAGCACTTTGAACTTTTACTAAATCTGCTGGTATTAGCTCCCGCAGCATTTGCCTGCGAAAAAGTATTGTTGACAGCATTTTCCTGAAAAGTATTCACTAAAAATGTTTGTACTTACGGTATGGCTTGCAGTTCTTGTTTGCTTTCTCCAAACCTGACCCTATAAACTAAGGCAGCTAGTTTGGCAGCCTCTTCTTTACTACATTTATGATATCCTCTTATGAGTTTAGGCAATTCTTGATGAAAATGGAAAATGAGGTCGGCATTTTTGTCCTTTCCTGGCACGGTATTTGTCCACAATTTTTTTCATGAAGAACACCTGGTAGGAAAACTGTGGAGTTATTCCATCCCGTGTGGGTCTTGCCTTTCTGATCCAGTCTGTCAGATGCCTCACGAAGTCGAAGAAGAAATCTCCTTCTGGAACTGATATAACCTGGAAGCAATGATGTAAAGATGTATCAGAAACAAGAAATACATTTAAATCGGAAAATTTACTGATTTCTTTAACGAGTTTTGTAAAGTTAAGGTAAAACAAGCACAAACAAATGCTCTACATGCCTCGGTTTATAAAAAAATACTATACATTTTAAGCATACCAACGATAATCTCTTTTAAGATAAGATTACTATGGGCAGGGATTTTATCCATTAAATTTGATAATTGTTTCATGCAAATTTGTCATACTGCCGACAGACAACAATTGGTTTTATCGTTTTTCCATACCAGACGAAGACGGAATTGAGCAAGGAGCAGGAAGGCACAGGATTTAGAACAGCTATCTTTCAGAAAAGACTTAAGAACTTAAGGTATTTTTCGAAAAAAAAGGCCGTGTCTTCTCTATATTAAAACCGAACGTGGTGAGCCAATCATTATATCATAGTATCGGGTGAACCTTATACATCGAGTAAATTCAATAGGTGATTCCTGAACTTATTTTGTGACGAAAAGCTCAAATTGTCCTTAACTGCTTCGTTTCGGAGATACAGTGTGGTGATTAAAAAAAAAATTCCTTAATATCGAAAATGCGTGAAGTTTTTTTTTTATGAAACTCGGTGCGTAGTGGATACTTAAAGAGACTTATTTTTGCTTTATTTTTTTGGTTCCAACAGGAGTGTTCAGGTGTATTTCTTGGTTAATGTCTTTCCTAAAAAGAAAAAAAAATGATACGCCATTTTTCGGAATTTTAATATTTTTTTATAAATAAAAAAAGTTCATTTGAGTCGTTTTGGGTGTAAATAGGGTTTTGGAGTTTATTAAAATATAATGGAAACAACATTGAGCATTTAATTTAAACTTAATCATTATAAGTCTAAAATGGAAGAAATAATCAAAACAACATTGTCACACAGACTGAAACCATTTCTCCATTTATCTTTTTTAACATACTAAAATTCCGAAATTCATTCTTTTTTTTAATCAATTGTAGGTATATCCAAAATGAAGCAGTTAAGGGCAAAACTTTATTTGGACTTTTCGTCTCAAAATTGGTTCATGAATCATCTTCTGAATTTTCTCGATGTACTTAAAGATCACCCTGTATAATAAAATATAAAGTATACAGGGTGGGGCAATAGTGCGTCGGACTTCGATATCTCGAGTTCTACGATAGGTAGAAATTAAAAAAAAATGCAAGTAAACTAAATAAAAAAAGTTTATGCTATGTATATTATTACATTTTTTGAAGCCTCTTTCTAGACTCTATTCATTTCTATATTATTATCGACTATCTCCCAACCACTTGGATGTAATGAATTCTTTTGTTGAAATAATGCCATCTGCAGATGCATATTGAAAAAAATCACTAAAGTCACAATTATGGGTTTTAAGAAAAACTTATATGAATACTAGTTACGAGACATCTAATTAATGTTTCTGATTCATTTTTTACTTCC
Organism: Rhamnusium bicolor; assembly: GCA_029963845.1. NCBI lineage: Eukaryota > Metazoa > Arthropoda > Insecta > Coleoptera > Cerambycidae > Rhamnusium > Rhamnusium bicolor. The sequence continues at coordinate 1,904,949 of JANEYF010001313.1, forward strand.
TAAAAATGCACAGGGTGGCCAAAAATTATTTTTCACTTAAGAACTTTTTAAACTGAATTTTCTCAATTTTTTCACATAGAACACCCTGTATATTTTAACTATGTGATGTAGAAATGAAAAGTGAACCTTTTTGTAAGTACTTCCCTATGGCTAATTGTAACCATAGTCAATAATAATATGAATAGAGTCTAGAAAGAGGCTTCAAGAAATGTACATTTTAAAAAAGGCATTTGCTCCTGTAATTTCGTCTTAGCTCGCCCTGTATATTCGAAAATAATGTCCGGTTACAGACTTTTTTATCTAGTTTACTTGTATATATTTTTTAATTTCTAACTATCGTAGAACTCGAGATATCGAAGTCCGACGCACTATTGCCCCAACCTGTATATCTTGTATATGGATGTATAGAAAAAAAAGACTTGAGTCATTTGATTTGATTTTTTAAAGAGCCAAATAGAATTGGGCTTAATAATAATTTAAAATTAGAGCTCCAATATTTGGTGCAGAGTATTTTTTAAAATTTGATGTAAATAAGTTCAAAATCAGACCAATTTGAGTTCTTTCTGAAAGTTGTCAAAATTCATTCATAAAATTAAACTCAATATTGAATACGGCAAATGATGCTGTGTATTGTTAAACAGTTAAAAACCATTTATGTGTGTCATAATTTATTACTGATTATGAGCAAGAAAAATTCAATTTAACTAGTCTTGAGGATGATAATAAACATACCGTAATGTCAATTAAAAAAGTAGATTTTTCGTTTTAATTGACCTGTTCTCACCAAATTGTAATATACTAATTGAAGAATATTAGTTAATTCTGTATAATATAAAATATCACACTTTTATTAAAATGAATATACTTTACAGTTGTAGTTTGTAGTAGCATGAAAGAGCAACATAATATTATTTACATCCAGGTACCCTCATGTCATTTAAAAATAAATTCTATGGCTAGACGAAGTTGCACTAGAACACAGTACTATAATATATATACCAATATTACCAACCTACCAGCGCAGCGATAAAAACGCTGGATATCAGAGACCTTCAGAAGAAGCAGAAATGTGTAAGTGCTGATATAAGCGCGCTGTAATTAATGTAAAGTGGAAGGTAATATTTAGCACCGAACACTATTTGGCGCCAATATTATTCGGTAACCGAATAATTGGTACTGAATATAATGCATTGATCACAATTTCGGTGTGGTGGGGAGAATTCTAATCTAATCTGGTCTATCCCATCCCAGATTAAATTCCTTAGTTACGTTATGCCGACGAGGAGCAATAACTCCGAAACACGTGTCCGTAGCTGCATAATTGTTTTTTTGGGCACTAAAATTTATAATGTTTGCAAGAAATGGCAGACAGACATACATACAGACACATATGCAGACAATATTTAAATTCAGGGTGTCTTGAAATAGATTTCTGTGCAATTTATGTCTCTTACACATATAACACTTTGTCAGGTTGTATTATTTATTTGGCTTCATAAAATAAGTATAATTACACAACACTATTCTTTACTCGTCTAATTTTGACTTTATTTTGTTGGTTTTACAACTATTTTCATCCTCTTTAGACATTTTCAAGTAATGGGATGAAACAGGTTATAAAACCAACAAAAAGTGAAAATTAAGATGAGTAAAAAGAAACAGTATTTTCTAATTATTTAATTTCAAAATAGTAACGTAATATTCAATCAACTTTTTTTAAGTATAATCATTTTGAAATCAATGAAATTGCTTGCATACAATTTCCCGAGGATCTATCGTTTTGGGAGAGGAGTGTCAATTTCAAGAGAACTGTTTTGTATAAAATGTTCTCTGCCATTTTGCTCCTAACTACGTAAAAGTAGAACTTAATTTTTATGCAAGAAATCCAGGAAAGAGGTACGAGGAACTTAACCATTTTCAAATCGCTGCAACAATAAACAATCCTAAACTTTCAGGACCGTTCTTTATGGCGTCTAGTTACGAATAAAATGTGGTTTATTTAACGTGAACTGATAGTGATATATTTTAATTTTTCTGTCTGACCGGCGCATTCGCCAAAATCTCGCATATTTCCAAATTCACGTCTTAATAGTTCAGCCTTGCATTGATCCGAATTATATTATAAGAAAATACCATTCCACTTTTATTTTAGAAAATATAACGCTTTTCAGTATTATCTAAAATCAGTTTTACGTTACACGTAAAGCAGTAGAAGCACGATTTTTAAATAAATTTCGAAAAGTTTGACGGCTTTAATTTTTAATTATTCTGTTTCACGATTTTAGATTCTCTAATCGCATCCATGTTGTCTTTTAGTATACGTTACACGCATTTTTATGAAACATTCATTTATTAACAACTTGTGTTAAGACAAATGAGTATCAACTAGCATCGTTTTGTATGAATCTCCAAATAGAACGGCCGTGTCGATGCAGCCATTATCTTGATAAAGCTGAACAAACCAACATGTACAAAAAAGTGGTGAAAGATGAAATTTTAACTGATACTTGAATATACAGGGTGGGTCAAATTTTAATCGGGAACTTAGAGAATCGATAGAACACGCCGAAATAATATGGATTTCTCATATAAAGTTATAGCTAAAAATGCTTAGTTTTTCAGAAATAATTGAGATATTGTTATGAAATTCAAAAAGTGCAAGTTGCATACATTTCGAACCATAGTTTTCATCTCTCCATTTAAAATTATGTTAATGGTTAAATGCAAAAGCATGTTAATTTTTTAAACGATTCTCAATAACTAGGGTAGGAATGATTTTGAAATAAGTTTGACTCAAGGGCATTGCATCCTATCAAAAAATTATTATATATCATTTTATTATTTATTAATCATAACACTTTTTTCTGAGGCAATGTAGATGTAGAAAAAAAATATCGTCGAAAGCTCAATGTCATGTGAGATGTTAATATTGGAAATGAAAAAAGAGGTTTGTTTCTCACAAAATTCTTTATTGATGCTATCGGTTTCGTGAATAAAACTTTGTTTCACATCATCAGGCAACAAGAAATTTAATCATAGAGATTTTCCTTGACAAGCCGTTGGAAAATCTCTATGAATAAAATTTTTATTGCTTGATGATGTGAAACAAAATGTTATTCATGAATTTGGTAGCATCAATAAGAATTTTGTAAGAAACAAACCTCTTTTATCATTTCCAAAGAAAAAAATATCTTAGGTCAGTGGCGTCCTGCTTTTTTGTGAAGGTTTTTTCGACGTATTCCCACCGTCACGCCTCTGGTTAAAATGGAGAGATTAAAACTATGGTGACAAGTGAACTGATGTACGCAACGTTTCCCTTCCAAATTTCATAACAGTATCTCAATTATTTCCGGAGAAATATAGAAAAATCTGAAAATAAATTAAAAATTCAACGCTCTCTATCTCGAAAACTATGCATTTTTAGCTTCTTCTTCTTTTCTGGCGTTACAGCCCATTGTGGGCCTTAGCCTCCTCTAGAACTTCCTTCCAGCTATCCCTGTCTAAGCGCGCCTTCTCCATGCTCTTATCCCAATGTTTTTCAGGTCATTATCAACATTGTCTATGAACCTTGTTCGGGGTCTTCCTCTCCTGCGTTGGCCTACTGGTTTGCCGAGCATTGTTTTCCTGGCCGGTTCACTCTCCTCCATTATCATGACATGGCCCACCCATCTCAGCCGTCCAAGCTTGACTGTTTTTACGATGTCGGGGTCTTTAAACAGCCTATACAGCTCGAAGTTGTATCTTCTTCTCCACCCCCGTTTTCATTTACAGCTCCGTAGATTCTTCTCAGGATTTTCCTTTCGAAGCAACCAAGGATGGCTTCATCGCTCTTCGTGAGGGACCATGTTTCCGAACCGTATGTTAGCACTGGTCTTATGAGTGTTTTATAAAGTTTACCCTTCGTGCTTCGAGATATGTTCTGTGAACTGAGCTGTGGAGCTAGTCCGAAATAACATCGGTTGGCCATGAGAACCCTGCGCTTTACTTCCACTGTTGTATCGCTTTGGCTATTGACTAACGATCTGAGGTATACAAACTCCTTCACAGACTCTATCTCAGCGTTTTCGATATTTAGGGGGCGTTGTCTCTCTCTTGCTGGTTGTGCTGCCGCCAGCATGTATTTTGTTTTGTTAACATTTATTATCAACCCCATCTTCCTTGCTGCATGTTTCAGTGCAATATATGTCTCTGTTACTGCTGCCTCGGTAATACCAATAATATCTATATCATCTGCATAGGCCAGTATTTGGGTGGATTTGTTGTATATTGTCCCCGTCGTAGTAACACCCGCTGAACGTACAACTTTCTCGAGAGCGAGGTTAAATAATATGCAGGAGAGTGCGTCTCCTTGTCGCAACCCGTTGGTGGTTTCGAACGGTTCAGATAAGTCACCACCAACTCGTACCCTGCATTTCACTTTTTCCAGTGTTAATTGTGTCAGATTTACCAAGTGATTTGGTATATTTAATTGTCTCATTGTTGAATATAGTTCCTTCCTCTTAATAGTGTCGTAAGCGGCTTTGAAGTCAACAAATATGTGGTGGGTGCTTATTCCATACTCCTGTGTTTTTTCTAAAATTTGTCTTAGCGTAGATATTTGGTGTATAGTTGACTTCCCTCCTCTAAAGCCAGCTTGGTATTTTCCTACTTCTCTCTCCGCATAGGGTCGTATGCGTTTACCAAGTATTACTGAAAATACCTTATATGCAGCATTTAATAGGGTAATGCCTCTATAGTTTGAGCATTCGAGGACGTCGCCTTTTTTGTAGATAGTGCAAATTATGCCTATCTTCCACTCATCCGGGAGTATTTTTTGTGTCCAGATTTCTGATAAAAGCTTATATATGGCCACGATTAGTTCCTCACTACCAGCTTTAAGAAGCTCTGCAGGGAGATTGTCACTTCCCGGGGACTTGTGGTTCGCCAGCTTCTTAATGGCCTCCCTAACTTCGTCCATCGATGGTGGTAGTTGCTGGTCCTCATTATTTCTTGGGTCTTCGTTGGGATTTTCCATTTCCGGTGGCACATTTCCTGCATTTAGTAAGGTGTTAAAGTGTTCCACCCAACGGTCTAGTACCTCTCGCCTAGTGCTTAGAAGATCTCCTTGTGCGCTTTTACATTGTGTAGTTTGTGGTTTGTAGCTTCTTCTTGTAAAATTTGACTTTTTGTAAAACTGCCTATATTCTTGATCTCTGTTGAGATTCTCTATTTCCTGTAGCTCGCGATTCAGGTGTTCTCTTTTTTTTGCTTTATGGATTCGCTTTTCTTCCCTTCTTCTCTCCTTGTATTCCTCTACAGTTAATCTTGTTCTTCGAGTCTGCATTTTTCTATACGCTTCATTTTTTTTTTCTGTTACTTCCGCACATTCTTCATCGAACCAGTGATTCCTAGGCGTTCCACGATCCTTGCCAAGTACCTCTTCTGCTGTAGCCATTATGCCTTGTTTGAGTTTGGTCCAATAGGTATCTATTTGATGATGGTCGTTCTCGCTCTCGCTTATATCGACTATTCTATCATTCAGTATGTTAGCAAAATGTTCCGCCACGCCATGATCATGGAGTTTTTGCACGTTATACTTGCTCGTTACCTGCCTGACCTCTTTTTTTGCATTTGATATTCTTGCTCTCATGGTGCTAATAACTAGGTAGTGATCTGAATCGATGTTGGCGCCTCTGTAACTTCTGCAGTCAGTGACATTAGAGCCATGTCTGGAGTCAATTAAAATGTGATCTATCTGGTTCTTGGTTCTGCCATCCGGAGATGTCCAAGTTGCTTTATGTATGTTTTTATGTTCAAAATACGTGCTAGCTATGGTCATATTCAGTGATGCTGCCAAATTTACTAAACGTATTCCGTTATCGTTGCAGGTTTCGTGCAGGCTGTGTTTTCCTATTGTCGGATGGAAGGCCTGCTCCCTTCCAACTTTAGAGTTCATATCACCTAGTATGACTTTTATGTCATTTCCTGGACATTGCCTGTATATACTTTCAAGTTCCTCATAGAACTGTTCTTTTTCTTCATCAGGTTTTTCTTCTGTCGGTGCGTGAGCATTTATAAAACTGTAATTGAAGAACTTTCCTTTTATTCGGATTCGACATATTCTGGGGCTGTCTGCCTCAAATCCGATCACGAGTCCTTTGAGCCGTTGGTTCACGGCGAATCCTACTCCATCCACATGTGTTCTGTTGTTACAACTATAGTATAGGGTATGTGATTTTTTTTCTAATATTCCGTTTCCTGCATTTTTAGCTACAATCGATTATTTAAGTTTCCCGATTAAAATTTGACCCACCCTGTATAGTGCCTTTTTCCTTGCTTAATTAGTATAAAGTATAATTACTTGATAGAAATAGAACATACAAATAAACTATCCTAGCTTAGGACTTGAGCTTAGATGCGCAATGGTCTAAATCCCGCCCGTTTAGTGTAAAGCGGTTTGCTCCTCTCTCTGCTCCGCCAAAGTGCCAAGCTAGGATTGTTGAGTTATACGCGTACTCGTGTTCCAAGATCTCCCGCCATATTTAGGCTATTCCCGCGCTGTCATTATTTTTCACAACGTACTCGTGTGCATTTTATTCGTTTTTCTTTATTTACAGCAGCAAGTACCATCTAAAAATTAAGTAATAATATCTTACAATTATTAAATTGCATTTATATCGAACATTTGTTTTATTTGTATGCTTACCTAATCTAAGTATAACATAGAAAACCATTTGATATTGCATATTGCATCCCTCAACGATAAGTATACTCTAGAAGTGTTATTTATTTTCGTCAATATTTTATTTTTAACATTTGTTGAAAATAAAACATATAAAATTACACGATTATGTTGCACTAGTCCGACGCGATCTCGACACGAAAATTGGCAATTGGGAGTCTTGTGTATTAAGAATGCTTAAATAGTTGGTTGAAGATGAAGTTACTTTGTAAAAAATCTATTTTGATTAAAAAAAAATAGGGAAAAAAATTACAACATATTAAACGACCAAATAGATTTAAATAATTCTCCGTTATTAAACTTGTGCAGATAACCTAATGCTGTTATTAAAAATCACACCATAATATAATTCACTATCTTGAGAAACCCTCTACATTTAAAGACATATGTACAAATTATGAATTATATGATCAACCATGAAGTGACCCTTCCTTTTTATTCAGTTCGGTTTATATGAAAGCTGTGTATAATTTAGTTTACTTGAAAATGTCCGAATAGGATGAAACTAGTTGTAAAAATAACAAATAAAGTGAAAATTAGACAAGTAATACAAAGTGTTTATATACATATTTTTAAAATCACGAATGCTTAACTCATCTTGATCGAAAATCGTTATGGATTTACTACTTCACTTACCTTCTTTCTCACAACATTATTTGATCTGTTGGATTCATTTTGTGTCATATGTTACTACATATTTTCAAAATAAAAAAAATTTCGCCGCTTGAAAAAACCATGTAGCACGACACTTACTGCTTGTTATTAGTGCTGTACACGTTTCGTTATACGATTAGAAAAAAAATAGTAAAACGGCAATGGAAACAATTAAATAATGCTCATTAAAAATATATATATTGAAACTGGTAATATAACGATATGTTTTCGCCGGTTTATACCACAACTACATTTAGCCTGAATATGGCAGCTGTATGCCTTAACTATTTCTATCAAGTAACTATAGTATAAAATAGCATGAAATTGGCTGTGCGTTTTAAAAGTGCCTCAAGCCCTGCCTACAGAGTGTTCCAGATTTAAAGTGGCATAGAGTAATGGGAGATATAGCCCACTTAGCTGAGTACAAAACACCCTCAAACTTGGCCTTGAATCTTGAATGTTAACTGTTTTATGTTTTTTTGACTAAAATTGTAGTCGGCCATATTTCTGGGACGGCTTTAAATATTTGATTAAAATTTGGTGCAAATATTATATAGCCCAATTAAAATCATAATTTACTATGGAAAAATTCCAGTACCGAACTCAATTTTTATAATGTTGCTCTCAGTGCCAATAACATCACCCTGTATATCATTTTTGGGTAAATATTAGTAAACGTTTAAATAGTCAATAGATCAGTGTATAAAATAATGTCATAATACATGATGGCACGTTTAAGGTTATTCTCCAATAAATTTTCAAAAATATTGACCGACCAAATTTTAAAATCTATAAATTAGATAAACAACTAACTAACGTCACTATTTTATTAGTTTTACTTAAACACCCTACACTAATTAAGCATTCTCATTTTTTTGGACACGAAATACATATTTATAAGAATTAATGCTTTGTGCAGGGCTGGACTCATAAACATATTAAAAGTAATTCCAAATTATTTTAACTCTGCTTGACACTTAGAGCTTTTAACAGCACTATAAGAGAGTTTTACCCAGCTCTGGTAGTAGTTGCCTTTTATTGGTATTTTCAAATTGATTGCCAATCATATTTAATGATACCTCAACAGTTATATCGGCTGAATTATTCATTATTCAACAAGCAAAAAAATTTTTGGTGACATGTTCAGAATGTAGATAAAAATTGAAAACTAAGTTCCCACCCCTAAAAGGTGAGCTTCACCCCCCTAACCACTCAAAAGGGTGCATTTTTGTGGTTTTACGATTTTTTTCACAAAACAGTGTCCTATACGGAAAAAAGTGTAGAAAGAGAAAATATTGCCTATAGTTTTCTATTAAAAAGATCCTTACATGTTTTGGTAGATCTAATAGATTTCGAGTTAAAGGCTGCTGAAGTAGGGGGATGTTTCATATAACAACATAAATTTGTAAATCGCGCTAGATTTTCTCGCAAACGTTTTTTCCTACGCGTACAATGCATAGAACAGAATTTATAGAACAAACCTCTTTTTTGGATTACTATTTTTTTTAATTAATTGGCCCCTTAATGCGTAGCGAACGCAAGAACATCTTTTTTAATTTTATAATTTCCATTTAAAAAAATTAATATATTTTTGAAACTTTAGACGCATACTTGCAAAGTAAGTAAATCCTAAAAGATAAAGGATTTTTTTACTCCTAAGTGACGAGCCTCACCCCTATCCTCTCAAAAGGGATATTTTTCGGCTTTTTGAAATGTTTAGCGAAAAGTGTGCTGTACGCGAAGAAGTGCATGACAGAATTTTCTATAAAGAAGGTCCTTATCATATTTTAATTCATTCAGGTTACAGGCTGCTGAGGTAGGAGTATGTTTAAAATTAATTTGCCTATATATATTTTGCAGACAGAATATTGGCGTTTGATTAAAACCAGCAATTCCTTATCGCCTATTTATATAACCGAGTAGCAGCTCCATCTGTGATCTTGATATCTTGAGCCGGCAAACAAATTTGTGGTAGATGTGCGTGTGTTAAAACCGGTCTACGATGTTTCACCATATGCAAAAATTGCTTCGGACAGAGTTGCAGCAACACAGAAGTCGCAGACTCAGATGACGATTAGTTGTATTTTCAAATAAAATACATAGAATTTAGGTGGAATGCCTATTCAACAAACTACTTAAAAAAAAATGCATCAAAAGCTCTACTCAATGGTGGTGTGAAAATGAGCTTATACTGAGACAGAATTTACCTATCAAAAATATGATAAAAATAAATTTGTATAGGAAATTTTTTACGTAATATTTTTCTTTCAAAACTGTTTTTGCAACGGATAGGAGAAGTATAGGACACTTGTTTCACTTAAAAATTTGAAAAATGGCAAAAATACCCCTTTTACATAAGGGCAAAGCTCAACCCTTAGGGGTGTGATCGTTTTTTAATTTCACTTATTTTGTAAATACGTCATTAAAGATTCAAAAGATGTTTAATTTTATGAATTTAAAATTATAGAATTAAAAAAAAACTCACAACGTATTTGCAACTAAGGGGCTAATTAATTAAAAAAAATAATAATAATAAAAATGTAAAAAAAGAGTGCAACCATTTACAAAAAACTGCTCTAAATTTAGTTCTATGCATTGTAAGAGTATGAAAAGCTGTTTTCGAGAAAATCTAGTGCGAATTATAAATTTTAGTTGTGATCTGATACATCCTCCTGTTTCAGCAGCCTCTAAATCGAAATCTATTAGATCTATCGAAAATATGATAGGAACCATTTTTATAGAACATTTTCTCACATTTCTCTAAATTTTGTTTCTAATAGAACACCATTTTTCTATAAAATTTAAAAAACCAAAAAATACACTTTTTGAGAGGGGAAGTTCGTCCTTTATGGAGGGGAAATAAAAAAAAGAAAAAAAAATAACAATTCTTGTTAGTTTCAAATGAATTACAAATACCGCAGGATGGACACACAACTGGTGTGTCCATTCTGTCAGTTGTAAACCACTCGAGTTTTAAATATTTGCTAATTTATATGAAAACGTATCATTTTTTAACGAGATTTTCATCATATCGGTTTTAATCCATCATTTTTCGGTGGATGTGAAAAATTTCAGAGGCCAATGAAACATTTTTTCGTTTTATATTTTATTCTCAAAATCATGACGTCATGTTTATGAGTTATTTTCTAAGGTATTGAAGCAATGGTAAGTTTACATAAAATGTAGAAGTTTTTAGAAAAAAGTTTTCTGAAATATCAAAATTAATCGAATTTTCAAGCATAATAGATAATACGAATACAAGAAAGGGACCTAAATTGTTTATCAAACAGCCCTGTATTGAATTTCTTAAAATCATTTTTCTGAAAAATGGTATATCAGATTAGAACTTAATGCATTAAAGAGAAATTTCTCAAGTTCGGATACAGAAGGCACATTTTTGTAAATAATTGTGAAAGTTTTGATATATTTTGAAACAATTACTACAAAGATTATATACACTTATAATCTTTGCTACAAATGAAAAGGACATGACTTCATGTTTCTGTAAAATTGTACATAAAAGTAATAAGTGGTTTTAGATAAACGACCAATTAATTTAGTGTGGTAAGAGTAGTGTTAAAAAAAGGGTGTATTTTTTATATAAATTATCAAACAGTATCGTAACAGTACTCTTTCGCAACTCGATCGTCGTAGCGATTATACACATTCTTGAGATCATTCTTGTTCGAAGAGTTCTAGTGAACATGTATCCTAAAGTTGACTGTTTCTGAGTTATTGATGATAAATTAAAAGTTCTAGTAATTCTAATTCATTTATTATTTAACTTTTAACATTTTTACATTTAACTTGTATTTAAATTTTCAATTAGTTTTAATGCAAATGTGATTCAAAATGCCTGTACAGTTGAGTTTTTCGTAAAATTGACATAACAGACCTTATTATCGTTTCTGGATCATTTAACGTTTTATTCGCGGCATCCATTATTTTATCTAATAGTTCTTCCCTGGTTTGTATCCTGACAGAATACAGCAGAGTAGGGATGGACGCGTGACGTGATATTCATTGTGTCACGTCACATGACACGACGTGAGCGTGTAGCATGAAAGCCGTATAGCACGAACATTTTCGTGAGTGTGCGTAATTAAAAATATTCCGAGTCTATGACGTGATTTCAATCTTGTTACGTGCAGCGCGCACACTAGCACATACCCTCACATTACGTGATCGTGCGTGATTAAAAATATTCCGAGTCTCTGACGTGATTTCATTCGTGTTACGTGTAGCGCGCGCACTCGCACATACCCTCACATTACGTGATCGGAAATACCGATTCCATAGGCAATGCATTTTTCCCGTTAACACTTGTCATCAGTTCTTGTTGAGTTATTGCGTTATGAGGTTGCGATTGCAACGCGACCAAACTTCATATGTAGAATTTTATTTAATTATTTCTGTGGAATAATTACGGTTCGTGCGTTACCAAAAATTGTGTATTTAGTGCGTGAGTGTGTGTGTGCACAATTTTGAATATCGTGAGGATGCGTGAGTCTACTTCAACAAGTATATTTGGTCGTTATTACAGTACTCTGTAGCATTGTCCACATGAAGAAACTTAATTGATTGATTAAACTCATTTTTTACTTTTGCATTGTACACTTTGAAGCAGTCCAGCACATTAGATTTGTACTTAATAAAATATGCTACACGATAGCCAGTGTTCTCATCCTTAAAAGTGACAAAATATATCCTATACTGATTGGACCGATATAGGACCACACATCACTGTAGACACGTCCACCTGGTTTCATCTTAACATGACTTCTATCCTTAAAGGATTGTATATATTGCTTCCCATAACAACAACCTTTACAGAAAAAGTTTTGTTTGTCCATTTAATCGACACCTTTAACAAATCCATTTGAAACCATTTTACACAGTGAACTAATGTTGATGTGACCAAGTCTTTCGTGTCAGAGTCTCAGACTTTCACTTGACGTAACGTTTGCACACAACAGTTGGAAACTGCATACTATAGAGGTTATTAGTGCCCTGTATGGTCACTGCACTCAACTGACGTTTACAGTATACCTTACCACAACTTCATATTTTCTTTCACAATCTTCATGCCTTTCTTTGTGAGTACATCTTCCGAAAACAAATTTCTTTTAAGCTCCGGTACATATAATACATCATTGATGGTTGATTCTCCATCAAGCAACTTCTGAATTTCTATAGTACCTTGTCCTTTAACCTCTAATGGCGCATTATTACTTAACATCACAGTTGAACTAGAATCTTCATCGAATGTTGCAAAGAACTCACGTCTATAACACATATGTGCAGTGGCGCCACTGTCCATACTCCATGTATCGGCATCAAAATGGAATTGGTCACTTTGAACAACATTGAAAGCGGTTTCATTGTTCGATGCGGTGAAAGCACTGTCATGAATATTTTGTTTACTAGTACTTTCGCTGTTATTTCTATTGACAGGAAGGACAGACTTCTTGGACAAAAAAGCAATTCTTTGAGATGTGACCACATTTTCTACAGTTATAGCATGCCACGCCAATTCCTTTACTGTTTGTTGGCCTTTTTTATTCATTTGATCTCAAATTCACTGACGCAAGAGCCGTTTCTGTTTCTTCAAAGGCTTCTTCATCAATGAGACGTGCTGTCAGATTAGCGATTGTTTGCCTTCCCTCATCAAGAGATAACCACGCTTGACGGATGTTTTTATATGTCCGTGGAAGTGTGTTTAGTATCTTGGTCATTATAGCCGCATCACTAATTGTTTCACCAGGTTCTCAAATTTGCTTGGCCAAATTTTTTACATTGGCTACATGCTGTGCGACACCATCTTTCAAATCCATTTTGTATTGAGCAAAACGCTCATACACCAGCATTTTATTCGTCTCAGTTTTCTGTTGAAATATAGAGTCAAGCTTTGTAAGTAACTGCTGGGACGACTCACAATTTACAATTAACGTGATCTGGTTTAAATTCATCACTGCTGTTATAGTGAATATGGCACAGGGCACATTTCACTTGGAATTTCCATTGAGGATAGTTGGTGCCATCAAATTTGCTGATGATTCCTATGTCAATCTTCTCACTCATTGTGAACAGTAAAAACAAACAATTTCTCACGACAAACGTTGAGGGTTCTATATTTGGTGAAACTTTAAAACTTCGGGCAGGACTATGTAGGGCAAACCTAATCTCCCAATAAGTCTGCTCTCCTACTTTTCGGGTTTACCTGGGCTCATAACCTGTTGTGCAAAGATTTTCCAGCCACAGTGGTAAACACAGTAAAGAAGTAAGTTTGCAAATAGAAACACTTTATTATAGAACTACAATCTTAACTTTTTGACATACGACATCGGGGGTCAAAAAACACAGATTGAATATATTAAAAAAAAACAGGATTGACATTTTACAGTGATACCAAGATATATAGGGAAACAATAAAACACCCTTAACATTCTACCAGTGTAAACAAATTCGTTCAATCCCTCTTACATTTTCTTTTAACTTACCTTATCTGCAATTTTGACAAACAAACTAAAACCCTCACTAGATCTCAAATTCAACCTCTGGCTGATGTTCTGACAAAAATCTTTAGCTCTTGTACTAGAATCAACTTCAAAAGCCTCATCCGTGTCATCTGGAAAGTAGACCTTGTGGAAAATTTGCGTGGTTTTGTGCTGAATTGCCTCTACTTCTACTTGGTGAGGCGGATACTTCCTCTGACCGTTCCTTAGTGTTTTTTGCAGCCTTTGCAATGAGTCCTGAGAAATGGGATGTCTTCTACTTCTGAGAAATATAGTTAGTTCTTTTAAGAGACTTTGAGAGCAAGTGAATAGTCCTGTTGCTAGCCACATTAACTCCCATCCTCTTTCTTCCGACAGCCTATTTCTGTTGTCAGTCAATTGTTTCATAATTTGGCAGTATATTTCGTCCCTCAGTATTTCATGCTTTAGCGGACCATCAAATATATGATCGGTATACTCATTTCCCAGTCTTGGTCGCTTAGAGGGCAAATCGCCCATATATTTTAATATAGCACTAAAGGCAAAGCAAGCTTCTTCCGCTAGTTCTTCTTTCATCAATAATTTTTTTAACAGGGGTTGTTTTATAGGATCCCGCGAGTGCCTCCATAGATCATCAATGCCACGGCGATTTGAAGTAAGAGTCAGTGCTTTGGACATAGTCCTTTTCAAAGGCGGACGGAAGTGATCTATGGCATATTCCGCTAAAGTGTGGGGTCTGTCTCTTGATTCAGTTCCGTTTACTGAGTATTGCTGGCTAAGACGACGGCCATGTTCAGCACCTGTGAACAATTTTTTTTAACAATTATCCCAATAAACTAAAAGAAAATTGAACAGTTTTAGTAGGCTTTGTTTAAAGCATTCGATCGAGAGTTGATTTCAGCATTAGATTACAGTGAGTGATATGCCTGTCTTCTTCTACTGCGATTTATTATCTATATAATTTTCAACCCTCACCAAATACATCATTCAATTTAATGTTTTTACCACACACATGTACTATTGGTAGGAAAACAATAAAATATTACATTAAAAGTAGTTTTAGAGAAAATATGAACTTAACTCCTTTTGAATAAATATTTTAGTACTTAACTCTTTTTTACTCATTCACAATTTACCAGTTTAAGATTAATTTTAGAAAATAATTATGTTCTTTTAAATACTTTTATTTTTTTTACAGCATGCACGCACTGGGAACCGAGCAAGCACGCACGCACGCACGTACACATGCACGCGAGCATGCACTTAGGAACAAATTAATTTCTTCCATATTTTACGTTCCAATGGAGTAATGTCACATAACTTCTTTTGTACAGATTTATTGCTAAAAATGAGTATACTCCTTTTATACACTTGTATAATTCGTGTTTGAAGCGACGGAGGACTTGATCTTGATTGTTTATACAGATATGTAGATAACAAATATCTTGTTACCTAAATATACTTAACTCATTATACAGAAAATTTAACTTAACTCCTTTTTCTTGGAAACCATCGATTTTATTTATATTTACTGTCTCTACCTGTTTTTTCTACACTTTTCGCTATACTTGCTTACTTTAGTGATTTAGCAATAATTAAACTATGTTAAAAGCAAAAGTAAGTAGGTACAGTGCGTTATACACTTACGAGTATATACTAAAGTACAGGTTATAAAATATTAATAGAGCGGGTACGTTGAAATTTGGAAACTGTTAGAAATAAAGAAAATGCAGGGATTTTATATTTAAATTATAAATAAGATTGCCCAACACATCATTTGAAAAATTGGCGAAATACGTCGACCTTGTTTCCAAGGGGGACATATTTTAATGTAAAACTTGTATACCTATCATCATCCCTCTATCCTACACGGCCACCCCACAAAAAAATTCAAATGGCAAAGGGGATCGAGTGATATATCTTTTGAAAGGTCTTTCAATTCTCTACATAACTGTGTATTTTTTTAAACTTTTATCGATTCGTTCCTGAGAAATAATTGTTTCATTATTTTAGGTTTGGGAAATAAAATTAAAAGAAGCAGTTTAAATTATCGTATGTATTGTTCAAAATGACCCCCACCGACTTCCATACAGTAGTATAATCTGTCTTGAAATTCTGTACGAACATTTCTGAACACATCTGGAGTCAATAAACGGCATTCTCGAACAATTCTTTCACGTAACTCTTCCAGAGATTCGGGTTCTGTTGCTAATACCTTCGGTTTCAAATGTCCCCATAGAAAGAAATCCAAGAGAGTTAAATCGGGTGACCTAGCGGGCCACTCCACAGGACCTCTTCTTCCAATCCATCGTTCAGGAAACCGATTATCCAAAAATTGACGGACTGCTATAACAAAATGTGGGGGTGCCCCATCCTGTTGAAAAAACCAGTTTGCCCTCTAAAAGATTATCGTCTTCTTCGAGGATTTGGTTAATCATTGGGTCGATGTTATTTTCTAATAGATCAAGGTATCTTTCGCCATTTAAATTGTCAGGAATAAAAAACGGCCCGACAATGTGATCCCCTGCCAGCCCAAACATTTAACTTCTGAGGCCTTTGGGTATGAGTTTCCATGAACAAATGTGGATTGGTTTCACTCCAATACCTACAATTGTGCCTGTTTACCTCCCCATTTAACTGAAATGTCGATTTATCAGAAAAACACGTATTGAAACACTGCTTCGTGATACACCGGAAGGCTCAGCTACTTTCCTGCTCGATTGAGTATTATCCATCTGCAAATGACCCAGAACTGCCACTTTGACTGCTTCATTCCTAATCAGTCGCTGAGGTTCATGCTCTTTGTTTCCTACAGAACCTGTTTCCATAAATTTTGTCAATAATTGTAAAACATACTGAGAACCAACCCTTTTATCTGGGTGATTTCTATTGAATATGCGCTCCGTAGCTCTAGCACAATTATCGTTTTTAAAATAAATGCTAACAATTTCTATTCTCTCCTGAAAGATATAAACCATTTTTAGAACTCACTTTGGTAAAATTTATCTCGATTTAAAATGGGTTGTGAACAAATTAATATTCAAGGACTATCAAATACTTATGAGTCTTTTATCATTCCAAAACTAAACGGACAAGGAAAGTGTTTTTTTGTCGAAAAAACTCGTGTTGATTTGGGAAGCACTAAAAAATGTAGTTTTTTAATAAATTCCAATACCCAGTGCCGTGTATTTTAGATTTTTTAAACGATTTAGATTGTGTGTAAGCATCAAAAACGGACAAGGAAAGTGTTTTTTGTCGAAAAAACTCGTGTTGATTTGGGAAGCACTAAAAAATTTAGTTTTTTAATAAATTCCAATACCCAGTGCCGTGTATTTTAGATTTTTTAAACGATTTAGATTGTAAGCATCAAAAATAAAATTATTTTCCTTAAGAACGAATCGATAAAAGTTAAAAAAAAAAATACACATTTATGTAGGGAATTGAAAGACCTTTCAAAAGATGTATCATTCGACCCCCCTTGCCATTTGAATTTTTTTGAGGGGGTGGCCGTGTAGAGTAGAGGGATGATGATAGGTATACAAGTATTACATTAAAATATGTCTTGTAAACAAGGTCGACGTGTTTCACCAATTTTTCAAAAAATTGTTATCTCCAATGTTATTCAGGGTGCATACTTTTGGTTGGGACACCCTGTATGTACAGAGTGGGAAAATTTCGATGTTTGTATAGTGTAACTCGGTAACTGTAAGAGATACAAAAAATGGAAGACACATTCTCGATCTCTTTTTTTGAGACAAATTCACTGACGAAAACAAAAATGTGCTATCGTCTTTTGTTTTCTAGTTATAAACAAAAGTTCGATTTTTCGACTTTTAGACACGTCAATATCTTGGTTGTCTGTAAAATTATGAAAAAACAACTTTTACATTCTTGAGGCGCTTTTTTCTGTATAATACAGTGGCGTCGAGAAAATTTAAAAAAGGTGCTATTTCGAGTTATGACATAAAGTTGTATTTTTCTTAAAAGGGAATGGTTGGCTATGGTTTAGTTAAAAAGGATTTTTTTTTTCTCTTTCAAACTGTATATCATGTGTGGGGTCGCTTTTGATGAGTAAGTATTTAATAACGAAAATAATCTTTTAGTAGATTACTTTTTGCGTTTTTTTTATATTTATTCCAAGTAGGCGTGTGTCATCTATGACAGTGTTTATCCATTTGTCAATAAATTGCATATTAATAATTTAGTTTCCGTCATAATTACACCCCATTTAATCGTAAAAGTGAAGATGTCTTACGAAAATTACGAGAAATGTGATATGCTAGAAAGCTTTATTCAAAGTAATAACAATTGTGATATTGCATCCGAAATATATTTCAATCGCTATCCAGAAAGAAGACAACCTAATAAAGCTATTTTTAAGAGGTTAAAAGAAAATTTCATTAATTGTGGGCCCTTCAACTAGCTAAGACCAAAAAAATTATATCTAATTTTAAAATACATTACAATTACAAAATAAAAATTAAATTAAAGTAAATGTTCAAACTGATGCCCGTTATGTTCGTTACATAAATTACACCTCTTCATAACACTCTGAACTGCATTATAAATATGAAGATTTGAAATGGAATTCACACAGTCTATAAAATTTTATCTGAGTTCATTTATGTCGGTACTGATTTTCTTGTATAATTTGTCTTTGATGTGGCCCCAAAAAAATCCAGTGGCGGCGTTAAATCAGGTGATCGTGGTGGCCACCTCACTGGTCCGTTACTTTCCATCCAGTCATTTCCAAAATTGGTATTTAATCTGAAACTGTCCTGATATTATGAGTTGGTGCACCATCTTGTTGGAAGAACTGATTTTTTGCCTCAATTAAGGGTAGATTGTCCATAAACTCCTCAATAATTTTTTGGTTTAAGATTTTCTTGATATATGTGATATGTTAAAACGCGATTGCCACGTAGAGCACACCGAACACTAAAACCAAAGCCTCCCTAATATAGGCTTCATCTGTCTAAACTACATTTCTAAAGAAGAATGGATCTTGTTGACATTTATAACGATACCATATGCAAAACTCCAGTCGTCGCAGAAGATCAGTTGGTTGCAGGTGATGTTGTTTCCCTATTGTATTGAATTGTATTGATTGAAATATATTTTGGATGTAATATCACAATTGTTATTACTTTGAATAAAGCATTCTAGCATATCATATTTCTCGTAATTTTCCTAAGACATCTTCACTTTTACGATTAAGTGGCAGTGACGGATTAAAGTATTTGCCGGTTTACGCAAACCTAAAATTTCCGCCTCTAATAATAATAGGAAAGTAGCTAATTTCACATTAAATAAAAAAGTGTAAGTTGTGATTTACTTAATACCTAAATAATAATTTCTAAATATGATAAAAGCAAATAAATAAGGAATAATTAGGTAATTGTAAAAATTATAAGGGTAATTATTACCTGTATTAAAACAGTTTTCGCCGTGATTTTCTTGCGGCAACGTCATTAATGGTAGACTCAAAGTCAGTAATTGTTGTCAGGTTACTTTCTATTACCAAAATCGCCAATAATATTGATATTATGTTATTGTTATCATTTTACATAAAAAACGTCGGCGTCTTTGAATGGCTGTACAAATTGTACCGCCACTCAAAGATGCTGACGTTATCATTTATTATACATTATTATATTATTTAGGCGCCTTGATGGACGGCGCCCGACAACCGATAGCGGCATAGTAAATTATGTCTATTCATTATTATGTTACAAGTTACAAAGTTATATAAGTGCAAGTTGTGCAGTCGAGCGAATTTTTATTATTCTGATTTTGCCTGCCGCCCCTAAAAATCTGCCGCCTTACGCCTGTGCGTAATTAGCGTATAGGGTAATCCAGCACTGTTAAGTGGGGTGTAATTATGACGGAAACAAAATTATTAATATGCGATTTACTGACAAACGGATAAATACTATCTTAGGTGATACACGCCTACTTGGAATAAATATAGAAAATATAAAAAAAAAAACGAAAAAATTAATCTACTAAAGATTATTTTCGGTATTAAATACTTACACATCAAAAGCGACCCCACATATGATATATAGTTTAAAAGAGAATAAATTTCCTTTTTAACTGAATCATAGCCAACTGTCATTCCCATTTAAAAAAAATAAAACTTTATGCCATAACTCGAAATTGCACTTTTTTTAAATTTTCTCGATGACACTGTATTATACGGAAAAAAAAGTGCCAGAAGAATGTAAAAGTTGTTTTTTCATAACTTTACAAACAACCAAGATATTGACATGTGTCTATAAGTCGAAAAGTCGAACTTTTGTTTATAACTAGAAAACAAAAGACGATAGCAAATTTTTGTTTTTGTTAGTGAATTTGTCTCAAAAAAAGAGATCGAGAATGTGCCTTCCATTTTTTTGTATCTCTTACAGTTACCGAGTTACCCTATACAAACATCGAAATTTGCGCACCCTGTACGTGATTTTATGTAAATTTGATTATAATTTCTAAGTATTTTCTGTTATAAATATCCATATCTTTTGTTTTTAGTATTTTCTTACAATTATCTGTACCCTCCTAAATATATGTCAACGATATTCACGTAAAATTATGTCCAACAGTTGGAACGCCGCGGTGTCACATTCATTCCACAAGGTGTACCTCCGTGCGTCGTACCTTCCGTGAAACTGTAAGTGTAGCGATTTATCTCTAGAATATATAAACATGAACTTAACATTTTTAAAAAATACTCATATATAAATTCTTTGTTACTGAAACATCGTACAGTGGTTAAATTAAATTGAAGAAGACAAAGGTTTAGCGCCGCCACTCATGTTACCCATCTAATTTAAATTTAAGTTGGTCAACATACAATATTAACTTACCTTCAACCGAAAATAGCTGAAGAATATCAGTTGGTGGTTTGGACATACATGGCAACACGTACACAGTTTCTGCGGGAAAATCCCCCTTTTCCTGTGTTCTTTCGCATCTCCCAACGCACCATCCCGAATTTAGAACAGTTTCTCCCGTACTGTCTTCTTCTAAAATGATCAAATCTCCTTTTAAGAAAGTTAAGAAGCTTGACCCTTCCCCAGGCGCTTTGTAATCTTGCAACGCAATTACAAATTTTGATCTTTTCTTCAATCCCTCTAAAAAATACACCACCAAATCTCGAATATCCTCAGCATTGGGGCTTTGGAATGTAAATTCTTCACCTCTAACAGTATTAAGACTAAACGTTTGGGTAAAGACTTTATTGGTCTTTTGACTTGACACTGTAGTAATCTCAGGGAATGATAACTCGAGCAAAACTTGTTCTTGATCATCCACTACATAGACACCTGTCCAATTTACTGCAATTATCACATCATTTTTCGGAAGATTTGGCCCAGAATTACGATAAGCCTCGTAAAATCTTGAGAACAACAGAGGCCATTTGAATTTTGCATAACTAACTACGTCTTCTTTAACACGTAATGATGCCACTTTTTCTTTAACATAGTAACTTTTTTTATAAGCTTGTACTACTAATGCAGCCCATCTGTCCACAGCTTTCTCAACACCGGTCAAACAATAGTCTGGTATATAATTTGGTAACAATGTTAACAGCCTTTCTACATTCATGTCAGAGTTGTATTCTATAAAATATTGTTGAGCTGCTATCATTGCCAGATCTTCTTCTTTATCACATCTATATTCTCCAAACTTTACCCCTCGTACAACTTGCTGGTATATTAGGTTTGTAGCTACTTGATCTTCTGTAGGTTCGTGCCATGGGGCGAATATCTCTTTCCTGAAGAACAATCTCCATGGGGCGTTTCGTTCTTGAGCACCTTGTTCCTTAGCATATTGTTCACATTGTGATATGGCGTCCATAACGTGGTCTCCTCCACTTCCTAGCGAGGAAACTTTGTCGAAAAGTGCTATATACAACGAAAAACCAAATTGATCCTTTAAACCAATTTTGTCCGATAGTTGATTGCAAAGCTCTCTAGCCGTAGTAGCTGAATCCGCAAGAAGAGTCTTTGTGTTACCGTCCATGAAAGTTATAGGCAGCATAATCGGTTTCTTAGACTTAGTAGCTTGAAGTTCCAACCAACTAGGCGGTTGGTTTCTTGTACCATTATTAAATGTTCTTTTCAGCCTATCCTCACAATATGGCGCATACCCAGGAGGACCTTCTCTAATAAATGCTCTTAAGTAGCTTACAAATTTCTCCGATGGCGCAAAACATCCAACACATAACGATAAAAGTATCCAGCCTCTGGCATGTGACGATTTTGAAGGATTATTTGTTAACTGTTTACAAATTTGACAGTATATTTCGTCTCTAAGCTCCGCTCGCAAAATACCGTGCCCAATAATAAAATGCAGTTTTTCCAAATTGCTGGTAGGTCTCGACTCAAGCCACGACTGATAGCTGTCAGCTGTGTATTCCTCGTCCTGTAATTTTCTTCTTACATCTTCTCCAAGTTTATTTTTGCGTTTGAGCGTAAGGGATACAAGTTTGTTCCTTATAGATCTAGGTTTTTGTTTTAGGAAAGAATCTGGATCTAAACCCATCAGTTGAGCTTCTTGGAATTCTTTACTGCGTATGAAATTACGCCCAAGCGTTGCTGTGACTTTAGACATTACAGACGTGTTGTCTCTATCCATTGTATGATATCTTGGCTCTGGTAAATCTCCTGTGAATCGCAGAATAGTTATCCACAACGCTTGGGCTGCCTGAAAATTAAATAAAAACAATTTACAAATTCTCTCTACGTTAAATACTATTCGGTACTTACAAGTTGGTCCCCTTGAGTATGTAGAGGTAATAGAGGGTGTTTCAATGGTTTTCTTGAATACTGATGTCCGACATTTCCTTGGAAATAAGTAGCTGCGAATTTTTGGAATTTAAATTCGCTTAAATCTTCCTCGTCTTCTGAAGCGGTTGCCATCGGACTTATAATTTCGTTTTCAGCTGGCTGTGATGGTAAATCGTTGAATACTGACGTTTCTCGACCTAAAAGTTATATGTATCAGGAAAAGTACTATGGTTACAATAGTAAGTACCAACCAGGTGTTGGTGCTTCACTGGAGCTGTCTGGTAAGAAGTCAAACATGGCTTCTACGAGTTTTGAATCATCTACAGGTTCATCGGCTTTTCTAGCAGCTTCATTAATTTTATTTTTCTTCTCCTCGACCATCTTACGTTCCTCTATCTCTAATTCCATTTCCTTTCTTTCCAATTGATATATTCTCTCCCTAAAAATAGCGTTAGTATGAGTAACCAAATTCGTGATGTATATATATATATATATATATATATATATATATATATATATATATATATATATATATATATATATATATATATATGTATATACTTCATCTTTTTAAAAAATATATGAGGAAAATAACTCAGATTAAGAAATAATCTTTACAGACATTTGATTTGATACTTTATTAATACCTGTGGATTATCTCTATAAAAGTATGTACGTGATGATAAATTTAGGCGTTTCATTTCATTTCGTGGCCTTATTCTTGCCTAGAAAAAACTTAACACTCAAACTACATTTTTTTCCTGGGAATTCGAATACAGAAACAAGAAAACAATTTAATATCAACTATAAATCAAATATGATCGAAAAATAAATTGTTTTTAAGAAGTATAAGGGTACTAATTAGGAGTAAATCGACAAATACTGTATTAATTTTTTACGTCCATTTTCGGCAGAAAAGGCTACACTTTCTTATTTCTACCGAAATTAAATAAATTTTTTCAGATTTAATTAATCAACTTTTTTCCAATCCGCACAATACACTTCGCGCTAAAATGAGTTTGTAATGATTTTTACCGACAATGGCAAAGATTAAGTACATTTTCTTTATTTTCCCACTAAACATTTCAAGTTGTAATTTGATCGCTTCAACGTTGTGGCAGGTGGTCACAACGTTGGCGTGACCCAATTACAACTCGAAATGTTTACTGGGTTAGTTCGTTAGTTCTAGCTGTATATTTAAGTATTGTTTGGTAAAATGAATTCAATTTTCAGTTAGGCTGTTTCGTTTTCACATAACAAAGTCCAAATTAAATTGTAAAGGTCACAAGTGTTGTGTGCTAATATAATATTTTTGGATAAGAACTAATCATCTTGACTCAGAGTACGCAGTAAATCTTGTTCACACAGTATTTTCTTGTGTAAAATCGCATTCATAAATAGTTTTTACAATTTTTGCTTTTGTCATATCGCTTTCTGATTGGGCTGAGTGGCATTTATTTATTAAAAGAACTAATCAGAAAGCGATTTGACCATCGGTGGATTGCGAGGGGGGATGCAACCTCGGGCTCCTCATTTAAGTCCTTGTCATCTTAGATTATAGGTTCAGGAACAGGATCCCATTCACTGCGCTTTTTTCTATTGTCTGATTTGACCTAAATATTTATCATTATAGGTATAAAATATGCTGGCCTGAAATTGTAGAACAAATTTTAAACATCTTATAAATAAAGTATAATAGCAAATAAATGGGGCATTCGGCAAAACCGCATCATTCCGTGTGGTTCTATTTCTTTTCGTCATGCGTCAGTTCCAATTCTGACTAGCATTGACAACACTGAATGCTGCCTTTATTTTCGGTCTTCGAAAAATCTCGCATATCGTGTAGGTAGTCCACAGTCATTTCAGCGCAGAGTGCAGCCTGCGGTCACTTCACTAGAAAAAATTATAGTATATTCACAGAGTTCTGAGACCGTTTCATAATAAATACATGCGTTGTTCACCTGAGCCTAGTTCACAAAGCCAATCATGCGTAAAATTATTCTACATTCTACATCGGTTTCTATAAAAATTTAAAGCACAAAACACAATAACAATAAAATTTCAATTATAACTAAGTAATTATCGCGACCTTTACAACACTTAATAACTGAAATTAACAATTCAACAACAAATTTGTCATAGCGCCTTATGTCAAATGCCGGGGACCGCAAATATATGTAGCCTAGGGCCCCGACAAAGCACGGTCTGCCACTAGATACAGGAAAAGCAAAAGCTGACGTACTCTTTGTTGGTGGTAGACTTTCAAGCGGAAGATTTGCCTGTGAATGCATGAAATCGTGGTAAAGCAAAAGCCTTTTCCTTTCCAGTTGCTGATTCTATAGCATGAACCGGAATAAATCTGTAATTCTTCCATATTCCAAATGCAATCCAAACTGTATCCAGACCCTTTGTTGACCAGATAAAGAATTAGGCAATTGCTAAAACTAACATACCTACCATGTTCTGAGGATGCAGCATTGTCAGCTTCTTCATGACCAAGGCAAGTAACATCAATGGATCTTTGGCCAGTAATATTTCCATTAACTTGTTCACTTGCTGTGGTTACAACCTGTACATTAGTGATATAGCTAATGTTCCAAGTAGACTAAAGAGATTTTCATTATTACTTGAATTTTCCAAGAAATTTTGCCAATTTTTAGGTAAAATCACGTGTGAAAGCACTTGTCTCCTGGTTCCTGCTACCCTCTTCATTCTAGTTTCACTTCTAATATTTGGTGTTATGTATCTGTCCTAATTCAAATCAATTCTTTGACAGCCAAAAACTTCAATGTCTTTACAAATGTGAGGGAAAATTGTGCTCATATAATAAATCATCAAATGTCATTGAGGAGTGTGGGTTTAAAATGTTAGTAAGAACGCGCCATCATAAACTATAACATCACAGGTCCTTGAGAAGGAATTGTCATTCTTCTCTACAGTGTCCTCTAGAATGTGTGCTAGGTCCATTTTATTGCTAAGTGGAAATTCACCATTAGCGGAAAAATTTGAAAAAAATTCTGCATTTCCATCTGACAATTCTGTGTAACGACTAATAGTCTGGAAAATAGCTGGAGAAATATTTTTAAAGTCTTCGGTATAGCATTTTTCTTGTTGGCCCTCTTCGCAGGAGTACTCAAGGGGAGAATTTTGTTATTTTTCTGAAATTGCGATAAGAACGTCCCCCTTGTGCAAAGAAAGATCAAAAAGATATCAAACACTCTTTTGTATTATGTGCAAACAAAATTGTAGCATATCCACTATATGAATTTGCTGAGAACGGCACATGCACTGATATTTTGCCGCCAAGTTTTGGAACAAGATTTGTTCTTGCTCTAATGATTTATTAGTATGAGTTATAATAAAGTTATAATAAAACAACAAAAGTATAAAGCGTTTTTCTATTATCTTTCCTCGCCTTTATAGCACATAAATACATGGCGTGGAATGTGGAATATGCTCCGCACTGATGATATTTACCATGACATATGTCATTTTCTGCTACTGAAACTGTACTCTAACTTCCCATTTCACATTCGGTCTTATTTATTCAGGAATAGGAAATATTTTTGTATGAAGGGAACTCCCTTTTAGAAAAAACGTGTACGCGTGTTTCAAAACAATCAATTAGGAATACTTTGAAATATAAACCTTTTTTTATGTCGACTATCTACTTTAAATTAAATTTTGATAAATATTTTATAACAGAAAAAATATTTAATAAAACCAAGGGTTATTTGATCGCAAAACATACTAAAATTATTCGTAATTACCTGTAATGTTGTTCAGCGATTTCTTTGGCCCGTTTGTTTCCAGCATCCTTCAACTCCCGCTCCTCTTTCTTCTTCAGTCTAAGAGCCTCCACATGGTGTTTTTGTTCAAATATAATTTTCTTATATCTCCTCTGGGCTATCAACCTCCTAACATGAGATTGTATCTTGATAATAGCCCACATTTTGTGCCCGTACTCCCTTCTTACCAAGTAACCTCTTGCATGGGCTTGGAGACCCACTATATGTCCCCTTAAATGTCGGAAACGATGTGACAGAACTCTTGCGCGTATTAAAGCTTGTAATCTCATGTAACCTACACGCATTTTCTTGTATCTCTGCCTCTGTATGTAACCCTTCCAATACTTTTGAATGATCATCGTGGCAGCCCTCAGCCTCAAGAAACGTCTTCTATATACCCAGCCACGAATAGACCTTTGGAGAATGAGTATTTTCTTAGTCAGAACTCTGTCACGTTCTTGCTCCAAAAATAAATCATGAGCATCCTTCAGGAAAACCTTATTGTGACCGAGTTGATAGTCGGTTCTGCCCAAAACCATGGAACATATTCTTGCGGTGGCTGCTCTACAATCAGTCTTATGGGAAGGGGGGTACACCAGATATTAAAAACCTATATCTTTCTACAAACTCAGTAAAACTATGTCTAATAGGATAACCAGCCCTTCTTATTCTAATAGTTTCCATCATACCAGAGTACCTTAATTGCCTACAACACAAATTCCTGTCGAACATCATAGGCTTCTTATATTCGTTTGGTTTGATACATCTAATGAAAAATGGCTGACAATTTGAGAGTGTCCTCATCAGCGAGTCTAAGCTTTTTTTAAACTGCGTTGACAATGTTGGAGCTCTTTTTCTTGTCTCTGAGCCCATGCCAATATCTTCGGCAAATATTTGCTGCAAGAATTTGTTGCTACTAATTGTAACAAGTTGTAATAAGTCTGCACTGAAGGTATCCCTGTTTTTTTCTAAAAATCCACGGGTGTCATAAAATACTACTCCTGCAAAATGGTTTAGACCGAAACTCGTATTAATATCCGATCTAGGTTTCAAATAGTTTCTATGATTTCCATGTTGTTTGTGCAATTTCGCCAGCAACGTTTGGTCAGTTCCTTTTGGAAATTTACTTTCTTCATCTATGAGAGCCATAATATTCAACTGTTTAATAGCTATTAAGTCTAAAGCATCTTGATTGTCCACGAATTCGATGTGTTGCCAATTTATTCCTTCTAAATTATATTCCTCTTGTTCCAGTTTGAAGATATGCCTAACAAAGAATTGCTGCAAATTTTCGTTAGCGTAATTTATGCAAAATTGTTCAAAGCTGTTGTGGTCGAAGTTTTCAAATCCGAATATATCCAAAACGCCTATAGAACTCCTTTGCCGTTCTTTTGGTCTGTATATGGCATTGTTAATTTTTCTGACTATAAGTACGAATAATCTACCATAAATGCCTTTAACGAAGGCGTCTCTTACATCTACACTTTGGTCCCTAGATAGGGTGGAAACAACTGTTTCTCCATGAGCGAACAAGGTTTTCCTAGTCAGTGCGGCAATTAACGGTTGAATTGGAACACCCAAAAGATTGGCGACTCTATGAACGTTGGTGTGGTCAGGGATTTCTGTAGCGTCTAGATTGTCCACCACTGTTGCTTTGTATTTAATATTGCCCGTGTGAAGCAAAGCCGCTAACAGCTTCATGATTTCCCAGATTTCTTGGTCGGAAAAAAGGAGAACTTTCATCGCACTTCTTATGTCGGCAAATTCAGCCGCATCGTCGCGGCCTTCGCATGTAATACAGCCTCCCTGAAAATTAATAAAATTGTTTCTATTGGTAATGTTTTCATCTACGGTCGGTGATTGTGATTATTTCAAAATTAGACTGTTTAATTATCTTGAAGTGTTTTATTTATTAAATTATAATTTGTAAATAACATGACTTTAAACTAAAATAACAAAAAGATTAAATGTAAAATGTTAATATAAATATAATGTGACAGTTAGCCTTACCCCTGTGAGATATCTGTACTGACTGGCATCTCCAAGCTCCAATTTCTTTTTATCTTCTTTACCTAACCCCGCCAAAAGGCAATAAAAAACATGGTAGTTTCTCTCATCGGGATTTTGAGAGACTATCCTACTTTTCTCTAATAAATATTGTTCGATTTTAGCGCCTTCTATGACCCCATTAACATTAAAATGTATGTCGATATATTTTCCAAATCTGGAACTATTGTCGTTTCTCACAGTTTTAGCATTACCGAATGCTTCCAAAATCGGATTGGCTTCTAAAATTTGCTGTTCTATCCATGAGTGTTTCCCACTAATAGCTGCCAGATATTGCAGTATTAATTTCGTGCTTTCCGTTTTTCCCGCCCCCTGATTCCCCGGAAATTACAATACATTGATCTTGACCATATCTCCGCATGTGTCCATATGAATTGTCACCGATTGCGAAAATATGCGGAGGCAGTTCGCCGATCTTTCGTTCTTTGTACAGTTTTATCTGGTCTGCTGTGTATATCGGTAGAATTTGGTAGGGGTTTACGGCGACTAAGATGGAGCCGGTGTATGTCTGTAAGAAAAAGTACGAATTAAATAGATTTGTTTTCTACGCCTATATGTCACACATCATGATGATAAGGAAATATCCTCATTACTATACATTATTACAACAATCCCTTTTTTGTCATGAACAACTAGATTATAAAATTGATCAACTTTACTCTTAATTTTACATACTTAACGCATAATATACAGGGTGGGGCAATAGTGCGTCGGACTTTGATATCTCGAGTTCTAAGATAGCTAGAAATTAAAAAAAAAATACAAGTAAACTAGATAAAAAAGTCTACAACCGGAAATTATTTTCGAATGTACAGGGCGAGCCAAGACGAAATTACAGGAACAAGTGCCTTTTTTTTAAAATGGAATGCCATATTATATATCATTTTTTGAAGCCTCTTTCTGGACTCTATTCATTCCTATATTATTATTGACTATCTCCCGACCACTTTTATGTAATGAATTTTTTTGTTGAAATAATGCCATCTGTAGATGCATATTGAAAAAATCACCAAAGTCACAATTATGGATTTTAAGAAAAACTTATGTGAATAGTAGTTACGAGACATCTAATTAATGTTTTTGAATTATTTTTACTTCCTAAGAATGTACAGTGTAGCCAAAAATTATTTTTCAATTAAAAACTTTTTAAACAAAATTTTCTCAATTTTTTCAAGCGGAATACTCTGTATATTAAACAATGATGTATTATAAAAATGAAAAGCGAACATTTTTTTGTAAGTACTTTCCTATGGCTAATTGCAACCATTTTCGTTTTATGGAGCAATAAGTACAAAATTCAATAATAAACTTAAAAAATAGAGATTTCTTCAAATAATTCATTAGAAAAAAATTGTAATAAATGCGTCACATGTTGCCCATTTTGATTGACACATCTCTATGTGCTTTTGAAATAAGGTTTCTATTGTTCCTAAAATTTCCGGTGTGATAGATCTAAAAGCAGTTATTATCCTTTCCTTCATATTTTGTACTGTTGTTGGTGTGTCTTTATAAACAATTTCCTTCACGTATCCCTATAAAAAGAAATCCATTATTGTAAGATCAGGGGATCTAGCAGGTCATTTAGTGGGTTCATTTCTTCCAATCCATTGAAATGGGTAGGTATTATCTAACTGCATTTAAATAATGTGGTGGAGCACCATCTTGCTGAAACCACATCCTAATTCGAATCCTTTCAGAAATATTCACCAATAATTATTGTGGTAGATAGTTTTCCAGAAAATGAAGATAAATAGCTCCAGTCAATGTACCATCAAAGAAATATGGCCCTATTACATGTTCTCCAATAATTCCACGCCAAACGTTTATAGACCTTCTGTGCTGATTATCAACGTGCCTAAAAAAGTGAGGATTTTCCGAAGCATAATAATGTAAATTGTGCCTATTAACAAATCAATTTTTATGAAAACTTGCCTCATCAGTGAATAAAACATTACTGAAGAAGGTGACATCTTGCATTTTATCTTAGGCCCAATTACAAAACTGCAGACGCCTTTGAAACTCGTCATCAGATAGTTCCTGCTGCATTTGATTATGATATGCATGGAACTTATTTATTTTTAAAATTCGACCAGCCAGACTGTCTACTTATTCCTACCTATGAGCTCACTTCTCTCTGACTAATATGGGGATTCTCAACCGTTGCCAGCATTACACAAAACTCATTTCCTTCATTCACAACACATTTGATTCTTTCACTTTTTTATAATCGACATTTCCAGTTTCCACAAATCTATCGAGAAGGTTTTGGAAGCTACTAACATCAGAAATCCTTCTTTCAGGATACCTTTGCTTATAAATTCATTTGGCAAGCAAACAATTTCTGTCTGACTCGCCCAAAACAGAAGTCATGTCTACAAGTTCCGCTTAATAAAAATTTTGTAAACCTCGAAATATTTTAAATTTAATACAAATGAAACTGACGACCGATAAGTGCGATAAATGATAGCTTGTACAAGACAATTTATATTAAACTGAGGTTTTATTGCTTGTCGAATAACGAAAACAATAGAAAAAATTACAAAAAAACTATTACAGTAAGGGACCAGTTAAATACTATTTACCCATTTCAATGGATTGGAAGAAATGGTCCCACTAAATGGCCTTATTTCAAAAGTGCATAGAGACGTGTGTCAATCAAAATGGGGAACATGTGGAGCACTTATTATAATTTTTTCTAATGAATTATTTGAAGAAATCTCTATTTTTTAAGTTTATTCTTGAATTTTGTACTTACTGCTCAATAAAACGAAAATGGTTCCAATTAGCCATAGGAAAGTACTTACAAAAAATGTTCGTTTTTCATTTCTACATCACATCGTTGAAAAATATACATCGAGAAAATTCAATTTAAAAAAGTTCATTGAAAAATAATTTTTGGCCACCCTGTACATTTTTAGGAAGTAAAAATGATTCAAAAATGTTAATTAGATGTCTCGTAACTAGTTTTCACATAAGTTTTTCTTAAAACCCATAATTGTGACTGGTGATTTTTTCAATATGCATCTGCAGATGGCATTATTTCAATAAATGAATTCATTACATCCAATTGCTTGGGAGATAGTCAATAATAATATAGGAATGAATAGAGTCTAGAAAGAGAATTCAAAAAATGTACTGATATACATAGCATTCCATTTTAAAAAAGGCACTTGATCCTGTAAATTCGTCTTGGCTCGCCCTGTATATTCGAAAATAATTTCTGGTTATAGACTTTTTTATCTAGTTTACTTGTATTTTTTTTTTAATTTCTAACTATCGTAGAACTAGAGATGTCGAAGTCCTACGCACTATTGCCCTACCCTGTATATTATAAAGGCTTCATCATTAGGAAATGAATTATTGCTAAAAATCGCATGCGAATTTTCTCTGCAGAAAATTTAGAAGCAATACTCATGATACATTCTTATAACTAGAACATAGGGAAATTTATGACATGACGTAAATAACAGAGTCGCACTGGGGAAGGATATGCAGATTTTTCTTCATAAAATTTTCCAGTTACAATGAAACAGTATCTTACCTTGTAAGATTTGAGGAAAGTTGGAGGCCGCAGAAAGGTGCAAAGTATAAAATAATTCCATGCTGTTTGAAGAGGGCTGGAAGTGTGGTGAATGTAACAGTAACGCTAGCAGTCCTAGTTTTTTTTTCAAGGAAGCTGAACATATAAGAATCATACTAACATCTACACTGCGAAAATGTCATTGACAGCAGATATCCATTCGTTAACCCTTTCAAATGTTTCGCGGATGGGTGGAGCGATGGGCGGAGACAGTACACAAAACACTATAACTATTGTTCACTATATTCACTAGATTCTGTAGGGGTATCCCCTACTGCCATTGGAACCTTAGCAACCTCTTGATCATTGGCGATTGCCACTGCGAGACAAAAAACTGTTGACCTGTTTCACATTTTTCAAATTGCTAAAGTAATAAGTCGCGGTCTCAATCTAGGTAGTCCAGTGTGTTAGAATTGGTTCTGAAGACAGTTGTATGTGTGAATGCGTTTCACAAAACAACCGTATGTGTCGAGGGCTTTTTAAATACTTTTACATTTATAATTAGTACGTGGCCACTTTGGGATAACACTCCCTAACTGTTTCTTCCATTCGGTGTAAGGCGTGTGCCAGGCAAGTAATATGACGAAAATTACAGGCATTATGTAATAAGAATATAATAGAAGGGTTAACTCCTTCTCTAGCGTCTCGTAAGTTTTCCCTATGTCTACTTATAACAGTCACAGTATTTGTGTACTGACTATTTGTTTTATCTCTCTACATTAAAAAGGAAATTATTGGTTTCGAGAAATTGTGGCGTTTGGTGGTACATTGATACGCTAAAATTGCCTGAAAAATGGATCGAACACTATTCATGCTACTGATGTGTGAACATTTTTGAGGTGCTTATCTTGTCGTTTCACAGAAATTAATCTAAAAATAGTTGCTTCTAGCAAATAAGAATGGACATGAATTAGGAAAATACTAAAATAGCAAAAAAATAATTTGGATATTCTCGGCTATTTAAGTATCACTATTCTGCCAGACTCGATGAAAATTATTTCATTTACAGTTTCCAGTGGAATTATCAAATTTGCAGAAGATTATGTAAAGTTGTTACGGGTTAAAATATTAGTAGTCATTATATTGTGAGTTATTCATTATTCCAATTTCTATGCGCATTTAAGAGTTGATGAGAACGATAATTATTAATTAAGTAGGGAAACAGTACCATTGTTAATTGGGTATTTGGTCTGATTTCACTTAAAATAATAAATCTTATTAGTTTTCCTACTTACGTAAATGAGATTTTCGTTGTATCTGATGAGAAGATTCCTTAGTATTCCAGCCTCATGGAGGTCTCCGAGACCAATCATGTCTTCGACCCCATGTATAGAAGTAGCGTGCATTGCTTTGATGCGACGGTCCGGGGACAACCAGTGTTCATGTTCATCATCGTCGCGCACTGCAATTCTTCTTCCTTCCGCCGAGACCACGCGGGCTCCGATTGCCACATCGAATTCATTTCCGGATATTGGCTCGATCCATATGTAGTCACCCTGAAAAAAATTAGATTTTAATAGAATTAGTCATTGCCGGTAGCGCCATCAGATTATTTAATTAGTCGTAAGTTACAAAGGAAACCTGTGTTATTGCATATTCTATTTTAGCGCTACTAGAGGCAAGGATAGTCCCTGAGTACTGGATATAAAATAATTAAATTTAAAGGGCAATTAAATTAACTCATTTTCTTAAAATAAGTGTACAGATATATGTGTGAAACTAATATGAAATAGAAAACTCCAATTCCAATTGCACTTCAAAAGATTTGACAATATCTCATTAAAAAAACAGCGGTCTAAGGAGTGCACGTTTTGTGTTCATTAAATAACGTGGTATCTGCACTGGAATAGTGATTGTTTTGTAATGTTTGAAAGCGCCCACTTTATATCAATAAGAAATTTTGCTGTTCCTTTCCGCATTCATTTCGTAGCAGAACTATGTCTGCCCTCGAATATTTCCTTACATTCATTCATGCCATTTATTTCTAAATTTTTTTATTGCCCTATCAACAAAATTCATGTACATTTTCACAATATTCCTCTAATCATTTCACAACTTCTTTTATAAATTTCAATTATTTTAAGGTAATTTTTTTGTAATTTGATGTATAACTTTGGTTAAAAGTGCCAGTAGACAGTCGTTTAGTATACTGTTCTGTGTTTGGTATCCCTACAAACACGTCAAATCATAAATTCGTTGATTGATAGTCCAGGTAACACTTACTTATTACTTTATTACTACTTAATAATTAACAACAATAAATGAACGACTGCCTTAACCATAATCATAGTTAAACACTTATAAGTCTCTATCTTATTTCTTCTTCACTCGTTTGAATCTAAATTCAGACTGAGCGCGTGGACTCACCGTGCGCCTTATACACTATTGGAAAAAGTTTAATTTTAGTGCCTGTTTGTGTGTGTGTGCATAAAGGATAAAAATAGCAGTCATGCATGGGAAAGAAAGAGAATTATGTATCAATGTTGCCTCAATGTGCGTTGTCTTTGTGAAGTAAAGAAGGCACGCCCTATCATATTCCCTCTTTCCACATACAGTTTATTGTACAGATATTAGGTATTTCGGAAAATTCTAACGATATTCTCTTTATCTAAAACTAATAAGAAAAACAAAGACAGAGATTGTGAATTGGCCACTTGGGGTAAATTCTCCTAAAGCTCTCAAAAACCACGAAGTTGCGAGCACGACCATTGGTATGGGTAATTAGTAGCGGGGCAAGTACTGCCAATAAATTATTCATCTTTAGGTTATGCGCTGCCCTTCTTCAGATCAGGTAGCCGATGACAATGTTTTGGTTAGTAAATTTCAAAATGTTGTGGGGTACAGTTGTTATTTCTGTAAATAACTACGTACCCCTGTGTATTTTGAAAATGTCTAGTTATTTGATGCATAATTGTTTTTAAAATGCATAAAAAAAACTCAGTGGCACTTCTTTGAGTAATTTTTGGCCATTTGGTGGGAAAATAAACTGGCATTCTGCTATTAAATAAAAATAAATTAACAAATATTCTATCGACAATAAAATAAAAAATTCTAAAATGAAATAGATTTAAAAAAACGTATTAAAAATGAAACAAAACAATTTTTTTCTAAATGCTATTTTATAAGGGGCTCGAAAATGTCACCCTAGCAATACCCTAATCGGTGACAAAATTCGTTCCTGACATTTAAAAGCATGTCAGAAGTCAAATTCTGTAGGGTGGCAACAATTTTGGCACGTGACTCTTGCAAGTCACGCCCTCGCTCGTGTTCATGTTTATAAATTTGTAATGTTGCATATGCCCACAAAAAAAAAATAATTAGGCGCCAAGTCGGGGTGATCTTGGTGGCCATTTTATTGTGCCTCTTTTACTTATAAGACGATCGGGAAAAATGTTGTCTAAAAACTCTTGCATCCTTCTTGCATTATGAGCAAGACAGCTGTCTTGCTGGTACCAAATCTCCCGAAGTTGACGTCAAGAGCTTGAACAGCCGGAATAATCTGATTCTACAAAATATTTAAATATTTGTCGGCATTTAAGTTACCGTAAATGAAAATAGAACCAATGACAGGATCACCTAAAATGCCGGTCCAAACATTTACTTTTTATGAATATTGAGTACACTCAAATGTTTATTTTCACTGGACCAATATCAAACTACAGAAGGATTATGCCGGCCATCTATGGAAAAAGATGTTTCATCAGTGAATAAAATATTCTTGATAAAATTTTCGTTTTCATTAGCCTTTTACATCATGGTTTCACAAAAATCCATTCGTTACGTACGGTCTTCAGAAAAAATTTCTTGGGTGGTCATAATTTTGTAGCAGTGGTACTTCTTTTCAGAATATTCCGCACTCTTCGCTCTTGTACATCAACTTCTTGCGAGATTTGTCTACTCGTACAAGATGCATTTACCTCGGCGAAACTACAGACATTAGTTTCCCGCCTTTCCCGATCTTCCCTTAAGTAAATGACTACATTTTCTGCAATTTGTCGCACATTCCACAGACTCAAACTTATGAATGATGTTTAATACAGTTTGAACCGTCGGGGCAGGACGGTTTTCAAATGTAAAAATGAATCGCCCGATAACTCCCTCAGCAGTATTATCGCCGGAATACCACTTGATCATTTGCACGTTTTCTTCAGTTGTATAAACATACGTTTTTAAGTTAAAGAGATATGCCAGTTTAACTTTTCACGCTAACGACTGACGAAATAATAAAAGAAAAGAGACAACAGCAACCTGAGAGCAGTTCACCACGTGATCACAAAATTGTTTATTGCAGTGTTGCCAGATTGTGAATGTGTGATTATCAGAAAGTAACAATGAAATTACCAGATTTTAGGAAAAATTACCAGATACTTCAAATAATACGCCAATACAGTTACAAATAAGTACACTGAATAGAAACTTGTTGATCGCAGTTAGTAAAATGGAACAGTATTCATTGCATATTATGCACTTTACATGAAACGATTTTAGTTATTTCTCAAGGTGTAGATAATTTTATAAAAAAGGTGACGTTGCCAAAAAATTTTCGTAGATTATGCCAATATTAGAGGCTCCATTGACAACTACCAGTTAAAATTCCAAATTATAGATTTTGGTAATTACCAGGCATCTGGCAACACTGTTGTTTGTTCTTTCTACAATAAACTTAGTGTAGAAAGGGAATGGATCAGATGTGGAAGGGATACGATGAGACGGAGAAGTACCCTCGTTACTTCATAAACACAATAACGCAGAAAAAGGCGACAGTGACACAGTCTTTTTCTGTCGCATACATGACTTTGCTATTTTTATTCCTTATGCACACACACAAAGCAGGCCCTCTAAGTAAACTTTTACCAATACTGTATATTACATCCATGCACGGTCCACAACATTTCAGAACATTCCCTGCTGTTCTCGTACAATTCTAGTTCCACCCTAACCAGTCTACACAGTCCAGTAACATAACAGTACTATAATATTCTTTGCTTGAATATACTTTATGCATATTAAACTTCCTTAAAATAAAGTGTGTAATTGCATATATCTTATGGAACCTGAAATTCTGCCAAAGCCGAGAATAACCAAATCAGTAGAAATAAGTAAAATGGCTCTACTTTATTAAAAATAAATTACCGTTTAATTACAGTTTGGGAATCACTTCTCCTAGGAAAAACGGGAAAAAATTTAAAATAAGCATCACAATATCGATGGTGAATAAATAAATCCAAAATATATCCTATGTTCATGTCATGTACTAGTTTTAAATACAACATAAATTTCAGTATAACCATTACTTTACTTTCCAGTTATGGAAACAGACCCAAATTCTGTACATAATAAAGAATCACTAGCACCACCCTACTTTAACAACATATTAGGTATAGAAATAGCCTCACTGGGTAATAAAGCAATCACGCATCGGGTTTCGAGTACCGTCATTATACATTTTTAACACGAACTGGAATTTCTAACGGCTTTAAATTATTTTGACTGCTATAACGTCGATTTTCCGTTAGTATTGTTCACATATGGTGTGATAGAAATTTGCTTCCTTCACACACATATCAAGCGACACTATTCAGATATAAAGAATAACAAAATCCAATTAAAAACGAATTTATGTTTAGAATAAATATAAAATCATTTGAGGATTTCCCCCTTTATTGCAAAAAATAATCTAAACAAGTTATTTTATTATGCCTTATTAATTTTATTACTGTTATAATGTCGAAAATCGATAGCTTCAGTAATACGTTACCGCCATACTTATAATTAGTGCCCATAAAATGTGTTTGGTAAATAACGTTTCCTTTGACATATGATTTTTTGCCTCAATTTAAACAAAACAAGTTTACACAACATGTATCCGCGAATGATCCATTTTCGATATACAGGGTGCTGAAATTTATTGAAAAAATAACAATTCGCTGTAACTGTTCGAAATGCCCACCCTGCTTTTCTGAACATAACTGACATCTACGGATCTAGTGTTCATGAACTCTTTGAAAAATGCCTGGCTGACTTCATATTATTATCTGCTGTTTCAAGTATCTTTTCTATTAATAGTTGCAATGATGCCATTAACTGGTTTGTGAATACTGTAACGTATTATTTGGAATTGTGTTTTCCCATGTAAAAGATAACTAAAATGCATTCTTTAAAAACGAAGCGAAAAATCGTGTGCGTTTATTTTCTGATTTAAGCAGACAGTATCTAGAATTTAAACAATTATTCACAGAAGCTAACAATGAATACCGTAAAATCCTCTCAACTTCCTGTAAGTTAAGAAATGATGAACTAATGTAAATTTCTAGTAACAAAAATAATGTGGACTTTAATAAATAACGTTACTAGGGGATCAAATAAACCTAAACGTAATACTGAAATTGAAGATAATGGTAGATCATTAGATCCCATAGAAACAGCTAACAGTTTTAATGACTTCTTTATATATTCAGCTAAGAATATTACAGCAAATTTACCTCAAAATACAGATTTTGATTTTATTGAATCTTGTACAATTAATTTAAGTAATTCACTTTTTTTTCAAAGCAATCATACCAGAAGATATATTTGACATCATTTCAAGCATCAAAAATTCTAGGTCATCAGGAACTGATGAAATTTCCAACTACTTATCACTGGCGGTTCTTCTATAGGGTCATTTGGTCAATGACCTCCCACATACAAATAAAAAAATAGAGCTATTCATTTTCTGAAGTTCAAAAATATATAATATATATATTTTCAATATGTTTAAAAAATAAATTAAAGTTTCTAGTTCATTCTATGCACAATACTATTCAAATATCGAGCCTCTACATTCATATTCATTACATTATTCATTTATAGAATTTAAAAATCTCCGGTCAATCCACAACTTGTCCTCAAAGCTAGCTACGGACCGAATTTACAAAGAATTAAAGTGAAATAGAGTTATGCGTAAATCGTCTGAAAGCAAAAGAGACAGAAAACACTGGCGGGGACAATGTCCCTGACACATTTTACGGAAACGGTAACACACGAAGTTCGCTATACGCTAGGTACGCGTTGGTCGGTAAATTCTGTCGCGTTGTTTTTAATGTTTTTATTAGTAAATCTCTACTTATCGTGAAATTAAGTAAAACACTGTTTTTGGTGTTTACTATTAAATATGAGTGTTGTACAAAATATATTAAAACTGAAAGATGGACATAAGTTGGGTTATGAAGACCGAGTGAAATTCAAAGGTAGTGGCCGTCCAAAACCTAATATGACGATAAAGCAAACATCAAAAAGAAGTTAATAGGTATTTTCGAAATTCAATGTACGATTCATCCGAGTGGATTTGCGGATGCGAGGTAAAAAATGCATTTTTTTTGTTTCCCATGCCTGTTATTTGGTCATGATCCTGATCCTATATGGTCCACATAGGTGTAACCGACTTGAAATATTTAAAAATAAAAGTACAGAAACATTCGCTCGCATCAAGACATATGAATAACTGTTGTAGTCTGGCAATACTTGGTACAATTGATATTAGAATGCAGTTAGACAGTGCCTATAGCAAAAGTTTAAAAGCTTACAACGAAAACGTCTCTAAAAATAGATATATTTTAAATAAAATAATAGATAGTTCCAATAAAGTACAAGTAGTTTTTGTTTTTAGATACGTTTTAGATGGTGTTGTATGTGAGAGATTTTGGAAATTTATTCAGACTCAAGGACGACATCGCAGCATTTGACAGATGTAATTTTACAAGAGTTAGAATGTCTGAAAATTAATGAAAGTTCTGAAAAATTGATAGCATAAAGTTACGATGGCGATAGCTTTTCTTCATTCTTTGGAAAACCGCCAAAAATAACAGCCGTGTTAGATAATGTTGTTAAGGTGAGATTACCTAAAGCGGCTCCAACACGATGGAATTTTAATACAAAGTGCATAGAGACTGTTTATACCTATCGAACAGAATTATTAGATTGTTTAGAAAAAATCATTGATAATGAATCAGAAAACATCATTCTAAACCAAGCTATTGGTTTAAAAAACTACTTACAAAATGAACATTTTCTTTACTGGTTAAATTTTTTTCATTTACTTATGCCTCATTGTGATATATTGTTCAATCAATTACAAAAATGTAATATCGATGTCATAACAGTAAATAAGTGTATTGGCGTTTTTAATAGTAAAATTGAAGACATCAGAAATAAAATTTTGAATAACTATTTGGAGGAGACATCCATGCAGTCTGCCCAGAGATGCAAAACGGAAGAATCAAAAAGGAGAATTTCATGAGAAGTTTGTGATATAATTACATCTGAGATCAAAAACAGGTTTGGCTTCAGTAATCATTTAGCCGTGTCTCAGTTATTTCACGCAGATCGATTTAAAGATTATAAAAAAAGCTTTCCTCAAGATATGTTTAAATTAATTAAAACGGAGTATTCAGTCATAAATCATTTGAAACTTAAAACTGAATTAGAAGTATTATATAGCCGAGAAGATTTTTCCAATAGTGAAGGTGCAGTTGCTTTGTTACAGCTTTTTATTAACAATAATTTGTGTAATACTTTTCTGAAAGTGTCAAACTGTTAAAAATCTTGTGTACTCTCCCTATGACTACCGTCGAAAGTGAACGTTGTTTTTCCACCTTAAAAAAGAATAAAGACATTTTTAAGAAATACCATGGGTCAGGAAAGGTTATCTTCTTTAGCTATGCTTACCATAGAAAGGGCATTAATAAAGAAGATAAAAGACTTTAATGAAAAAGTAATTGACCACTTTGCATCTCAAAAAGACCGGAGGATCGACTTG
Organism: Rhamnusium bicolor; assembly: GCA_029963845.1. NCBI lineage: Eukaryota > Metazoa > Arthropoda > Insecta > Coleoptera > Cerambycidae > Rhamnusium > Rhamnusium bicolor. Next base: position 1,945,839 of record JANEYF010001313.1, read on the forward strand.
GAATTTAAATCACTTTAAAAGGTAGGTAATACAGTAAACTTTTCTAATTGACCTCCCTATCTCTTGACCCACGAACCGCCACTGATACTTATTAAAACAAATTTCTGTCCATATAGCTTTACCTTTATGTTACATTATTAATCATTCTTTGAAACAAGGTATCCACCACGATAGTCTTGAAATATCAAATGTAATACTCCTTCACAAAAAAGGGGAACCGGAATTGGTAATTAATTATAGAGGTATAAGTTTGTCACCGAGCATTTCGAAGGTTTTTGAACATAGCGTTAACTCGCAACTTATTAGTTTATTTACCGTTAACGGCATGTTTTCTCAAAATCAACATGGTTTCATTAAAAAAAAAAGTGTAGATACTGCACTTAGTGGATTTTGTAAACATTATTTACCAAACGCACTGTATAATATATATAAACACTCTTATAATAATTTGACAAAGTATGTTATATACTATGTGCCTAAAAATTCAACACCCACTAATCGTCTGAATATAATCAATTTAGTTTGGAGCTCACTATACATATACAAATTAAAAAAAATTAAGCCGTCAGTAATGTTATGTCACATGTACTTTAAGATGGATTTTAGAGTCAATAAATAGCTCTAAACTTTTGTATGAATCATTCTTAGGTATTATCCCTTTAGCCAACTGAACTCTCAGGTTATTTTTAGAACAATATACTTAATTTATTAACACATATTTTTAAAACGTGGGTGGTTGTGACAAACATTTAATTTTTTCCATTATTTTTGCTACGTGTGGCCTTTAAATAATATAGTTGAACATCGTCCGTATACAGATCTCAGAAACTGAGAAAAACCCATTGAATAGCGAGAAAAAAATATTCAGAGGCAAAGGGAAATTTATATATTATTATCTCAAAAATTAAGATAAATACAAGGTGATCCTTATGTACAGGGTGGGCAAATTTCGATGTTTGATTAGGGTAACTCGGTAACTGTAAGAGATACAAAAAATAGAAGACACATTCTCGATCTCTTGTTTTAAGGCAAATTCACTGGCGAAAACAGAAATTTGCTATCGTCTTTTGTTTTCGAGTTATAAACAAAAGTTCGATTATTCCACTTTTAGACATGTCAATATCTTGGCTGTTTGTAAAGTTATGAAAAAAACAACTTTTACACAGGCATTTTTTTTCTGTATAATACAGTGGCGTCGAGAAAATTTAAATAAAAAGGTGCAATTTCGAGTTACGGCATTAAGTTGTATTTTCTTAAATGGGAATCATAGTTGGCCATAGTTTAGTTAAAAAGGATTTTTTTCTCTTTCGACCTATATATCATATGTGGGGTCGCTTTTGATGTGTAAGTATTTAATAGAGAAAATAATCCTTTAGTAGATTACTGTTTGCGTTTTTTTATATTTATTCCAAGTAGGCGTGTGTCATCTATGGCAGTGTTTATCCGTTTGTCAGTAAATTGCATATTAATAATTTTATTTCCATCATAATTACACCCCATTTAATCGTAAAAGTGAAGATGTCTTACGAAAATTACAAGAAATATGATATGCGCTAGAATGCTTTAATCAAAGTAATAACAATTAATTGTAATATGTATCCGAAATATATTTCAATCGCTATCCAGAAAGATGACAACCTAATAAAGCTATTTTTAAGAGGTTAAAAGAAAATCTCATTAATTGTGGGACCTTTAACAAGCCAAGATCAAAAAATTACAACATTGAAGATGCTGAAGAAACTTCTATAACTGTAATTAGAATCGTGGTTGCAAATCCGGTAACGATTGAAATATATTTAGGATGCAATATTACAATTGTTATTACTTTGATTAAAGCATTCTAGCATATCATATTTCTCGCGATTTTCGTAAGACATCTTCACTTTTACGATTAAATGGGATGTAATTATGACGGGAACAAAATAATTAATATGCAATTTACTGACAAACAGATAAAAAAGTGTTATAGATGACATACGCCTACTTGGAATAAATATAAAAAAACTCAAAAGTAATCTACAAAAAAATATTTTCGCTATTAAATACTTATACATCAAAAGCGACCCCACATATGACATATTCTTTGAAAGAGAAAAAAAATCCATTTTAACTAAACCCCAGCTAACTATGATTCCCATTTAAAAAAAATACTTTATGCCATAACTCGAAATTGCACTTTTTTTTTAAATTTTCTCGATGCTACTACAGAAAAAAGTGCCTGAAGAATGTAAAAGTTGTTTTTTTCATAACTTTACTAATACCAAGATATTGACACGTCTGAAAGTCGAAAAATCGAACTTTTGTTTATAACTCGAAAATAAATGACGATAGCAAATTTTTGTTTTCGCCAGTGAATTTGTTACAACAAAAGAGATCGAGAATGTGTCTTCTATTTTTTTGTATCCCTTACAGTTACCCGGTTACCCTATACAAACATCGAAATTTGCCCACCCTGTACATCGAAAACATTCAGAAAATGATTCCTGAACCTGTTTTGAGACGAAAAGCTCGAATGAAGTTTTGTCCTTAATTGCTTCGTTTCGGATATAATGTGTTAATTAAAAAAAAACTTAATTTAACTTAATCGCCCCTATTCTATTCGAAAAAAAAAAGTTTTGGAGCCAAAATAAGTCTCGTTGTACTCATTGCGTACACCGAGTTTCATAAAAAATGCATGAAGTTTTTTTTATGAAACTCGGTGTGCGCAATGAGTACAACGAGACTTATATTGGCTCTAAAACTTTTTTTTTTCGAATCGAACAGGGGTGTTCAGGTAAGTTTCTTAGTTGATGTTTTCTCTATTTCCACTGTTTTAATACACCCCAAAACGGCTCATCGTACGAGAAAATCCCAAATGTACTTTTTTTATATAGTTTCAGATAGTGATTCATAAAAGAATACTGAAATTCCGAAAACTCAGTGCCGTATCCCTTTTTTGAGGAATACATCAACCAAGAAACTAATCTAGACCTCCTGTATGTTCAAAAAAAATTTTTTTTTACATAAAACATTATCATCTCAAAAGCAGTGAGTCAAAGGACAAACTTACAACTTACCTAAATAAAATGAATTCAGAACAGTATAAGGAATCAAAATCAGCAAAAAGGAAAAGTATTCCATTAAAAAAAAAAACAAAGTTGTAGTGTGCTGTGCATTTGTGTACGCTTTCCGAAAAAATTCAACCACATTTTCGATTTCTGCACAAAAAAACTAAAAAAAGTTTATTCTTCATATTTTTTTTACCTAGAGTAGGTTACGAGAAAAATACCTGATTCTATGTAGCTGTCGAACCTTGTTATAGCTGAAATCGAAAAGGTCTACAATCCAAAACGGAAAAGATTTATTTAAGTTCGGGAGAAGTAAATCAGTGTGACGTCATTTCGTTCAAATCAAAAATAAGAAATTATTTTAATATACAGGGTGTGTCACTGAGAACGGACCAACCGGCGTAGGGTGATAGAGGACCTCAATACGTATCGATTTGTGTTATGCGAAATTTGTTAGTTTAGGAGTTACTTAAGTTTTCGTGTATTTTTAGCTAAACTCCGGTTTTGCTCACAAATCTCATCATTCTGGTTTAACTATTAGTACTAGCGTCATGATTTATTTTATGAACGTAGTCCAATAATGGGTCTATCATCCTGAGAAATATTTTTTTTTTTTTTTGGAATCGAAACTATTTGGACAAAAAATCTTCTTGAAATTTTATTAAAACAAAAATTATTTCTTAACTTTACAAGATTCTAGCATAAAATAAAAAAGATAGAAAATAAATTAGCAACAGTCTTAAAAACGTCTCTATTTTACTTGCAATCAACCCGACAAATTTCATTCAGCTAGCTCCATGACTTCACAACGAAAATTTAAAATTTTGTGCAAAGTGTAAGTCGAAAATCCCACTTTTTAATTAAGAATCAGAAGGTTATTACGGGTGAGGCTTGCAAACCGTGGACACATGTGTTCGGATTTATGGTCCTCATCGGCTAAGTTGAAAGGATGGGCACAACTTAGAAGAACGACACAAAGGAAACTACTGTAATTGAAGGATCTCGTGTTTATAACACCGTCAAGAAGGATGGCAGCGTCACCTGGAATCACTGGACCCACAGGACAGGAGCATCTGGAACACCCAGCGTGCTCTGCGGAACAGGCCGAAACCAATGTCCCCAATCCACGGAGAGAATGGGATTGTCTACACTTGCCAGGAAAAAGCCGAAGCATTCGCGGACAGCTTGGAACTGCAGTGTAGGGAAAACCAACTCGATGATGAGGACGAGGACTGGGTTGATGACGTGGAACGCAGAGTGCGTCGGATGCTCCGCCTGCCAGACGATGATCACATCCGTTCGACCACTCCAGAGGAGGTCAAGGGAGATTCTAAGGAGCTTAAAGCCGAGGAAAGCTCCTGGATGTGACAAGATCGGAAACATCGCCCTCAAGAAGCTACCCAGCAAAGGGGTGGCAGCCCTGGTGAATATCATCAACGGGATCTTGAGGCTCAGATACTTTCCGGACAGGTGGAAGAAGGCCGACGTCATAGTCATCCCGAAGCCAGGTAAGGAACTACTCTTTCCCTCCTCTTACAGGCCCATCAGCCTACTCTCAGCTGTGAGCAAGGTAGCCGAGCGCGTCATCTTGAGAAGAATAGAAGAGGAAACCGAAGAGCTCCAAATCATCCCGGATGAACAGTTCGCGTACAGGACAGGACATAGTACGGAACTCCAAGTGCTCAGGATCACCGAAGAAGTCACCAAAGGTTTCAACCAAAGACAGGTCACGGCGGCACTACTCCTGGACGTTGCGAAGGCTTTCGACAGGGTCTGGCACGATGGTCTACTAGCTAAAATGATGAGTATGGGTTATCCCATTGCACTCGTCAAACTAGTTAGATCATACCTGCACGGGAGACAGATGCGAGTGAAGATCAGGGACTGTGTGTCCACGTATCGACCGATGGAAGCCGGAGTCCCCCAAGGCTCTGTGCTGTCACCCCATCTGTTCGCTGTCTTCACCTCTGATCTCCCAAAGGCCGAAGGCACCGCAATGGCACTCTACGCGGACGACACGGCCGTCACGGCCAGATCCTGGAGTGCGAGAACAGCCACCAGAAGACTCCAAGAGGCAGCCTCTCTTCTGGAAGAATGGTGTATCAAGTGGAAAGTCGCAGTCAACGCGGAGAAAAGCCAGACGATTCTCTTCAGGAAAGGACGCAAGGAAACCCCCACAGGACATGTCTCCATGTTCGGCGAGGACATCCAATGGCACGATTCCGTCAAGTACCTTGGCGTAATCATGGATAAAGGCCTGACATGGAGACAGAACACCGAAGTCATCGTGGTAAAGGCCAAACGGACGAGAGCTCTCATCTACCCGATGGTAGGGAACCAGAGCAGGCTCAGTCTGAGGAACAAGCTTCTGCTAGTCAAAGCACTCATCAGACCACAGCTGACCTACGCCTCCGTAGCATGGGGATACCAAGCGAAGACCTATCTGAAGAAGATCCAAGCCGTGGAAAACGTGGCCATCAGGACAGCGGTGGGCGCACCATGGTACGTTAGAAACGCTGACATCTTCAGGGACCTGGAGTACACACCAGTCACCGAAATCATCCGGGATAGAGCGAAGAAACTGTACACCTTAGCTGAGGAGCACAGGAACCCGCTGATCAGGGAGGCCACCTCCTATGATCCAGCCGACGCACCGAGGCACAAGAGGCCGAAGGTACAGTTACTGGATAACGGGTAAGTATAACTAATCCTTTCCTTACAGATGGACCAAACCCACTGAAAAGACATGACACGACCAACCACCCTCCCACAAACCTTGCGGGCGCCGGTCAGTAAACCGACCAGTGCCCGTTGTCCCCCTGGCTCCGTGAAGGACGAAAGTGCTAAGAAAGCACTTAGGCCTTCACCTCCTAGAGCTACACAGTTCATCCTCACCTTGTCCGATGATCCAGATGACAATGTGTCAATTGCCACTTTGTGTACTGGCAGTCAATCCCAAGTCACAGAATATCCACACAGTCCCTGACAGACAGATGACTACCCCCGGGGGGTGACAAGCTGGCGAAGAAAGAAGACGAAGACAGAAGAGCGCCAGAAGAGGCCCTATCCAGCAGGGTTCATCAGCCAGGACCCAGAGAGGTTGACCGAAATCTTCGGCACCGCTCACATTTGTGAGTGGGGCCGTTCGTAAAGTAAGTTAACCCGCCCTGCACGAGGCCGGTCCAGGTCTACAGCGATGACTAGAGTAAAAAGGCAATAGTCCTGCCTGGCCCTAGCATCCGAGACCGTCATCATGCCAAATGGATATTGGCGCTCGTGTTTATAGGGCGACAGACAATATTGCCACTGAGACAACTATAGCTGTCTGCATGGAATTCCCTGCCCAAGGAATGTAAAATAATAGAAGAAGGAAGATGTTACTGCGGGAAGAAATATCCTCGATTATGCGTCCAACTAAAGCAGGAAGCAGTGACTTTAGTCGCTGGTATTTCGGAACATTTGTCACCGGTAGTACCGGTTACGTTAGGTCGTCGTGACTAGTCACCGGTATTGAAATATCGTTCATCTCTAATTTGTTCCATACATTATCACCACACTGTATGTATATTAATATGTTTTTTGATCATGGTAATATACAAATCAGTGCCGTATTTACGGGAAGTAAGGGGGATATATCTGCCCATGGTCTTCCACGAAACTAAAAAATAACAAAACACTTAATAAAAAGAAAAATGTGTAGTTATAACTCGAGTAATTCATTAATAAAAACAATTAATTTAGTTTTTTATTTTATAGGAATATTATATTATTTTAACACCTACAGTTTATGCAGACTTGCTTTGTTGTCGACATATTTATGTTTATAAAAATCCTAATAAAAATGTTATGGTGGCCTCTGGTCTAATTATTATAATTCACATTCGTACAATGTTTTATTTAAGTAAAATTATTGGATTTTAAATTGTTTTTATATCCCCAAGGGTCATGTCTACATACGCCACTGATACAAACTGTAGGTAAAATTAGTTAATTATCACTTTAAAACACAAATTATTGTAGAATTTAATAAAACAACTATTTCATCCTAGATGATACCAGAAGAAATTAGATTAAACAGTAGAATTCATAGTGTTTTAAAGCAAAACAATAATATTGACGTCAAATTATTAAAAAGTTTATGGACTTGCCAGAAAACTTAAGGTGCCTTCGTAAGACTTTAATTTGTTTTTCGAAGTGTGCATTAAGTAGGTATTGTTAATAAAGTAAGAGCAATAATAGTAATACGCAATATATAAAAATGTAAAGACAAAGTTGTACCACTTAACATCAATAAAATTTGTTGTTTAAGCTAATTTTTTCTCGTACTTAATTTATTTATTTATAATATCAAAATTGATTTGCTTCCTGTAAAACTAAATCCAGCGAAATAGAAACGTGTTAATTCAATGTTAAATAATGATGTAAAAAAACCGCCATTGCTTAATGCATCATCGAACAAAATAAAACTAAATCTAGACAATATTGTTCACTGATGTTTGAACCGTCAACCACAGAGCTTATAGAAAATTGTACCCATAAAATTTCAAGTAACAGGACTTTCTCCTGTGTAAAGTGGTTGATAATTTTGTTTTAAAAATGTGTATGAGGGAACTTTAGAATTATTCATAAATTAGCATCTAATTACAATAATAAGAAGTACAAATATACTAATAAATCATGGTAATATCGCCCGATTAATATATTGTCATGTATTGAAAAGGTTTTAGAGCTTGTAGTTGTAACGATTCAGTTTAATCCTTACAACAAACACAAACAACCAGTTCGATAAAATCGATAGTCTGCCTTGTCACATCTTTCGCAGCTAAATTATTAAATTTGAAATAGAGTATGCGTCGCATTTAACTCGTAATTGAAAACTTGGTTGCCTATATGGCGATAATCTGAATTTATCAAGTCTCCATCGCGAGCCGTATCGATTAAATATGTCTAATAAAAGTTTTGACAAGTATTAAATTGTACCATAAATTTTGGGATTTTCTTGTCGAAACTATAAAACTTAGTTTTCCAAATTTCCTGGAGTTGCCGTAGAGCATTTTGTTGGAGTTCTTATTGGAAACGATTGCTTCGTAAGAAGGATTTAATTTATTAGGCCATATTTCCCACGTTTGAAGTTAGCCACTACCATAGGCTTTGTTTTGGAGAGAAAACCCTCGTAACGAGGTAAGTCTTTTAATCATTTTCGCATTTTGGCTGTCTTCGACTGTTGTCCAAAAGTTAAGTAATGGAATATTTTGTTTTAGGGTTTTTGTATATGGTTATATGTATTAATTGTCCTGTAGAGTTTTGGGTACAGTTAACGTACCATTTCTGCATACAGTTTCACCATATAAAGCATTCCTGGATAGTTTCCTGTTTATAGTTTTCCTTTTTTTTTGACGGCTCTATCCATCTCGAACCTTGGGAGAGTCGCTAAGTAACTACTTAACAGCGAAGTAGCTACCCGCAGCGAGAGAAAGAAACCGAGAATCATCTGCAGGCTACCAGATAAGAAATATTGCTTGTTTCATTTTATTTTGTTTAATTATAGATAGATATATCTTTTACATTTAGGTTTAAGTCATTGACAGTATTTGTTAGCATAAAATTAATGATATCTAAGCGCCCATTCAGGTATATCTCGACCAGTGATACATCGTACACACAGTTTTATTTAGGTTGCTTTGTAAGCTATACGTGCGCACGTACAGTACTTTGAATTAGTCGTAAATGTACTAAGTATTCCAATTGTATGATACACTGTAAGTACAAAGCCTGGCCTGGTTTTAAAAGTGAGCAGGAGTGCATATTTGTTGTCTGGACAGGACTTTTAGGGCATATCTGTTTACTATTGTCTGTCAATACTTAATCAATAAATAAACTGGTAGTAAAATTTTATAAGAGCAATACTTGTTGAAGCCTAGGTGATTTACGTATCTGTGTTTGTGTTAGATCTTTTTTTTTTTTTTCTTTGGTATTCACTTGTTTGCTTGCTTCCCACTTAGAACAAATATAATTTTATTTTTTTTATTTTGTGGTGCGGATTTCTCGAACAACAGGGACTTTTCTAGTTTAAAGTGGCGGAAATAAACTAGTGGCGCCCTTAAAATTTATTAAACCCCCCCACTCTTCAGCTGAGCTCGGGAGTTATTTGTTTTGCCGCGCTATCACCGTAATCCGCAGCCAAACTAAGTGGCGTAATAGGTAAAGCGCGTCGCAAATTTGGCGCCCAACGTGGGGCCATTGACGCCTCAGACACTTTAGACGTCGCGACGCATACCGACGCTTGGCGTCGATTTTGACAATTTGTCATATTATTGTTAGTATTGTTACTTTTAACAAATTTTCAGTGATATTTTTAACTTTGACATCTCGACGCCCACCGACGCCTAACGTCTATCTTGTAAGTATCATTTTAATGTTATTTTTGTTGCCTTGACCAATAATTAATTGATTTCACAATTTTATCGTTCCGACGCCCACCGACGCCCAGCGTCGATTTTACAAATTTTTCATTATAATGCTAGTTTTGCTTCCTACAACAGTTATTTACTGTTTTGGACAATTTTTGCATACCGACGCCTTGCGCCGTTTCGCTTGGGACACTGATATAATATTAGTCTACAGGTGTACAATACAATTTTGATTTAGGGGATCGTTTTTGGCGATCCGACACTACCGACGCCTAGCGTCGATTTTGAGTTTTTGGTAATTTTGTATAGGAAGTGATTTCTAGAGTATATTGGTCATTCGTAATTTGGTATGTAAACAATTTCTTTTTTTGTTTTTATTGCGATTTCTATTTTTCTTTGTGTTCGTCATTTGCCTTCATAATGAGTTCGAAGATTAAGTTAGATGTTCATCGTTTATCCAAAGAGGAATTGATTTATGAATTGAGAGTGCGTGGTTTGGGTGATGGTGGCGACTTAACCGTTACAGAACTTAGAACCATTTTACGTAATGCACTTCAACTGGAGAAAACTTCACTTGCGATTAGGAATCCGACGTATCCGTATACGTTTACACAGGATTATGAAGTACTTATAGTAAATATAGAGGATATCAATAAACTTATTGAGGAATTCACGGGAACTGAAAATGATAGTAAATTTAAGGGCATTGTATCTAAAATAGCTCATTCGTTAGGTCGTGTTAACAGATCCAGTCCACATAATGAGACTGAAAATACATGTAAAGCTGATATGCGACTCAAATTACTTTTAGCTTTTGACAAACTTAAAGTGAAAACTAAAAGCAACCGTAGAGATTCGACTGTTTTCGATCTATCGGTATTACGACACAATGTAGATGCACCTAGGGTTCACAGTTCCGCGGTAGAAACAGATCTAGAATCTAGTGATGATGATGTAACGGTTAAAATAAAACCTGTTCCTGTTCGGGACTGGGGTTTAAAGTTTACGGGTAAGAAAGGTGAGATGTCATTCAGTAGTTTTATGGAACGTGTAGAGGATAAAAGACGATCAAGAGGTATTTCTCGTGCTTTATTATTTAGAGACGCAGTTGATTTATTTGAAGGTGATGCATACACCTGGTATAATATGGTTAAGGAATGGGCTACAGACTGGGACTCGTTAGTTGAATTAATGAAAGAACAATTTTTGCCAGCAAATTTTGATCGTGATCTTTTCGAGGAAATTAAGCGTAGAACGCAGGGTGATCATGAAAACATTGGTTTATATATTGCTAGTATGAAGGGTTTATTTAATAAAATGAAACAGCCAGTATCTGAAGATACTCAGTTTGAGATCATTTTGGAACGGATAGATCCTTACTATCAACCATTTATTGTTTTTGAAGAAATATCCTCAGTTACTCAGCTATTATCTGCATGTCGTAAACTTGATGCTAGGAGAGAACTTGCTAAGTCTTTTACACCTCCTCCTCCGAAAAATAAATGTTTAATACCAGAGTTAGCTTATGCTTCCACGTCTCGTAGTTATGCATCTACAAGTGATAGTAGGAACTCGATTCATGGAATTTCGGAAGTATGTAGTGGTAATAATAGATCACAGAATAATGATAGTAATTCTAGTTCGAACAAGACTTGTTGGAATTGTGGTGGTTCCGGTCATCTTTCAACGAGATGTCCAAAACCTCAAGAACGTTATTGTTATTCGTGTGGATTTCGAAATGTTACGGTACGTACTTGTCCGAAATGTAATAGGAAGCCGGGAAACGGCCAATTGGGGCATTAGTAAGCGATCGGCTTATGCCTCTAAACCAGAATTCGATCGAAACTATCTTTCCTGTTAGTTATGTGTTAGATTACGTTTTAGCTCACGTGAAAGGTGACGAGAGACCTTATGTTACCGTGTCTATTTTTGGTAAATCTTTGCTGGGTTTATTAGATTCTGGTGCCAGTCGGACAATTGTCGGTGGTAAGGGTTGGAAAATATTGAAAAGTATCGGGTTAGTAAACTTGGAAAATTGTGACCTTAAATCGGTTACTGTAGCTAACGGTAATAGTTGTGATTGTATCGGTATTTTACGTACACCTGTTAGATTACGTGATGTTGAGAAAATTATAGATATTCTCGTAGTTCCTGAACTGAATCATTCGTTAATTTTAGGTATAGATTTTTGGTTGCGCATGGGAATAGTCCCAAATATTAGTTCGAACGAATGGAAATTTTCTCTCTCGGATTGTATCAATGTCGATTCACTTGAAGCTTTAAATCCGCGTAGTGCCTTAACAGACAAAGAAGCAGACATTTTAAATCAACTTATCGATAAGACTTTTCAGAAAATGGGTGATAAGTTAGGTCGTACTAATATTGTTGAACATAGAATTGAGGTACTAAATGAAGCTGATCCTATAAAGCAACGTTTTTATCCGGTTTCGCCAACGCTCATGAAACATATCGATACTGAACTGCAGGAAATGCTGCAGAAAGATGTAATTGAACCTTCTACAAGTCCGTGGAGTAGTCCAATAGTTATGGTACGTAAGAAGGATAATACCTTCAGATTTTGCGTTGACTATCGAAAATTGAATAGTGTGACGAAGCGCGATGCATATCCCCTTCCTTTTGTGACAAATATTTTAGATAAATTGAGGGATGCACGTTATTTGTCGAGTTTAGATATTAAATCCGCATATTGGCAGATATCTGTGGAAAAGAATTCCCGTCCTTACACCGCATTCACTGTTCCCGGACGGGGCCTTTTCCAATTTAAACGGCTACCGTTTGGTTTGCATACTGCACCCGCAACATGGCAGCGTTTAATTGATCGTGTTCTTGGCGTTGATTTAGAACCATACGTGTTCGTTTACCTCGATGATATTGTTATTGTCACGCAAACTTTCGAGAAACACGTAGAAGTTCTCTCTAAAGTATTTTCTCGATTAATTTCAGCAGGTCTTACGTTAGGTAGAGAAAAGTGTAATTTTTGTCGGTCTGAATTACGTTATTTGGGTTATGTAGTAGATGTTAACGGGTTACATGTAGATCCGGAGAAGGTAAATGCGATATTACAAATTCCAACTCCTACTAAAGTTTCTGACGTACGTAGTGTTATTGGTACTGCCTCATGGTACCGTAGATTCATACCTAATTTCTCGTCTATGATACAACCGCTGACAGAGCTTCTAAAGAAAAATGCAAAATTTTATTGGACTTCACGACAAGAAGAAGCACTTAAGTTAATTAAGGAACGGTTAATATCTGCACCCGTTCTATCTTGCCCAAATTTTGATTTGCCTTTCGTTATACAGACAGATGCAAGCGCGTACGGGATTGGTGGAATATTGACTCAGAACCATCCGGATTTCGGTGAACAAGTCACATGTTACTTATCTAGGTCGCTGACGAAGCAAGAGAGGAAGTACTCTACCACAGAACGTGAGTGTCTAGCAGTACTATGGAGTATTGAAAAACTACGACCGTATATCGAAGGAAGTCATTTCACGGTCATAACGGATCATTGGTCTTTACGTTGGTTAAATAACCTGAAGGACCCAACTGGTCGACTGGCCAGATGGGCGATCAGATTACAACAATATAGTTTCGATATAATTCATCGCAAGGGTAAGGATCACGTAGTTCCCGATATGTTGTCACGTTCGGTTCCCATACTAGATATCATTTATAGCGAGACGGATGTAGAAAATGAAGTAATTTTAGATCGTTGGTATCTGAAAATGCTAAATAAAGTTGAAAACGACCCATTACATTTTCCATCGTGGCGTGTCGTGGGTTCGATTTTGTATAAGTATGTAGAACATAGTAATTTTCCTGGTTTATCTGACACTCAAGATAATTGGAAACGCGTAGTTCCGAAAAATGAACGCAAGAAAGTTCTTGTTAAGTGTCATGATGATCCATGTGCTGGTCACTCAGGCATATTTAAAACTTTTTCGCGAATCTCTCAACATTATTACTGGCCTAAAATGAAGGCGGATATAACAAAGTATATTCGTGATTGTGTTGTCTGCTGTAAAAATAAACCTGAGCAAAAGAAGCCTGCTGGTTTACTTGCACCTCGTCGTGTGGTGGATAAACCTTTTCAAGTTGTATCGTGTGATCTTATTGGACCACTGCCTAGGTCCAATCGAGGTTTCAAATTTATTTTAGTAATAGTCGATAGTTTTAGTAAATTTAGTTTAGTTATACCGTTAAGAAATGCAACCTCAAAGTTAGTATGTACTGCAATGGAAGAACACTTGTTTCTGATATTTGGTCAACCGGACATTTTGATTTGTGATAACGGTACTCAACTTAGAAGTAGGGAATTTCGTAAATTGCTTGAATCCTACCATATCAAACAAGTCTTTACAGCTAATTATCATGCTCAGGCAAACCCTACGGAAAGGGTAAATAAGACTCTTGAGACAATGATTAGGTGTTACATTGCTGACAATCACCGCGAGTGGGACAAAAATGTCTCAAAATTATCTTGTGCAATACGCACTCAAGTTCATGAGTCCACTAGACGGACGCCATACTTCATTGTGTTTGGTCGTGAGATGCCATCTAATGTACAACCTAAAGATGGGAATCAACCTGTTAGTTTTGACATTGATAAAAATGAATTAGCCCGCGATCGAAGTGAAGCCCTTCGGAGGTTATACGCTGAAGTGAAGCAAAGGTTAAAGAAAGCATCCGAGAAAAACAAACGATATTATGACTTACGTCATCGCGATGTTACTTATGAGATAGGTTCCCGTGTCTATCGGAAAAATTTTGTATTATCGGATGCGGCACAGCATTTCTCTTCTAAATTAGCCCCGAAGTATGTAGGTCCATTTATTGTCGCCAAGAAGGTGTCACCATGGACATATGAATTAAAAGATGTAGATGGTAGATTTAGAGGAACGTGGCATGCCAAAGACCTCAAGCCATCTCCTGAACATGATTAATAATACAGTTGGGCGCTACACGCCACCTTTACGCGATACTCTCGATGTCATTTATCTAAGATTCGGACTTTGTATTTACCGTCGACAGTTTTTTTTTATTATTTCGGTATCATATTTTCAAGTATTATAGGTTAATAATATAGGGTGTGTGTTTTGGATCTTCTGTTTTGGGTAGCTATTAGTAGTGGCAAGAACTATATTAGGAAACAAAATCTCTTACAAACGGTCAGTTATGAAAATTTCTGCGAAATTTTCTAGGAGGTTCCGGTGGAATTTGTAACGATTCAGTTTAATCCTTACAACAAACACAAACAACCAGTTCGATAAAATCGATAGTCTGCCTTGTCACATCTTTCGCAGCTAAATTATTAAATTTGAAATAGAGTATGCGTCGCATTTAACTCGTAATTGAAAACTTGGTTGCCTATATGGCGATAATCTGAATTTATCAAGTCTCCATCGCGAGCCGTATCGATTAAATATGTCTAATAAAAGTTTTGACAAGTATTAAATTGTACCATAAATTTTGGGATTTTCTTGTCGAAACTATAAAACTTAGTTTTCCAAATTTCCTGGAGTTGCCGTAGAGCATTTTGTTGGAGTTCTTATTGGAAACGATTGCTTCGTAAGAAGGATTTAATTTATTAGGCCATATTTCCCACGTTTGAAGTTAGCCACTACCATAGGCTTTGTTTTGGAGAGAAAACCCTCGTAACGAGGTAAGTCTTTTAATCATTTTCGCATTTTGGCTGTCTTCGACTGTTGTCCAAAAGTTAAGTAATGGAATATTTTGTTTTAGGGTTTTTGTATATGGTTATATGTATTAATTGTCCTGTAGAGTTTTGGGTACAGTTAACGTACCATTTCTGCATACAGTTTCACCATATAAAGCATTCCTGGATAGTTTCCTGTTTATAGTTTTCCTTTTTTTTTGACGGCTCTATCCATCTCGAACCTTGGGAGAGTCGCTAAGTAACTACTTAACAGCGAAGTAGCTACCCGCAGCGAGAGAAAGAAACCGAGAATCATCTGCAGGCTACCAGATAAGAAATATTGCTTGTTTCATTTTATTTTGTTTAATTATAGATAGATATATCTTTTACATTTAGGTTTAAGTCATTGACAGTATTTGTTAGCATAAAATTAATGATATCTAAGCGCCCATTCAGGTATATCTCGACCAGTGATACATCGTACACACAGTTTTATTTAGGTTGCTTTGTAAGCTATACGTGCGCACGTACAGTACTTTGAATTAGTCGTAAATGTACTAAGTATTCCAATTGTATGATACACTGTAAGTACAAAGCCTGGCCTGGTTTTAAAAGTGAGCAGGAGTGCATATTTGTTGTCTGGACAGGACTTTTAGGGCATATCTGTTTACTATTGTCTGTCAATACTTAATCAATAAATAAACTGGTAGTAAAATTTTATAAGAGCAATACTTGTTGAAGCCTAGGTGATTTACGTATCTGTGTTTGTGTTAGATCTTTTTTTTTTCTTTTCTTTGGTATTCACTTGTTTGCTTGCTTCCCACTTAGAACAAATATAATTTTATTTTTTTTATTTTGTGGTGCGGATTTCTCGAACAACAGGGACTTTTCTAGTTTAAAGTGGCGGAAATAAACTAGTGGCGCCCTTAAAATTTATTAAACCCCCCCACTCTTCAGCTGAGCTCGGGAGTTATTTGTTTTGCCGCGCTATCACCGTAATCCGCAGCCAAACTAAGTGGCGTAATAGGTAAAGCGCGTCGCATAGTGTACCAACAGCTTACAGAATATCTTACTAATAACTTATTAATGGTTAATCAATCTGGTTTCCGCAAGAAACATTCATGTGAAACGGCATTACAACTAGCTATAATTAAATAGAAACAAGACGTTGACAAAGGTGATTATGTTGTTGCTGTTTTTTTAGACTTAAAGAGGGCATTTGAAACCATAGATCGCTCTTTATTATTAAAAAAGCTAGAGAGTTATGGTATTCAAGATACAGTTCTGTCGTGGATATGAGATTATTTAACAGACAGGAAGCAAATAACTAAAATAAATGATAAATTATCTGAAATAATTTAAAAACAAATTAGGTTCCTCTTCTTAGTAAAAGTTAAAATATAGAGTGGAATGAAAAATAATATTAACTGAAAATTTTTTTTCTAATTATTATTTACTAACTTTTACAAATCTTATCACAGATAAGTATAACATATATCTTTTTAAACAATTATTTTCCCAGCTATTTGCCAAAACGCTGAAACTTGGATTACAAAAAAGATAATATGCACATTATGTTCAGTACTACTGACACAATAATGCTATTTTTAATTTCAACTATTCTGTCTAGTAAAACCAAAAATAAATAAAACACAAGGTCCTCACCAGTTGACAATCACTTTAAAAAACTTTAAATTATCTACCGACACGTGTTTCTGCTTGCCTTGCGTCATCAGGGTAGCCAGCACAATGTTTATTATATTGGGGTTTACAAGTTTCCTTACTTTGGATTCTTTAAATGTGATGACGCAAGGCAAGCAGAAACACGTGTCGGTAGATAATTTAAATTTTTTTTAAAGTGAGTGTCAACTGGTGAATACCTTGTGTTTTATTTATTTTTGGTTTTACTAGACAGAATAGTTGAAATTAAAAATAACATTATTGAGTCAGTAGTACTGAACATAATGTGCATATTATCTTTTTTGTAATCCAAGTTTCAGCGTTTTGGCAAATAGCCGGGAAAATAATTGTTTAAAAAGATATATGTTATACTTATCTGTGATAAGATTTGTAAAAGTTAGTAAATAATAATTTGCAAAAAATTTTCAGTTAATATTATTTTTCATTTCACTCTAAATTATCTGAAGCTAAAATTAATGACTTCGGTATACCACAGGGCAGTGTGCTAGGACCTTTATTATTTTTAATTTACATCAATGATATAAAGACACACTATGAATGTGACTATACATCTTTTTGCAGATGACACTCTCTTATCATCAGTATCCAGTAAGGATTTAAGTATGGCAATAAACAAAATGAATAAATCTCTTGATCTAATTCAAAATATTTAAATACTAATAAGCTGAAGCTAAATGTAACAAAGACTAAGGCCATGACATTAACAACTTCTTTTAAATATAATACCATTGATTTTCAAAATAATAAAATTAAAATAAATACTAATACAGTTGAATTTATAACTGATTTCAAGTATCCTGGTTTTATGCTGGATAATTACTTATCATTTAATGCTCATTATAATTATGTATACAAAAAAAATATCGAAAAAATTATACTTTTTTACTAGAGTATCCTGTGATTTATCTCCCTACTCTGCTTTTACTGTTTATAATACAATCATATTACCTCACTTTGATGATTGTGCTAGTCTAATGTACTTCTTTAATGAAAATAAAATATCAGCCCTTCAAAAACTGCAAAATCGTTGCATGAGGATAATTTTAAAATGCAGCAGATACACTAATATCTCGCTTATGTTAAACACATTACAGAGGATGTCAGTGCGTGATAGATTATTTTGTGTATCTGTGAGTTGTATCTTCAAAGTATTAAATAATTTGACTCCAAATTATCTACAAGAATTTATTACCTTTAATTTCAAAATACATGACTATTCAACAACAAATAGAAACAACTTATATGTACCTAGAGCTAACTTTGCTAATACTACAAAGATGTTGTTTTATAAAGGTTTAGATGATTATAATAAACTTCCTATCTCTGTAAAAAAATTCAGTAACTCTTCAGGAATTTAAATCTAAAATTAGTGAGTACATTAGGTCAAGGTGATTTAGTAGATTGTTATACATTATATTATATAGAACTTAGGTCAGTTTTATTTAAGAGATATAATTATTTTTATAGGTTCATATATCTTTATCAGAAATAATTTACATATAGTATACATTTTTTTGTTTAACAATATTACCTAGTTATACTTTGTCTTATTTTTTCTTTTTATTTTTATTATGTATTATAAAATGTTATATTCACAACTACCGTTCATCGTATGTATATTAGGAATTACCTATTCAGTCAATAAAGATTCTAATCTATTCTACATTTTGGTATATTTGACAAAACTTATAAATGAACCTAAAGACTAGGGTTGAAATAAAAACAAAATGTTCTATTAAAAAAATGTTTCTAAGAGTTGTATAAAATATACAATTTTCAAAAACAGTTCTATCCTCTTTAACATATTAAATATAATCAGTCGTTTAAAGGGAGAAATATAAATGAAAATTACTGTTACAATTTCCTCTTTTTTGTGATATTTTTGTTCACCTCTATACAAAATAAATGTAAAAAACATGAAATTAGAACCATAGTCATTTTCGTTTATATTCCTACATTTAAACTGGATACAATTTTTTTTTAATTTTTAATTTATTTGGTTTTTAACTTTGAAGGAGATACATTTTTTTGAAAATTCCACACTTGTGTTTTTTAACCAATAATATGTGTGTTTTCTCTAGTGTTACCAGCTATTTTTTGGAAATTTTTTTTATACTGGGAAACCCTGGATAGAATTATAGTGGACATTTTTTGACATAATAATATTTGTCATAAGTATATTGAATAAAGATTTAATAAATATAGTTTAAAAAAAACTAAAAAACACGCTTTTAAAGCACATCAAACTAAAAAAGTGAAAAATAATTATTAATATAAACTGAAAATAATAATGAACGAAAAATACTAGTATTATTGTGAAAAAAGCGTGGGGTGCTTTGTGCAATATTTTTCGTATATCGAGCACCCCACGCTTTTTTCACAATAATACTAGTATTTTTCGTTCATTATTATTTTCAGTTTATATTAATAATTATTTTTCACTTTTTAGTTTGATGTGCTTTAAAAGCGTGTTTTTTAGTTTTTTTAAACTATATTTATTTTTAACTTTTAGTTTGATGTGCTATGAAAGCGTGTTTTTT
This sequence comes from Rhamnusium bicolor, assembly GCA_029963845.1. Lineage (NCBI taxonomy): Eukaryota > Metazoa > Arthropoda > Insecta > Coleoptera > Cerambycidae > Rhamnusium > Rhamnusium bicolor. Next base: position 1,965,217 of record JANEYF010001313.1, read on the forward strand.
AGTTGTTTTAAACTATATTTATATTGCTTATTGATGCTGATATTATAACATATTACGATCCAACAGATATTTCTGAAAAAAAAAAAAAAATTATTTCAGCCGTGAGGTTCGAACTCACGCCGGAGGAGTCTGTCGTTTCGCGTCGACTGCCTTAACCCACTCGACCACCGGGCTAATTAACAATTATGGAATCTACTGACATATTAAGCCTTTGCTTTCACGCAGGGATACGTGAGGAAAGGATTGGCGATCCTGAACAGGATAATGATATAAACTTATCAAATTATTGTATTGTTACCGGTTCTTAATAAGTGTACAAAGTTTCAATTAAATCTGTCCGTTTAAAGTGGGTTAAAATCGAGTCCAAAGAGTCGGTTACAAACAAACAAGCAAACAAGCAAACAAACAAACAAGCAAACATACAAGTGAAGCTAATAAAAGCGTGTTAAAAATAAAAGCATGTTCTTTTTATTAGATTTTTTAAATGTTATGTTATTTTTTTTTAAGTAATGATCAATTGAGCTAAAAACTATTTTACCGACTGCATTACACAGATATATCATTTTAAGATTTAGCATATAGTTAATTCTATGTTGAGATTAAATTACTACAATTGGTGGAAAATTATTTTTAATTTGACATTTAATGTCATTCAAAGCCATCTATATTATACTGGTAAAGTGAAAATAAATTCTAGCATTATTTAATTAAATGCAACTTGGTGTGAAATTTTCTTACCGAATACCACTCGAGGTTAAATTAAAAACCGAAAATTTTTCCTCGGTCATGAATATTTTAAGGACATCAAAGTATTCTCGACAAAATTTTTGGAAGTAATTTAACTTCTAGTGGTATTATACGTGTGAAAATTTTATAGTTGACTTTTAAACTCAAATTAACTTTTTCCTTGTTTGTATAAATATGTAAATTATATCAACATTTAAACGGAAAGCAAAATATGTTATCTTTACTAAAAGCTATCTTTGTTATAATAAAAAAAAATTAAAATTTCTTAATGAAATTTGGAACATATGACACCTGATTATGAAAAAAACATATTGACCATATTTTCTACACGTTTTTCAATAATTTTTTGAGTTTTCACTGTTGTCTTCTTAAATATAAATATAGTTATAGCTACAGCTACATACTATCAACAAGACAACAAATAAGAATCAGAAGACAATAATTTTACACAGTATGGTGCTCTATTCACAACTCTTTGGGCTTATTTTCGTTTCTGATCCAACGTTGAGATCTCCCAAATTTCACTAAAAAAATCTGGAGTACCGTTTTTAATTTGGAAATTGTCATTAAATAATTTTAATTTTTGGACAATTGTATCTAGATTTTGATTAATTTTGATAATTTTTCGTTATTATTGAAAAATCAAAAGATGATTTAAGTTTTTTTAATATAGCAAACGGACATTGATGAGAGAAGACAGAAATTTGTCCCTTATGTGCAGTCGCAAAATTTTTTTTAGTTATTTCTTAAAGCAGGTGATACATAGACAGTGAAAACTTTAGGCAGAATACAGGATATTATTTAATTTCAGATTATATAGAAATATATTTCATTTAATTATATATTTCCGGCGTTTAAAACACATTTTTTTAAGTTAAATGTATTTATTACTTTATCAACTAAATGTAATATTATCCATGAATACTCATAAATCATATCGTATGGAAACAAATGATAATTGTATGCAATAATAGTAATATTAATAACAATAATTGTTATTTATAAATAAAACTATATTGTTTAAAATTATATTGTTGTGAAATAATAATTGAGAACACCGTTTATACTCATAAATTAATTATTTTAAATACGTCATTGTTTCCTATGAAATCGAATTCAGCACATCCTACATCACACAGTTTCAAAGTCATAATTCTGGAAAAATATACTGAAGCAGCAGCCTTCATAATAGATGAATCAGTGTTGAACAAGTTATTTCAACCTTTTTGGACCACGTTGTATGGTAGTAAGTTGATTGGGATGATAACTTATCACCCCTACCAACTCACTACTATACAACGTGATCCAAATGAAAACTTTTTCATTAATACCTTCTCAGAAAATGTTATTCATGAGAACATAGTCTTAATTTAAATACTGGTTACACAAGTTTGTATAAGTTCAGTTGCTTATGCTAGAAAATCATTTTGTTTTAAATTGACTTAAGAGCAGACTACCTATTAGTAACTACAGTGACCTGCTCGATAAAAAATGAGCAAATATTACAAAATCCAATCTACCTTTTATAAATTTGTACAGTGTAGAAAAATATTTCTCAAATTATTACAGAGCCAATGAAAACCCGTGTGAAACAAAAACGTAGCATTTTTTTGTCCAAAAAATTTATTTGGGCAAATAATCATCATTAAAATTAAGAATTATAACAAAGTAAACTGTTATAGGTTTTTTTGGTAGATGTTGTAGAATTGAAAATATCAGTTTAGTTCGGAAGCAAATAGTTAAAAAGACAAAATTTAAATTTTTTCGAATTGGTTAACTAAATTTTATATTTGGGCATAACTTGGAAATAGACACAATTTTTTAAAATTAAATTTAAGGGTGATTTACTCGAGTCAATTTCAAATAATCTGATTTATTTGCCTAAGCATCTGAACTAATACAAACGTGTGTAACAAGTAATTAATTTGAGACCATTATGAATAATTATAATTCGCCCATAAAAATGTCAACTATAGGCTGTAGAACGTATGATACTTAATACCATTTATACGAGGAGCTGGGATATAATACAGGGTGCCCTAGATTTAAAGTAACATAGGGTAATGCAAGACAGAGCATACTTAGCACTCCCAAACTTAGCCTTAAATGTTAATCGTTTTTGAGATACAGAGCGTTTTATGGTTTTTGACAAAAATTGTAGTCAGCTATATTTCTGGAACGGCTTTAAATATTTCATTAAAATTTGGTGCAAACATTATACTCTTTTAGTCTCATCAGAATCATAATTCACTTTGGAAAAATTCTAGGAACTGACTCAATTTTTGTAATGCTGCTCTCAGTGCCGGTAACATCACTCTGTGTATCATTTTTGGATGAATATTAGTAAATGTTTAAAAAGTCAATGTGTATAAAATAATATCATAATATTTGATGGCACATTTAAGGTTATTCTCCATATATTACAGGCGTTACATATTACTTTTAAGTTTCGTGATTTATATCGCGTTGTTCGTACTTCCTCATTTGATAGGCCAATGTATGCTAGATGTATGGATATTTTACATCCATCGCACGTTGTTGAGTGATCTTATTTTGTTGATAGACAGTTAAGACATTGTTTTCAGGTTTTCAGGTACGGTATGGCTTATGATGTTATTAAAGTTTGTTTGTTGAAGGAAGTTTTACCTTATAGCAATCCAGCGGTTTGGTTGTGATACTGTTGGTATAATTCAGGTTTTTTCTTAATTTAAATGAACTTGCAAATAGATGACACTATTTATAGCACTTACACTAAAAGTTGGCACAAGTTGTAAATTTTTGTCACTGCTCGACATAGCCCTAAGGAGCTCTACAATTTTCGTGTTTACTGTTTGAAGGTCTGAACTGAATGATGTACTTCTGTGTATGAATTAAAATAAAGGCGATTTATTATTAGCTCGTCTATTGTCCATTTCACTACTCCAAAGGGGTAGAGCAGAACCGGAACGGCAACCATGTTAGTCGCAAACACTTTGTTCTGCCCCGATAGTTCGGAAGATCAAATCTTTCGGAGACGGTGTCTGTACTTGCGGCGCGGCGGAGAGAATCCTTTATTTGTTTTACTTCCTGGATGTGCCTTTGTTACGCACCTAGATATGTATAGGCATCCGACATCCAAATGTCTTAAGATGCTTCCGTCTGCAAGCTGCGCATCTTCAGAAAATTCCCCGCATCGTCCTCTCTTGAGATTGACGACGGTACATTTGTACGACCCGAACTCCATACAAGTTGCCCGCGTGTATTCTTAGACCACCCTAAGAACGTTTTGTAGTTTGCGCTCTCCAGAGGCATAAGGTTTATCGTCATCCATATAAAAGAGTTGGGTGACTTTATGCCTCCGGTCGCTAGGTGGTCCACATTGATATCCATGGTTTTGGCGGTTATTTCATTTTTTTTTGTCACTGAATTTTGCAAATATGGTTTATTTCCTGACCGTTATCATTGGATGTAGCACTAAGAAATATCTACCATAAAGTTGCCAAGTACTAGGAACTGCAGTTACCTACTTCACATTTAAATTAATCGATTGTATCCCATAAATCTGACACTGTGCACTAAAAGTGAAACAAACCTCACGCTTACTCACTACACCTCAGAGTTAAAGGTACAACAGACGAGGATTACTGTTCGTAAAATATTTTTCATTTAGAAAATTAAATTAAAACTATCTTAAATGCAAAATACAACCGTAAAAGGAAAAAATAGATAGAGTAGAAATAAAAGAGAAATGATACAAAGGAACTTTTTGAAAATGTCACACGATGAACCGATGATTCTGATTTTTTCGACGTATATTTTTCATATGAATCACTGACTTATATTTCCTTCAGCATCAATATTACATTATTTTCACATTACATGCTAATTCACCTCAATTAATTCTTGTTTTTGATTAATTTAAACAGTTTATGGAAACTACCTAAACGAATCAGAAATGAAAATAGCTGAGTCAAAATATAAAGAGAAAAGAATACGGCTATAATTTCCAGAGTTATAAAATATGTATACTCATTTTCCTCGTTGTAATTAGAAGTACAGCATTCAGTTATACACAGAATATTCACTTGGCATATATGACAAAATTAATAAAACGATAATTACAGAGGTCTATGAACTACCTTAACAAGGTTATTGGCGCTGCATACGTGTGCGGATTGTTAACTGACAATTAAAATGTAGTTAATCAAAAAGTCAACATTTTTTATATAGACCGTTGCGAGAAACGAAAAACTATGTCTTTAAGGATATTCTCTTAGTGTTAATAAATACAAATACAAACAAAATTTTTATCACATTTATGACCATGACAAAAGTTAGTGTGATTAATGTAAATTAAGAACAGAAAAACTTTTAGACGCTCCCCTGTTATGTGTTATCGTAAATTTTTAATATTACCGTATCTAATTGCAATCAATCTCTTAGTAGTTTCGGATTAAATTTAAGACTTGTTAAATAAACAAGCAATTTTCTCTTAAAATTGTCTTTAAATGAATCAGTTTTATGTTACAAGTATTGACTGGAATGCGCCCTATCCCTGTCGTAACTTTTAATTTTGGTTTTGGTATACCTGATATTGCACAGTAGGACTGGGAAAAATAATTGATTAATCAATCATTTAATTATAACTTGCTTATCAACGCTATATATATATATATATATATATATATATATATATATATATATATATATATATATATATATATATATATATATATATATATATATATATATATATGGGGCAATTAGGAGAAATAAAAAATTTAATAAAATCATTGGAAGATGATTTCAGCGACCGCTTCGCATCATTGGAAGAAAAATTAACCTCCATTACGGAAGTGAATAACAGTACAGTAAATCAAATTCATTCAAGGAAGCTGGGGTTGAAGCAAAGGAAAGATTGATACGATTAAAAAACATAGTAATTTTCGGAGTACCAGGGCACAATGGACCAGTGCAGGAACATATCGGACGTGACAGTGCCAAAGTAAAAGAAGTACTACGGAAAATAATACCCGAAAAGGAAGTGAAACCTATTAGAATTATGCGCCTCGGAAAGGAAAGAACAGCACCTCGGTTATTAGAGGTAAATATGTCTGATGCAGATGTAGCTCGAAAAATCTTGAGAAATAAAATATGTTTAGCTACTAGTCAACATTCTCAATTAAAAATTTATGATGACTAAACGCCTAAACAGGTAGAGTACGTGAAGAGATTGCAAATCGACTGGAGCAAAGAAACAATTCCAGTGAAGATCTCACCATAAAATATAAACATCTTCCGTTTCTAGAAAAACTAAAAAAAAACAGTAGTAAAACTCGACGTATAGTGGAGTTTATAATAAAAGTAATTTTTGACGTTTCAAAAAAGTCACTTTGACGTTTCAAAAAAGTCACATTTTTTGACATTTAAAAAAAAGTCATATTTTGACGTTTCAAAAAGTCACATTGGTGGAATATCACTAATATTTCTTTTAGACATTTGGGACCGATTTTACTCATCAACGAAGTCAATCTCTTCCTTGACCTCTAGAATTTGTGTACCAAATTTGAAAGCTTTGTCTAAAAAACTTCAGCTGCTATCGCGAATCACACAGACATACACACACACAGACATACAAACAGAAATCTTTTTCTGTCTGAAATTTTGTGTATCATCATAATTCGTCGAGATTCCTCCAGAAATGCAATAAAAATTTTCAAACATTTTTTTCACGAATACATAACTTCCTCACTTTGAGGGGTGAGGAAGTAATTAAGCGGTCGAGGGACATAGCCACTTCCGCTCCTGAGTTATCTTGTGTGACTTTTTGAGTTGATTATTTTTCCCCTATGTAGCAATCAAAATTGCATGTAAAACTGTGCTCTGAAGCATCAAACTATGATTTTAAGTCTAAATTGTTTATACGAGATTAGCGCTTAAGGTCAAATTGTTCATGTCAATTTTAAGGCAAAATAAATGGCCCCAGTTGCAGGAGTTGGAATTAATTCTAGTAACAACGTTGCACGTTGGTGCATGGATATTTGATTGGCTCTGGATGGGTGTAGATGACTGAGGCGGAAGTGTTTGTATCTAATATGGTAATACATTGTTTTGAATTTAATTTTATTGGTATGCTAGCATGAAAGGGTAGAGATTTTCGTTCTTTGGCTTGGGGCCTTGGGCTCGAATCTCGATGGGGAAGTGCGATTTTCGCATTCCAGTTTACTCCAATCTTGGGTGTGTGGCTACGCAGAGAGGGAAAACATGTTTCCTTAAACGCCTCTCAAGTCACCAAAGTAAACCCTTGAAAATCTAAGATTTTGTATTAGGTGAAAAAGGACGAAAGGAAAAACTATTTTGAATTAAAAAAAATTGAAAATATACTAATAAAGGTACTTTCCCTGTCCATCCTAAAATCCTGTAAAATATCCAGGTGATGATGATTTAATTCTCATTAAGGTTGGAATTTCGTAGAGTGGCGTTTTTTATTGGATTCTTATATGTTTCAGGAGACATATTTTTGTTAACTTTAATTTTTTTCTTGCGGCACCAGTGGCGTATACGCATGAAGATTGAAGTTTTGTTAAAAAAGAAACATCGAACTCCTCAGATTCCCTCAAATTTGGATTACTTTTCTTTTTAAATATTCAGTAGGTACACTCTACACAAAAATTGACTTTTGCTTTTTTTGTTGTACAAGCGGTTTTTGATAAAAATGCGAAAGAAACAAAACTTAGAAATCAAAGTCTTTTGTTTCTTTCTGAATGAAAAAAAGAAAATTTGATTGTTTAAACAAACTAAAAAATCAAAGTAATTGTTTAAAATAACAACCTACATGATATATGCATCCACTCTACTTCTCATTGATTGCTACATACGCTCAAAAATCCCTGGACTATTCTGGATTGTTTCAGATGCTGCAATTATGCGATTTTTCAGGTCTTCAATATCTTCAATCGGCCTGTTGTAAACCAATGTTTTAAGGTGTCCCCTAAAAAAATCATCCAGGGGAAACCGTAGGGTCCTACGTATCCAAGTATTAAGATACATACCATCCAAATGTTTCATCATTTCCGGATGATGCTAACTTGGTTGGCGAAACCCGCTTCGAGTGCCGTATATAGTGCTTTGGTGTTTCCTGGAAAACTACGTTAGTGTTACCCTTTATTTTGAAAAACAGGCCGTTTAGGACATATGTTTATATGAACGTTCTATCTTTGAATAAGCTAAGGAATCGCCCTTTAAAATATACGGCAATCATTTGGGAACACCCTGTATATAATATGTAGTTAAAAAAACCAAACGTAATATGATATTTATATGGTTTTAACTTAGAGGGTGGCACAATTTTTTGAAAATTGTTCTTTTTTATAACTGGTGAAGGCTTTAAGTTCGATTTAGCTGATGCGATAGTACAAAAGAAATGTGTTTTAAAAGACTTAAAATATTTTTGGACATTATTTCATGAATCTTAATTTAAATATGTCCATATTTAATATTGCATGTGTTTTTGAATTGTTATTAATAGTATGTTATTACTTATTATGCACATTGTATTATATTAATTTTTATCTTTTATGGTTTACAGCGCGAAAGCCTGTAATAACAGTTAAGTATAATGAACAAAGCATTTTATGTGTTTAATATTATTACACCTAAGTTTATTTTAATATACCTGATAAGAAATTATAAAATCTGTTTTTTTTTTGTTAGGATTGTTAAGTTTATATATCTTTTTATTATTATTATGTTAAACGCATTTTTTTTATTATTTGGAAAAGACTTATTTACGACGATCAGTAGGTAAAGTTCTTTTCAAAAATATCTTTGGTTGTTTCAACTGTGAACTTTCATATTAGGCACTGCAGAGTTAGAGAAGGTAATGTTACTTTTACATATTTTTAAATTTATCGTCTTGTCTTTGTCTTTGAAATTGTATGAATAAAAATAAATTGTTTTAATTAGTCCTTTTATAAATATGTTTATGAAACTTTAAATCATCATTTTTATTTTCAAAATTGTCCCACTTCAGTTGATAATCTGTAAACAAATTATAAATAATAACATTGTTATCTCTAATAAATTATTGCTGATAACGTAGCATGTAAAAGAAATGTTAATTTATAAAAATCTTTATGAACAAAAAGAAAACGTTTATTATAATAGCCGGTATTTAGTGTTAAAAAAACGTACATATTGCTTTTACTTTACACAGGTGTCCACAGCATTGGGATAAGATATTTACAACAAATTTACAAATAGAAAGTTTTCTGTGACGGTAGGTAATCAAAATTAATTAAAGGTAATATTCAGCAGCAACAATTTTCTATCTAGTACCAATATTTTGAGTTTTTTGGTTTCTGTTGATAATAGTTCTGAGGATAAAATAAAAAACCGGTCTCGGCTAGTTGTTCCTCAACGGTAAATAAGATAAGAACAGGGTCGGACCTTTGCAGCCTTAAAATCGCTAGTGTAAGATAAACGATATAAACGAGAGAAATGAGGCAAACGACACAAACGAAACAAATGTATTCAATAATTTATTTCTCACCCTATTTGGATATGATGAAACCCGTTTTTTCTCAATAACTGTTAATCTGACGAGAAATTTTCGAGTTGTTTTCGGCACATTTCCTCATTCTGAATTAATTTTATTTGAAACATTTTTTGATTTGAAGCAGTTTTTTGGGTCCCCTCGAGACGTGCCTTCTCTGGTCCACCAATTTCACTGATATTCTTCCTTGGCCCTCCTAGCTGTTACAAATAAAATTTCACATTTCCACGTTGAGATGTTATCAAGAAAATCGTATCACAACAATGACCAGCGACACACAATCAAACAGACATAGAGGCGCATAGACACACAGATGGCATGCCGATTCAGATACATTTTTTATTTTCGAGTCTAAAAGAGTTTATTTTCTTCATAATCTGGAACTTAAATTTTTTCACGACGTTAATACTTTATCTCTATAGATAGATGAGAATGTAATATATGGTATAATATTTCCATATTAATTCCGCATTCTTGTGCTCATAATTTAAATAATTTATGATGTAGTAAACGATAGGAGATTATTTATGTCAATTATTATGTTCATTAAGTATACAACTCCACTTGAGTCTGTTATCTCAATAGTGAGACATCCAAAAATGCTTTTTCAGGGTTTCATTTAACTATCACCCTGCCTTATATTTCAGGGTAAAAACTAATAATTTTGTCTCAATATTATTTGTGGCCTTCCCTTAATTTTTGTTGCACAGATCTAGATCACAACCTGAGAGACTCTTCAGACATAATAAGGAATGTTAACGAACTAGAGGGGGCTGCGGAACTTTTTCAGAACGCACTCACTTCTACGTACAATGAGAACTACCCTCCAGTTATAAGGAACACCAACGGGAACGTTTTCTGGTGGAATGAAGAACTTGCCATCATGAGAAAGCAGGTGAGACGAAAGTTCAATCTTGCGAAAAGGACAGGTGTTTGGGATGACTACAGAGAATCCCTCTCCGAGACAATAAAAACTGAGATGGAATCCTGGAGAAGGCACTGTGAGGACATTGTGAGCACTGCAGAATGCTCCAAACTTTAGAAGGAACCTCAGGGGTCCATATACTCCCTGAAAAAGAGCCAGAAGTATTCACGAGGACAGGGAGGAAGACGATGGAGGAATTACTCCGGGTACACTTTCCTGGCTCTACCATTATTGAGCAACTACTCGTCGACTAGCAGAACTCAGAACTAGAATACCATGGAAACAGAGCCTCTAGGGAAAGTTGGATAGTCGCCTAGAGAGTGATCAATCAAGAAAAAATCGTTGGGCTGTAAACTCATTCAAACTGTATAAATCCCCGGGACCAGACGAGGTTATACCAACAATGTTGCAACACGGAATGGGGCTGATGCTAAGAAAACTTGGTACAATACTCCGAGCCAGTCTAGCTCTGGGCCACATATTAAGGGTATGGAAATCTATTAGGGTGGGAGAGCCTCTCACTCTCAAGCCAAATCCCTAAGGCCGATCAGTCTTATGTCTCTATACTTAAAATCTTAGAAAAACTGCTGGACACACACATTAAGGATGGTGCACTAGTTACGAAATCTGTGTACTCAGACCAGTAGGCATACCAGGCAGGAAAGTCAACAGAAACAACATTCTATCATCTAATTAGAAGAATGGAAGAGACGCGACGGGAATAGGAGTCTGGGAGTCCTCCTAGACATCGAGTGGATAACACCTCTTTTTTTCAATTACTAAGGCTGCCAGAGGACGAGTGATCGACTCAACCTGTTGCAGATGGATCACGAACATCTTCAAGGGCAGGGTGGTATTCATATCTATGCTCGGCGAGACTCTTGGAGCTCATGTGACGAAGGGATGCCCGCAAAGAGGGGCACTCTCATCTCTTGTAGAATCTTGTAGCGAACGAGCTTTTCGAGACACTTGGCGGAAAAGGATTTACTATGCTGATGATACAGTTATCATAGTAAGGGGTAAATTTATCAGCACGGTTAGGGAATTAATATAGAAATCCCTAAATGTCACTCAGGAATGGGCGAAAAAGAAGGGACTTAAAATAAGTCTTTAAAAAATCTCCGTTATCCCATTCACCAGGAGAATAAATCTAGAGGGTCTAACACCTCTAAAACTCCTAGGTGAAGAAATATCAATGTCTGGAGTGGTAAAGTATCTTAAAATCATGATTGACTCCAAACTTACGTGGAACTAACACATTGATAAAATAGAACGGAAATCGGAAATTACCTTAACAGTAATTAGACGAATCTGTGGCAAAACCTAAGGACTCAAACTCTATACTACGGTTGTAAGACCTTCAATTACATATGCAGCTCTGGCATGGGCTAAGGTACTGCAAACAACAGCTTTAAACAAACTAAGCCAGGTGCAAAGACTGGCGTGCTTGGGTACAACGGGGGCAATGCGCTCTACCCCACTGTATCCCTGTTAAACTTATCTCCACTCCACATAATAATACAAGGGCAGGCGAGGATGGATCTCTTTAGGCTGCAATATTCTAGGGAGCTGATGCATCATAGCCCTCGCTCGAATCATGAGACAATTAAAGAGAATGCGACAGATCCCCATCCTTGATATTGTCAGACTACATGGCTTTCAAATACTCCTTCCACAATCCTTTCGAGGTGATCATATCAGATAATAGAAGAGGTACATCAAACTTCCTTAACAGAGGACTGACCTGGTATAGTTCGACTCAAAGTTATCGTTTTGGCACTCTGTTATGTGATTCCTACTCTTGCCGCTGGCAATATGTCTTCAGAAGCTATAGGTAGTTGTCGACATATCAGAGGTGCCTATTAGACAAAGACAGACTCAATTTGAAATAAATAAAGAGGGATAAAACATTTTAAAAATGTAACCTAACATTTTATGCCGATTTTGCGTTTGTTATTTTGTTTTATATATTATTCTGATTTTTTTTTAATAATGCGGTTAACGGCCGAACATTGGAAAAAGTTTATGGAGATTGCTGAAGAATATCCTGAATTAATTACAAATCAGTTTGCGGAAGTAACGACAAGGCAAAATTTAATACATTGTGGCAGTCTGTGGTCAACAGTTTAAATTCTTTAGGCTATGGTGAAAAGTCTGTTGCAGAATGGTGAAAGGTAAAAAGCGTATATATTTTAAAAGGTTTAATTAAAATAGGTTTCTATTTATTTAAAGGCAGTAACAGACTGGAAAAGCAAAATAAAAACTAAAGCTTCGAAAATCAAAATAGAACAATCAAAAACTGGAGGTGGTAGTACAAATATTTTTATTGTATTTACCTTTTTATATTTATTCTACATCTGCATTTAAATTTAAATCATAATTTATTTGTCATCGAAATATTCTCTGGAAATATTAAATTATATTAGGTTATCTTGTAAGTAAATGAAATTATTTAATTACTTTTTGAAAATTCCCAGTTAGATCACCAGATAACATACGATATTTTCAGAGTGGTTAATAGAAATCCGACGAAATCCCTAAACGTTGTCGATAGACAAACGGAGTACGAATTACGACGACTGTAGAAACATTTTGTAGATTTCTACTATACCTAGTAAGAAAACTATAGAAATGAATTGTAAACAGAGTGCCATCAGGACTGAAACAGGAACAGGGTCTGGTATATATAGCGAAAACCCTAGCTATGCACTTTGGAATCACGGTACAGTATTCTAGGTCGAAATATATACAATTCTACAATGTATTCGCGAAACCTTAAGGAGAGCTGACACAAGCTGATCCATATTGTCTTGAATACCTAATCAGGCGGCACTGAAGGCACTAAAATGCTGTAAAGTAATTTAGCCCCTTCATTACAAATGCTTGCGAGTTTTTTTTTTTTAATTCTATAATTTCAACTTCGGAACATTAACCATCTTTTAAAACTTTAGTAACATATTTACAAAGTAAAATTTAAAAAGTAGGTAACGGGTTGCTTGTGCCAGAGAGTCACGTAATCGTCGTTAAGTATACCGACCCTGTCACCGACAAATTCGAAATACTTGAGTTAGACGTAAGATCAAGAGGGGGGAAATACCCCATCCAGTGCGACTCCTTATGACTAGAGAACATTTAGAGATATCGAAATTCTGTAAAATATTTTGGCTTGTATCTCCCCAAGAGTTACTCGTCTGTAGGGGTTTTAGCTCTGTACCTAACGACTTTCTGGTTCAATCTTCCGAATTATATGATGTTGGGTATCAATCCAACCCGTAAGGGCGAGCTTTAGCATTACCCTTACAAAAATTTCGATCTATGCATTGCAAGCATAGGAAACTTAACGTGAATTACAAATTTTAGTCAGTAAATTATTGTTTTTTATAGCCAATCCAATTACCTTATAAAAACCTTTAATTTTTTCTTCTTATCTTATTATAAAGAAAATAGATTTAATGCATAGTACATAAGAATACTTTATCATTTTATATTGTTTCGCAATTTTATTAGGTGTTTACAATATATCTACGTTAAGTCGTCTCTGGACTTTTTTTACCTCCCGATCTCTACTTACATTAGACAATATTAATTTTGTTAATTTCTTTTAACATTAGTAATCAATCACATTGTACAAAAACGTACAAAACAATTGGATGTATTTGTCCTCATTCAGTAATATTATTGCCGATTATTTTTTGTTATCCGCATTTTTTTGTTAAAATTTTTGCCCGATTTCAATTTATCCGATATCCATTTTCCAAAGCATCTTTGCAAATTTTGGGTCTCTCAATTTCTTCCTTCCTAAGACAATTCTTGTGTTCAACTACCTTACAATGAGAGGTCTGGATGGCATTAATACATGTTTATCGCACTCACAGTGAATACTGTAAATACAGTTTTTTGAATTGACCGATTTTATTTTTGCTAAAATAGAATAACACCGACGTAGTTTTCCATGAAACACCAAAACACGATATAATACACTCGACGCGCATTTCGTCAACCAAGTTGTCATCATCTGGAGATGATTAAAACTAAAATAAATTTAAATTTAAACAGATATTGTTCTATCTATGAGAGGCCCTATAGATACTATTAAGTATTCTTATATCTAGATCTGTACAGCCGGTCATTAATCGAGAGATGGATTAACACGTTGTTAAGGATTTTTTTATTGAAATGTTATTTCGGTTTTTCAAGATTTAAATGTGTATTTTCAGTTTAATTGTTTTCTTATTAATAATAAGTATATCTTGACAAAATATAACTTAATGTAATTTTCTATTAAACTATTAATATCCCTACTCTTATTACGTCAATATCCTTGGCTTTGGGCACGGTCTTGGCTGACAAATAACCAAGTGGAATTATACCTACCTCAGCTTTTTCCCAGTATTGTGTATCTCCTGACATACTACCAAACCACAAAGTGCACACTTTTATGCTTTTACTTTAATTGTTACTTTTTCTGCGTTTGGAAAACATTACTTCTTCTTCACTCTGCATATACACATTTTTATCCAATGATATGCATTAGTCATACCAATGTATGTACTATGGAGAATTTATATAATGTCATTTAATTAAGAAAAAACATGTCTGCATGAACAAATTTATTATGTTACTTCCCTGTCATTATAGAAGAAATTACAAACAAAACGAAAACAAATATTGAATTATTCTACTTTTCATTGATTACATTTTACATTTTGGCGATTGATGTTAATATCAACTTTAGCACAGCGAGAAAAAAATAATCGTAATCGTAATGCGGTCAGTATTTCCGGAATTTCCGGCATTTAACAACACTCCCGATGAAGAATAAATAAAACAAAGAGTGAGAATAGTGAGATACACTGAACACTCACTAAACCATGAACGCGTGTTTCCGGTATCCGTTTTTGTACTTTGTAATAATAATTCTTGCAAGGGTGCATAAAAGAGATAAAATACATAATATTACGCACCTAAATTTAACGCACCTAAATAATCGTACCTAGGAGTTGCCGAGTGCAAATTCCTATTTGATGCTAATAATACAAATAAAAAAATTGTTTTCCAGAGGGATTACCGGAAACAGTGTTGTATTGTTGATTTGTATAATACTCAGTTTACATTAATGACTAGAGTTTGGATATTTTGTTCAGATTTGAGGATTTTATGAAAGAAAATTGTATTTGAAAGTGTATTTGAAAAGTTAAATATTTTTAAAAATTCTTATTATTGTCTAAAGTCTAAAAAGAAGAAGTAAGTTTGACAATAATCTGTATTCACACAAGTAGGTGTACGCATGGATTAAATATATATATATATATATATATATATATATATATATATATATATATATATATATATATATATATATATATATATATATATATATATGTTATATAATATTTCAGACACCGTATAGTAACTTAGAATATATTCTAGACTATCCCAGGATATCATATTTCACTACGTGACTGATAACAAATTCCTGCTTATTTTATTGCTAACTGCTTAATTTGCATTTCCTTTGTTATAAGCTTGGGAATCATTGTTTATGCTGACCAAGTACAGCCTTCCAAGCTTATAAATTAAATTATTATCATTTGTTAACTCAGTTCTTATACTCACTTTCGACATGTTACATTAAATTATATTCAATTCAATTAATTGTATTTTTACCAAGACTCAACGTTGAGTCCATGTTAATTAAATAAATGTTTTTTAAAAACAACTTTACGGAAACCGTAATCTAACATATATATATATATATATATATATATATATATATATATATATATATATATATATATATATATATATATATATATATATATATATATTATATATTTAAAAATCTGTATGTATACATTATTATTACATCATTGTGAGCAGTACTTAGGATTTTATTAATTTTGAAACATTGTAGCATATTCTCATTGACGTAGCCATTAGCATTTTCTACATTTTTTACTATTCTCAGAAAAATACGGTTAAACATTTGGTCATTCTAACTCTGCATGCAGCAACCTGATAATTTGGTAGAATCACAGCCGACTTTAATCGGCTGTGGTAGAATGTAGAGATTCCTCTTGAATATCCTTTGGGCATATAGAAGTCCAGTATCTCATGCTCAGTTCTCATAAATAATAAAATTAAAATATGGCTCATTTTTTACTATGAATTTATTGAAAACATTTTCCAAAAAGTTTTATTTTTTTATATGTTATATTAATGTTAGGTGTACATTCAGTCGTATGTAATTAACAAACTTGTAACTATAGCCTTTTACGACTGCTGGTAAATCTAGTAATCAATCAAACAATATTACTTGGCAGATTATGATATTAGTTAAAAAAATATCTGGAATGTCCTAGGCAGATAAAATTATACTCTTGGAATTAGAATAAAATATACCGTATAAATATTATTTGTAACAAAATAATGTATTATATGAAGAATATTATGTTGAGGACGTCAGGAAAATTGATTAGTTCTACTTAATAATCCGAAAATAACAAAATTTACCTACTGATAGTTTGTGAAATGTGTGTTCCATCATATTTTTATATTCTTCTCACGTATTTTTTCTGTATTTTACATTCGATATAAGTAGAGATGATACTTAAATTTTCTGTTTAATTAGACGTTAGATTTTTTTTTAATATCTTTACCCATTTCATTAATTTAGGTATATGTATTTACTTTACGTATTTATTTTCATAAATCTGCTAAATGCACCAACAAACATCACTCATACGCAAGTAGGTACACGTATAACCTACATTCTTCAAGATGCTTACGAAGCACTTTCGCAAAATAATATCTTTCCAAGAGAGAAATAAAAACAATACTTTTACATTTCTGCATATTGATTTACGATTGTTTGTATTTTTATTTCTGTTAATTATTGCAACTTACCCGTGTCACGATAACCATGTTGGAAAATCATCAACGCCAACAAATCTGCAAGAAGAAAATAAGTAAGTAAAGAAAGTGCGGTTAATATGGATAATGCCGCATGGACGGGTCAAACAGCCCGGTAAATTTTTAATAATAATAATAAACGCCAACATTTTTTAATACTTCTATTTTGGAACGTACTTTATAAATATATTTCAACGAACAAAAAACAAACCACTTTTTAATACTTTTATTTTAGAACGAACTTTATAAATGTATTTCAACGAACAAAAACAATGTTCATAGAAAATAATTATTTAAATGAAATCATTAAATTAATTATTAATATTTAGCATAAAGAACGCTCTGTTCATTTGTAACAAATATATCCAAAATGCAAAAGTAGGACATTTGAGAAATCAACATGGACACCTTCAAGCTAATTTCAGTTGCACATGTCTTTATACAGATTCGAGGGAATGCTACCGATATCTGGGCATATTTCTGAGACTTAACATCCTATAGTAGAATTATAGTAGTTGAAGCACACTTTTCGTACAAAACTGAACAAGTCCTAAGGTGTGTGTGTGTGTTTATATATATATATATATATATATATATATATATATATATATATATATATATATATATATATATATATATATATATATAATGTCCATCGTTTTAGATTCATGCATTTTAGCGAATCTGCAGCAATACTAAACATGTCCCAGTACTATGTTACTGTTTGGATTTTTTTTACCTAGTTATATCTGGTATAGAATAGACGAAACACAATATTGGCTCATAGTATATCTAAGTTGAAAACTAAACAATCAGGCTGTAAAAATGATTTGATTTGGGTACTCTGTGTTATCGACAGCTGTTGTCCACTATGCATAGACAATATGGTTCATGTTTATATCAACAATTTATGTACTTTTATGGTTTTTGTGTAGATTTGTAGTTAATATTAAACAAATATATAATGCTTATTTACTTTGTCGTGAAATATGTCAACTGTGCTAGTTCGTGAGGGCAATATTCCTGTCGATGTTCTCCTTATTTTGTCCAAAAATAAATATATCCAAGGCAAGTTCAGTCAAAACTTAACAAGTCCATTATTTGCTTGCCGGACTCAACATGTCCAAGATAAAATTGGCAGTATCTTTGGTTTAAAAAAAAGCTGAAAATTTAAAATCAAGTGTGTTCAACTGGAAAAATAATTCGTATAAGGTCATTTTCAACAATGTTTTCTGTATTTTCTTTTACTATATTATAGAATTTTATAAAATTATTAAACACGCCAAAAAAAATTACACTGTCAGTATTTCGTTGCATAAATATTTCCTCTTTATCTACAGTTTGCATAACTTGTAAGTTTAATGTTATGTATGATTATATCCCTTTTATTACAACACTGTTTTATAAATAATTATAGGCATTGTCGCTGTCATTAATATTGTACATGACGGGTTTTAAATAATAGCATCATATCAAGGATAATAAAAAACCCATGGGGTTCAATATCCAAGGTTCGTTACTCTGAGATATTGAACTACGACGTCGATGTCAGTGGTGTGTCAAGAGAAAAATACGAGGGGTACGTGTTGCATTCAATTTAAAAAATTGTACAAAAGAATAGTAAATATGAGGTAATAAAACTAATACTTAAAGGATCAGTACTGTACTATGTTGTACTGCTTATAACGTTAGTTTTAATTTCGGTTGTCACATGTTTCCTAAGCTGCGCCTGACCAAAAAGCGAAAAACATTGATATCTGCAGCGCTGCTTTATGGCTTTTGGAACTATTTTTTATTATTTTAACACAAAAGTGTACATACATATGCAGACCTGTGTCCAGAGATTCAATGTTCATTTATCAAACTTTACGCGCTCATACTTTAGTGGAGAATGCTGGTGCGTAAGTGAAATTGGACAGGAAGGGACTAGGGATTTGTTGGGCCGCCTTTTTGTAAAATTTCTGTTTCTTTAATTTTCTCTTTTAATTTTCAGAAAGGAAACATGGAATTTTGTGGAACGCATGCAAACATATTGAACAAAACGTACTGAAATTGGGCATGACCGGAGCAGAGTAAAGTTCAAACCGAAGATTTTTTTCTGATAATGTGAAATACCCTGTATAGTATTTGATTCGGTTTAAATTTAACTATACATTCTATTGCCGAAATCTCAGCTTGAATTGATTAAACGATAATGAAACATTTGTTCGAAAATTTCCTCAAAAACGACAACTTTACATACCTATGTAGTATAGGAAAATTAGACATTTTGTCCTGACATGGTGGAAAAACTCGAACACAGCTGATTTTTGGTAAAGATGCTCATTTAGGCTTCTTTTTTAATGTACGGAAACTCCTCAGTAATCCTATGTGAGCTTCCATTGCCATATTGGAAAAATGGTACCCAAAATTAATTTTTTTTGCAAATATCTCATGAACGATTAGACCTACATAAAAAAATCGGTCGCAGCTAGATGCTCCTCGACAGTATTTTCTCATCAGTTTCAATTTGACATGAAATAAATAAATTGCTTTAATATAAATACCATTTCCACTTATTTTATTTATTTATTTATAATTAATACGAAAAATTAACAAAATAAATAAGACTAATAAGATAAATATAACAAATAAGATGGGATAAAAAATAGATAAATGAGATAAATGAGTTAAATGAGTTCAATGAGACAAATGATATAAATGAGAAAAAACGAGACAAATGAGGCGATCGAGACAAATGAGATAAATGATTCAAATGAGACAAACGAGATAAATGTGAAACAAGACAAATGAGGCGTATGAGGCAAATGAGAAATTATATCAATAAGATAAATATGAGAAAGATAAGATAAATGAGACAAATGAGATAAACGATATATGACTTAAATGAGACAAATTACACGTGATAAATGAGAAAAAATGACAAATGAGAATTCAGGTAAATGCTACAAATGAGACATAAGATAAATGAATCAAATGAGTCGAATGAGACAAATGAAATACATGAGACAAATGATAAACGAGACTTATTAGGCAAATGATACAAATGATATAAACGACAGAAATGAGACAAACGAAGACGAAATAAAACAAACAATTAAGGCAAATGAAACAAATGAGACAGGTAAATGAGTCAAATGGGACATGAGACAAATGAAACTAATGAGACAGATGAGCTACATGGAGAAATGAGAAACGAGATAAATGAGGCGAATGGGGCAAATAAGACAAATAAAACAAACAATTAAGGCAAATGAAACAAATGAAACATGAGATAAATGAGTCAAATGGGACATGACACAAATGAAACTAATGCGACAGATGAGATACATGATACAAATGAGAAACGAGACAAATGAGGCACACGAAGACGAAATAAAACCAACGATTGGGGCAAATGAAACAAATGAGAAATGAAAAAATGAGATAAATGAGTCAAATGAGATAATTAAGACAAATGAGTCAAATAGGACAAATTATACATATGAGATAAATGAACAAATGAGAAACGAGACAAATGAGGCGAATGAGGCAAATGAGATAAATGGTATAAACAAGACAAATGAGACAAACGAAATCGAAATAAAACAAAAAAATAATTTATTGTTTATTCATTTCAAATTGGATACCATAAGAAAGTATTGCCGAGACCGACCTTATTTTTTTAATTCAATGAAACTAATTTTAAACCTTTTCTTTTCAGAAACAGTTAATCTTACGAGAAATTGTCAAGAGTTCTTTTTCGGCACATTTCCTCATTATAAACAATTTTTTTTAAACACGTGTCCTCCCTGGTGCACCAATTTCACTGATATTCAATAGGGTTTGTCCATGGACATTACAGATATTATTTTATGCAACATGTCAGATTTCAACATTGAGACGTGTTTGAGAAAATGCGGTCACAGCAAATGACCTGCGACACAGACACACAGACGGCATGTCAGTTCGGAAAAATTTTCTAATTTCCGGTCACAAAGCGTTCGTTTTCATCATAATCTGGAATTTGGTTCTTCTCACGATTTCTTAACAAAGTTATGCAAAAAGGTTTAGTTTATTTTTGTCATCGGAGCAACCCTCTTGCGTCTAAAACTCGATAAGGTCAATAATGTCCTGTCTACACTCTTAGTCAGCCATGCCCTGCCAAGGAGCCTCTTCAGATGCTATTGCTGGTGTGTGTAAAAAAAACTTTTTTTTTAATGAAATAAAAAATAGCGAAAGGTATTAAAAGTTCTGTTCCTTCATTCCTCTATTTCTCTAAGTCCTATTCATCTATTTAGAAATGATAGAGAAATAGGACTTTCGATAATTTTTAATATTTTTCGTTACGCCTCTATTTATTACCTTATATTATTTTGTTTTGCTAAAAAAATTTTATTGAATAATATGGTGGCTAAAAGAAATGAATCATCTCCAGGCAATCACCTATCATCTGTTTTAGAAAAAAGAGATTCGAGGAAAAAGCGCCTCCCGTCATTAGCATCCACTAATGATACTGTTTGCTTACATAGTTTTCGTGTTTACCATAAAATTCAAATTGTGGCGTGACAACAAAATGCCTCCAAAGTTTGGCGCTGGCAAACTAAATATTTCTTCTCATTTTATTAACACAACCACCTGATCAACATAACATTTTACAGAAACTTTTTGCAGCTCTACTAAAGCATGTTGCCATTCTTGTACGTGCCGAAAAATTGTATTGGAGTTTCCTGCGAAAATTCCGGTCTCTCAAACTAAGAAGAAGATTACGAAGATTTCGAAGATACTAACAATGATGGCGATACAAAACCCACATAATGATACAGACGCTGATATCGATAATATTCGATAATGACAATACCCCGGAAGATGAAATGTAGGAGAGAATTTTTCTTTGAATCTCTGGATGAACCATATACTTTACATTCAAGGTGGTCCGGCAATAAGTACGAATATAATTACATTATGCAAATAAAATATATATTTTTTTGTTTTAATTTTTCCATTCAAACTGAGAAGTATGAAGGCCCCTCCTAATAGGGTCGTGACCCATCTTCCACCACACCGATTAAAACATAAAATAACGATATTGCCTTCTTAACGTCTTTCTCACGGTGCACCATTTTTCCATGTGGCGACCGAAACTCACATTGGATCAGTTTCCAAAAAATCAGCTGTAAGTATTCTAACTTTGTTCGCTATTTTCTCTTATTACCGTGTGGTTTTAGAGAATTGGCGAATTCTAATAAAAAAATTATCCAACCGAAACAGAATGCATCGAAATTGTTATGATCGATTATTATCTTTAATTAAAATCATTGATCATGATCATTGGTTATAATCATTGAGTATATTCGTTTATTTTAAACATTGAATATGATCAGTGATTATGGAGATTGAACTAGAACCCAAAATATCCACATCGAATAACGCGTTCCACACTGACGACTTGTGGAATGGGCATTGTCCTGAATTGCCAATAAAATAGTCCTGTATGTTTGTTCATCTTTGGCAGACCATTTTTAGACAAATTTCTCAAATATCAAATTCTCTATATTTACTTTTAATTTTGCTTGCTGTTGAACGCGTCATTGGTGTTTAAAATGGATACGTCATTAAACAGTTTTAAAATTTCAGTTTTTAATATAATCGGAATCCATTTTAATACCAAATCGTTTATTTCAAAATCTAACTCAAATAAATAAATAAATGTGTAGCTTTTATTATACCACAGTTAATCCACAATTAAAACCAAATGAAAACTTGTAAAAATAATGTTACATGACATATTTTTTTATCAAAATAGAAGTCAGGATAATGTTGGCGGATATTTGCTTCGATAATGAAGGCAATTTGATAATTTTCCTTGTATGTCATCGGCGAATTTTTAAAATTCTTATTAATCTTGTGTAATATAAAATAATATCTAGTGTTAGTACTACTATATTAAATAAATATTACACCCAGCTTATATCTGAAACGGACACAAACATTTTTCTCCTTGTAATATATAATTAGTTCAGCCATTGTCTTGGTTAATTTGATGTCAGACTTTTACTTTTTATCATTCCTAGATAAAGCATTGTCTGGGATTCCAAATTTTCAATTATGTCGAGGTTACAAGACAGGATTTGATGTATTAAGATTTAAAAAATTATTTGTAGGCACATTTGTTACCAAATTTGGTGCACTTGTTTGAGAGGATGGCGTGGATATCCTACTACTTTTTAACGTGTTAATGCAATCGTCTAAATTTAGCATTTTCGAGATTTTAACAAATATCGACTCGCACTCGCACAGTTTTTCAGAAATATGCTATCCATATATAGAATCCAATACAATTAATTATTGCAACAATTTTGAAAAATTGGAAATAAAATAAAATTGCCGAAAAGGTAAATTCTGAATATTATCAATAACGGAAAATAGTATGATATATTTTTGGAAAAATAGTTTTATATGATTTAATTCGTCTCGTCCATGAAATAAATTTGTCTCGATAACCTTGATCCTGAGCTCAGTTATCATTCTCGACTTTTTCAGCAAATAAACTTTAATTAGAATATAATTAGGCTTTACTAGACATATTGAGAAAATTTAAATTATTTATTAAAAATAGACCTAGCTCTATAAACAGGTATTCTCAGTCAGTCATTTTAAACAAAAAAACTCATGGAACGAAAGTCCTTTAACATTTTTTTTTACATTTTTATAAAGGTTATAGAGAAATCGAAAATAACCGGAAATGACGTATTTGCTTGGAAAAACTTTGTCATCTAAATAATTTCCAATTGTTAACCAGTAACCACTTATAGTAGAGATTCCGCGCTTGAAAAACTCGTCTAGAAATCATGAAAAACATTGAAAGGTTAAAATGTGTCGAGTATGTTTTCGGTTAGTATTTGGGGTGTGTAACAAACCCCTAAATTCATCTGATGATAGCGGTGTCCAGGTTATCTACCACAGAGTTGTGGTCTGAGCCTATGTCCGCCCCAGGGTATGCTTTTATTCCGTTCTTGCGAATGATGTTGTCTGGACGGTGCTGTGGGGATTACTAAGTATACAAACGTCTTTCTGGTAATTTAAACAATGAATTTATTATTACAAATTCCTCTTCTTGGCAAAATTGTACTAGCTTGTCTCCCCTTCTATTGCGATCACCTAAGCCGTATTTACCGACGATTTTATCCACTTCATTGTTGACAACCTTCGCATTGAAATCACCCATTATTACAGTGTTTCGTTATTTTGGATATATCCAATACGTTCTTTTATTTCTTTATAAAATGTTTCCACTTTTCGATCGGATTTTTTCTGCTGTTGGAGCATAGCACTGGACTATATTTATGTTTGTAAGTTGGGCTTTTAGTTTGATGAACATGGCGCTATCTGAGAGAGGAATGAAGCTAATTACAGCCTGACTTCTTTTATTGTCCAATAAGATACCAACTCCATTAGGATGAGTTCTTTCGTCATTACTCGAGTAGTACAGTGTTGCTTTGTACTTTTGACTTTTCCACTTCCGGGCCATCGGGTTTCGCTTAAACCTAGAATGATAATTCTAAGTCTGTGCATTTCTCTGACGGTGTTGTCTAGTTTTTCTGCCATGAACATACCTTTTACATTCCAGGTGCCAATTATAGAAGTTCTCATTTTATTATTTTAAGCAAAACAAAAACATTGGAAGTGAAGCAAAGAATTAACTGATCTTCTCAGAACACCTTACGATGACCAGCGAATAATAGTGAGGGAATATGTATTATGTTATTATTTGTATCGTTCCTTAAACGCTTTCTTATCAAATAAAAGGGACAATATTGTAAAAAAAAAATTTTATTCAAATTTAATCACTATGGTTACGGTTTCCTCGCATCTTCTTTAATATAAATTATTTAGCTACACGTTGAAAGGTATAGTATCCCATGTGTGAGGTAAATATTATATAGGTAAATCGTTGAGGCTATGCACAAGAATTATGCCAGGAAAGGAGAATTTGAAAAAAAGTCAAAAATATGTGGACTAACAGCCATATTATTAGTAAGATTTTTCAAAACTTTTAATAAAAGGAAAGTAATTATACAAGAAAGAAACATAAAAAAACCCGCTATTATTTTATTACACGGTAATTTTTGTACACTTGATTTAAAAAAAAAACTGGTACACTTTCTTTTAGCTATGTAAATCATTCGTTCTTTGATTGATATTAATAATCTTACAAATGTCACTTTGACGTTAATCAGTGGCGTCATTATTAAAAATGGTTCGACATCTAACAGATATTCAAAAATTTCGAATTGTTTCTAAAATTGAAGATGGTTGGTCCATAAGAAGACTTGCTGCTGAATACAATGTGAGTAAAACCACGATCATGAGTGTTAAAAGACAATGGGAAACCAACCAAACGGTATCCCGTAAAGTTGGTTCCGGTAGGCCCAGAAAGAGCAATAATCAAGAAGATGAAAATCTTATAAATTACCTAATAGAAAACCCTTTTCAGACTGCAGTAAATGCAATTTCAGAGACAAATTTCCCTGCTTCGGTATCTACTGCTTGCAGAAGAATAAAACTACAAAGCGACTTGAAGAGTTGTTCAGCGGCTAAAAAATACAAACTTTCAGAAGAAAAGAAGCAGGGTAGGATTATTTTTGCACTCAACTATATAATCAATGATGAAAACTTCTGGGGAAAAGTTGTCTTTTCTGACGAAAAGGTTTTTAAATCCTATAACGATGGACATGTTCGCGTATATAGGCCTCCTTCCACTAGATACGACGAAAAATATACT
The DNA here is from genome assembly GCA_029963845.1 of Rhamnusium bicolor. Lineage (NCBI taxonomy): Eukaryota > Metazoa > Arthropoda > Insecta > Coleoptera > Cerambycidae > Rhamnusium > Rhamnusium bicolor. Next base: position 1,991,098 of record JANEYF010001313.1, read on the forward strand.
TTCGATCCACAAATATTAGGAAGGTTTTCAGTCAATGTCTGGGCTTGGATGAGCCTAAATGGGTTAGGTGTGTGTTGGAACAGTGGTGGTCATCTCAATTCCATTAAATATATTGAAATATTAGACAATATTATGTTGCCGTCAGTAATAGGGGTGTTTCCGGAAAATAATTTTATTTTCCAACAAGACAACTGCTCCATACATACGGCCCATCGTGTCAGGCAATGGTTTCTTAATAAAGACATAGAGTTGTTACCGTGGCCATCTAAAAGTCCAGATTTAAATCCAATTGAAAATGTAAGGGGACTAATGGTGAAACATATAAGAAAATTAAATAACCATCCAAATAATGCCCAAGAATTGGAAGGGATAATTGAAGAAGCTTGGGAGAACTTGTCGCAAGAAGTTGACCTTGCAAGAAATCTGATTTTGTCCATGCCTGCAAGACTTCAGGCAGTTTTAGACGCTAATGGAGCAATTACAAAATATTAGTTAATTCTGTATTACGTAATTGAAGTTCATTTATTTTATTTTTTTATTGTAATTTTATGTTCAGTTTGCATTGTTTAAATTTTTTTTTAATCTCAAGTGGTATTTTTATGTTCTTATTTTAAAAATAGAATTATCATTATTCAGTTAGTATTTTAATTACAACCATTAGTAGAATTATCCGTAACAAATATTATTTTTTTAAACAATAATATGGCAGGCTTGAAAATGTTTTGAAAAAGTTATTTTCTAATTATTTTTTAAAATTCCATTTGAATAAAATAAAAGAGACATGTTTAACGAGTTTAAAAACACAAAGAAAACCGATCTCCTCCAAAAAACCCAGGTCCGGGGTAAATCACCTCTTCTCCACCCCCCTCTCGACATGCCTGGCCAGTCCTATTTACAGACATATGCACACAACTAAACTATTAAGATTTTCGATTACAAGAGTTGTACCAATTTTTTTTTAAATCAAATGTACTAACTGGTTAACAATTCTTAGAGACGAGATAAATAGAAACAATACCAATATAACCACAGATACTTTACATTTGTGATATAACATAATGTCTCATGTGTCTATGGAAATAATAAACAGAAAACTCTCATGTTTGACATTGCTATAAAGGACAATTTATATCAAAGAAATTTTCCTGTAGTTTTGAGAACGGAATCAAGATAGCATTCCAGTTTATGATCTAAAAGATTTGACATTTAAATTTCATTTTCAGGTTAATATTTTTTTAGTAGTGACATTTTTGAATAAAAAAAATATTTTTTCCAAAACCAACCTTTAAAGAATCCTTTTTGGCGCAGAAGTTTAAAAAAAAAAATTTAAAATAATATAGGACAATGGCCAAAGATGTTGTGAGGGTACATTATAGGATACCACAAATAAATAAATATAGATAATTTTATGGCTACGGTTTTTTAGAAATGACTAAATTTTTTAATTGCTATTAGGAAAATTAAAGAAAAGCCAAGCAATTTATGTTTATATATTTTTTAAAACAATAAAGAAAAATTACTAAATTAAATTAAAACATTAGAACAGTTTTGGATAAATTTAAACTAGTTTTACAGAAAAAAATATTTGCAAAATTTTTTCAATAACTAGTAAGACTTTTGAATATATTATTACGAAACGTAAATTTATAATAATGATTATTACATATTTATTTATCTATTATTAATGGTCGTTAATGATTACGTGTATACGCATGATTACAGACTGGGTATTTACATACGCATTTAAATATATTTTATGTCATGCAAAGTAGTTATTCAATTTAAGTTTCGTTTTCAAGTGAGTCCAATTGCTGGTAATGATTTTAACTTAATGTTTAGTTGCCACGCTACATTTAAAACTGAATATTGAATAAGTATTTAATGAACCTTGACTTTTTTTATTAATGGCTGGGAAAGCATATAAAGCTAATAGCATTTTTTTCACAATATCGAAATGCTTTATCTAAAATTTATCATATACGAGTAGTATGACCAACTGTCGAGAGGTTTTGCAATATCAGTGGGGGGAATGACTGTTTGGGGGTCTGCTACTAAAATAAGAAAAAGTATGAAAAGGAAATGCAATGGCTAGAGTTTGTCATCAAAATTAGATATATTTGGTATATCTATAACTTTATTAATTCGTCTTCGATCTTATCTTAATGATATATATCAATTTGTTCAATACTATGGTTTTAAAATTGAAAAATGTTTACAGTTGTCAAGAGTTCCATAGGGTTCGATCCTTGGGCCATTACTTTTCGTTATTTTTAATAATGATAAACCTCAGTTGTTTGACGTACTTTACACTGATAACCTTAAAATATATTTCGAAATTAGATAGGTTTCAGATTGTTTAAAATTACAAAAAAATTTGGTGCGATAACAATCATTTACCTCTAGATATCAATAAATGCAATATCATGTTTTATTCTAAGCACAAAATTACCACAATATTTGATTATAAGCTGGACAATGTCATTTTGATAAAAGTTACACAATCTTGGCGTTACTTTTGACCGCAAGTTATCATTTGAAGAGTATATTCGTGTAACACCTGATACAGAATCAGAATCAATGAGAACCTCGGTTTTGTATTGGGTAATGCTGAAGAATTTCGCAATGCAAAACCATTAAGCATTCTTTATTCCGCATTCATTCTATGTAAACTCGACAATGCCTCTGTAGTTTGGGGTCCGATTTATATTACTCATACAATTTAATTAGAAAAAGTCCAACGTAAATACCTTAAAACCTTACGTTTTATTAATTATGAAGTTTATCCTGCCACGGTATACTCTAGGATGCACTACTGGCCAGGTAGTTTATATTGTAGACGTATCATGTACTCGATTATTCGAAGTCCAATATGTCATTATAGTTACCAACAGTCCGTAGTAATTTACTTACTGCCTTCTCTCTACATCAGATAATACAGAATTACATTACTAGTCCAAGAAAGTTATACCCGTTTACTAGGTGGTGCAAAAAAAATTTGGGTAAGCTTATATTTTCAGGGTTGTTCGGGGACAGTCTCCCAAGTATCCAACTAAAAGATCACACTCGAACTCCCGTAATGAAGGGAGTAATATAGGTAATTTCTTATTTATTTTTTTAGAAAAAATGACCCGAATTAAAGTTGTAGATAATTACGTTGTTTACAACTTTTCTTTATGAGGTTTTTTTTTAACTATGATATTTTAGCCTGTACAGTTAATTATATTACGAGTGGAGGAGTGGTTTCTATTTTTTTACGAAAAATGACCCCTAATGAAACTTGTAGATAATGAAATAAGCGACAACTTTGCTTTACAATTTTTTTTTACTTTGGTATTTTAGCCTGTACAGTTAATTATAATAGGGGTGGTTTCTTATTTATTTTTTTTTACAAAAAAAAAACTTTTATAAAAGTTGTTGATAATAAAATAAGCGACAACTTGGCACTACAACATTTTTTTACTTCAGTATTTTAGCCTGTACAGTTAATTGTAGCAGGGATGGTTTCTTATTTATTTTTTTTACAAAAAAATGACTCAAAGTTGTATATAATGTAATAAGGGACAACTTTGCTTTATATATCTTTTTTACCTCGGCATTTTACCATTTACAGCTCATTGTATATAACAAAAATTAAAAGTTTTTGAGAATGAATGTTATAAAAAAAAACACGTCGTCGGATGAAACCAATTCGAAGCAATTTCCAATTTTATTTGGTTTTTTAGGGATCTGCATAACGTATAAATGTCGATTGTCAATGTAACTCATTTCCACACCACCCTGGAGGTAGAGTTTTTGGCGCGTTTGTTTTAACGTGATATCCACTGTAGGCCTAATTCACGATAATCGTAAGAACAATTTTACGTTTACATGTGGGTAACAATGAAAATAATTACAATCGTCCTCGTTTCCTAGCTGGTTCTGGTGAACTCATGTCTTCTTCATCGTCATTGTGTAGGATATTTAAATCGTCCTCTTGCTCTGTGGGTGATTTCTGTGTAGTCTCTTCTTCATTGTCTTCCGCATCTTCATCATCGCTGTCATTTTCGTCAAATTAAAAAAGTTTTATTAGGGTCATTTTTTGTAAAAAAAAGAAATCACTCGTATTATAATTAACTGTACAGATTAAAATACCAAAGTTAAAAAAAATTTCATAAAGTAAAATGTAGACAATGTAATTATCTCTTATTAAGGTCATTTTTTTTGTAAAAAATAAGAAACCACCCTTATTACTCCCTTCATTACGGGAACTCGAGTGTGATCTTTTGGTTGGATACTTAGGAAACTGTCGAACAACCCTGAAAATATCAGCTTGCCCAAATTTTTTTTTTTTTTTTTTGAAAAATCATGTGTTTACTGGATTATACGTAAGAAGAAAAACATGATATATTTTTTTGTTCTGTTCAATCTATTAAAAATTTCTTTATCTGATGTTAAATATCCTGTACATATGTTTCATATCATTATTTTGGTTTTTTTTTATCATATTATACAAAACTTCTATCATATATGCCTTTTTTGTTAAATGTGTGTTTGTAGCTTAAGTATAATATAAAATTTGTTTTCTATTTATTTGTAATTTTCAACCTTATCCTGTTACTCCCATTAGATACTGTACTTACAAATAATAATAATTATTTATTTATTTATTTTAATTGTTGACCTTTTCCCTTGAAACTTTCTTTTATTCTGGTAAATAAATGAAAATGGAAAATGAATAAGCCATGAGAGTTATTAAATTTCTACTGCACAAGAACAATTTTAAACTAAATAGTGACCTCTAGCACCAGTCCAAAACCTATTTAAAATGTGTAAAAATGTTCTCGTTTAGTTATTTCAGCCCAGATACTTAAAATGAGATACGTCAATATCTCTATAGAAAAATTGTAGTCAGTTGGTTATATGAAAAATTCCTCCCAATGCTTGTGTTAAGAAGGCAGCGGCATTTTTACGTTGTGTAATCGAATGGAACAATTTTTGTACCTTAATTTTTCGTGAAATATTCGACTTTGGGTAGACCGCCGCATCCGCCAAAACTTAGACAAACATTGGGGCAAACGTAATTCGATACTGTCAAAAATAATTCATGTCATATATTTTAATAATTTCTTCTTATTGACATTGACATTTTTGTAACTGATTTAGCCATTTCAAATGTCAAACTGTTAAATTTATCCTAACCCCATTTTCTTAGGTCAAATGTGTAAAAAAATTTTAGTTTACAATAGCCTTATTTAAGTACTTAGTAAATATATTTCATTGGCTTGATATAGTAAACCTGATTTGTAATCTTTCATCAAGAATATATCTTTTTGTTGTCAAATGCAAAAAAGTTTGTATCCTGTGGATCTCCTTTCAGCTGGCCTACTTTGCTCATCACCGAATTTATCATTGTCTTTGGCCTTTAGAACACGTGTACCAAATTTGAAAGCTTTATCTCAAAAACTGTGGCTGCTATCGCGATACTACAGACATACAGACAGACTTTTTTCGATATAGATATGTTTTTTCGTTATAATTCGTCGAGATTCGTCCAGAAATGCAATAAAAATGTTTAATTTTTTTATACGAAATTGTACCTTTCTTCCTTCTTTCATTCATTTACGCATTTACCAAATTTAATGTGATACCTAAAATGTTCTTGACAATCTTAACTGCCAAATTTGGAAAGACTCCCATTAGTATTTTTTAAGTTATCGCGGAGACACACACACACACGCACATATCTTGGCTACTTGCATACCTCGATTTTTGAGTCAATCCCTGAAAATATAGATTTGCTAAATTTTTTTCTGAAAATTTAAAAAAAATTAAAAACAGAAGCACACAATTATTTTAAAGTTACAGTGCATTCTTTATTATTTTTCTAAAATTTAATATTTTAAGATTGTATGCATTTATTCTTGAAATGTTCAATAAAATTGCTTCAACAAACTTACGAAAAATGACCGGTCAACATCAATAATACAGATATTAAAAATAAAAGTAAGTTAATTTATTTTAACAGAGCTAGTGCCTCATTTTATAATTATTTTGTATTTATAAATAAAACCTAATTTAATCCGTATAATCAACTATTAATTCAGTGAATCTCGGCTATATATTTAATTTTATGATAATTATATGCTATTTAAGATGGTTTTTGAAAGCTAAAAATTGTTTAATATAAATTAGTGAGAGCTCGACCTTATTCTTTCTCTTCAGTCATCCGAAAAAAAATAAATCTTCGTGAGATCTTAGCAGTTTCTTATCTTGTGAATCGTCTCCATGATGAGCCAAATTTACTAATAATTATTAAACATTTTTTTGATTTACATATATATGTATGCACTTTTAAAATGCTTATGTATATTCTCGTTTGAGCTGAAATAAATTAATATCAATTTTAGGTTATTTTTTAGCCACCTTCTATTAATTTAATATATTAGGAGCCGGTATATCCACTTCCTGGTAAAGTTACAAAGCAGATAAATTTAAGAATAAAATTGTTAAACCAGTAAAATAATAGTTATTATCTATCTAATTTTGTAGAACAGTTATTCCATATGATAATAAACCCATATTGACTATAACTATTTTTATGTACAACCGGTCTTAATTGGTCACTTTATACATTTGGTTTGAAGACTTAAAGTACCACATTATAGCCCGCCGGACCGTAAAATACTTTATATCCCGGCTAGGGCCTTTACTCTACATTTTTATAGAACACTTTTCTGAGGCAACAAGTTCTACGTCGCAGCCTCTGCCGCTTCGGTAATTTCTGGTGGGGCACAGGAAAATTAATTTTCGTCCCCTTTCATTTCCAGTTCAATTGAAAAACACATAACACTTCGAGAAAAGGATTGTAAAACTCTGGGAACGATTCTTGCCACAAAATAACAATATGGCCAGCTTTATTTATGTTGTTGCTTGGTTATTTGCAATTATTTTTAATACAAATTCAAAATCAAATTCGTATCGGCCAGTGTGACAATACGATTGTTATAGAATGTCAAAATTTAATACTCGGCGTTGAAATAAAAATGACGGTAGTTACAGGTTACAAGTGGTTATGCACTTTAGCTTTCACCACAGGAGACAAATTTTACCTGCGTAGCACCAAAATCAGCACTTCACCGAGTGTACCAAATCACAAACTATACAACTAAACAATATTTATTTTACATTAATCAATAAGCAATCCTTTTCAGGTGCAAAATAAATCGTCACACTCGTGCTTTATACTTAACAACCTTCTTCGGTAACCTCTTCCGAGTTCTCCTACTCAAGCAATCTCACCACTTCCGGCTTCTTTTGCGCCCTCCAACAATAAATGTGTTAATTCAAACTATACAGCTATAGACAACCTACAATTTAATTATGCAGGATAGAAATTGCCTAATACATAGAGGCATAAACCAAAATTTTCTATTAGGCCAACTACGGGGTGATTAAAAAGTGGACCGTTACACATTAATACCTCTTATTTTTTTTTCAAAACCACTTTAAACTCGAAAAAAGACTTATTCAGTATTTAAAATTTGATTTTTAAATTTTGGCTTTTGGTCAGTTTTGGTTTTAATTTATTGAATTTTAATAATAGTTTATTTGCCGACAATATCTAAGTGCAAATGTTGCTCTATATGCAATTTCGACAAGTTTATCCTATATTATATTAATATAGGAAAATCACCTGCCAAATGATATACGTAGAAATGCAAATTTGTAATTATATAATTGACAAACAAATATGCTAGTAGGCTTTTCTAGGCTTCAACTCAGACTATTTTCTCCTATAATTCTTGTCATTATTTTACAGAAATGAGTTCTACCACTTATTTAAAAACTATGCCTGAAGTAAGCCGGATTGAATGAATTCAAATTCTGTGTCCCGATTTGCTATTATATCAGTGTAATTCATCCTGACTTCCTCTTCCTCATAAAAACAATTGTACATTATTACTTATGTAATTTAAGAGGTTTATAATTGTAAGGATTCAAAAGATCCATTTGGCTGCCGTAACGAATAAAAGACAACCGTGTTCTAAGAAGAGCACGTCCCAAGTCTTAGGTAATCCCCGTGTACGTGTGCATATTGTACATACGCATGCATATTAAATGCATAATAATAATGAACATTAACTAATGTCAAGGTCAAGGAAGTCTATGACCTTTGATCTAGACGGTCACGCATTGCTAAAATTATCGAGAATCACTCGAGCCACACGTTAAGGACCAGTCTGTCTCATCGCTTTCTCTTCTCGAAATGCCTCTTGCTAAAAGGCCGAAAACGATTTTCTGCGACTATTTAGTTGAAAATATACCCATTGGGCGCACTGACACCAGAATTATGTTTATCGTATGAATACATTTACATTTATTAGATTTCTCAATGTATGTTACTACTATTTAAAGTTGGCTCAAATTTAATGGAGATGCTAATATTAATATCTATAATATACACTTCCTAATTAGACGTTACACTGTATGTCACTCAGGTTTATTCGACACACGCCGCCAACTAAATAAATATTACTTATGAATTTTCTGTTAAGGAAAATAATCTGTTATTGTTTGGCAATAAGCGATTTCAGATATTTATTATTAGAATTATCATGCGATCATTATTCTAATTTATATTCCGCTGTACACTAGTGGGAATTCGAATGAGTATCTTTAGGTAATTCTTCGTTCATTGATCAGACTTTGGCTTTAATGTCGTGAATTACCATAAATTTTATTTTCAAAATTATCTATAGCAGTAGATTTAAAATTCGGAGATATCTATTTTTACATATCATGGAAGTGATTATTATCAGGATAAAAGTGTAATCTTGAAAAAATCACTTAAAAACAAAAATCATGATATAAAACATACAGGATTACAATGGCTCTGAAACTTTTGAACTTTTGGAACTAGAAATTATAATTTTAAAGTAGAAATTTCTACTTTAAAAGTAGAAATTTCTAATTTTAAAGTAGAAATTTTTAGTTTTGAAATTTTGATCTTAAGAGGTGCGGCGCCCAAAAGGTTTTTTTGTCACTACCGCCTTACCAGTGGCTTCTAGGTAAAAAATGGACTTTTCCGAATAGACACCAAACTATTGAGCTTCAAACTGGGACGGATCATTGAAAATTCCAAGAACGCTCATTTTTAAACTAAATTTGGATTTTTAGAAAATTATGTCCTTAAAAAGTTTTATACCAGCGGCCATGTTTTAAATACCTGTATAAAAAATTTTAAAAAAGGAGAGGTATTTGTTTTTAAGATACAGGGTGTTGACATTTATTTTTTAAAACGGCCTTTGCTTAATATCGTAAAAACGACAATAGATAATTTGTAATGAATTATAAATGGTATAAATTACAATAAAAATGAAGTGTGTGTGTGTCTCATTCTACGAGTGGAGAATGAGACCTCGTAAGGTCAAAAATAATTGAAAACTAGAAATTTTCAGTTTCAAAAGTAGAAATTTGCACCAAAAATACTACATAATATTCCATTTATTGACATTTAAAGATAAATGGTTGTTATCGCATCAAGTATGAACTTAATTTATCTAAATCTTCTTGTAAGTTTAAGCAATTTGAAACTGATTTAATTTCGGAATATATTTTAAGATAAAGCAGGTAGTTGACATTAAGTAATTGAGTTATATCATTAATAAAAATTACGAAAAGTAAACATTTTTCAGATTTGAAACCAGGGTTTTGAACAAGTTGATATCTATCATTAAGACAATATCTAAAAAGATTTAATAAGGTTATAAACTCATCAAATGTGTTTTAAAAGCAACAATTCGTAGTCAAGCCGATCAAAATGTTGAGTTTTATGAAAATTACTTTTTGTAGAAACAAAAAAGTAAGTATAATTACAATAAATTAATTTAAAAATAAAAATGTGACTTAGGTTGTTATTGAGATTATTTTCTCATAATTGATTATAAGAATTCCATGTGAAGGATATCTTATCAATTCTGATATAGATTATACAGTAGTTCTTATCATAATAAACTATTCAAAGACGTCCACTTGATGATGATCGATAGATAGATTTTTTTGATAAATTGTTAAATATATGTAAATGAAGTACCGAGTAATTGTTATTGCGATACCGTGTACGGTTTATTTATTTTATTGTTGTATCGTATACTATATCTTGGATAAAGTATCCTCATATAAAAGAGTTCTAAGGGGCAAATTCATGTTCATTTTCGGGATAGGGTTATAGAGTACACCATTTCTTGGAAAAATTACTCATTATATGGTCATATTCTTTGTCAACCGTTTTTAGATTATTCTCAATTGGTAGCTTATTTTACGAGATTATTGTGGTTAAATGTTATGATGAGTAAAATTCCAATGCTTAACATGAAAGCAGCGTTTTCATCAGGTATACAACTTGCAACTGTAATTCACCCTTAAACTATTTCTATCGATGATAACAATGATGATAAAACAATGGTATCAGTTTAAATACTTTTTGCAGACTTTTTTAGTCAAATTACGCAGCCTTAAATATTATTAAATAACTACATTCAATCTAGGAAAAACATATTCAAAAATAATGAATTAGTAGAAATATGACTTCATGTAGAATTATTTTGGATGTGTACTTTTCATTATGGAATCAAGTAGTTATTCAAATAATTATTCATATACTTAAAATTTACGAGAACTCGAAATGGAATATTTTATTTAAGCCATTTTTACTTTCTTATACCTAATATAAGGAAGTACAGTAATAGTGATTTTTTTCGACCTCGAGATTTTGATTGATATCTACGTTTTGACCCTCTTGAATCCATTCTGACTATTTTCCGAATGATGTCTGTCGGTGCGTGTGTGTGTGGATGTGTGTGTGTGTATGTGTGTATCCGCGATAACTAAAAAAATACTAATGGGAGACTTCCCAAATTTGGCACTTAAGATTGTCAACAACATTTTAGGTAACACATTAAATTTGGTGAATGTGGTACCACCAGAAGAGACATAATAAATGAAAGAAAAAAAAGTACAATTTCGGGAAAAAAATTTAAAAAAATTTATTGCATTTCTGGACGAATCTCGACGAATTATAATGAAAAACATAACTTTACGAAAAAAATCTGTCCGCATGTCTATAGTATCGCGATAGCAGCCACAGCTTTTGAGATAAAGCTTTTAAATTTGGTACACTTGTTCTAAGGGCCAAAGATAATGAAAAATTCCGGTGATGAGCAAAATTGGCCAGATGAAAGAGAGTCCATGGGACCCAAACTTTTTTGTATTGGACTTTACAAAAAAAATATTCTTGATGAAAGATTATAAATCATGTCTACGATATCAAACGAATAAAATATATTTTCCAGGTACTTAAATAAAGCTGATGTAAACTGAAATATTTTACACATTTGGCCTCATAAAATGGGGTTAGGATAAATTTAACAGTTTGACATTTAAAAGGTCTAATTTAGTTACAAAAAAATATTAAATATATGACATGAATTATTATTGACAGTATCGAATGATTTTGAAAATTAATTATTTAAAAATTTTAATGAAACATTTCAATGTACGCTATTAAAATTTAAATGAGGTAAGTGAAGATTTAAATAGAATGATTTTTTAGATCTGGATGATATATACTGGTATAAGAAAGTTATATGCTGGCCACATCAGATATTTGTATAAATATTAAATATGTAGAATGAAATGCGGAATATATAGGTTTGCTTTATTTAAATGAATTTTCTTTAGTTCTGAATTACGAACGTTTTTAGAACATCCATACAATCTTATGCTTTTTCTTAATTATTTACATTAGCAGATGTTCAAGTTTTCACAAATAATTTAAAAAAAGTAACTTTGATATGACGGAATTTATAATTATAAAAGTACAGGTCCCGTCAAAATTCGACCTCCTAGAAGCAAAATATATTACTTGTTGAAAACTCACATTTTTAGAATAAATCGACAGTACTGATTCAACAATTTTGGTTGTCATTTCGAATTCAGGGTTGAACCACCCCAAAACTGCCTTTAAAAGTATTTCCTTTACTTTTTCTCTGTAAGGAGAAAATTGAGAGAAAAATGACAAATAAATTTTAACTTAGATTTAGTGGAAATGATGTTTGGGTGTAATATTTCGTTAACGAAACTAGATAATTCACTAATTAGACAATTTTTGCAAAAGTGTATTAGTGAGCAGTATAGCAATGTTCAGGTTCCATCGGAAACGACACTAAGAAAAAAATATTTATCACAGAGATGTGACAGTATTAAACAAGAAATTTATCATGATCTGAATGACAAATACCACCACCAATGCTTGCGGCTGGAAGGTGGCAAATATTTTAGTGGGTGCATTAATATTAACATTACGCTTGTGATGGCTTATTAAAAATACATGTGTGTATTAGTGTTACATTCATCAATACTTTCAGCCCCCTCGCATTAACTTTGGATGTTGGCGAATTCGCCAAAATAACCACAAAGTAAGATATTGTCTCATATATCCATGAACATATTTACGCGGTGGCACATCACCTAACGTCAACCCTGGAATTGATGTCATTTATCGCTACTTCCCCATCTCTACTTATAATACCCTCGACAATATCTATATGTACAGCGCGGTCCATATGTAACGGATAAATTCTCAGATTAATAATATAAAGATAAGTAACACCCATAAGAGATACACTGATTATTGTGACCGATACATAAACAACAATTTGCATGTTTACATATCAATGTATCCAAAACAAACCAGGGGCGGCTCCAGGCTTCAGCGTTTATTTTAATACCTTTGCATGACTAAAACTTAATAGGTATACAAAATTTGTTTGCTTGAGTAATGTATTTTTCAATGCTCTTCTGCTGTTGCTAGTTTAATCTCTGTTGTTTTTAAGTGAAATTAAAGTTCTGTGTTGGGTACTGATTAATAATCGCTTTTCGGTTATAAATATTTATTTAGTGAATATTTATTGAGAAACAATTACTAATAAGTGTGTAGTGTGCGGCCAAAGAGTAAAATAACGGAAAATAAATAATAATTTATTAATTCAATTTTAAAGGTTGTTATTAAAAGATGTGTTTATTTTCAGATTTCCCGAGAATCTGGTGAGAAGAAAAAGTTGGCTGAAAGCTCTCAAAATGGAAAATGCCAGTAAATAGAATTACGTGTGTTCAGAACACTTAAAGAAGTAATTATACTATTAAAAGATCTGGATTAAAAGTCTTGAAAATCAGTACTGTTCTATTTTTCCCTAGCAACACTATCACCAGGTTCGCCACACGTACTGTCCAGGTTATTAGAGAATTATACTGAAAATTAATAATATACTGAGTAGTCACTCATTCATACCTCATAAAATAATATCAAGTAGATAATCACAGATATCTACATTTTGATGTACCGGACATGGCCGTTACTTAAAATATAAAAAAATAAGAACCTAGGGAGTTTAAAGTGGCGGGCCCTGTATATTTAAATTTAACATACCTTGTTATCTTGGGTACTAATGGTGGCGAAGGATTGAAATTTTCAATGCAGAAACAAATAAGATTTCTTTGAAATATGGAAACCTACATCACTGCAATAAAAGTAACATATCCACAAAACGGTTAATGCTCTGTAGGTACCTATCTACTTGAAATTATTTCATGAGGTATGAATGAATGACTACTTAGCTAATTTTCAATATAATTCTCTACTAACCTGGACAGTACGTGTGACGAAGTTGGTGACAGTGTTGCCAGAGGAAAAATGGAACAGCATTGATTTTCAACACTTTTAATCCAAATATTATAATATTATAATCACTTTTTTTAAAATGTTGTGAACACACGTAGTGTCACTTACTGGCAGTTTCCATTTTGAAAACTTTTGGCAAACTTTCTCCTCTCTCCAGATTCTCGAGAAATCTGAAAATAAACACATTTTTTAATAACAACCTTTAAAATTGATTTATTAAAATATAAATTAAAACATCTACAGTTTATGGGTAACCTTAAGAATGAAATTTCCATTGAAGTTAAAATAAATATTTTAGTGTAAGTATCTTTTTGATAAAATGTGGATTTTTTACTGTTCAAATGGAATCAAATGTTGTTTTTGTTTTTGTAAAGCTATCATTAATTTTAGTTATTTTTGAGCTTTCACACTTTCGCATTATGCCGGCTCTGATTTGTTTTGTTTACTTACTTGTGAAAAGATAAACAACCCCATGGTTTTCCTCTTTGACCGACACTACACACTTATTAGTTATTGTTTCTCAATAAATATTTATAAATAAATTTTTTATAAATAAAAATCGATTACTAATCACAGTACCAAATAACAAAACTTTAAAATCACTTAAAAACACAGATTAAAATGACAGACGTCGTCTTACAGAACACTATTTGTTGTCAAGATGGTGATAGATTGGGCATCAATCGGGTTTCTTCGTGCTGTGTTCATGATTCTGACCAATAGGACTAAAACCAGCGATAATATTTACGTATTTTTTTGCATTATTAAAAACTTTTAATAAAAATTCTGAAGTACATCAATTTTGTTTTTAAAATTACATTTTCTGGTATAAAAAATTCACTTCCCACTTCAACCCCTCAAAATTTTTAAACTAGAAGGGGGTCTTATAATACTTAATTTGAAAAAGAAAATTTAAGTCTTTATTCAACAATATAAAGTTTTTTTAAATTTGATCAATTATTGGTTACCGAGAAAATTAATTTTGAAAACTTGACAAATATTAACAAATGTGTCTTCCTCAGTAGGTTGCTGTGAAAACAATGTCACCTTAGATTGACGCTGGATTACTGGATTTTTTCAATTCAAAGATGAAAATCCAATATGATGTGTATAAAATTATAATTCCACTAGCTCATTGATGTGCAATCGGAACCTAAAATAAGACATTTTAAAAAACAACGAGCCTCGAACATTTACGTCAGATATTCAAAACTACCCTGTGACTTACTTTACAACATCGATGCTGAATTAGTAAATGAAGCAAGATGTATAATGTTTGAAAAGCTGAAGCTACATGAGCAAATGCTATCCACATCTGACTCTTTACATCTTCACATAAAGAGAGTGCATTATTAAACTTTCATTTAGGAATGCCTACCTTCCCGAAGTATTCATATTTTCGGCAGATAACGGTTGGATTTGATAGCGGCATCAGATTTATTTCTTAAATGTATGATAACATTGCGCACACTTTAATGTTTTTTTTTAGGATTAAAGCCATCACCAGCTGATCACTTTCTTATAAACAACCAGTGCTTGTATAGTGAAAGTTCTTATTCATGTAAAACTAGTCTCCGTTTCACCATATTATGTAAATGTCAGAAATAATACAGTCTGTAGGGGCCAAAAAAGGCCTTTGCCTTACAAAAGGTGGGGTAGTAATAATTTTTAAATTATGTTGTTAAGGTCTGGGCCTTGACAAAAAATCCAAGTTTTCGACCTTGGGGGAGGGACCGCTCGAGCCGCCATCTTGAATAAAAGGTACAAAAAATTAGTTTTTTCAAAATAACTCCGCAGCGGTTGATCCAACGACGAAAATGTCTGTAACAAAGTTAAAGACGACAAAATTCCTCACATTGTATTTATAAGTCTAATATGTAACGAGTTACAGCGGCGGAAAGATGAAAATTTTTCCCAAAAAAACAGTAAAACTCCTCATTTTTGCCGGTAAATTAAGTAAGAACAAATTACACTTATTTTTAATGTTCTTTCCACACCACAATAAGATTATACAGCGATATCTATTTCAAATTACAGTGATTTTTCTTGTTACATATAAATTTTCTTACCGCCGCAGGTGCAGTGGCGTAATAGGTATAGGTTTCTCAGAACAGGTGTAGCAGGTACAGACCGTTCTTCGTGCGTCTTTTTGTTTATTTTGAAAAGGGTAGTCCTCTCTCCACTTCTAGTTTAGAAAGAGGGATACGGCAGGATACCCAGTAGTGTCTAGAGTCTGCCTTTTAAATCGAGTGCTCAGTATTAATAGTGCACGTATCGAGTAGTCTCGGTCAGAAATTTCCGCAGAGTTTGAAATCGGGAATACTTATGTGTTCAAGTTTCTTAAGAAAGATTTTAGCCAATGAAAACAATAAAGCTCGTCTAATTTCGATGCTGACAATAAAAATGGAACAGGCTGCTATTAGAATTAAACAGGCGGAAGAAGATGCTGATGTGTTGATTGTCAGCACAGCGATTTCATTGTGTTCAATATTCGTCGTTGGCGAAGACGTTGATCTTCTTGCTCTGCTGACAGTATTAGCACCATCCCAAAGTAACATCTACCTTCGCAAACCAGGAAGAGGCAGATTTGCTGAAAAACTCTATTCCCAGAATAGTTTGAAACATGAAGAAGTGGCTGAGAACATTCTATTTCTCCATGCGTTTAGTGGCTGCCACACGACATCGTCCATCTTCAACCAAGTAAAAACAAAATTTTGTTCGTCTGTTCAGAAAACCGCAGGACTCAGTGCCACTATTAGCATCTTCAAATATCAGGATGCAACACCAGAACACATCGCAGACGCTGGAGCACGATTTTTCGTTGCTTTGTATGGTGGCAACATGGAAAACGAAACCTTGAAAGAAGTCCGCTACCAACGTTTTGCTAAATCTACTATAGAAAGCAAATTCAATCTTGCTTTTTTGCCACCAACGAAGGACGCAAAAATGGTATGGGGTCCATAGAAATCCAGAAGGCTGGGGCTGGAAACTTGGCAGCAATGGGCTCGCTCCACCCACAATGACAGAGCTACCAGCACCCCAGAACTTAGTGAAATTCATTTCATGCACTTGCCGAAAAGGATGCGGCGGAGCATGTGGTTGCAGAAAAAGCTAGGTTGAAGTGCACTGTTGTGTGTGACTGCTGCAATGGTCAGTCATGTGAAAATGTACCGGAGGTTCGCATCGACAGCGAGGACGAAGATTACGAAGATTTATCAATTGAAGAATAATGGATTCTCAGAAGCACCGATGATAATGACATTGAGGACACAGATTATACTGAAGACGTCAACATCAACCGACCAAGACCATCAAAAAAGGGAAAGCGCTAATAATATAATTGCGAGGTCAGAGTGGTGTAGAAATGAGTATACTTTGATTTTACAAAATTATTATAACTTGTAATAAATAGCGAAAAAAATCACAAAAATGGGGAGTTTTACTGTTTTTTGGGAAAAATTTTCAACTTTCCGTCGCTGTAACTCATTACATATTAGACTTACAAAAAAAATGTTTATACAAAAAATATGAGGAATTTTGTCTACTTTAACTTTTCGTCGTTGGATCAACCGTTGCGGAGTTATTTTGAAAAAACTAATTTTTTGTACCTTTTGTTCAACATGGCGACTTAAGCGGTCCCCCCCTCAAGGTCGAAAACTTGGATTTTTTGTCAAGGCCCAGACCTGAACAACATAATTTAAAAATTATTACTATCCCATCTTTTGCAGGGCAAAACTTCCTACATACTGGACTAAAATCAGAGTTGAAATATTCGAGTTTGTGTTCACGTTCGCCAGGATGTCCGAATCATATACTGATGAAGAAATTGATTAACGAATAACCCAACAATTTATATTTTTTTTATCGAAATTAAAAGACTTTATTTTATTTGTTTCTTCTAAAAATGCAAGAAGATGAATTGTGTTCTACAATTATTAGTAAATAACTGAATACCAGTATAAGGAAACGCTCTGTAAAGTTTTCTTATTTTTATTCAATTTATAGCACTTTTTTTTGGTCGCCATTATGATCTGTGAACTGACATTTTTGAAAATCGAATTATCTTTACACCATAGGTTGTCAAAACTAATATGATTTGTTTCTAGGAGTGATTTCAGAAAACTTTCCAGAAAATCATCCCAAGACGACTACTTCTTGTTCACGCCCATGACATGACATTTCTAAAGTCACAAATGTATCAGAATTTCTGGAACACTATGGCTGTTTTGTTGATTTTTTAAAATATGCCGCATGACTGCTCATTGTACGCCAACAAGCTCACGAGATTATAATTACAAATACATCTTCAAAATTTTGTAAGCTACATTTTTACTCACTTGACTTTTTTTCTCAATTCGCTCCTTACTGAGCATTGCTCGGAGAAGTGGAAAAATTTACCTTCAGGGGTAGTTTTGGAATGGTTCAAGCCTAAATTCGAGATGACAATAGAAATTTTGGAAATCAGCGGGGTCGAGTTACACTAATAACTTAAGTTGTCAACAAGTAATATGATTTGCTTATACGAGTAATATCTGAAGTCTTTTTAAAAAATTTGACCTATTTTAAGACTATAAGAATTGCAAATAATCAGTTAAATAAAACTGTCTAATTGACACTATTACGCCACTCTTTGTGCTCGATGAGTTAACCGAAAACGGGAAACATTTCGGAAATGTTTCATTTGGAATGAATATACATAGTATAAGTTAATTTTTATTTAAAATGTATATCTACATGTGTCTTTGTACATAATATATTTTATTCATACACCGCACCATAAGAACATTAAATAAATAGAAACGAGCACAATGCAAAGTATATTTGAAGATGAATATATCATAATCGTTTATTCATATGTTTTACGCATATTCTTAGCACGTCTTGTGCTATTAAATAAAATTACAAAATTGGCATGGGTAATAGTTCTAAAATTATATTAAACATAATGTGGTTCGAGACTAGTTTTCTGGAATTTCTAATGAATTCGTTATTCGTTTGCAGTGGATGATGAAATGTCAAGAATAATAATTCATCATAGAGATTAGGGATGAGGTAATTCGTGGGTAGTGTGTGGTTGGCTATCACCAGCACCTCCGGCAACAAATACGTTTTTTCGACTACTAATACGAGACAAAAATAATAATATATTTTCCTAACGTTTCGGAAAACGAACCTATTTTCTTTTTCAAAGCTATTTATCTTTTTTTTAGAATATATCAAGCGTGACATATATCATTGGTTTATGTAATATCCATAGATACTTAACAGAACTGTTGAAACTTAAAAATTACACAATATTAATTTTGTTCAATTCGGTAACCACGTTGTAACCAAAATTTACAGAGCAATCTAATATAATTTTTATACTCACCTAACCTTAGATTGAAAGGTAAGGATGACTTTCCCACATAATGTTTATTACACACATTACATCATTTTTTCCTATAATATACTGGGTAACTAACTGTATTTTTTAGATAACGAAGAATTATTCATGTGGTAGTAAGTCCCAAGAAAGAAAAAGAAAAATTTAGAGAATACCACACATAACGTTCAGACAATATTTATCAAAGATTGTATTTCGTAATATAACAAAATTACAAAATAAATATATTTTAATCGATTTCACAAATCGATCTGATTAAACACGATAATAATATAATGGTGAATTTGCTTTTAATAGTTTCTCGAATATTGTTAATGCCCATAAATTGTGTGCGTGTATTTCAAACAATAATTCTTCAGCATAAAATTTTACTCTTGAACATCCGAAATATAACATAAATTTGCAAACATGTAGGCACAAAATGCAAGTGACAATGACAAAAAATAATGATATTTAAAATTGAAACCTTATTTACTTAATTATCTGTACAAAAATATTGCAAGTGCATTTTGAGAGATTTTTCTATATTAATGGTGTCGCCATAAATGCTTTAAATGAAACGTCGTACACTGTTATATGGTCATTAAATAAACTTGAATATAATTTCTAGGTCAACTATCATTAGAAATATTAACATACCTATAGTGTTTTTAAAAGGCATGTCAAAAATTTAATTGGTTATTTTGGGATTCAACTAATGTCAATTACACTCAACTCATCTAATATACAGGGCACACGTAAAGATTGATACAAATTTCTAATAACCCAATAACGTTTTTGCCAAGAATCCTCGAACCGATTCATTGTATTTATTCAAATACATCGGTATTATATCAGGCAAAAGTACAGATTAATGCTTGTATCCATTTAAATATTCATCAGCAGGAGCAGAAAAATTATTTAAGTAAATGTTTTTTGGTTTATTTTTTGCCATATTTTGGTGATCTCAATTTCTTTTTATGTGGTATGATTTCGTTGTTGTGGCAACTAACCTTATTTTTTCAAATAGAACCATTGTTTTTTTGAAATCAGCATATTTTTGCATAAGAGGATTAAATTTGTATAAAAAAATTCGGAAAAGTCAATGTTTTAATAATTTTATTAACGGAGTAAGATCATGCAACCAATAATCAACATTTGTCACAGCCAGCTATCAAACGAAATACTCTTTCAACAATAAATGTCTTTTTTGTTATCTTTCTTTGTGAAATTAAACCCGCGCAAGCCGCCATAATTTATAATCTATAAATCAACATACCGCCACTGGGTTACCCTTCAATATGTTACATGTTCCCTGTTTGAATATTTAAATTTATCTGAAAATTGTATAATATATTAAAATTAAATAATAATGTTTGTTGTAAATTTTAATTAAAACAACATATCAAGTTAACATTCAAAGAGATGAGTACAATACATATTTTTTTAATCTGGGCGAAATAATTTTCATATTTTCATGATCTCTTGTAAAAAAAACTAGTTTATATCAGTATCAAGATAGATAATTGCCGTTGAGAATTTCTAACATGCACAAAATTAGTAGAATAGCGAAAAGTACAGTTACTTGGCAAAAGAGGTATGAAACTATATACGGAGGGTTATTGTGTATTCTTTTTCATGTCTATTGACTTCAAGTATGGACAATAAAATCTAATTACGAAGGTATCAACTACAGAGATATATGGCTATATTGTTTAGCAATTTTAAACGGTATTATAATTACATGAATTGTTCTTTAGATGTCTGCAGGTGTTACATGATGTGTTGGATTTATGTGCTCTCTTCCAATTCCAAATTACGAATGACAACAGAGAAGATGATTGAACTTCTACGTAAACACAAAATAGAGAAAACACTTAAAACCTACAGGAAAATCAGCATAGTTCTCCGGGATTCAAAGACCAAAATTGACCTGCAAAGTCAAGGAGTACCTGTATAAAATACCATGCCAGGACTACAACATGTCATACATAGTACAGACCAAGAGACGGATAATTTTAAGAAAAAGGAACATGTGAATGCAATACAAAAATGCGAAAAACTTCATCCCTGGCATAGTATGTAAAAAGTACAATGTCCAGGATTGATCTCGACATTAAAATAGTAGTCAATATTAAATATTACAAGTTAAGAATCACCAGAGAAGCCATAGAAATAGAAACGAGACGGCAAACCCTTATTAAGAGAGATGACATACAGAGACTACTGAAGTAATTGGAATTAGTTCTAGCAAACAGATACATCACTGTGAATTTGCGACTGAGAAGAATAAGACAACAGTGCCGACGAGTGAGGAGGACACGTGATCTGGGACAGCAGGATTAATTACCTGGAGCTGCAGTGGAAGCCAGGTATGCGCAACTAACAGACAGGGTATTTAAAGAAAAGCCCGATCCAGACTGAGAGCGTCTTTTCAGTTCGAGTAACAAAAGTTGCAGTACAAAACTATTAACGAGAACCTGGAGATGGCAGATGTGACTTTGCTGAAACATCATCGAAGTAACTAAGTTCCATCTAGGGAACTATTATATGAGCGAGGCTACACGTGAAACACATCACATATAGCGAGCGCTTAATTAACTCGAACAGGCGTTAAAGGAAAGCAAATGTGTATGTATAGATTTCTTAAGTGGAGTATTGATCATGGTTCTTACTACAAGTGAACAGGGCATAATCCATGCATGTCATTATTTGCATTCTTTTTAAAGCTTGTTCGATTTGAGACAATTCTCGCTGTATATAAAATAGTCATCAATGTTTCACGTTTCTTTATATCAACTATCGTGTTAATAAATAAGTTTTATATTCACTGATTGTCCGTAATGTTTAATATTGTCATGTTTTGCACAATGTTTATTGGCCCCGAAACACATTTCTATTGATTCTCGATTTTGTCTCTGCAAGTGGTTACAATACTTCATTCGAAGCATCAATATTAAAAAAACGTTTTGATCTTTTCGGGAAGTCATAAAAATTTATATTTGGTTTATTATAAATGTTTAAAAAACTTATTAGGATATATTTAAAAGGTTTTTGAATTTTGCTACTATTGTGACTATATTAATATAAAATTTAGTTGTTAATTTTTGTTGCAATTAAAATTTATGATTTAGCAAAGAAAGTAATTAAGTATTTTCATTATCAGAATGTTAGGTCACAATTTTAATTACAACAAAAATTAACAATTAAAGATTTATATGATTATGGTCGTTAAAACAATTACTAGCAAAGTGCTAAAACCGTTTTAAATACCCCTTATTAAGCGGTCCATTCACTAGGCGATACTAAGGCAACCGAATTGTTCTGTGTGATTTAGAGTTGGCAAGTCGGTCCACAAGTCACGGGCGGTGCCAGGTAGAGAAATACCCAAATACGTAAGCGAGACTTGTTTAACTATTTTGGCAAAGACTAACATTTGATTTTAGTCTATTTTTATGTCTCGTGGTGTGTACAACGTAATTTATTCCTCTTCGTTGTATTGTTGATAATTTTATTGTTGTATTTTGTTCTTGATATTAATTTAATAATAAAGTATGTCAGACCTGCCCAAGGGTAAAAAACGGCCATACGCTGAAAAAGTGAATAAATTTATCAGTGAATTCTCGGATTTATTCTATAATGGTGCTATAATAATGTGTATGTTGTGTAAGACAGACCTGATATGCTGTGACAAACGTGATTGTAAACGTCACGTAAATTCTGTGCAACATAAAACTAAAAAATGACATTGTAAATAAGGTCAAATGTGTACTAAAAAATACACGGCTGTGGTTATGTGTTGACGAGACAACAGATTGTAAAAAAATTCTGTTGTAAATGTTATAGTACGTGTACTGGACCCTCTTAAACTGGCATGTCCACTGTTACTAGCTGACAAAAAACTAACTGAGTGTGTTGGACAAACAATTACGCGAGCGGTGCTGGAGACATTAGAAAAATTTGACCTGTCATAAAGTCGTGTTGATGTTTGTGACCGATGGTGCCGCGACAATGCGTTTGGTAGGCTGTTCTCTTCAGGAACACGATTGTAGGTTGGTACATGTTACGTGTAAAGTGTTTTACACCTTGTGGCAGAAACTATTCGACAAGGTTTTCCAGAGGTAGATGCATTAATAGCAAGGACAAAAAAGTATTTCTTAAATCTTCTAAACGTCTTCGCGCATTTCATAGTAACGAAAATAAATATGGTATTCCCGAATCACCATAACCGATTCTTACACGTTGGGGAACATGGTTGGAGGCAGCTTTTTATTATGTTGAATATTAACAACAAATAAAAGCTGTGATACCACAATTCAATCAAGACGAGGCTGCAGTTTTAAGGAAAGCCGAACAAAATTCAAGGATTTTTCTGTTGAAACAACTTTAAAAACTATTCACAAGAACTATAAAGCGAGGTACATGACGCCATACAACACTTACAAACAGTGCGTTGTCGTTAGCGGAGTCACTCCAAATAGTGGATGAAGTAAATCTACCGCTATACTCTATAAGTAACGCAAAAAATGAGCCCGTTGGAGAAAAGTTTGCACGTGTGTTAAAACAAGACACCGGATTTACCATATTAAGACAGATCTCTGATGGTACTATGGTGCATCTGCAGATCCGTTAAGCGAGTTCAAAGACTATTTTAAGTATGCTTGTATTACATCAATAGATGTCGAACAGTCGTTCTCAAATATAAGCATATTTTTTCACCACGTCGAACATACTTTCGGAGACAACCATAGAAACATACATGATACTGCAAAGTTTTTACACATCTTTTCCAGTTTGTGACAACCGAGCTAGTTAAGAGGGTAAGTTGTGCATACATTGTTATAAATTGTAACAGTTTATTGCTTTTATTACTAGTTAATTTCTTTTATTACACTTATTATGCCGCGTGCCTTTATCTCCTGCGATGCATTTTTGCCAACTCTAGGATTGCTCTAAAATTGCTGGCAGATTCGGTTGCTTTCTCAGCTACCCATTCACTAAGCGACATGAAATAGGTTTGGTTGACAACCGATCACGTGCGACTAGCGCATGGTGATAAAATAAATTGAATCGCGCATGTGCGCATTAATAAGTCGGGAAATCTGGTCGTATTTGTCCATTTACTGAGCGATACTGTTTAATTTACTCCAGATTGCCGACGATTGCGATCGGATTCACGAGATAGACAGTCAATCAAAACATTGCTCAGATGATCCGAACGTCACTTACAATATAATTGCGTTTGCCCAATGATTAGCAGATATTTGGGAAAATTGTCGAAAGCGACGAGATTATTCGAATCGGTTGTATTGCCTAGTGAATAGGCCACTTAAAGAAAGACTTAAAGCCGGTTGTGGTTTCAAAGATATGTCTGACTTAATAAAGTTAGTAATAAATGACGGTTCTAAATAAATAAATATTTAATGATTTATAATGAGCATTTGCTTTTGAGTTACTTTCTACTACATCAATGTTGTATGATTGAGCCAAAGATGCAAATCTACCAGATGGTCTCCATGAAGATTCTTTCTCCCAGACGTAGAAGGCGTTGATTGAAATTTATTGACAAACCACAGCATCTTATTAAACTTTGCAGACTTTTTTCTCCCATTATCAAACGAATGTTACTAGTGAAATTAAAATAAATTAACATTTAGGAATTATGTGTTCATTGTGCCTTATTTGAAAACATGTTTTAGATGAGGACAAATCCTGTTTAAAAAACTAGAAACTCACTGGCATTTTTGCCTTTTTCGGATAATTTGTATAAATAATCATAATATGCTTACAATGGGTTATATAGGAAATTTTCGGTTGATGTAGAAAATATTCTGTAAACTGGACCTTTTTGCAGATTCTGAGGCAAGATTTGTCTCAGTTTGTCCTAATATAAAACGAATATACATTCTGGATCAGTCATTTTTGATTAAAAAAATCAAGAGATTCATTTGCCTACCTAATATTTTAAGGTTGTATTGTAAAAACTATTTCTTCATCTCATTTATAAATTTGATCTAATGAAAAAAAAACAATTTCGAACAAAAATTTGAATAAATTTCAATTTTTAGTCTTAATAAGCGCTTAAAGTATATGCTCCAGAAGGTACGGTTGAAAGTAATTCTTCCTTTTCTTTAATTTAAAAACCGAGAAGGTACTTAATCTAGCGGTGAGGTGCTATGCAAGTCCTTCCTAAATTAGAATAAGATTTAGAAGAGACGCAAAATACAGTACTTATTATATATTTTCGATTACGATTTGACCATATTTTGAATAGCTAGGTGATAATCAATTAATATTATAAAAAAATAATTAAATCATGCCATTAAACGGCATTCCATATTTGTGTTTTAACAAGAACAAAATAATTTTAATCGAAATGTATCAAAACTTATCCGAGGAAAATAAAATAAGAGAAGCTTTTCACAAAAAACTCGAGGTGGTAAACATACATCGCCAAAACATTGAAATTTATGTTTAATTAGAAAGTTTGTTAATGTATCAATTTTATCATAACGACCAAAGAAAGTGGTTAATATCCATGGACGGAACAGCAGAAAAAAAACAAGGAAAAGCGAGTTTTATTTAATCATTGGTCAACAATACCATTCATTAATAATTGGTAAAATAATTCTAATCTATAGAGATAGAAGCAATAGTATTACATATTTTTTAGATAATAGTGACTAATTTTATATCAACCCACATAGCACAAGACATGGTAAGTGTAGCCGTAAAACATATATGAATAAACTATTATAGTATATTCTTCAAATATACTTTGCATAACTGTACTCGTTTCTGTTTATTTAAAGATTCATATAGTGTATGAATAAAAATATACTAAATATGTACACTCATCTACACATTTTTTATATAAAAATTGACTCATACTATGTATATTCACATTTTAGGAATGATCATGAGTATATTTGTATGCCATGTATAATTAAAAATATGCAGAAGTAATATTATCTGCAATCATCAATATTACGTTTATTGAAGTTTAGAGGGTATTTTCCAAGTTAGTATGTCTAAGAAATATGTATTTTGATACATAGGGCAAAGAGTGTGATAAAAAATTCGTTCTGTGCGGTTTTTATATTATCTTTATAAAATAAAATAACGCAATACCTTTTTCCAAAACGGGGAACTCAGGTTAATGCGATTCAGTCGTAAAATTTGCCGTTTTTTTAGATTGTATTTATATTGTAGAAATAAAAAAATCCATCATGTTACGTAATTTAAATTTAAAACTAGTTTGCCAGTCATCAGAAATTCCTTGGTTAACACTGATTACCTATACATTTATTAAATTATTAAGTACAAATTGGCAAATAGATCATATCTGTTTACCACAAAGCAGGTGGTTCGGTTTTCATAGTCTAAACTATGTTGAAACAAACGGTTAATCAAATATATGCAATTGTTTAACTTAAAGATAAAACGAGATAACAGTAAAACTGTTTGATATTAACTGGGTAGTTCGATCATCTGCACATCAGACATCAGCTTACACCAATGATGCCGGTATTGGTACCTGAAGAATGTCCACAAGGACGCGGAGAACCTGATAACCTGACCTGAGTGAACTTATCAAGGCAACTGTTATATCCAGCTCTTCATCATTACAGTCCACTCAGGAATTAAAATTTATAACACAAAAAGAACTCTTTTACAGTAATGATTTTTTAACGGGTGGCAGAGCATGAAGATGTGGTGAATGAGCTACGTGTAATGTTTTAACAGAATAGTAATATTTCCAAAAGAATTACCTGAGTAGAGTTAATATTCTATTTCAATAATCCTTATCATAGTTTTGGAACAGTTTTTAACACTTCACTCACGAACTTGTGGCACTTATCCCACTTGATTTTTAAATTACGGGTCAGTGTCGCCTGCACTCAACAATCACAAAGTGGTCAAGTGCTGTTACCTTTAATTACCTGCGTTTCAAAATACCTGAAAGCGCCGCCAGCGGACAGGAACCCATTGGTGTTATGTAGGTAGGTGTTTATGATATTGCCTATGTTTAAGAAGATATTATTGCTCTCTGTGTTTACCTTAATCCTTTATCATATCTCTTTTAGATAAGGATAATATACTTAATTAGATTGAATTCTTTCGGATAAATTATTATTTTGGAAAAATTTAATAATTAAATGGAAATAAAACTCATATGAAAAAACCCTAACTGACTGCACTCAAGTATTGTAACCAGTTGTTTGAGAAACTGTACTAAAATTTAAAAAAAGGCGGCTGATAGTAGGTATTGATATAGCTTATTTTTAATAATACATTTTTCAAATAAATTACAAACAACTAAGGCGGTATTTATGGTAATTATTTCATTAATAGAGTGGGATGGCGTTTCTATAAAAACATCCTAACGACACATTGTCATTAAAC